>CM028378.1:135930521-136021948 GCA_013146195.2 Codonopsis lanceolata | reverse complement strand
TTTTTTTTTTATGGATGATAAACCACAGAACAATTAGGATTTAACAACAAGAATGATAATACGCCAAAATTTAAGATAGAATGGAATTACGTAACTAGGATTGCTCGATACCAAATGATAGCGGATACGACCCAGGATCTCCTAGAAAGGTATTAGGATGAATGACTCGCGACCCAACGCCGAGATATGGCTGAACCTTGGAATTGTGAATGGCGCCACAATTGGGATGACTATCCAAGCGATAAGTCGAATTCAACTATAAACAACGAATCCACGAAGTTTATAACCCGAGCTTCCAATCCGGAACTCGAAAAGAAACAATTTTCTAACGGAAAATCAACTCAACTTTATTAATCAAAAATTCTCTCTCTAAAACAATGTTTAAGAATGCCTTTTTATAGGCTTACAAAATAAATCTTAATTCTTGTAGGACAAAAGAAAACTAATTAAAAGGAAACTCTAAATAAAAGAAACTCTTAATAAAGGAAGCTCTAAATAAAAGAAACTCTTAAATAAAGGGAAACTCTAAATAAAAACTCTAAAAATTCTAATTATACCCAAACAAAAAAACAGGGACAATAAACAAAAAGCGACTCTTCGCGGGACCTGAGGTGTGGCGACCGACCCGGACGATCACGAGATCCCGAATCGTGCCGTCCAAATAATCAAGATAAACACAAGCATGCACAAGTAGGTTCACGAAATTCATGTGGCGCAACATTGCATACAATAACTACTCGGCTACACTTGGCTGGGAAAACAACCTAATTTAAACAAGTCATCGGCGGCGTTACGGTAGGAACAACAACTACTCCTACGATTAACACATGCATAAAACCTCAACGGCCACAACATGCCGAGGAGACAACAATAATACTTTAAACAAGCTTTAGCGGAAGAAAGCTGTGATGAACCATCAACATATAAACAAGCTCGACTTAAGTCGGCATACCAAAAGATTACAAGTATTAAATAATTAAGTTACTACAACAACAAATTCCAAAGCCAAGTCTACATGACTTGCTTCCCAACGTCCTTTCCAAAATAAAAGATTAACCAGTTAAAGTCCAAAAGAGAACCTCGCTCAAGCGTCCAAGCGAATACGTGAGTCTAGCGTGGGGCGTCTCCTCGGCTTTGATCTAAGGAAAACAAAGCAAACAAATAGGGTAAGTCGAAAGACTTAGTAAGTTACCAAAATATGCATGTTCATGTTATAGCATGACATTTATCACAATTATGGCATATTATCATCATTTAACACTTAGCACCTTATTCACATAAGTGCGTAAAGTAAATCATACAAGTAGGATATGATAGTCACGGCCGCTTCGTAGCTCATACAATTATTTACTAGTTCGTGCCATCGATGTTATGTGAATTCATCGACTCATACGAAGAACTACTCGATCTCAATAGCAAGCCAATGCGGCACTTAAGCGTCACGGCAAGGGGCTACTTCCCGCTGCGGCCCACGGTGGAGGGTGTGTGAAGTCAGTGCGGCGATCCGCAAGCACGAATCCCATAATTCGTGAAGGCGTGCATCGTCCCACCCGACTCAATAAACAAACCAAATTATGCCGGTGGACTCAATGCAATGCAGTAGATATTTACTTGACTTAAACCAATTAAGGACCGAATCCGACAAGAGCGGACTCGTCAGACAAAGTAGGTGTTAATCTCTGCAGAAAACACATCAAGGCAATTAATTGCTCAAAACCAATCTTTCATAACAACTTGTTATAATCAATTAAATCAAACTCATACTTGAGTAAACCAAATCAAGCGGCGTTCAAACTTCGTAGGGATTGAAATAGAGTTCAACATGTTCAAATCTTCCCTAGAGTCGACTCGTTGAGTCTTTCCTCTAAATTCCCAATTTTGGGAAATGAAGCTATATGCTTCATAACAACCTAGGTCACTTCTAAGTTCAACAAGGATATAATCTCACCCAAAACAATTTAATGTAATTCATGTAGTCAATATTGAGGATACAACACATAACAATTTTATATATATTACAAAGGCATAATTTAGGGCATTCCCAAATAATGACAATACTTCCATCAACAAACATAACACATATTTCTAACATGTTCAAGACCTCAATTAACATGATAAAAGAGTAAATTAAACTCCCAAAGGCAAGAAATTCACCTAGACATGCTCTAGCAAAATCATACATTTAAAATTCAAATGGAAAGCATAGGAAGCAATTATGTGTCCTCATTGACCTCACATCATAAACTTTGTTTCCTTAGGGTCAATGAGAACTAAAATGAAGAAAGTAACTTACCTAGCTTGGTGAAAACTCAAGAGAATCCAAATCTAAGCGGTGAAGTCGTTCCTTTCGTCTCACCCGTCGAGAATCAGAATTTGGCGTGATCGAGCGGTGGAATCCTTGGGGATCGGAGGAAGAAGATGAAGCTAGGGCTCAAACTCAAGCCCCCAACTCTCTCTCTCTCTAACTTGTAGAAATAGGATGAACAAATGGGATTTCTTGAAAATTGGTCAAGACTTGGATTTATACCTCCAATCGAAAGGGTACAAAAGGTATTTCTCACTTGCAATTAGTAGAGATTAGGAAGTTAACAAGCACTAATCCAACCTAGATTAACCTCTAATTGTGTTAGGACTTGATTAGGACTAAGTGTGGGTATTTAGGAAGGGGTTTAGAGGGGGTTTAAAGGGGGTAGGATAGGCATTTCACGACCTAACTCAAAGCAGGGGAAGAAAAATCCCGTAGCGATTGCGGGTGAGGCGGGCCCTCACCCATCACGGCCGCCTCATTCTCGAGGCTATTCCCAAGTTCATCCATTTTGAATTTGCTCTGCCGGTTGAGGCGGGCGCCTCGCCTCATCGGGCCTCGGCTCGGAATCTCTAAAACTTGATCTAAACTTGATCTAAATGGTCCCAAACTTTTGGGCAACCATTCTAAGGTCTAACCCTACTCAAAGCGAGTCGGAAACACACCGAACAACAACCGAACAAGGTAGAACAAGGCGCGAACCACGCGACGAATGAACAATCAAAAACTACAATCAAACACCATTCAAACTAGGATATCTTGGACATGAAAGAGACTTGTTTCAACATGATTAAGACCTGAATATAAAGCCAAGAACTCAACGAACACTTCGTGCGTCGAAATAGAAGCAAATACAGCACGAGAGGAATCGCTAAGGCCAACTCAAGCGATTAAACCCGATTCAACAAACAAGTTTATATGATTCTAAGCATGTTATGGACTTCTAGAATGATCTATGAATGATTCTAAGACGTTTATATATATAAGTAAACAAGCTCACAATCAACCAAGAAAGTATAAAACAAGCATAGAATGCACATGCAAGGTTATGGGGCGTTACACTCTCCCCTCCTTTAGGAATTTAGTCCCTAAATTCTTACCAAGTTCATCAAACAAATGTGGATGCTTCTCGCGCATCTCCGCTTCAGTTTCCCAAGTCGCTTCTTCAATGTTGTGGTTCCTCCAAAGAACTTTAACTAAGGGAATCTTCTTTGTTCGTAGCACTTGCTCTTTGGTATCCAAAATCTTCACGGGCTTTTCAACGTATGACATATCCGGCTCAAACGTGATCTCCTCATACTCGAGTACATGGGTATCATCCTTCAAATACTTTCGCAACATGGAAACATGGAACACATTATGAGTCTCCGAAAGTGACGGTGGCAATGCAATGCGATACGCTAAAGACCCAACTCTCTCAAGAATCTCGAATGGGCCAATGTACCTCGGTGTAAGCTTCCCTTTCTTGCCAAATCTCTTCGTACCTCTCCTCGGTGACACCTTCAAGAACACGTAGTCACCCACTTGGAACTCAAGATCTCGTCTTCGATTGTCCGCGTAACTCTTTTGTCGACTTTGAGCGGTGCGCAAACGATCTCTAATCAACTTCACGCTCTCAACCGACTGTTGCACTAACTCGGAACCCCAAAGTTTCGCTTCTCCAACTTCATCCCAACAAATTGGCGATCTACACTTACGCCCATACAAAGCTTCATACGGCGCCATCTTGATACTCGACTGGTAGCTGTTATTATACGCAAACTCGGCTAAAGGTAAGTGAGAATCCCAGCTTCCCTTGAAATCCACGGCACAAGCTCGAAGCATGTCCTCCAAAATCTGAATCAATCGCTCGGACTGACCATCCGTTTGCGGATGAAAAGCTGTACTGAAGTCTAATTTGGTCCCCAAAGCTTCCCTAACGCGTTGCCAAAATCTGGATGTGAACCTCGGATCTCTATCAGGCACAATACTAACCGGTACGCCATGAAGTCTCACGATCTCCTGGATGTACAAAGCTGCTAACTGAGTCAACGAGTAAGTGATAGCTATCGGAATAAAGTGTGCAGACTTAGTCAATCTGTCAACTATAACCCAAACTGCATTAAAACCTCTCCGCGTGCGCGGTAACCCTGTCACAAAATCCATAGTAATGAACTCCCATTTCCACTCAGGAATCTCCAATGGTTGTAGAAATCCTGCAGGTCTCTGATGTTCTGCCTTAACCTGCTGACAAGTCAAACACTTTGACACATACTCCGCAATTTCTCTCTTCATACCCTTCCACCAAAACTGTCTTTTCAAATCTAAGTACATCTTCGTGCTCCCCGGATGAATGGTATACTTCGTCTTATGAGCCTCATCAAGAACCAACCTCTTCAATTCCGTATTACAAGGAACACAAATCCTACCTCGAAAGGTCAAAGTACCCTCGCTATTAACCACAAAGTCAGGCGATACATTCTCAGCCAACCCATCGATAATTTTCCTCAACTCCGGATCATTCCCTTGCTCTTCTCTAATTTTCCCAAACAAGACTGGCGTAGCACGAACATTTGCAAAAATTACACCTCTATCATGAACACTAGGGCTCCAATCTCGCAAATCTTCTAACATCTTCCATTCTTTAACCATCATGCAAGACATATAAACTTTCCTACTCAAGGCATCCGCTACCACATTTGCCTTCCCCGGATGATACAAGATAGTGCAATCATGATCCTTTAACTTTTCCATCCACCTTCGTTGTCTCATGTTCAATTCTTTTGAGAAAACAAGTATTTCAAACTCTTATGGTCGGTGAAGATCTCAAACTTAGACCCATACAAGTAGTGTTTCCATTTATGCAACGCGAAAATAATCGCAGCCAACTCCATATCGTGTGTCGGGTAATTCTGCTCATGAATAGACAACTTCCTCGATGCATAGGCGATCACCCTTCCATTCTGCATCAAAACACAACCCAAACCTTCCTTGGAAGCATCAGCTAGATCACTTAAATTATCTCCCCACTTAGGCAAAGCCAAAATATGTGCCGATGTCAACCGACTCTTAAGCTCTTGGAAACTAGACTCACATTTCTCGCTCCAAACAAACGACACATTCTTCTGTGTCAACCTCGTCATAGGAGTCACGATCCGAGAAAAACCCTCAATAAACCTCCGGTAATAACCCGCCAACCCCAAGAAACTCCGAACCTCGGTAACTGAACTAGGTCTCTTCCAATTCGTCACCGCTTCAATCTTAGAAGGATCAACGGCTATCCCGGCGCTCGAAACTATGTGCCCCAAGAAAGATACTTCCTCAAGCCAAAAGGCACATTTGCTAAACTTGGCGTAAAGCTGCTTTTCCCGAAGAATAGACAAGACAATCCTCAAGTGTTTCTCATGCTCCTCCCGAGATTTCGAATACACTAAGATATCATCAATGAAGACTACCACGAAACAATCGAGATAACTATGAAAGACACGGTTCATCAAGTCCATAAACACCGCTGGTGCATTCGTCAACCCAAACGGCATCACTACAAATTCAAAGTGCCCATATCTAGTGCGAAAAGTCGTCTTCGAATGTCTTCCTCTCTAACCTTCAATTGGTAGTAACCCCATCTCAAATCAAGCTTAGAGTAGACAATAGACCCTTGCAACCGGTCAAAAGATCATCGATGTGGGGTAGAGGATACTTATTCTAACAGTAACGATCACCTTATTCAATTCGTAATCTATACATAACCGCAAACTCCCATCTTTCTTCCTCACAATAGGACCGGTGCTTTAAGCCTAAGGCACACACTCGGCTTAATAAAACCAATCTCTAGGAGTTCTCTGCAGAATCGAAGTTTTCAACTCTCTAAGCTCCGCGGGCGCCATCCTATACGGTGCCTTAGAAATCGGTGAAGTCCCCGGAATAAGCTCAATACAAAACTCTAGTTCTCTATCGGGCGGCATAGCATGATCGGTAGAAAACACATCGGGAAACTCACATACTACCGGAACCTCCTCTAAACTCGGCGAAGACTTCTTCTTATCAACAACGCAGGCAAGATAACCCGTACACCCTTGAGACAACAATTTTCTAGCCCTTAGTGCAGAAATAAAATGCAAGTCACTGAACGCTTGATCACCCACAAAAGTAAATTCAGGGCACACCTAAGGATATAAAAAGTAACCCTCTTCCTATGGCAGGTCAACTATAGCATGAGCAGTAAGCACATAACCGGTCCATGCCAAGAATCACATCAAAATCACGTATGGGTAGAACTACCAAGTTCGCATGCAAAGTGTGGTCACCCACCAAAACATCACAAGATCTAAACACTTCAGACGCGAGCATATACTCCCCGAGCGGGGTAGACACTTCAAGCAAGTATGGCAAAGATTGAGGCAATACTGCAAAGATTCTCAACAAAGTCGAAGCAACATAAGAATGCGAAGACCCGGATCTATGAGAATTCGAGCCTTATGATCAAATATAGAAAGAGTACCTCCTATCACTTTACGGTAGACCCCGAACCTCGCTACCGATCAAGCGCGCAAACACACGACCGAACCTTCTGGTTTACCATCCACATCTCTTAGCCCCAGGCTATTTGCCCTGGCACACGACTGATTGGCCTTATATTTGGGACAATCCTTCCTCACATGAGTCACATCTCCACAAATGAAACACTTCCCCGTTTTCCCCAACATCTATCGGTGTGCCAGGCCCAGACTTCGGCGAACGAACAAATCATAGTCTCATTGCGAGACCCTTGGCACGCCCCTCGAGTAGAAGAAGTGTTGTTGCCCAACGCTCCCCGCCTCAAGGCCTACCTGGCCTCCACCTCTCCTATCCCGGTTTCCTTGGTATCCCCTTCATTGCCGACTTATTTCCCTGATTAGTGTTCTCGAGTAGTCTGTCCATCGCGCATTACCCGACCATTACTCTTGACTCGGTGCTCCTCAATATCTTGCTCAACCTCATAAGCTCTATCAACTACAGCAACCGATGTCGGTGAGCTTAAGTGCTAGAATGCGCTTCCTAAATTCAGTCCTCAATCCTTTAACGAACTTATGTGTCCTCCGAGCCTCAGTAGGAATCAAATACGTGCAATAACGGCTCAACTCGGTGAACTTCGCTAATACTCCGCCACAGATCATGGTACCTTGCTCAAGATTATAGAATTCTTTCTCCCTTTGGTTGCGAACCACATCCGTACGTATTCCTCCTTAAATTCCTCGAAAATTAGCCCAAGTGATAGGGACTTGTTGCATCTCCCAACTTTCCTTCAATACATTCCACCAATGCTCGGCTCCCTTTAAACTTAAACGTCGCTTAGTCCGACTTTCTCCTCATCAAGACACCCAACATAGATAAGATTTTGATCATCTCTTCCATCCACAACTCGGCCTCCTCCAGGGTTTGGCTCCCAAGAAATGCACTAGGCTTCAACTTAAGGAATCTCTAGGAGAGTGTTGTCAGGTCCTCGGTCTCGGTGGTGGTGCAACTTCCTCCCGACGAGGTGGTGGTGGTACTTCCCCACTTGACCTCCCGGCCCGCCCGCCTCGCTGTAAAAGCCATCAATTACCTACGGTGTACTTCACGCCATATCCGGACCCACCGGATTCTCAATGGCGGTACCTCAACTTCAGTTCGGCCGGACCTCTCTCGGGCCTGCCTCTACCGCGGCCATTTCCATTCCTAGGATTATCCATCGAACCCCTACAAGAATTCACTCGACGTTAGAATCATCACACAAATAACTAACCCACCTAGGCCATGGAACCTATCCCGCCGACAAATAACCTATAGCTCGATAATCAGGCGACCCGACCGACTTCAATGCGAGATCCCGACCGCAGTCTAAATAATCAAGATAAACACAAGCATGTGCATTCAGGTTTACGAATTCATGTGGCGCAACATTGCATACTTATCAACTACCTGGCTACACTTGGCCGGAAAACAACTCCAATTTAAACAAGTCATCGGGCGACGTTACAGCGGAACCCAACAACTACTTTACTCACGATTAACACAATTTGACTTTGTTTCTTTTCTTTCCTTGATTTTCTTATTATTTTTTTAATTTTCTCTTTCCTTGATTGCACTTTTCGTTTTTATACTTTCTTGCTTTTGTTTTAGTTATTTTTCTTGATCATTTCTTATTTTCTTGGTTAGTCTCTTCATTTTCTTTATTTTTACTTCTTCGCCCGACTTTGTTTCTTTTCTTTCGCTTGATTTTCTGTTTATTTTTTAATTTCTTTTCATACTTGAATTTCTAATGTTCTTTTTATATTTTTTCTTGATTTTGTTTTGTTATTTTTCTTGATCATTTCTTATTTTCTTGATTGTTTCTTGATTTTCTTTCTTGTTTTTCTTTTTCTTTCTTTGATATTCTTTTATTTTAAATTATTCTAATACTTAGATTTTCTTATGTTCTTTTAAATTTTTCTTGTTTTGTTATTATTTTCTTGATCATTTCTTATTTTCTTGATTGTTTCTTGATTTTCTTTTCTTTACTTTTTCTTCTTCTTGATTTTGTTTCTTTTTCTTTCCTTGATTTTCTTTTTATTTTTAATTTTTTTATACTTGAATTTTCTTATGTTCTTTTTATATTTTTCTTGATTTTGTTTTGTTATTTTCTTAATCATTTCTTATTTTCTTGATTGTTTCTTGATTTTCTTTTCTTTACTTTTTACTTCTTCATGATTTTGTTTCTTTTTCTTTCCTTGATTTTCTTTTTATTTTTAATTTTTTTATACTTGAATTTTCTTATGTTCTTTTTATATTTTTCTTGCTTTTGTTTAGTTATTTTCTTGATCCTTTCTTATTTTCTTGATTGTTTCTTGACTTTCTTTTCTTTACTTTTCTCTTCGTCTTGACTTTGTTTCTTTTTCTTTCCTTGATTTTCTTTTAATTTTTTTAATTTCTTCTCATACTTGAATTTTCTTATGTTCTTTATTTTTCTTGATCTTGATCTTGTTTTGTTATTTTCTTGATCATTTCTTATTTTCTTGATTGTTTCTTGATTTTCTTTTCTTTACTTTTCTCTTCTTCATGATTTTGTTTCTTTTTCTTTCCTTGATTTTCTTTTTATTTTTAATTTCTTCTCATACTTGAATTTTCTTATGTTCTTTTTATATTTTTCTTGATTTTGTTTAGTTATTTTCTTGATCATTTCTTATTTTCTTGATTGTTTCTTGATTTTCTTTTCTTTACTTTTTACTTCTTCATGATTTTGTTTCTTTTTCTTTCCTTGATTTTCTTTTTATTTTTTAATTTCTTCTCATACTTTAATTTTCTTACGTTCTTTTTATATTTCTCTTGATTTTGTTTAGTTATTTTCTTGATCATTTCTTATGTTCTTGATTGTTTCTTGATTTTCTTTTCTTTACTTTTTACTTCTTCAAGATTTTATTTCTTTTTCTTTCCTTGATTTTATTTTAATTTTTTAATTTCTTCTCATACTTCAAATTTATTATGTTCTTTTCATATTTTTCTTGATTTTGTTTATTTATTTTCTAGATCATTTCTTATTTTCTTGATTGTTTCTTGATTTTCTTTTCTTTAGTTTTTACTTCTTCATGATTTTGTTTCTTTTTCTTTCCTTGATTTTCTTTTTATTTTTTAAATTATTTTAATACTTGAATTTTATTAAGTACTTTTCATATTTTTCTTGATTTTTATTTGTTATTTTCTTGATCATTTCTTATTTTCTTGATTGTTTCTTGATTTTCTTTTCTTTATTTTTTTCTTCGTCTTGACTTTCTTTCTTTTTCTTTCCTAGATTTTGTTTTTATTTTTTAATTTCTTCTCATACTTGAATTTTCTTACGTTCTTTTCATATTTTTCTTGATTTTGTTTTGTTATTTTCTTGATCATTACTTATTTTCTTGAATGTTTCTTGATTTTCTTTTCTTTACTTTTTAGTTCTTCATGATTTTGTTTCTTTTTCTTTCTTGATTTTCTTTTTATTTTTTAATTTCTTCTCATACATGAATTTTCTTATGTTCTTTTTATATTTTTCTTGATTTTGTTTAGTTATTTTCTTGATCATTTCTTATTTTCTTGATTGTTTCTTGATTTTCTTTTCTTTACTTTTTACTTCTTCATGATTTTGTTTCTTTTTCTTTCCTTGATTTTCTTTTTATTTTTTAATTTCTATGTTCTTTTTATATTTTTCTTGATTTTGTTTAGTTATTTTCTTGATCATTTCTTATTTTCTTGATTGTTTCTTGATTTTCTTTTCTTCACTTTCTTCTTCTTCTTGACTTTGTTTCTTTTTCTTTCCTTGATTTTCTTTTTATTTTTTAATTTTCTCTCATTTTTGAATTTTCTTATGTTTTTTTCATATTTTTCTTGATTTTGTTTTGTTATTTTCTTGATCGTTTCTTATTTTCTTGATTGTTTCTTGATTTTCTTTTCTTTAATTTTTAGTTCTTCATGATTTTGTTTCTTTTTCTTTCCTTGATTTTCTTTTTATTTTTTAATTTCTTCTCATACTTGAATTTTCTTATGTTCTTTTTATATTTTTCTTGATTTTGTTTAGTTATTTTCTTGATCATTTCTTATTTTCTTGATTGTTTCTTGATTTTCTTTTCTTTACTTTTTACTTCTTCATGATTTTGTTTCTTTTTCTTTCCTTGATTTTCTATTTATTTTTTAATTTCTTTTCATACTTGAATTTTCTAATGTTCTTTTTATATTTTTTCTTGATTTTGTTTAGTTGTTTTCTTGATCATTTCTTATTTTCTTGATTGTTTCTTGATTTTCTTTTCTTTACTTTTTCTTCTTCTTGATTTTGTTTCTTTTTCTTTCCTTGATTTTCTTTTTATTTTTTAATTTCTTCTCATACTTGAATTTTCTTATGTTCTTTTCATATTTTTCTTGATTTTGTTTTGTTATTTTCTTGATCATTTCTTATTTTCTTGATTGTTTCTTGATTTTCTTTTCTTTACTTTTTACTTCTTCATGATTTTGTTTCTTTTTCTTTCCTTGATTTTCTTTTTATTTTTTAATTTTTTTTATACTTGAATTTTCTTATGTTCTTTTTATATTTTTCTTGCTTTTGTTTAGTTATTTTCTTGATCATTTCTTATTTTCTTGATTGTTTCTTGATTTTCTTTTCTTTACTTTTTCTTCTTCTTGACTTTGTTTCTTTTTCTTTCCTTGATTTTCTTTTTATTTTTTAATTTCTTCTCATACTTGAATTTTCTTATGTTCTTTTCATATTTTTCTTGATTTTGTTTTGTTATTTTCTTGATCATTTCTTATTTTCTTGATTGTTTCTTGATTTTCTTTTCTTTACTTTTCTCTTCTTCATGATTTTGTTTCTTTTTCTTTCCTTGATTTTCTTTATTATTTTTTAATTAGTTCTCATACTTGAATTTTCTTATGTTCTTTTCATATTTTTCTTGATTTTGTTTTCTTATTTTCTTGATCATTTCTTATTTTCTTGATTGTTTCTTGATTTTCTTTTCTTTACTTTTTCTTCTTCATGATTTTGTTTCTTTTTCTTTCCTTGATTTTCTTTTTATTTTTTAATTTCTTCTCATACTTGAATTTTCTTATGTTCTTTTTATATTTTTCTTGATTTTGTTTAGTTATTTTCTTGATCATTTCTTATTTTCTTGATTGTTTCTTGATTTTCTTTTCTTTACTTTTTACTTCTTCATGATTTTGTTTCTTTTTCTTTCCTTGATTTTCTTTTTATTTTTTAATTTCTTCTCATACTTGAATTTTCTTATGTTCTTTTCATATTTTTCTTGATTTTGTTTTGTTATTTTCTTGATCATTTCTTATTTTCTTGATTGTTTCTTGATTTTCTTTTCTTTACTTTTTACTTCTTCATGATTTTGTTTCTTTTTCTTTCCTTGATTTTCTTTTTATTTTTTAATTTCTTCTCATACTTGAATTTTCTTATGTTCTTTTCGTATTTTTCTTGATTTTGTTTTGTTATTTTCTTGATCATTTCTTATTTTCTTGATTGTTTCTTGATTTTCTTTTCTTTACCTTTTTCTTCTTCATGACTTTTGTTTCTTTTTCTTTCCTTGATTTTCTTTTTATTTTTTAATTTCTTCTCATACTTGAATTTTCTTATGTTCTTTTTATTTTTCTTGATTTTGTTTAGTTATTTTCTTGATCATTTCTTATTTTCTTGATTGTTTCTTGATTTTCTTTTCTTTACTTTTTCTTCTTCATGATTTTGTTTCTTTTTCTTTCCTTGATTTTCTTTTTATTTTTTAATTTCTTCTCATACTTGAATTTTCTTATGTTCTTTTTATATTTTTCTTGATTTTGTTTAGTTATTTTCTTGATCATTTCTTATTTTCTTGATTGTTTCTTGATTTTCTTTTCTTTACTTTTTACTTCTTCATGATTTTGTTTCTTTTTCTTTCCTTGATTTTCTTTTTTTTTTTAATTTCTTCTCATACTTGAATTTTCTTATGTTCTTTTTATATTTTTCTTGATTTTGTTTTGTTATTTTCTTGATCATTTCTTATTTTCTTGATTGTTTCTTTATTTTCTTTTCTTTACTTTTTTCTTCTTCATGATTTTGTTTCTTTTTCTTTCCTTGATTTTCTTTTAATTTTTTAATTTCTTCTCCTACTTGAATTTTCTTATGTTCTTTTATATTTTTCTTGATTTTGTTTTGTTATTTTCTTGATCATTTCTTATTTTCTTGATTGTTTCTTGATTTTCTTTTCTTTACTTTTTACTTCTTCATGATTTTGTTTCTTTTTCTTTCCTTGATTTTCTTTTTATTTTTAATTTCTTTTCTCATACTTGAATTTTCTTATGTTCTTTTTATATTTTCTTGATTTTGTTTTTTATTTTCTTGATCATTTCTTATTTTCTTGATTGTTTCTTGATTTTCTTTTCTTTACTTTTTACTTCTTCATGATTTTGTTTCTTTTTCTTTCCTTGATTTTCTTTTTATTTTTTAATTTCTTCTCATACATGAATTTTCTTATGTTCTTTTTATATTTTTCTTGATTTTGTTTAGTTATTTTCTTGATCATTTCTTATTTTCTTGATTGTTTCTTGATTTTCTTTTCTTTACTTTTTCTTCTTCATGATTTTGTTTCTTTTTCTTTCCTTGATTTTCTTTTTATTTTTTAATTTCTTCTCATACTTGAATTTTCTTATGTTCTTTTCATATTTTTCTTGATTTTGTTTTGTTATTTTCTTGATCATTTCTTATTTTCTTGATTGTTTCTTGATTTTCTTTTCTTTACTTTTTACTTCTTCATGATTTTGTTTCTTTTTCTTTCCTTGATTTTCTTTTTATTTTTTAATTTTTTTATACTTGAATTTTCTTATGTTCTTTTTATATTTTTCTTGCTTTTGTTTAGTTATTTTCTTGATCCTTTCTTATTTTCTTGATTGTTTCTTGACTTTCTTTTCTTTACTTTTCTCTTCTTCTTGACTTTGTTTCTTTTTCTTTCCTTGATTTTCTTTTTATTTTTTAATTTCTTCTCATACTTGAATTTTCTTATGTTCTTTTCATATTTTTCTTGATTTTGTTTTGTTATTTTCTTGATCATTTCTTATTTTCTTGATTGTTTCTTGATTTTCTTTTCTTTACTTTTTCTTCTTCATGATTTTGTTTCTTTTTCTTTCCTTGATTTTCTTTTTATTTTTTAATTTCTTCTCATACTTGAATTTTCTTATGTTCTTTTTATATTTTTCTTGATTTTGTTTTGTTATTTTCTTGATCATTTCTTATTTTCTTGATTGTTTCTTGATTTTCTTTTCTTTACTTTTTCTTCTTCTTGATTTTGTTTCTTTTTCTTTCCTTGATTTTCTTTTTATTTTTTAATTTCTTCTCATACTTGAATTTTCTTATGTTCTTTTCATATTTTTCTTGATTTTGTTTTCTTATTTTCTTGATCATTTCTTATTTTCTTGGTTGTTTCTTGATCTTCTTTTCTTTACATTCTTCTTCTTCTTGACTTTGTTTCTTTTTCTTTCCTTGATTTTCTTTTTATTTTTTAATTTCTTCTCATACTTGAATTTTCTTATGTTCTTTTCATATTTTTCTTGATTTTGTTTTGTTATTTTCTTGATCATTTCTTATTTTCTTGATTGTTTCTTGATTTTCTTTTCTTTACTTTTTACTTCTTCATGATTTTGTTTCTTTTTCTTTCCTTGATTTTCTTTTTATTTTTAATTTCTTCTCATACTTGAATTTTCTTATGTTCTTTTATATTTTTCTTGCTTTTGTTTAGTTATTTTCTTGATCATTTCTTATTTTCTTGATTGTTTCTTGATTTTCTTTTCTTTACTTTTTCTTCTTCTTGATTTTGTTTCTTTTTCTTTCCTTGATTTTCTTTTTATTTTTTAATTTCTTCTCATACTTGAATTTTCTTATGTTCTTTTTATATTTTTCTTGATTTTGTTTAGTTATTTTCTTGATCATTTCTTATTTTCTTGATTGTTTCTTGATTTTCTTTTCTTTACTTTCTTCTTCTTCTTGATTTTGTTTCTTTTTCTTTCCTTGATTTTCTTTTTATTTTTTAATTTCTTCTCATACTTGAATTTTCTTATGTTCTTTTCATATTTTTCTTGATTTTGTTTTGTTATTTTCTTGATCATTTCTTATTTTCTTGATTGTTTCTTGATTTTCTTTTCTTTACTTTTTTCTTCTTCTTGACTTTGTTTCTTTTTCTTTCCTTGATTTTCTTTTTATTTTTTAATTTCTTCTCATACTTGAATTTTCTTATGTTCTTTTCATATTTTTCTTGATTTTGTTTTGTTATTTTCTTGATCATTTCTTATTTTCTTGATTGTTTCTTGATTTTCTTTTCTTTACTTTTTACTTCTTCATGATTTTGTTTCTTTTTCTTTCCTTGATTTTCTTTTTATTTTTTAATTTCTTCTCATACTTGAATTTTCTTATGTTCTTTTTATATTTTTCTTGATTTTGTTTAGTTATTTTCTTGATCATTTCTTATTTTCTTGATTGTTTCTTGATTTTCTTTTCTTTACTTTTTACTTCTTCATGATTTTGTTTCTTTTTCTTTCCTTGATTTTTCTTTTTATTATTTAATTTCTATTCATACTTGAATTTTCATATGTTCTTTTTATATTTTTCTTGATTTTGTTTTGTTATTTTCTTGATCATTTCTTATTTTCTTGATTGTTTCTTGATTTTCTTTTCTTTACTTTTTACTTCTTCATGATTTTGTTTCTTTTTCTTTCCTTGATTTTCTTTTTATTTTTTAATTTCTTCTCATACTTGAATTCTTTTTCTTCATATTTTTCTTGATTTTGTTTTGTTATTTTCTTGATCATTTCTTATTTTCTTGATTGTTTCTTGATTTTCTTTTCTTTACTTTTTCTTCTTCTTGATTTTGTTTCTTTTTCTTTCCTTGATTTTCTTTTTTTTTTAATTTCTTCTCATACTTGAATTTTCTTATGTTCTTTTTATATTTTTCTTGATTTTGTTTAGTTATTTTCTTGATCATTTCTTATTTTCTTGATTGTTTCTTGATTTTCTTTTCTTTACTTTTTCTTCTTCTTGATTTTGTTTCTTTTCTTTCCTTGATTTTCTTTTTATTTTTTAATTTCTTCTCATACTTGAATTTTCTTATGTTCTTTTTATATTTTTCTTGATTTTGTTTAGTTATTTTCTTGATCATTTCTTATTTTCTTGATTGTTTCTTGATTTTCTTTTCTTTACTTTTTACTTCTTCATGAATTTGTTTCTTTTTCTTTCCTTGATTTTCTTTTTATTTTTTAATTTCTTCTCATACATGAATTTTCTTATGTTCTTTTTATATTTTTCTTGATTTTGTTTAGTTATTTTCTTGATCATTTCTTATTTTCTTGATTGTTTCTTGATTTTCTTTTCTTCACTTTCTTCTTCTTCTTGACTTTGTTTCTTTTTCTTTCCTTGATTTTCTTTTTATTTTTAATTTCTTCTCATACTTTGAATTTTCTTATGTTCTTTTCATATTTTTCTTGATTTTGTTTTGTTATTTTCTTGATCGTTTCTTATTTTCTTGATTGTTTCTTGATTTTCTTTTCTTTAATTTTTAGTTCTTCATGATTTTGTTTCTTTTTCTTTCCTTGATTTTCTTTTTATTTTTTAATTTCTTTTCATACTTGAATTTTCTTATGTTCTTTTTATACTTTTCTTGCTTTTGTTTAGTTATTTTCTTGATCATTTCTTATTTTCTTGATTGTCTCTTCATTTTCTTTTCTTTACTTTTTACTTCTTCATGATTTTGTTTCTTTTTCTTTCCTTGATTTTCTATTTATTTTTTAATTTCTTTTCATACTTGAATTTTCTAATGTTCTTTTTATATTTTTTCTTGATTTTCTTTAGTTGTTTTCTTGATCATTTCTTATTTTCTTGATTGTTTCTTGATTTTCTTTTCTTTACTTTCTTCTTCTTCTTGACTTTGTTTCTTTTTCTTTCCTTGATTTTCTTTTTATTTTTTAAATTCTTCTCATACTTGAATTTTCTTATGTTCTTTTCGTATTTTTCTTGATTTTGTTTTGTTATTTTCTTAATCATTTCTTATTTTCTTGATTGTTTCTTGATTTTCTTTTCTTTACTTTTTACTTCTTCATGATTTTGTTTCTTTTTCTTTCCTTGATTTTCTTTTTATTTTTTAATTTCTTCTCATACATGAATTTTCTTATGTTCTTTTCATATTTTTCTTGATTTTGTTTTGTTATTTTCTTGATCCTTTCTTATTTTCTTGATTGTTTCTTGACTTTCTTTTCTTTACTTTTCTCTTCGTCTTGACTTTGTTTCTTTTTCTTTCCTTGATTTTCTTTTAATTTTTTTAATTTCTTCTCATACTTGAATTTTCTTATGTTCTTTTCATATTTTCCTTGATCTTGTTTTGTTATTTTCTTGATCATTTCTTATTTTCTTGATTGTTTCTTGATTTTCTTTTCTTTACTTTTCTCTTCTTCATGATTTTGTTTCTTTTTCTTTCCTTGATTTTCTTTTTATTTTTTAATTTCTTCTCATACATGAATTTTCTTATGTTCTTTTTATATTTTTCTTGATTTTGTTTAGTTATTTTCTTGATCATTTCTTATTTTCTTGATTGTTTCTTGATTTTCTTTTCTTTACTTTTTACTTCTTCATGATTTTGTTTCTTTTTCTTTCCTTGATTTTCTTTTTATTTTTTTTCTTCTCATACTTGAATTTTCTTATGTTCTTTTTATATTTTTCTTGATTTTGTTTAGTTATTTTCTTGATCATTTCTTATTTTCTTGATTGTTTCTTGATTTTCTTTTCTTTACTTTCTTCTTCTTCTTGACTTTGTTTCTTTTTCTTTCCTTGATTTTCTTTTTATTTTTTAATTTCTTTTCATACTTGAATTTTCTTATGTTCTTTTCATATTTTTCTTGATTTTGTTTTGTTATTTTCTTGATCATTTCTTATTTTCTTGATTGTTTCTTGATTTTCTTTTCTTTACTTTTACTTCTTCATGATTTTGTTTCTTTTTCTTTCCTTGATTTTCTTTTTATTTTTAATTTCTTCTCATACTTGAATTTTCTTATGTTCTTTTTATATTTTTCTTGATTTTGTTTTGTTATTTTCTTGATCATTTCTTATTTTCTTGATTGTTTCTTGATTTTCTTTTCTTTACTTTTTACTTCTTCATGAATTTGTTTCTTTTTCTTTCCTTGATTTTCTTTTTATTTTTTAATTTCTTTTCATACTTGAATTTTCTTATGTTCTTTTTATATTTTTCTTGATTTTGTTTTGTTATTTTCTTGATCATTTCTTATTTTCTTGATTGTTTCTTGATTTTCTTTTCTTTACTTTCTTCTTCTTCTTGACTTTGTTTCTTTTTATTTTTTAATTTCTTCTCATACTTGAATTTTCTTATGTTCTTTTCATATTTTTCTTGATTTGTTTTTGTTATTTTCTTGATCATTTCTTATTTTTTTGATTGTTTCTTGATTTTCTTTTCTTTACTTTTTAGTTCTTCATGATTTTGTTTCTTTTTCTTTTTGTGAGAACCCAAACCCATTACTTGCATTACTTGTTCTATGCCTTAATAACATGCTTGTTTCATGCTTTAACATGTTAGATATCTCTTTTTGTCCATGTCATTTCGTTATTATCATTATTTCATTCCTTGTCCTTGAATACCTTCTATGCTTAGCATACCTTGCCGTTATGCCTTGAGTGTTGCCTTAGCTTGATTTGCACTCAACCGAGACTTGTTAGGGTTCTTTGTTTTCATAGATGACCTAGAACGCTCCCTTGATCATGTAAGCTTTTGGGAGTTTAGAAACCTTCTTGCCTTGTTTTTGGCCTTAGCGATTTCACCGTCTCCGTTTTGCTCGTATTTCGGCGTGCGAATTGTTCCTTGAGTTCGGACTTGTATTCAAGTCATAACCATGATTAAACAATCCTTTTTCATGCCCAAGTTACCACTAGTTTTATTAGCGTTTGATCAGGGTTTGATTCGTCAACCAATCGTCGCTTGACTCGAGCCTTGTCCTACCTTGTTCGGGTGATGTTGGTGTATTTGGACATGTTTTGAGTTGTGTTAGACCTAGAATGGTTGCCCGTGAGCTTGGGACCATTTAGGACTTGTTTAGGTCAAGTTTTGGTGCTCCAAGTCGAGTGGCTCGAGTGGGCGCCCGCCTCGAGCAAATGAAAAAAGGGATCGATCTCGCGGCATGCTTTCATGGCGCCGCCTCACCCTCATTTCAGCTCACGGGATTTTTCTTCTTCCAGATTTTTGTGACCCAATTACCACTTAAACCCCGCTTCCTAATTGGCCTAATCCAACCTATTAAACCAATCAAGCTAGATTAGTCCTAATCCCAAACAATCGCTTTGGACGTAGTGGTTCCACACTCCTCTCCTCTCTTGACATGTGGATTTCCACCAAATCCATGCAAGGTATAAAAGCCTCTCTCTTGTTGACTTTGCCCTTAATCTCTCATTTTCAGATTTCTCTCCTCTCTCTCTTGCCATGGTTAGTGTGTGTAGAGAATAGGTGAGATTGTGTGTGATTCCTCCTTTGAGCTCCCGACTTCCGTTTGCCGAACCGAGACCACCGGTGTGAAGCTGCAAACGAGGAGATCGATTCCTTCCGATACTTTGTTCTCGACCTTCTTTTCCTTGGTGAAGGTAAGCTATTGATTTCCCCCTTAGGTTGTATGATTAGACTTGCCATGATCCCCCTTGTCTATTGATCCCATGCTTTTCCATGCCCATGCCATGAACTAGGTTGAATTGGTCTCTTGAGATTTTGATTAAAATGTCCATTTTGTTGCTTGAGGCCTATGCCTAGAATGAATTATGTTCTATGCTTCTTTAGGAGCAACTAATGTTCTTGGATTAATATATTTTGATGACTCTTGGGAATTTTGAATTCTAGGGTTTCTTATGCCTTGTATTGATGATCCTATTGAATTGGATCTTAGGCCTATAATGAATTGTGTTCTATGTTTCCCTACGAATAAATAACGTTCTTGAACCCCTTGCATTTTAATAACCTTGAAAGAATGATTCTAAGGTCCTTGAAATCGAATTATCGATAAATTCTTAACTTCACGGTTGTTAAGCGGATTAATGACCTAGCCGATCATAGGCGAGAACTTAGAAGAGGGTTTGTGATGCATTTAGCGTCCTAACTCTATTGGATGAACTATTAGGCGACTTCAGCGAGTCAAGATTAGCGACTATTGAACAATAGGCTCGTTAATCCCTACGACGTTCGAAGCGTTTCCCAAGAATAATAATCTAGATCTTTGAACTTGAATTGATTGCCTGCTTGATCTTGAATGTCATATTATGGAATGACTAATTGACATGTGAGTTCGCTCTTGTCGAACTCAACCCTACTGGTTATTGATAAGAATAATTTACTTGTCTTGAGCGAGATGCTCTTGTCGACCTCGTTCTCTATGAATTTTGTTAAGTATACATTACTTGGCATTGCATGAGTCCGGTGGCATCGAGTCTTTGTTCACACGCCTCGGCTTTGTTGGCCCGGGTGGAAGTAACTCCATGTTGTAATCATATAAGAGCATCATTGGTGACTATCCGGGCATCTCCTCGGAAGATCGATGTACTCATTCGATACGCACATTTGATAACGCTTGTATGCGTGGCGGCGGCTCTCCATATATCCTTATCTATGTGATTTATTTATGCGCACTTATGTGAAACAATGTGCATCACGGATATATGATTTTATGCTTGTGATGATATCTTGCCTTGAATGTTGCATCTTGCCATGACATGCATGATTAATAGCTTACAAGTCTTTATGACTTACCCTTTCCCCTTTACTGCTTTAGATACTAGCAAGACGAGGTCACGCTTTCGTTGACTAGCTGTGTTCGTGCCTTGTGCCCCTTTTTGGTGACCGTTGTTCCTTGAAGAGGTGGTTTTGATGGCCTCTTCCTCTTGTTTATAATTTTTGTAAGGTCGACGGGTTAAGCAAGTCATCTAGACTATGCTTGGGTATTTGTGTAGACTTGAATGTAAATCTTATTAACTGCTAGTAGTTTAATACTTGTAGTACTTGTAACCCTTTTTGTGCCGGTATTGTGTAAGCCGAGCCTTGGTTAACTTGTTGTTATTCCTCCACGTATTAGTCTTCCGCTGAGCATGCTATTAGCTCTTTAGTAATTCTTGTCTTTGAACTGTTAGCTTGGGTTCCGGCATGTAGTGTCGCCGAAGACTTGGTTGTTTGTTTAACTGTTTATCAGGTTTAAAAGTTTTAAAATATCCGTAGTTTGGTGCGGCGTCTTTGCGACTCAATGTTGCGTCACGTCGTTTTTGTGAATTAGGTCCTTGCATGTTTTATTTCCTACTTGTTTCCTCCTTATTTGGGCGGTCCGACCCTCGGTCCCATCTCGGGCCCGGGCCGGGTCGCCACACTTTTCTTGATTTTCTTTTTATTTTTTAATTTCTTTTCATATTTGAATTTTCTTATGTTCTTTTTATATTTTTCTTGATTTTGTTTAGTTATTTTCTTGATCATTTCTTATGTTCTTGATTGTTTCTTGATTTTCTTTTCTTTACTTTTTACTTCTTCAAGATTTTATTTCTTTTTCTTTCCCTTATTTTATTTTAATTTTTTAATTTCTTCTCATACTTGAATTTTCTTATGTTCTTTTCATATTTTTCTTGATTTTTTTTTTGTTATATTCTTGATCATTTGTTATTTTCTTGATTGTTTCTTTTCTTTACTTTTTAGTTCTTCATGATTTTGTTTCTTCTTCTTTCCTTGATTTTCTTTTTGTTTTTTAATTTCTTCTCAAACGTGTATTTTCTTATGATCTTTTCATATTTTTCTTGATTTTGTTTTGTTATTTTATTGATCATTTCTTATTTTCTTGATTGTTTCTTGATTTTCATTTCTTTACTTTTTACTTCTTCAAGATTTTATTTCTTTTTCTTTCGTTGATTTTATTTTAATTTTTTAATTTCTTCTCATACTTGAATGTTCTTATGTTCTTTTCATATTTTTCTTGATTTTTTTTGTTATTTTCTTGACCATTTCTTATTTTCTTGATTGTTTCTAGATTTTCTGTTCTTTACTTTTTAGTTCTTCATGATTTTGTATCTTTTTCTTTCCTTGATTTTCTTTTTGTTTTTTAATTTCTTCTCATACGTGAATTTTCTTATGTTCTTTTCTTATTTTTCTTGATTTTGTTTTGTTATTTTCTTGATAATTTCTTATTTTCTTGATTGTTTCTTGATTTTCTTTTCTTTACTTTTTACTTCTTCATGATTTTGTTTCTTTTTCTTTCCTTGATTTTCTTTTTATTTTTTAATTTCTTCACATACTTGAATTTTCTTATGTTCTTTTTATATTTTTCTTGATTTTGTTTTGTTATTTTCTTGATCATTTCTTATTTTCTTGATTGTTTCTTGATTTTCTTTTCTTTACTTTTTACTTCTTCATGATTTTGTTTCTTTTTCTTTCCTTGATTTTCTTTTTATTTTTTAATTTCTTCTTATAATTGAATTTTCTTATGTTCTTTTCATATTTTTCTTGATTTTTTTTGTTATTTTTTTTGATAATTTCTTATTTTCTTGATTGACTTTCTACTTTTTGTTTCTTTTTCTTCCTTGATTTTTCTTTTTTTTTTAATTTCTTTTCATACTTTGAATTTTCTTATGTTCTTTTTATATTTTTTGATTTTGTTTTGTTATTTTCTTGATTTCTTATTTTCTTGATTGTTTCTTGATTTTCTTCTTTACTTTCTTCTTCTTCTTGATTTGTTTCTTATTTTTATTTTTCTTTTTTCTTTTTCTTTTCATATTTTCTTGATTTGTTTTTGTTATTTTCTTGTTTTCTTCTTGATTTTGTTTCTTTTTCTTTTCTTGATTTTCTTTTTATTTTTTAATTTCTTTTCATACTTGAATTTTCTTATGT
Source organism: Codonopsis lanceolata (assembly GCA_013146195.2). Classification (NCBI taxonomy): domain Eukaryota; kingdom Viridiplantae; phylum Streptophyta; class Magnoliopsida; order Asterales; family Campanulaceae; genus Codonopsis; species Codonopsis lanceolata. Next base: position 135,999,280 of record CM028378.1, on the reverse strand, counting down.
TCTTTTCATATGTTTCTTGATTTTTTTTGTTATATTCTTGATCATTTGTTATTTTCTTGATTGTTTCTTTTCTTTACTTTTTAGTTCTTCATGATTTTGTTTCTTCTTCTTTCCTTGATTTTCTTTTTTGTTTTTTAATTTCTTCTCAAACGTGAATTTTCTTATGTTCTTTTCATATTTTTCTTGATTTTTTTTTGTTATTTTCTTGATCATTTCTTATTTTCTTGATTGTTTCTTGATTTTCTTTTCTTTACTTTTTTACTTCTTCAAGATTTTATTTCTTTTTCTTTCCTTGATTTTATTTTAATTTTTTAATTTCTTCTCATACTTGAATTTTCTTATGTTCTTTTCATATTTTTCTTGATTTTTTTTGTTATATTCTTGATCATTTGTTATTTTCTTGATTGTTTCATGATTTTCTTTTCTTTACTTTTTAGTTCTTCATGATTTTGTTTCTTCTTCTTTCCTTGATTTTCTTTTTGTTTTTTAATTTCTTCTCATACTTGAATTTTCTTTTGTTCTTTTTATATTTTTCTTGATTTTGTTTAGTTATTTTCTTGATCATTTCTTATTTTCTTGATTGTTTCTTGATTTTCTTTTCTTTACTTTCTTCTTCTTCTTTACTTTGTTTCTTTTTATTTTTTAATTTCTTCTCATACTTGAATTTTCTTATGTTCTTTTCATATTTTTCTTGATTTGTTTTTGTTATTTTCTTGATCATTTCTTATTTTCTTGATTGTTTCTTGATTTTCTTTTCTTTACTTTCTTCTTCTTATTGACTTTGTTTCTTTTTCTTTCCTTGATTTTCTTTTTATTTTTTAATTTCTTTTCATACTTGAATTTTCTTATGTTCATGTCATATTTTTCTTGGTTTTATTTTGTTATTTTCTTGATCATTTCTTATTTTCTTAAATGTTTCTTGATTTTCTTTTCTTTACTTTTTACTTCTTCAAGATTTTGTTTCTTTTTCTTTCCTTGATTTTATTTTAATTTTTTTAATTTATTCTCATGCTTGAATTTTCTTATGTTCTTTTCATATTTTTCTTGATTTTGTTTAGTTATTTTCTTGATCATTTCTTATTTTCTTGATTGTTTCTTGATTTTCTTTTCTTTACTTTCTTCTTCTTCTTCTTGACTTTGTTTCTTTTTATTTTTTAATTTCTTCTCATACTTGAATTTTCTTATGTTCTTTTCATATTTTTCTTGATTTGTTTTTGTTATTTTATTGATCATTTCTTATTTTCTTGATTGTTTCTTGATTTTCTTTTCTTTACTTTTTACTTCTTCAAGATTTTATTTCTTTTTCTTTCGTTGATTTTATTTTAATTTTTAATTTCTTCTCATACTTGAATTTTCTGATGTTCTTTTCATATTTTTCTTGATTTTTTTTGTTATTTTCTTGACCATTTCTTATTTTCTTGATTGTTTCTTGATTTTCTTTTCTTTACTTTTTAGTTCTTCATGATTTTGTTTCTTTTTCTTTCCTTGATTTTCTTTTTGTTTTTTAATTTCTTCTCATACGTGAATTTTCTTATGTTCTTTTCTTATTTTTCTTGATTTTGTTTTGTTATTTTCTTGATCATTTCTTATTTTCTTGATTGTTTCTTCATAAAAGCAAGCTGGGGCATCTCTTGATCAGTGAAGAGATTTGCTGGAAACAAAAGTAGAGGGTTCAATGGTTCAAGGAGAGGGATAACAATACTAAGTTTTTCCATAGAATGGTGAGCACCGTTACATCAGCGAACCAAATTCGGAAGATCAACATAGATGGTGTGTCGTTGGTGGACAGAGATGAGATTAACGAAGGCATCGTGGGTTTCTATAAAAACCTGTACTCAGATATTAATGAGTGGAAGCCCAGGTTAGATGGTTTGCTCTTTAACAGATTAGATCAGGAGGAATCAGTTCCTGGAGGAAGCGTTTCTGGAAGAAGTTTTAGCAGCTCTGCAAAGCATGGAGGGGGATAAAGCTCCGGGTCCAGATGGCTTTACGATGGGCTTCTTTCAGACCTACTGGGAAGTGGTTCGAGATGATGTGATGAAAGTTTTTCAATATTTTCATGAGCATGAGAGTTTTGAAAAATGCTTCAACGCCACTTTTATTGCTCTAATCCCAAAGAGAAAAGGTGCGATTGACTTAAAGGATTACAGATCCATTAGCTTGATTGGGAGTATTTTTATAAGCTAGCTGCAAAAGTTTTATCTCGTAGGATCTCGTGATTGGCAAAGGCATTTCAGAATCTCAACATACCTTTGTTGGAGATCGACAAATTATTGATGCATCCCTTATTGCTAATGAAGCAGTGGATTCTAGATTGAAAAGCGGAATCCCTGGCTTAATGTGTAAATTAGACATTGAGAAAGCATACGACCATGTTGACCAGGAGTTTTTGCTCTATATGCTGGAGAGAATGGGGTATGGTCTGAAATGGAGGAAGTGGATTTGTTTCTGCATTTCTTCTGTCTGATTCTCAGTTTTGGTGAATGGGGAGCCTGCGGGATTTTTTGGTAGTTCGAGGGGATTACGTCAAGGAGACCCTCTATCGCTGTTTCTGTTCATTACCATCATGGAAGGGCTGAGTAAACTGTTGGATAAGGCAGTGTTAGGTAAATTCATTCAAGGTTTTGTTGTTGGGCAGTATAGGGAGATGGAGATCTCAGTGACACACACCTTCTGTTTGCTGCTGATGATACACTGATTTTCTGTGATGTAAATGTTTTGCAGTTGGGTTACTTGCGCCTCGAGTTTTTTTTTTGAAAAGTAAAAAAATAACGAGATGATTCTCCCGGTGGGGGCAGGGAGGTGGGACCTAGCTGCCTTTTTGGATGTAAGGTTGCCAATATTCCGTCCTCATATCTATTACCTATCGGTGCTCAGTACAAAAACAAGGCGATTTAGAATTCGGTTATTGAGAGATTTGAATGTCGTTTGGCGGGGTGGAAAAAACAGCTTTTGTCCAAAGGGGGGAATCTCACGTTAATTGAAAGTACCCTGTCCAATCTGCCCACTTATTTCTTATCTCTGTTTGTGTTGCCCATCTCGGTTCGTAATAGAATTGAGAAATTGGAAAGGGATTTTTTGTGGGAGGTTCGCAAATATCACTTGGTTAAGTGGGAGAATGTATGCTCCAGTTTGAAGGAAGGAGGCCTTGGGATAAAAAATCTAAAGGTCTTTAATTGTGCTTTGTTGGGCAAGTGGTTATGGCGATATGTGGGAGACAATGATAATCTGTGGAGGAAAGTAGTGGTCAGTAAGTTTGGTGGGGGAGACATGAGGTGGATTCCGAATGTTATTAATCTTCCATATGGGGTGGGAGTTTGGAAAGGAATTAGAAAAGGGTGGGATCCTTTTGTGAGGTGTCTTCGCTTTGGCATAGGAGATGGGACTATGGTTAGGTTTTGGAAAGATAAATGGTGTGGTGATGTAGAGTTGTGGAGATCGTTTCCGTATATGTTCAACATAGCCGGGAATAAGGATTGTTTGGTTTCGGTGCTCCAAATGGAGGATGGCATAGGGGTCTGTAATCCTTTATTTCGTTTATTTCGGAGAAACTTCCACGACTGGGAATTGGAGCAGTTTCTGCAATTCTTTGAACTGATCCACTCCCACGAGGTTGGTAGATTAAGAGAAGATAAGCAGTGGTGGAAGGGTACTGAAGCTAAATGTTTCACTGCTAAGTCATTTTATGATATACTTTCTTGTAGAGAGTATACAGTCTGATTTGGAAGTCTAAAGCCCCCAGCCGGGTTGCTTTTATTGCGTGGGAGGCCATTCTTACCGACGATAACTTGAGAAAACGTAATGTCACTTATGTTAATTGGTGCTTCATGTGTAAGGGGGATGAGGAGTCGACGAACCATCCGCTCATTCACTTCCCAATAGCAAAGGAATTATGGAGTCTCATCTATAGTCTTTTAAAAATTGCTTCATTCAGTGAAAGACGTTCTTTTGAGTTGGATGTTATATAAAAGAGGGCGAAGGAATTGTATATGGCACACAGCCCTGTTGGGTATTTGCTAGATCATTGAAAGGGAAAGAAATAGAAAGGTGTTTGAGAATGAGGAAAGGACAGTGGATAAGTTGAAGGACGAAGTGATGCGCGCATGTTACATTTTTGGTGTGCTGAAGATATTAATTCTTCTCATATTGATTTTGTTAATAATTTTTCTTTAGATTAGTCTTTTGTGTATACTCCTAGTGTACAAGGACGCGACTCGTCACCTGCTTTGACACCATTGGTATATAATAATATCTTGCTTATCAAAAAAAAAAGAAAATATTAAAGTACTAATTGTCAACAACAATGTCATCCATTTTAGTATTAAGGGTCAAAAGATTGAAATTTTTCAAATTTACAATGACCACAAAACAACTACAAAACATCTTATATTTACAAATACTAATGTAAGTAAATGACTACACAAAGTACTAATGTTCTTAGAACTTAGAACTAATGTTCAGTGGCAAACGCAAACAGTAATTTTTGGGACGGAGAGAGTACTAGTTATGCAGGGATTAGCACACACTATCCTTGCAGAGATTCGCGCACACTATCCATTTTCACGAGTGATGGCAGTTTTAAAAAACTGTGAAAATATACTTAATGTTTAGCTTGTGCGTTTTAAAATACACAAATAAAAGCCTAATAAATGGTTTTTCATTAATGGAAGAGCAAACTCTTACTATGCCCACGTTATTTTGATTTTTCTTTATGTTGGCTAGTTTTAAGGACTTTTTCATGACCTGCATCTTCAAAAGGAAGGAAACGGTTAAGACGTTGTATTTAAGATACTTTTGATGATGTTGATTAGGTTAGAATTAATCCCTGAAATTACTAGAATAATCATGAACAAAGAGTTAATTGCATTATAGGGTCCAATGTTGACACACACATTTTCGGGTCCTGGTTTCAGTTTTAGCAATTTAAAGTCCAGTACCTGTTTTGTAATAAATTAATGAAGGTTCTAACTTAACCTAAAATGCAATTAAATCAACGCGACAACCTCCAGGAATCAAAATTTCATAACAATCAATGTCAACCTCTAACTGATACATTTTATATCATCCAAAGGATCGTAACATACTTATATGTATATACGACACTCTATTAAAAATATTTTAAAACTTATTTATATCGACAAAATCAATGGACTTTAGAAACTATTTCAAACTGACATAATCAATCAAGATGTACGAAATCCAAAAGTTTGAGATTAAATATTTATAAAAAAATTTAAAAAAATGAACTTTGAAGTAAGTTTTGAATATCTAAATCTCATTAAAACAAATAATTAGACGGAATAAAGAAAACAAATATCCATTTTGCAGGATCTAACCGAAATGCTTCCAAGGCACGCTTCTGGCACAAGGATTCTGCCATGTCAATGTACCTGAAAGCAGAACCTCATAAGAGAAATACTCAAGCTGGAAATGTAGACTTAAAAAGGTAAATGGATTAACAACTTGTACATGCAAATGCTAACCAATGCCATATGGATTACACATGCAGAATCTCTAACCAAAATGCTTCCAAGGCACTCTTCTGGCACAAGGATTCTGCCATTTTAATTACCTGAAAGCAGAACCTCATAAGAGAAATACTCAAGCTGGAAATGCAGACTTAAAAAGGTAAATGGATTAACAACTTGTACATGCAAATGCTACCCAATGTCATATGGATTACACATTCAAAATACACATGAGAAGCTATAAGAAAGAAAAATAACGTTGAGAGTCGTTTAATGTACATATGGATTACACATGCAGAATCTCTAACCAAAATGCTTCCAAGGCACTCTTCTGGCACAAGGATTCTGCCATGTCAATGTACCTGAAAGCAGAACCTCATAAGAGAAATACTCAAGCTGGAAATGCAGACTTAAAAAGGTAAATGGATTAACAACTTGTACATGCAAATGCTACCCAATGTCATATGGATTACACATTCAGAATACACATGAGAAGCTATAAGGAAGAAAAACAACGTTGAGAGCCGTTAGCATACTCATTTCCTCTGTAATATCTGGCACCTGGATACCCTTCACTGTATTAGTTAGTCATTCTGCTTGCATCACAGAGACAGAAGCAAAATTCTCCAGGGGAATAAGTACAAGTCCCTATATGAACAAAATAGGAATTCAGGTAGTCGTTGAGAACGAAAATGGAAAGCAATTTTATAATGCAAGTTTAAAGCAGATCCACATATGGTAAAATTGTGACTGCAGGACATGAAGAGAATATACTTGTGATTGTGCAAGTGTGTTTGTAGTATCCACTTATATATCATCAAAAACTGAGAGTGAGGAGGACATAAAACCCAAAACCGGATATTTGTGCTTTTAACAAACAAGAGTAAAGATTGAAAAGAACACAACTCTTAGAGCATCTCCAATGCTACCCTTCCTATATCATCTTCTTAGCCGGGTCTCACTGCCACATACACATTTTTCTCTTCTTATTCCATATAAGAATATATCTTCCCAATGCTAATCTTCTTATACATCTTCTTAGTTGGGTCCCACTACCACCTCATTAACTTTACACTTCAATCTTATTTTTATATTTCTCAAACAAATAAATTACATAAATTATAAATAATGACATTAATTAATTTATAAATAATACTATTACTCACAATTTAAATAATTTATAATTTAATTAATAAATTATCAATAAAATACATATTATACATGACTCGTAAAATAATATAAATAGAAAATTACATAAAAAGTTAAAATTGAAAAAAAAATACATAATGATAAAGTTACATAAAAGATAAATACTTAAAAATTACATAAAAACAAAAAAACTTAAAATTAAAATTACAATTCAATAATTAAAATTACATAAAAACGTCACCGTAACGACGCCATATATGCTCAACCAAGTTGGATCGAAGTTCATGATGTGTGTTTCTATCTCGTACCTCTGAATTTCGTTGCAAATATTCTTCAAATGCTTGTGTTGACTCATGGTTTACTTGTGGAGAGTCATATACGGTATCATCAGCCTAGTTCGTAATGTGATCACCCTCGGCCTCCACAATCATGTTATGTAAAATAATGCATGTGAGCATTATTTCTTTCAAGTTATCTCTATACCAAAACCTGCTAGGACTTTTGATAATTGTCCATCTTGATTGGAGTACTCCAAATGTTCGTTCGACATCTTTTCTTGCAGCCTCTTGCATCTTTTTGAATTTCTTTCGTTTAGCATCTGACGGGCACGAAAAACTCTTAACAAAAGTAGCTCAATCCGGATAAATTACATCGGTTAGGTAGTATCCTTTTTGTATACTGTTTGTCATTCACTTCAAAATTGCACGGTGGTGCATTTCCTTCGAGTACGTTATTGAACAAAGGTGATTCATATAACACATTCAGATCATTACGAGAACCTGCGACCCCAAAAAATGCATGTCATATCCATAAATCTGCCGCGCTTGCGAGCACAATTATGGGCTTCCATGATCTCTTGAATATTGACCTTGCCAAGCGGCCGGACAATTTTTCCATTCCAGTGCATACAATCAAGACTTCCTAACATACTGAAAGCCATGCCTTTGCTCGTGCATTTGAAGTAGACGTTGAGTATCATTAGCATTTGGTCTTCTCAAGTATTGACCTCCGAATAATTCAATAATACATCGACGAAAGTTGAACATGCACTCGATGGCGGTTGTTTACTAATCGGAGGTACTCGTCCGAGATGATCGGCCGAACTCCATAAGCCAATTGACGGATAGGCTGCGTGCATTTTTGAAGTGGTGAGAGACCTACTTTTCCTACTGCATCAGACATCTGTCAAAAATAACTTGAATGATTCTCCAATGCATTAACTATCTGAATGAATATGGTTCGATGTATTCGGAAGCATCGCCGAAATATATGATCGGGATACAATGGCTGAGATGAGAAGTAGTCATTGACAAGTTGAGTATTTCCCGCTACACGCTTTCGATCTATATACCTCCTCTTTTTCCTTTGGCGGCCTCACGATGTTAGGCTCTCTCCGTTTCTTCTATTTGTTGTTGTAATGCAATTATGTCCAAAAATATTTTTTCACTTTCAGACATGTTGGATTCGTTGGATTCTTCGGTATGACTGCTTGTGTTAGAGGCATTGGTAGAAGAAGAGGAAGAATTAGACATCTTTAGTCGTATGTTGATGATGTGTAGCTATTGGTAGAAGAATATGACACCCCCTTATCTATATATACTTCTCAACAACGGCTACTTTAAAACGACTAGTTTAAAACGGCTATTTTAAAACAGATACATTAATAATTAAAATTCATATCCTTTCTTCCTCAACTGTGCCTTTACTTGCTCTCACATCCGTGTTGATATATGGCAACTGCTTTGTTACATGTTTGAGGTATCTTAGAAAGAAATTTTATGTCTTTTATGAGCCTTTCACGCTCCTTTCTTTGTTCTCTTGCAGCAGCAACTTCCGCTTGAAGTTTTTTTGCTTCCGCTTCAATTTTTTTTTAATTTCGGAGTACTTATCTAACAACAGCGTGTAATCAGCCTTGCGGGTATGCAACTCATCTATATCTGAAGATTTTTCGACTTTTCCTTTACCTTTCGCATTCTTTTTTGCCACTTTTCTTCCCATCGGACGAGTACGTAAATCAATATCTTCTACATCTTCAGCATCCACACGAGTCTTAGAATAACCGCCATCAGAGTCTGACGTCTTAGACTTTTTATTGGTGTGAATAATATCTGTTTGACTAAAATATGACACGAAGAATTTCTTAACACTTCCCACACATGATCAAAATTAAAGTCTTGACCTTTTTCTTGATGGTATACCGCCCTTGCATTTTTCATTAAAATATCATCGCTCCAACATTGTGTTTAGCATTGACAAGCCTATTGTAGATTTCGTTGAAGCTTCTCACAGATGGAGCAATTCTTGTTGACCAACGTGGTGTCAACTTCACGATATCTCTCGGAATCGATTCACTTGGGCGATGCTCGTTGTAATAATCAGCTACACGCTTCCAATATTGCCTCTTTTGACCATTACCAATTATTGGACATTGGCTAATAGTCTGTACAACTTCCGTAAGCGCAAGATCTTCATCTTTGGTCCATCTTGCACGTGCTTGAGACTTGTGTTGTACCGGTACGCTTCGTCATCCAAATCAATTGTTTCTAAATTGATTGGCGTCTCGAGAGCCGATGGCGTTGCCGAAAAAATTACCGACAGTCCTATCTACACTTGTTGGGCGTGACTCATTAGAAGATATGTAAGGTTGAGAAATTGCAGGCGGTACCTTGCGGAGTGAAAAATTGGTTTCCGTCGGTTGCCAATAATTCGATTGAAAATGAGCGTTACGGATGAATTCCCAATAGTTTGAGGAACTTGAAAATTCTGGAAATTTGGAAAATTTGTAAAATTTGGCGGCATGTAGAAATTTGGATAGTTGGGAACATTTGGATTGTTGGGAAAATTAGGTGGGTATTGGGGGTATTGCGGAGTAGAAGAAAATTGAGAATGTTGAACATTTTCGGGAACACGAGAGTTAGGTGTATTTTGATTTTCTTCATTTTCAGAAGAATTCAATAAATTTTGAAAAAAATGAGTATCTCTTGGATCCATTTGGAAGCTAAGTGTGTAGAGAAATTGAATTTTTAGAAAGGATTATGAAGAAATAGAAGAGAGAATAAAGAAAGTGTGGAGAAAATGAAGAGGGTTGAGGTGGTGTATTTATAGGGAAGAAGGAAAAAAAAAAAAAAAAAATTATTGAAAAAAAAGAAATTGCAAACGGCTAGTTTTTTAAAAAATAAAAGGCAAATTAAAAAGATTTACACAAAATAGTCGTTTGCAGCCTCTTTCTTGCCAGCCTTTATTTAAAAAAAAAACAAAACAAAAATTGAGACAACTTGCGAGCCGGCCCGGCCGTGGACCCACTGAGATTCCCTTCAACTCGCCCGGGCGCATGAAGAACACGCCACCACGCAGCGTGTGTGGCGCCCGCCTCTGCCCGCATGTCTTCTTCCCCTTTTTTGCTTGGCTTCCAATTTTGGAAGAAAAAAAATCCTCCCTCCTCCATGTCGGCTCCATGTCAGCTTAGGAAGATTATATGGAAGGGTTGTCATTGCAAAATGCCAACTTCCAATTTGGAAGCCTCCTTAAGAAGCTAGCAATGGTGGTGCTAAGCTGACATGGAGCCGACATGGAGGAGGGAGGATTTTTTTTCTTCCAAAATTGAAGCCAAGCAAAGGAAAAGACTGAGGTGGGCGCCACACTACGACTTTGTGTGCGCTTGTTCTTCACGCTGGGCGAGTTGGTGAAGGGAATCTCAGGGGTCCAGCAATGGGCTTTCCGGCTCGCAAGTTGTCTGAATTTTTTGTTTTTGTTTTTTTTAAATAAAGGCTGGCAATAAAGATGTGGCGACCCGACCCGGATTCCGGAACGGAATCCCAAGGTCGTCGCTAGGACAAGGCAAGAAGAGGACAAACACTTATAAATTAATAGTGCGAAGTCGGACGCCGAGCTAACAAAAGCTCGAAACACAAATATAAGGTCAGTATTAAAATACGGGTTTACAAAATTCAAAGGTATGCGAAGCGACATGGAAAAAAGTCTGAGCTATGAAGCTCGAAACCAAGGCCAAAGAGACCAAGAGAGACATAAATCTCACGAAGGGAAAAGGAAACTCGCGTGCCGCAACATTGCAGACGTTGGACAAACCATCGGCACTCCAGGCCGGCGTTTCAACAAGGGACCAACCTGATATAACACTTACCCACGGCTAAAGCATGCCGGGGTTAACCAACAATGATAACAACTAGGATAGAGAAAAGCCCCAAAGCTACTGCGTGCCTGGGAGACAACTGGATATAAAAACCAAGGCTACGAGCAACGACACAACACGTCGGCCCAAAGGAGGGCAATCAAAACCCAAGTATTCTACCCGATGTAAAGTCTAAATAACCTTACAATACAACGAGCTCACAAGAATAGAAAAATATGATATACAAGTCAAGGATGCTAGATGAGATAGGAGTCCACAAGCTACTACTCGGGGATATCGACTGCTACAATCACGAACACACGTATTAAGCTCGAGCTATCGATCAACTGTGGTCTGCTACGATCACGTACTATGCATCCTTAATACGACTTCCGAACTGCAACTAGAAAACAAAGTACGGGGTGAGTCATAATGACCCAGTACGTTACTACTAAACAATATGACATAATTTAAATATTGCCATAAGAGGAAATGATATCGTGTTACGACGAAGACCCAGTAAGTCGAGTTGTATACGTATGAAAATCGCCTTTACCGTGACTACCAAGATGAATCGGGGGTGAATCCATTCCTGCTCACAAACAATCAAACAAGTCAGAGGCAAGACACAAGAATAATCATGATTATGGACGATATCTTATTGTAGAACATCCCAAGTCTCTCATAGAATAATTATAGAAGTATGCATATTTATAAATATACATATACCAAGTCTCTTAGGATTATCAAGTGTAGGTATATAAACTCGCTCGTTTATGTACCAAATAATTCATTCATGGAAGTTTATCATGTAAGGGTATGCATATCTACATATATATACATATGAAGGCAATCATGGGTAATCAAGTAGGAGTATGTATATTTACATATATATACATATGAAGGCAATCATGGGGTAATCAAGTAGAGTATGTATATCTACGTATATACGTGTCATACAATTCACGTGCCTATCATTTAACGCCAAGCCATCAAGAACAAGTATATATAAGCATTTAGTTCACATATTCATGATAGCACTTTGATTTCACAAGTACTAGAAGAAATCCACATATAAGAGGATATGATATAAACTGTGCCGCAATGTAGCTCCCCGCAATATAAAATGTTAACAGAACATGTCATTTGGATGTACGATGGTACATCGACCAAGGATAGTATTATTCCAAGCGCCTCTAATGGTTACACAAGGTACTCTTCTCCAAAGTGATCAAGAATGGAGGGTTTGCAGACGCTCGTCTCTAAGCAACCCATCACTATCACGAATCTCATGATTCGTAATCTGTGAGACTAATTGTCAACCGAAGACAAGATAGACAAGACAAGTATGCCACCGGACTTATTGGGGAAACAAGTAATGTTTACTTATTTAAGAAATCAAGGACGAGCACGGTAATAGCGACGATTCAAGTCGTGGGCATGTTATTCTTTACTTACTAATAATCAAGCATGATCATGAATTAAATTAAGAATCTCAAACTAGTATTCTAGTTAAACGGATTTCAAGTGTCGTAGGGTCGATCGCTGAGCTCGGATTGTTAAATGACTCACTAGCATTTACGACCGCCGAGTCATTTCTATAATTCCAATCAAATAGAGTTTGAACACTATATGTGTTCCAAGACTCCTTTCTATGTTCTTGTTTGAGGCATAGCTAGGTTCTCGTTCCATTTAGGAACCTTAGTTCAAGATCACTAAGTCAAGTATAAAAGGCGGAAACCTAAGTTGATTATTGTCCAACCAAGCTTAGTTCAATTTCAAGTTCGTAATTCCATTTGTTAATAGAATCATAAATCAAAGCACGTTGATACTCAATAAGAGGATAATTATGAAGATAAGACACACAATATGCTTAAAGGTCATAATCTCAAAAAGTAGACATGTGAGAGTTCATGCATCATTCACAAACAAACCTTATCAAGCTCCCCATAGAATCATAAGATAGATAACATTATAAAATCCCCTCGAGGTTCCCTAAGAGCTAAAGATCAAGCATGCACTCAAGGATAGAAGACTTAAGACAACTCAAGATTCATCAATCAACCATGTGATGGTACTTCATAAGTCCATCACAACACACATGACGCACTTGATGACCATTTAGTCATCTTTGCGACAACTCAAGATTCTCATCATAGAGGGTACTAAGGCATACACGATTCAAATATCCTTCCTAAGGGAGAATTGTCACGATGAAATCCCGGATCTTCCAAGGATGTTAACAAGGTTCCCAAGTAAAGTCATAGATTACATTCCTACGAATCTTGGGACTTCATTAAAGTCCAACTAGTATTATTGGTTCTAGTTCATAATTGAACCAATTCAAAACGCTCTTTCATTCGAGTTACGCATTCTCGACTCACACATAAACCATCCAAGAACTAGCGATAATCTCGCACTTAACATCATTCAAGAGACTCAATTAGAGTCCTAAGCCAAGAATCAATCTTATTACCAATTTGGTCTCACCCGAGCAATTCTCAAAATTTCGTAGTTAGAGTTAACGAACACAAGAAGATATAGGAATTTATCCTAAGGTTCAAATAACAAATTTTATAATTAATTGACTTCATTTGGATCAAATTACAAAGTCCCAATTTCTAGTTCGAGGAGGCATAAATTCGGGATTTACAATTTATCCGGTTTCTAACCCAACAAAAATAAATCTTAAATCATAACAATTCCAATATACTCAATAAACCCATTTGGTTTCAAACCCTAACCAAAATCTATTGATATCCATGAAAACATATCATTTTGACATGTATAACAACGATAAATCACAAGGAACAAGTCTCTAACAACCTATCATCAAGATGCATGTGAGAGAGAAACTAGGCTTAAGTAACGCGTACCTTAATCGAGCCACAAACGTCTAGGAAGTGGAAAACAAACCGAGGGAAAGACTCTACTCGGCGAGGGCTTCGCGATGGCGGTCGGCTCGACAATCCGAGGGCCTAACTCCTGAATCGGCAAATCTCCCATGGAAGCTCCTCTCCTCTCTCTAAAACTCATGGTGGATGATGAAAATGAGGAGGAAGAGGATGAAATTAGATCATAAAGGGTTAGGGAAGACAATCCTACCCTTCCTAGTTGTGGACAAGGCAAAAGGGAGTGTTAAATGGGGGTAGGATAGGTTTTTCACGCTCAAAATCGCAAAATAGCAAAGCCGCTGTTGGTTTGTCAAAGGGGGCTTATCGACGTCATCACTACCTTGCGACCGCAAGGTCACGAAATGCTCCTCCAAGTTTATGTCCTCCATGCGAGGGCAAGCCCAAACCACCTTGCGTCCGCAAGGTCTCCAGATCAAAAAGGCCTAAGATTTGGCCTAGAATGAACCCCAAACAACCTAAGCAATTCAAAGGGAACAAATCAACACTTAAAATACAATCAAACCTCTCCCGAGACACGACTAAATGAAGGGAACAAATGCCGAGAACAACATAAACAACTAATGATCGTCAACCGCTCAAACACGAACTAAACAAAGATATTACAAGCATAGATAAGCACTCTTAAGCATGTCAAGGACTAGTATACATGTCTAAGACTCAACTAACACCTCACGAGTCCCACGATTACGAAACAAGGCAAAGGAAAACAAACCGAGAGACCCTCGAGTCAAAAGATCAAATGGGGTAACAATGCTTTAAATTCTAACCAATCGCATTATGACCAAGATCGATGTTATAAAACATACGAGAGGTTATGATATAGACTAGAGTACTCTTATAAGGTCCAACAATGATACACCAGTATAGAAACTCGAAAGACACAATACACACACAAGGTTCGGTTTCACGTAACGTGATAGAGACGAATGTGATGCTAAGCATTAAAGCAAGATTAGACTTAGGAATATATTCCCAGGGAGTTTAATACTCAAAGCATATTCAATATACTCAAGTAATGACCTAGGCTATGATTGAGGTCACAAGAGAACTTTGTGAGAGGACACTAATCGAGTCGGCTTCGATTATCGCCGACTTACGATTTGTAACTTAAGCAAGTTAAAGTCTTAAGGTACATAAAGAACTAAAGTATAGGCCTATAAATGGTGTACCTACTCGCCTCAAGGTTATCATATCAAGTGAGACACGAGGTGAAATGGTCATTCAATCCGCAAAACAAGTAACTCAAACACGTGAAGGTTCGGGGTCTTACAAAAGAGGCTGCAAACGGCTATTTTGTGTAAATCTTTTTAATTTGCCTTTTATTTTTAAAAAAACTAGTCGTTTGCAATTTCTTTTTTTTCAATAATTTTTTCTTTTTTTTCCTTCTTTCCTATAAATACACAACCTCAACCCTCTTCATTTTCTCCACAAGTTCTTTATTTTCTCTTCTATTTCTTTATAATCCTTTCTAAAAATTCACTTTCTCTACACACTTAGCTTCCAAATGGATCCAAGAGATACTCATTTTTTTTCAAAATTTATTGAATTCTTCTGAAAATGAAGAAAATCAAAATACACCTAACTCGTGTTCGAAAATGTTCAACATTCTCAATTTTCTTCTACTCCACAATACCCCCAATACCCACCTAATTTTCCCAACAATCCAAATGTTCCCAACTATCCAAATTTCTACATGCCGTCAAATTTCACAAATTTTCCAAATTTCCAGAATTTTCAAGTTCCTCAAACTATTGGGAATTCATCCGTAACGCTCATTTTCAACCGAATGAATATTGGCAACCGACGGAAACCAATTTTTCACTCCGCAAGGTACTCCCCCGTGCAATTTCTCAACCTTACATATCTTCTAATGAGTCACGTCCAACAAGTGTAGATAGGACTTCGTCTGGTAATTTTTCGGCAACGCCGTTATCGGTTCCCGAGACGCCAATCAATTTAGAAACAATTGATTTGGATGACAAAACTGAAGCGGTACCGGTACAACACAAGTCTCAAGCACGTGCAAGATGGACCAAGGATGAAGATCTTGCGCTTACGGAAGCTGTGCAAACTATTAGCCAATGTCCAATAATTGGTAATGGTCAAAAGAGTGCGCAATATTGGAAGCGTGTAGCTGATTATTACAACGAGCATCGCCCAAGTGAATCGATTCCGAGAGATATCGCGAAGTTGACACCACGTTGGTCAACTAGAATTGCTCCATCTGTGAGAAGCTTCAACGAAATCTACAATAGGCTTGTCAATGCTAAACATAACGGTTGGAGCGATGATATTTTAATGAAAAATGCAAGGGCGGTATACCATCAAGAAAAAGGCCAGCACTTTAATTTTGATCATGTGTGGGAAGTGTTAAGAAATTCTTCTGTATCATATTTTAGTCAAACAGATATTAATCACACCAATAAAAAGTCTAAGACGTCAGACTCCGATGACGGTTATTCTAAGACTAGTGTGGATGCTGAAGATGTAGAAGATATCGATTTACGTACTCGTCCGATGGGAAGAAAATCAGCAAAAAAGAATGCGAAAGGTAAAGGAAAAGTAGAAAAATCTTCAGATATAGATGAGTTGCATACCCGCAAGGCTGATTACACGTTGTTGTTAGATAAGTACTCTGAAATTAAAAAAATTGAAGCGGAAGCAAAAAAAACTTCAAGCGGAAGCTGCTGCTGCAAGAGAACAAAGAAAGGAGCGTGAAAGGCTCATAAAAGACATAAAATTTCTTACTGAAGATACCTCAAACATGACTCCAGAACAGGTTGTCATATATCAACACGGATGTGAGCAAGTAAAGACACAGTTGAGGAAGAAAGGATATGAATTTTAATTATTAATGTTTTTCTGTAACTTTATTTATTAATGTTTTTATGTAACTTGTAATATTATTGTGTTTTTATGTAACTTTAATTATTAATGTTTTTATGTAACTTTAATTATTAATGTTTTTATGTAACTTTAATTATTAATGTATCTGTTTTAAAATAGCCGTTTTAAACTAGTCGTTTTAAAGTAGCCGTTGTAAAGTATCCGTTGTTGAGAAGTATATATAGATAAGGGGGTGTCATATTCTTCTACCAATAGCTACAAATCATCAACATACACGACTAAAGATGTCTAATTCTTCCTCTTCTTCTATCAATAGCTCTTACACAAGCAGTCATACCGAAGAATCCAACGAATCCAACATGTCTGAAGGTGAAAAAATATTTTTGGAGATAATTACATTACAACAACAAATAGAAGAAACAGAGAGAGCCAACATCAGGAGGCGTCGCCAAAGGAAAAAGAGGAGGTATATAGATCGAAAGCGTGTAGCGGGAAATACTCAACTTGTCAATGACTACTTCTCATCTCAGCCATTGTATCCCGATCATATATTTCGGCGATGCTTCCGAATACATCGAAACTTATTCATTCAGATAGTTAATGCATTGGAGAATCATTCAAGTTATTTTGACGGATGTCGATGCGAGGAAAAGTAGGTCTCTCACCACTTCAAAAATGCACTAGCCTATCCGTCAATTGGCTTATGGAGTTCGCCGATCATCTCGACGAGTACCTCCGATTCGTAAACAACCGCCATCGAGTGCATGTTCAACTTCGTCGATGTATTATTGAATTATTCGAGGTCAATACTTGAAAAGACCAAATGCTAATGATACTCAACGTCTACTTCAAATGCACGAGCAAAGGCATGGCTTTCGGTATGTTAGGAAGTCTTGATTGTATGCTTGGGAATGGAAAAATTGTCCCCGCTTGGCAAGGTCAATATTCAAGAGGTCATGGGAAGCCCACAATTGTGCTGCGATTGCGTCGGCAGTTTATGGATATGACATGCATTTTTGGGGTCGCAGGTTCTCGTAATGATCTGAATGTGTTATATGAATCACCTTTGTTCAATAACGTACTCGAAGGAAATGCACCACCGTGCAATTTTGAAGTGAATGACAAACAGTATACAAAAGGATACTACCTAACCGATGGAATTTATCGGATTGGGCTACTTTTGTTAAGAGTTTTTCGTGCCGTCGGATGCTAAGCGAAAAGAAATTCAAAGAGATGCAAGAGGCGCAAGAAAAGATGTCGAATGAGCATTTGGAGTACTCAATCAAGATGGGCAATTATCAAAGGTCCTAACGGGTTTTGGTATAGAGATAACTTGAAAGAAATAATGCTCACATGCATTATTTTACATAACATGATTGTGGAGGCCGAGGGTGATCACATTACGAAGGTGATGATACAGTATATGACTCTCCACAAGTAAACCATGGGTCAACACAAGCATTTGAAGAATATACTCGCAACGAAATTCGAGGTGAGATAGAAACACACATCATGAACTTCGATCCAACTTAGTTGAGCATATATGGCGTCGTTACGGTGACGTTTTTATGTAATTTTAATTATTGAATTGTAATTTTAATTTTAAGTTTTTTTTGTTTTTATGTAATTTTTAAGTATTTATCTTTTATGTAACTTTATCATTATGTATTTTTTTTCAATTTTAACGTTTTATGTAATTTTCTATTTATGTTATTTTACGAGTCATGTATAATATGTATTTTATTGATAATTTATTAATTAAATTATAAATTATTTAAATTGTGAGTAATAGTATTATTTATAAATTAATTAATGTCATTATTTATAATTTATGTAATTTATTTGTTTGAGAAATATAAAAATAAGATTGAAGTGTAAAGTTAATGATGTGGCAGTGGGACCCAACTAAAAAGATGTATAAGAAGATTAGCATTGAGAAGATATATTCTTATATGGAATAAGAAGAGAAAAATATATATGTGGCAGTGGGACCCGACTAAGAAAATGATATAGGAAGGGTCATTGGAGATGCCCTTAAGGCTTACGGTCCAACTCCACCAGCTGGAGCTGCCAGGGAACAAAAAATTCTGAATCAACAGAAACTATGAAATAAGCTTTATTGCTTGAAAGATAGAAAAATGAAAAATGAAAAAAAAAAAAAAAGCTAACTAAAAAGTAAAAAAACTATGCGCTTATTATAATAACTAAAGTAAAAAACTATCCATCAAAATGCAAACCAAACACACACACACACACACACACACAGATTCTCAACTAGCTAAAAGAAACAATTCAAGAACCCTGTTACCATCCAATCTCTAAATTTTCGTGTGTGTGTGTGTGTGTAAGAGTGCGTCTAAGAGAGAAAACCAGAAATCAACCACACACTGACACCCACAATTATAATAACTTTTTTCTTTTTTGATAAGTAAGAGTAATATAAAATTGAATTGAAGCCTAGAAAAGAAAACCCAAGTTCCATAAAACTTGAATTACAAAAAACCACAATTATATTAACCAATAATTAGACGGTATATTCAAAAAAAATATCCATCAAAATGCAAACCAAAAAAACAGACAAAAAGAATGCCAACTAAGTAGAAGAAACATATAAATTCAAGAACCCTGTTTCCATCCAATCTCAAAGTTCTTGTGTGCCAGAGAGAGAGAGAGAATAAGAGTGAGTGAGCGAGTGTAAGAGAGTGAAATAACCAGAAATCAACCACACACAGACACCCACATCATATACGAATTAAATAGATTATAAATATCAAATATTTCACGAACCCTAATCAAAATTCAATATCACAAGAATTCACGAGAGAGGGAACTTACCGGAGGAAAAATCAATAATCAAGAAGAGGGATGCGAAGATGGCATCTGAAATGTTCCAGTTCCAATTCCAGGGTGATGTTGCAATCTTGGTGTCGAATTGAGGTTGTGAAATGCAGGCGGGTTGTTGTCATCTGCTTTGGGTTCTTCTTTCTTGTCAGCCATCGCAATGTAATTATCCCGTCTAGTCGGTCTAGAATGAGAGAGAGAGAGGAGAGCGAGAGGAGAGAGAGAGAGAGAGAGAGGGTTTTCTGTTTGTCTAAGCGAATTGGTTTTTTATTTCTGTGTCAAATTGGAAAACTCGACCGTTGCAAGTATTGTCCGATTAAGAAAAGTCAATTTACCATACTGCCCTTCCTTCTCAATTAAAAGAAAGAAAAAAATACGTATTTTTTTTACCATTACACTCAAAACAATCTATCCCTAAAATTGAAATCATCTCCCCATAGAGCATCCTCAATGTTCATATTCTTATACATCTTTTTAGTTGGATCCCATTACCACCTACAAATTTTTATCTTTCTTATTTCATTTAAGAATATATATCTTTTTATTTATAATTTTCTTAACATTATCTTATCTGGGTCCCACTGCCACCTTATTAACTTTAAACGTCAATCTTATTTTTACATTTCTCAAACAAATAAATTTGTTTAATATATTTCATATTTAAATATTATGTATATATAAATTAATTTATAAATAAAGAAGTTAATGAATTTATAAATAATAAATTACTCATAAATTATATAATTTATAATTTAAATAATAAATAAAGATTAAAACACAAATAAAGATGGATTTATAAATAAAAACAAATTTCAATTTGGCCCACAACGGTACAAAAGAATGGTACAAAGGCTTGATCAAAAAAAAGAAAAAAAGAAACTCAAATCAAAACTAAGAATTCAGGCGTTGGGCCCACGCCGAACCACTTCCCACGCCCCTCCCCCGCACGTGTGGTGCACGCGCCAGCTTTGGGCCAACGGTGTACCACAACACCCCCACTCTCCCCCATTCTTCATATCCCAGTTTTTTTTTCTTAAATAGGAAGATCAAACTCTCTCTCTCCTACATGACAAGTATAAGAATATCTCTCTCATTGTATATTTTTTCTCTTCTTAACAAGAAGATGTTTAAGAAGATTCTTTTTGTGAACAATGGGGATGCTCTTAGTTCTTAAGTCTGTCCTCGAGTCTCAGCTAGCTCTCTTCGATTTCTCGCAATTAATGGGGTGTTGTGCTTTTTTTAAAATAGCCACTAGACCGGCATTTTTCATTCTCTCTTTTGGATTTCTCTCCTAGGTCAAGCCATGGTTTGACGATGTGTTTTTTTTCTTAATATAGCCACCAGCCCTTGGTGTTTTTTAATAATTTAACAACAGTTGGTGATTTTGTTTAAAAATTTTAATGAGAAAGAGGTGAGGGTTTTTTGTTTCAGTTTGGTGTTTTTATTTTTGCAACCCAATTGGAAAATTCGACCGTTGTCAATAATGAGTTACTTCACACTAATCAATTAATATAAAACATTGGCTTATTATAAAATAAAATAAAATCATATCTTTTAAGTTTTACAATTGTAATCAATTGGATTAGTCTATCTCCCCTCCAACCTTTAAATAATAATAATAATAATAATAATCTTTCAAGCAATTTGCTAGACAAAAATGTTTAGATCAATAAAGTGGTTTGTTTGGGTACATTTACATGTAACTCAGCTTAAGTCACCTTCTTATGCAAGTTTAAAGGTGCACGTATTCAGGAGTTACTTCTCAAGTGGTGGACACAAAAAATTAATCAGAATAAATTAGTATAGGAAGCAAACTTAACTACCACTTGCAATATTACGTATATTTTTTAGTTGACATTTCTGGGTTTTGGTAGTGGTGGAAGGTTGGGGTTGCAACGACTATGGTGGGGAGTAGAAATGGAGAATTATAGGGGGATTGAATAGTTAAAATTTTGAAGGGATTGCTTTTGATGTGTTTGGACGATGACAGTGTATGTGAGTGAGAGAGAGAGAGAGGGAGTTAGTCTTCCTTTGTAAGTGTAACTGGTAGAGGGAGAAATAAGGAGATAGAGAAACAGAGAGAGAGAGAGGCTGAGTGTACGGGGATGATGAAAAAAATATCTTTCATGAAAAGGACTAATTTTCCCTTTGAAAAATCCTCATATGCAACTCACGTGTTCACTTAACGAGAAGAAGCTAACGACATCCAAAATAGAGACTAATAGCGTGCAAAAATGAAAGATATAGAGTGGTGTACAAGTTTCAAAAGACGGACTACCAGTGAGATTTGCAATAGTTCAGGACTAATGGTGAACTTAACCTTATTTTGAAATAGGGTTTCTAAATTCTCACTTTCTTCTCAAAGGTCCATAATCCAAATTATGCACTAAATGTAGAACTGGCGGGTTAGCCGCTCTGTTCCAACCCACAACTGGCATGGGTCCAACCCATTTGACCCATCTCTTAGTGGGTTCATGTTTTATTAACCCAACCCACCTCTTTTAGGTGGCGGGGAAAGTCAGCCCAACATGTCAAACTCATTTTGACAGCTCTACGCATAACTATGTCATTGTGTTTCATGTGAGGGGCTGGGGTGATTTTGTCTAATGTTCGACTTGCTTACCTTGACTCTCCACCCAACAATGTTTTGTTCCACCAAGTACACTTGAAACTTACACTCAACTCTATATTTCCCTCATCCTTTTACCATCCTCATTATTTTTCTTATCGACCAGGTGTTGGTGGTTCTAGGCTAAAAATGTCGCTTAGGGCTAGCAAGTAGCGACCCTAAGCTACTCGAGGCTAAATTTTGCTTTTCAACTTACAATTTTGTTTTTTTTAAAGAAAATAAATACATGATTATAAATTATATAAACTTACCGTAAAATGGGAATCCACATAAACTTTCTCATTGGGATTAACATCCATTGAGAATATGAGAGAGAGAGAGAGAGAGAGAGAGAGAGAGTGTGTGTGTGTGAAATGGTAGATAATATGAATTGTTTTATTGGTGAATTGGAGAGAGATAGTGAATTCTATAGAATTTTTTTTATTTACAGAATGGCAAATTAGTAATTAGACATTTAAGTGTGTATTACGTTTAATGTGTTTGAGTGTTACATTTAGGGTCACTCTTTGTGAAAGGGGGAATTTCTGAGAGCTTCTTAAGGCTTCCATGACTGGGAAAATTATGGGCGCATATAATGGGTCAGGTTAGGATCCCTCAATCTTCCTCTTCGTGTGGTGAGGAAGCTCGAGATGAAAATTATGGGTGAGCCTAGGTTTGATCAATATATTTCTATTACACCTATGAATCAACATCTAGGATTAGTGGTAAGGTTAGTATGTTCCCTATATAAACACCGATGACAAACGAGCAACGTGATTCCGCGTTTAACAACTTTTCTTCTAAGATTTCTAACTTGCAATAATCCTTAAATGTCTTGTTAAAATAGCTACATCGGAGTGTGAAGAAACGATTTTAAGAGATTTGTCACACCTTGTTTGAGGAGGCGGTGATGTTCTTGATGGAAAAAATGAAGACCAATAGTTGGTGGACATCAAGACTCGAGAGAAGACTGAGAAAGTTGGAAAACATGGTGGTGCATAGGTGTTATACTCTCAGATCAGCAGGTTAAGTACGGCAGAGCCACTTTCCAGCACTTGTAAATCGCTTAGACACCTCTTCCCCAGTTTCAAGTTAAGATAGTAACCACTCAAACGCTTAGGCGCCAGGAAAGAGTGCTCAAGCAATGTAATGAGTAATGTTCGAGCGCTTAGACACTGTTTTTGAAGCACTTAGTTGCTCTTTGTGTAGTTCTTGTTTCCTAATTTGATTTTGACTTAAGTATTTTCTCAATTTTACGCACCTTTTGATTGATCCTATTCATATAACTAAGAACGAGAGGAAATTTCATTATAAGTATGACTAGAGCATTTATGTCGTGGATTGATTTATGGTAAATATAGGTACATTGACATGCAATAATCAAATATATAATTAATGAATATTGGTGGATTTCATAAAACTTAATGCTTTATTGTACATTTGTACACCTAAATCGACATAGAAATATGACCATATGGAAAATTACACCATTAGTACCTATACTATGAAAATGTCCAGTATCCGATCACAGTTTTCAAAAGTGATCACCATTGACCAAATTGACATTTTTGCTCACCGGTGATCCCTATCCTTGATGCCGTCTATGTAATCGCCATTAATGCATCATGTGTGTCTTACGTGCACTAAACCTGAGGGCAAATGTGTTTTTCTAATGTACCAAGATAGTTGTGCATACTTTCTAAGGCGCCAAGAATTACCGCATTAGTCTTCGTCCTCTCCTAGCCTATATATAAAGCTCAACTACCTCCATTAAGCAACCCTAACTCATGATATACACCAACCCAGACCGGAACGAAAATGGGAGACCTCTTTTGTGCGTGTGGATCTCGAGTAGTAATCAGAATTGCTTGGACTGATTCAAACCCAGGAAAATGCTTCTTTTCTTGTGCACATGAGGTATTAATCAAACCCTCTGTTTATTACATTTTTGTCTTTATTTAGTCATGGAAGAAAAAGAAGACCGATAGTGGTAATTATCCTTGTTTTTTTATTTCAACTATGTTGTGTATGGGAGCCCAGTGTTTGTTATACAAATGTAAACAAACACATGACCACAAGTATGACAATCAAATACCCAATAATTGTCACACATTTTATTCACCATGTGGACCACATCACAAATTTATTTACTTGAAAATTGCACATGTCCAAAAGACCATGGTGGTGTGTGAACAAATATTGAACACATAACAAATGCTCCAAAATATTAAACACACAACAATTGTAAAACCTAGGCTTTTTTTTAATAAAAAAACAGAGGCATAGACAAAGTAGAACTTGAAATTCTCACATATATACAAAAACGAAATTGAAATTATCACATATGAACAAAAGACCAAGTCAAAATTCTCATATATCATCCAAAAACAACTCGATACTATCAGACTTACACTTTTGAAAGATTTTTTAAAAAAGTGCAAAGAGACTACTTACAGTATGGGTTTTCACGATAGATAGTCAATTGTGTCTTACGAATCTCCCATATAGGAACCATCTTAATGAGAAAAATCAAGTGCAATGGTCAAATTGTTCCTTTGATTAACCTTTTGAACCCTAGCTTCCTCAATTTTTCAATCGCACATGTGAACCCTAAACCCTAATTTGATATTTGGATTTGACTCTACTTCTTTCGTCTAAGAATGTGCAACTGTCTTGGTACATTAGAAAGACATATTTGCCCATTTAGTGCACGTGAGACACATGATACATTAACAATGATTACATAGACAACGCCAGGGCTAGCTATGGACCACCAATGAGCAAAACATGTCAATCTTTGGTCAATGGTGAGCATTTTGAAGTCCGTGGATGGATACTGGACTTTTTCATAATAGAGGGACTAATGGTGTAATTTTCCCAATATCATATGTTAGATGTAAGATGATGATAGAATGATATTGTTTGAAAAAGATTATTGATTAATCTATAAAAAAATTATATAGTTAATAAATACAAGTTAAATATGTCACACGCCAAACCTACCCTAACTTGGCCCCGGTTCGGGACGCGAACCCCGATTAACCAACCTACACAATTCTATAAATTTGAAATAATAAAATGAAAACATTTTCTGAAAATACATCATTAGGATAAAAATAGAGTCATACAAGACTCAAATGGTTTACGACAATCCAACATAGAGATTATAAGTTATACAACAAGAACCCAAATCGTTATCACAAGTTTCAAAAGGGGTTTCAACCCAAGGAAGACTACATGTCTCCTTACACAATCACAAAAGAATTGCTAGAACCGCGGAAGCTACCCAATAATGACTTCACCCACTAGTTCTTCGTAGACTCAGTCGTGCTCACCGTCTTGCTTGGTTTGATCTAAGGAAAACAAATAGGACGGGGTGAGTCGAAACTCAATAGGGTTCAGGTGTACTTATATATATAATGCATGTATGTAACATGATAACATGCCATGAGAATTAGTGATGCACACAATTAATCATGAATACCACAGTTCATAGAGAGTTCATATAATACGAAGAAGTTCACATATTGATGGTTATTCACACAAGTAGTATACTGGATTGGGATACATCTCCAATCAACCGCTACCCAGACATCGCTTGTCATCTTGAACCATTATCACTGATTGTTCACAATTTATCCCGGGAAGTTGAATCACAAGGCTAGGTCCCTACAACCCTAGCAGTCGTGACCCAATAAGGTAAATACCCCAAATTAAAACACAAGGTAAGCCTTAACATAAATACCTTAGTCATGACCTTGAGTAAGGGGGTTGAGCCCAATCAAACTCCACTAATAATAGGCACTGCTCTCCGCCCCGTGACCTAGTTATAGGGTCATTTGACACTCAACAAAACATACAACAGATTGTTTGTATACCAGATTATTTCCCACATAATTCCACTTGTTATTCACAAAGGCCCATAATATCATCTCATGAATATTCCACTTATTCCAAAGTCATAATTCTCATTTTCAGGATACAACGACTTATGAAGTAAAGTCATTGTTACCTACGGACACATCATTCGTATAGACCTCATAATTCACAACCAATAGTCACGAACCCAAATAATTTCACAATACAATCCCAACACGATTTCCATGAATGTCAGCATATTTCATATGTTTAATCACCCGAATAAATTCATTGTAACACCAATAATTCCACACATATTCGTTTCAAACCACCAATTTGCATGTATACAACTTCCATCACATAATACCATTAATTAAGGCCAAAGAGTAAATTTGTCATAGACTAATTAATTCCATAAATAATTAAATAATAGTTTGATCCCTTGTCTTGTACCTATTTTAAAGTTAGGTCCTATATTTTTTAATTCTATTCATTTCGTCTTGTACTCCCTCCGTCCCTAAATTATCGTC
The DNA here is from genome assembly GCA_013146195.2 of Codonopsis lanceolata. Lineage (NCBI taxonomy): Eukaryota > Viridiplantae > Streptophyta > Magnoliopsida > Asterales > Campanulaceae > Codonopsis > Codonopsis lanceolata. Next base: position 135,972,935 of record CM028378.1, on the reverse strand, counting down.
CTCCTTTCCTTTTTCGTCCGTCCCAAAATAATTGTCCACTTTGAAACTTACCTTTTTAGAACATCACTTTTACCACTTTACCCTTACTTTTTCACTCTACTTTAATTATGGGCGACATATACATGGGCATTAAAGGAAACTACACATTAAACCAATATAAATAATCAAGTCAATTACTTTTTCTTAAACTGTGCGCCGGGTCAAGCAGGACGATTATTTAGGGACGGAGGGAGTATTTTGATTTTCTTATCAGTTTCCCCCACCTACCATGATCGTTACAAATGTCACTCAATATTGTCTAATCTAATCTAATTTAATCTAATCTAATCTAATTTATCTAATCTATCTAACTACCTATAAAATTCTAGGTTGTCTTTTAGAACTTAATGTATGGACAAACCTACCCCTTAACTTAATACATCATCCATCATTTAATTAAAGACAATACATGTAAATTTACCATGCCAAACAATAATGATTGGAAAAAAAAAGTCATAAATATAATAAATCACTCACCATTAATTAAGGCCAAAAGAGTAAATTTGTCTTAGACTAATTAATTCCATGAATAATTAAATAATAGTTTGATCCCTTGTCTTGTACCTATTTTAAAGTTAGGTCCTACATTTTTTTTAATTCTATTCATTTCGTCTTGTATTTTGATTTTCTAATCAGTTTCCCCCACCTACCATGATCGTTACAAACGTCGCCCAATATTTTCTTAAATGACAAAAATACCCTCACTCAATCAAGACACTAAAACTTTATTCGAAACTAACAAATAATATTGTTTTGCTTTCTTAAATATGTTCGGGAAAGACATTATTAGATTTATATGAAAAATTGTATCTATAATAATAGAATTGTTTGTGAGTATCGAGATATTAAGCAAATTTGTAGTATGTTTAGTTATTACCCATGAATAAATAAGAGAAATGAGTTAAGAAAATGTGTCATAATATCAAGAAGATGAAAAAAAAAAAAACCATTTGATGAATCTGTGCATTTTGTTTGAAAAAAAAACTAAAATCTACAGTTTACTTCTTTGAATTTTTAGACTACTACAAGCAACTTTAAAAACTATCATACTGGTCACAAACTTATAGATATTACAAACAAAACCAATTGTAGTAATCACAAATAACTGGGTTCAAATGTTTTACTCCTCTCCATAACTGCGTTCCAAACCTCAAACCTTTTTTGGTCTTAACTTGCTTGCTCCTCTTCATAGGACCCGAGGTAGTTACATATGAGAATCTCTCTATTCCCCTCCCCTAGCTATCAACTTTTTTTTTCTTCTACCGCAACTCTCCGTTTATTGGAAGATACTGCTACCAACCAACATCCTTTCAAGTAGTCTATCCTAAAATTAATTAGATTATCTCCTTGCTTAGTAATTTGACACCGAAAGTGGATATGAACTAAGAAATGAGAGACGTTCTAAGAAAAAAGTCCGACTAATCGGAAGCTAAAAAGATTCTATGTCTCCATTTGAACAAGGCGATGTGAATGCATTTCTTGGTGGTGGTGATAGTAGTACTGACGACTGTAAGGATGGTGGTGTTAGGGGCGATGGTGACAACAATTGTAGAGATGACAGTGGTGGTTTAGATGAAATATAGCATTGTGAGATTTCCAAAGCATTATATTTTCAAAATTTCACATGGGTTTTGGTTTCAATTTGAATATTTGAAAATTCAAAAAATTGAATTTGAGTTTATAAAAAGTGAAATTCAAAGTTGTGTGGTGATGTGACTATAAATGCTGAGTTTTGCAAATGAGTTATTTTGAAGGAAGGAGTAAAGAATTAAAAAAGGAATCAAATCAAATAAAAAATAACTTTTTGGGGGAAAAATGGTTAATTTTGCCACTGTACTTTGATTAATTGTTACATTTTGCCACTGCACTATGTTTTGAGTGAAATTGTCATCATACTTTTAAAGATATATGCAATTTCGTCACTATCTCTAAGTGTCATCCAGTTTTAACGGTGACTTAACGGAAGCTAAAGATATATTATTTTTCTATTTTAGGAAAGCAAGGTGAACGCGTTTTTTTTTTTTTTTTTTTTTTGTGATGGTGGCGATTGCAGAGATGCTGGTGAGTGGTGTTTAGGGTGATTATAACCATGCCAGTGGTTGTTTAGATGGAATATGACATTGTTAGATTTCCAAATCATCAATTTTTTAAATCTTCATATGAGTTTGAGTTTCAATCTTCAAATTTGAAAATTCAAAAAAATTAATTTGGATTTGTAAATAGTGAAATTTAAGGTTGTGGTGGTGGTGAGTCTATAAATGACGAGTTTTGTATATAGGTTAATTTGAACAAAGGAGTAAAGAATTTTACAAAAAATAAAATAAAATCAAAAATTGATTTTTTTGGGTTAATGGTGTTATTTGAGGTGGTAATGGTGGTGGGTCTATAAATGATGAGGTTGATGAAAGAAAGCGAATGATAACAAAATAAATTAAATTAATTCTAAATTTCATTTTTGAGAGTAATGTAATTTTTTTAATTTTTAATTTAAATATTAGAAAAATTATAATAACAATATTGCTAGCCTTACAACTAATTTTATAACTTTCCCTACAACTAAGTCTTGAAAAAGAACAAAAATGTCTTTGTCCAAAACAATTTTGCAGTTCTTCAAAACTTAGTTGTAAGGAAAGTAATATAATTAGTTGTAAGGATATCATTTTCTTTATAATTATGTCAAATTACAATTATCCCCAAAAGTATCCATCCAATCATATTGTGCATTCCAACCCTAAGGTTTGTCCCATAATAGTATATAACGTTTTTTTTCCTATTTTTCATCCTAACCACAGCCGTTAGAAAAGTCACGTTAATTTGACATTTCCTTGTGGGTGTTAACTCGAGAGAAATATTAGGAATTTGGTGTAAACTTTGGGGGTGCTAAATGTATTTTAGCCTAATAAAAATTAAGAAATAAAATATAATTTTTCTAAAAAAAATTATATAAATGTGTGTGTAAAGTTAAAATGTAAAAAAAAATGGAGTGGGGGTCCACAATTCTTTTTTTTCTTGCTGAAAGAAAATCTAGAGAAAAAACCCACCATGTTTTCCGATCTTCAGCCGTCCCCAAAACAAAAATTAACCCAGAGCCCGGTCTGGGTTTTGTCCACTCCTTCCAAATTTCTCTCTCTTAACCCAGAAGATAGATACGAGTTTGATTTCATTGTCAATTTTTTTTTTTTAATTTTGATGATGAAAACAAAGTACGCAAACAAAATATATGAAAAACTTTTACCCATAGATACCCGTCCCATCTCTGATTTCTTGTATGAAATTGGATTCACTCACCTTTTCCGATGAAATCCAACCACCACTTAAATCAATCAATTTCTCATCTCCCCTTTCATCCTCTTACATGACTTAACTTTACTTTACTTTTTCTCTCATAATTCTTTAAATAATCCAACCCGACCACCATAACAGCTGCTCTGAGGTCGAAATCATCTAGAACCATAGCTTCTTCAACATCCTCTCAATTTCGATACTTTGTTTTAAGCCATATGCAAGTCGGTCGTATGCCCAATTTTCTCTAGTAAAATTGAAGAGTATTTCAATAAAACCCCTTATCATTTCTCTTAATTCATGCATGTCTCTCTTTCTGATGAATTCGTCGATATGGGTTATTGGTTTTCTGTTAATCGCATGTTTTTATAAGGGTTTTTAGTAAGTATACTCTATAGCCTCTGATTGCTACTTCAGGCGGGACTTTTGCAGGGGACAGGATGAGGGAGACCGAAGATGGAATTTGGCTAAAATCGAAAGAGCTAGGCGCCAGAGTTGTGATAGGAGTGACTGGAGTGGGAAGGGTTTAGGCTGGAGATGGTGGCTTCTATATATGGTGGGGCTGAAGATGGCGGCTATTACAGTGGAGCCGAAGATGGGATTGCACCAGGAGATGAGAGAATGAGAGGATGTGAGATTGGGGTTTTTCCTTTTAATACATTTACTCTTTAACCAGATAAGGGAAATGTCATTTTTGCCCCGCACGTGGAAGATCACGTGTTATTTAAAGTGACTTTTCTAACGTCCGTTAAGGGTAGGGTGGAAAATGGAAAAAAAATGTAGCATCACATACCATTATGGGACAAACCTTAGGTTAGGGTGCACTATGCGATTTGGTGGATACTTTGCAGGGGGAATTGTAAATTGGCTATATAATTATTTTTGGATTATTGAAACAATTATTTATTATTTTTATTTAAAGACATATTTTAAATACTAAATGGATAACTAAATAATGAAGTTATAACCAAATCCCATTTTGCACCTCAAGAAAAATGATCAAAATAATTTTCATGTGACATGCACATACCATTTTCTGTTACTATTTTCAACACCCATAGATGGAAGGGGGCAAAGTGGGACAAATAGAAAAATAAAGTATGAAAGTGAGACACTTCGTAGGTTGTGGTGCAATGTGAGATTTATTGTGTAATTTTGGGAGCTAATCATATTTTGGCCCCATTGAAAGTAGTCTTTTTTTTTTTTTTGGAAAGTAGGGCGGCACTTGCGAGAATTTATTATAAAAAAAGAAATATGAACTTAAGGGGGACAACTAGCCTAACCCTTTGAACGGGGGGACAAAGGAGCCTTACCTCAAAAAATGAAATACATCAAAGGGAGAAATTAAGAAAGCTTGATATAGGGGGTATTACAAGCATCAAGTAAAATAATCCCTCTAGTAGAGCGAGGAGTGGCCAATGAATGGTGAAAGACTGTATCCGAGCAAGTATCATAGGCAAGATTGGCAAGACTATCAGTGGCCTTGTTGGCTTCACAGAAACAATCACTAAAGGTAAATCTCATCTCAGCTTGAAACCGGAAAATATTTCTAACAAAATAGGAATGGGCCCAAGGTAATTTATGACCTTTGGAGAAACAGTCAAAAATCACCTTCGAATCCGTTTCAATAATAGCGTCGTGATGGCCCTGGTCATGAAGCCAATTCACACCAAAGTAAAGAGCTTTAATTTCAGCAACCATATTCAAACAAACATCATAGAATTGAGAGTAAGCGAAAATGCAACGACTCGTAGAATCACAGACAATGCCACCACCTCCGCTAACACCCGGGTTACCACGACTAGCGCCATCGGAATTGAGTTTAACACGACCTGAGGGAGGATTAATCCAGGCCACTTTATGAATCAAAATCCGTTTCCTGTAGCCATGCAAGATATTAGCTTGACCCAAAAGACCGGAAATATGGTAGTTGGATGCGAAGAGAAAATGATGGAGATCTGAAGATATGTTCTTTATAACCACTTCTGGAGGGAGCCTGTGATTATCAAAAACAGCCATGTTGCGATAGACACGGTGGTTATGATGATGTCATGTCTAATAATCGTAGTGATAGACACAGTGGTGAATAATGTTTAAGATCGATAATTTGGTCCAATCAACCCATAAACAATATCAACTATGCTGATGAGAAATTTATTAGAGTTGAAGCTATGGACGATGAAGACGGATTGAACCATGGCGTGCCTCATCTTTGTCGTATACATTTGTGATGTGTTCAAATATGAGTTTTGAAATTAGTGGTGTATGCTTGTGTATTGTGTTGTATGAGAGAGAAAGGGAGAAATGTCGGGGGCTATGACAGCTTTAATTTTTTGTGGGTTCTTATTCGTGGCGGCTTTGACACCTGATTGCGATTATTTGATATTCAGTTATATCTCTCTGATATCTGATATGATTTCGCTCCATTTTTATTTATTTTTCAAGATAAAATTTTGAATAAAAGATTCATACACTCTTGAGTTTTATCTCAATTAAAATTTACATAAGAGGTCATTGATGAAGAAGAAGCAAAGAAAGAGTTGTTAGAGAAGAAGAAAAAGAAGTTTCACTTTAGGTAATAAAAGCAGAGAAAGCGTTGTCAGAAAATGACCAAAATGCCCTACATGTGAAATCTCATGTGCACCTTAATGTCAGATTGGTAACCTTCGTCGTGGCTACAGGGTAAACTAGAAAAAAGTTATAAAATGATATGAAAATGACACAAAACTTAGGTTGGGTGTGGCAACTTGGGACTTCATAGATACTTTAGTGGAATTTTGTATTTTTTTAGTGTAACTATATACTTTGCGGTTGAGAGTTTGATTCTCCAACATAATTTTTTTTAAAGAGTCATAAATTCCAGAAACGATATAAGCAAAGTTTCCGATAACAATGTGCTTATCTAAGATAGTAAGTTTGAATTGTTTTCAATTTATACACTAATAAAAATGAATGAATTCATGTTTGGTATTTAAAAAAGAGATTTAAAAATAACCAACAAAAAAGACAAATATGTAGGAGAAGTTGTTATACAATAACTAAAAGAATACATTATAAATGACCGAAAAACAAAATATCTGAAATGCTAAACACACAATAACATAATTTATAAGTCTCAAAAACAGTAAAAATTAAAACACACAAAAAACTAATAATTAAAAGTCAACAAAAAAAAATGAACTAACAAATCACTTTTAAAAAAATCATTAACATCACGTGCAATGCATTTGAACCTTACTAGTAGGTGTAAAAGTGTGTGTGTTTATGTTTGTGAAAAGTGAGCTGAGTTCGCTAAAGCCGGGTCAAAGGTCGTATATATGTTGTTGACTTTGGTGTAAAATGACTAACATGGGTTCAATGAAACCCGGGCAGACGCGGTCGCCTTGACCACAAGATGAGAGCGCATCCGCTAGTAACGCAGTTGCCTAACGCTACACCACGCGGCCACGCATTTGCTAGTACTGCCCTTAAATTAAGACCCTTAGGATGCGGTCGCCTTACTAAACTACGCGACCGCCTTCTCTAACAACGAGGTTGCCTTGTCCAGTGGAACGTGACTGCGTTTACCCCTGTTATGAAATACTCACCAAAAAGTCCAATATAAGCCACAATGCAATCTCAACTCAAATGACCAACAACCAAAATGCAAACAAACCAAACTAAGGCTTTCACAACTACAACATGCAAGACTTAAAACGACCAAGTATTTAGCATGCTCCAATTCCATCCAACTCATGCATTTATAATAAATCACATATATTTATCATAGTTATCACAATAACACACAAAATTTATCATTTTAAGTTTTTTTTTTTTTAAATTCCTTGGTGTTACAAAATAGAATGTTCCATTGAAATGAATTAGTGAACTTGGCCTTAGCATTTCCTCTCTTATTGTTATTGATTTATCTCTAGTTATGATTTACTGATGACCCCATGGAATCAATACAATAGCTAGCAATTACAAAACCAAATATTATATACCATGGGAAATGCATTTGGTCGCAACCATGGGAAATGTTTATGTGTTCGGTTACTATTGTAAATGTACCAACTTTATCTCATTTGGGTTGTAGGCAATAATTCTTTGCCCAATTTTTTTAGTCTTTTAGATTAATTGTGTTCCCTAAACCATGAATTTAATCTTCTCAATTTAGATTGCCGAGCTTAACATCCCATACTGGCCTATGTAGCAATGTAATGGTCCCCCGAGGCATAGTCGAGTGGTAAAAGGAGGGCGACATAAGATGCTGGAGGCATGCAGCGTGGGTTCGATACTTGGTGGAAGCACTTTGCTTTCTTCTGAGGTTGGACCTTGTATGCGTTATCAGTTGCACTGTTCTCAAACCTTGTATCATTTCGGGCACATCTCGCGATTTTCCTGGTAGTAGCAATGATGGACCGGAACTATTACCCCAGGATTCAACCTGGTTTAAAAAAAAAAAAAAAAAAAAAAAAGCAATGTAATGAAGATATCATTCATAGAGATCTTACACATCGCGCAAATAGTAGCTAGAATCAAGGTTTGAATCAAATTTTCTAACCATTGGAAATACCGTTCGTCAATTCTGTTTGGTAAATCAGGACATGATATAAATATTCCTGTAAAAGTGAAAACATTCATGCATATATTTGGTCTATTGACTTCATTATTTCCTTGGGGCCCATCCGTTTTTCCTTCACCTTAATCTCTCGCAGTTATTCTGTGCATATGTATATACATACTCTCAATTGTAGTTATATCTCATGATTTGGAGTGAAAGTACTACTCCCTTCGTCCCTAAATTATCGTCCTTCTTTCATTTTTCGTCCGTCCTAAAATAATTGTCCACTTTGAAACTTACATTTTTAGAACATCACTTTTACCACTTTACCCTTACTTTTTCACTCTACTTTAATTATGGACCACATATATATGGACATTAAAGGAAACTACACATTAAACCAATATAAATAATCAAGTCAATTATTTTTTCTTAAACTGTGCGCCGGGTCAACTCAGACGATTATTTAGGGACGGAGGGAGTATTAGTTATTGAGTTCACATGAATAACATAACCATTCGTGATTACAAAAATGCTTATATATGTGTAATACCCCAATCCCACATCGGGTAGATGTGAGACTTGTGTTTGATTTATAAGGTAGCCATGCGCTACTACTGTGCACCAACATCATCCATGGACTTTTGGGTCGGCTTGTGGTGGACCTGATGACCCAAGGTGCTGCGTGCTCAGTGGGCCAGTGTGTGGGCTACACGTAGCGGACCGGGCTCTCGGGCTCGGGTCGTTAAAAATGATATCAGAGCGGGTCCCGGCCGAAAATATGAGAACAAAGTGTTGTGCGGGCCAAAGTGCTACACCGCAGAAGGTGAGAGCCACCTCTTGATCCCCGTACGAGCATCCTGCATCGCCCGAGGTACAATTCGGCTCCCCGTACGAGCCTCCTGCATCGCCCGGGTGGGGGAGATTGTAATACACAATCCCACATCGGGTAGATGTGGGACTTGTGTTTGATTTATAAGATAGCCATGCGCTACTACTGGGCACCAACATCATCCATGGACTTTTGGGTCGGCTTGTGGTGGGCCTGATGACCCAAGGTACTGCGTGCTCAGTGGGCCAGTGTGTGGGTTATATGTAGCGGACCGGGCTCTTGGGCTCGGATCGTTACAATATGTGGCACATAAAATTGAATGTTTAGGGAGAGGGTAGGTATAATAATTATTTTTTATAAGTAGCAGACATAATTATTAAAAGTAGGATCTCTTGAAAGAATTACGAGATTTTTATATGGAACTGAGGGAGTAATAATATATCGAAAAGATACTATTTAGTGGTCCAGCTATTACTTACTTGAAGAAGATTGGAAGTGTTTTTTGTGTTGAAACTTAGTTTGTACAATGGAATAACTGGTTTGTGTATGGTTGAGAGATTTGAATTTGGTTTGATGCAGATCGATGCATGTGATTTAGGAAGGTTGAGGTAATCGATGTTGAACTTGAAGGTACAGCTTGGGGCGGTTAGGGGAAAATTAAAATAGAGTGGAACCTATAGGACTCGGGAACTTGTGGTTTAACAAAGAAGTTTTGTGCTAAACAAAGGCTGAATGGGAAAGGAGTTTATGTCTCTCTTTAAGTGAGTTAGAGTGTTGACTAGGTATTTTTAGGATTCTATTATGGAAGTCATTGTGGAGAATAAGAGTTTCTATGAACAATAGTTTGCAAATGGGTATATGTGCACTCCATTTCGGTCTTTGTTTATGAGCGAGAATAAAAGTTTGGCGGTGCTAAGGCCTCGTTTGGTGCAGTGTTTAGAAAACGCAGCTTTTTCAAAACGCAACGTTTTAAAACGTGGTTTTATTTTTGTAAACACGTTTGGAAAATTATTTCAAAACGTTATTGTTCATAAACAAAGTAGTGTTAAACATAACATATTTTTAAAAACACTACAAATTGTAGCGTTTTAAAACGCTCCACGTTTTTAAAATGCGTGTTTTAAAACGCTGCATTGAAACACTTTTAAAGAGAAAACGTTGCGTTTTTACCAGCATTTTGACCAAAACGCTCCACCAAACAAGCACTTAGAATGTTTCTTGCTTTTGTACAATGATGTGTGCTTTTGTGCAAACTATCACTATATGACGAAATCGGCTTTGAAGATTTTGTTAGGGATTAATGTTGTAGACATGCAAAAAAATTGAGTCATAATAGACCATGTATTTATAATTAGACGTAGAGATTAGGTCTTCTTATTGAGCCGGATATAAATGTGTTTATTTAGATTGGGCAGGACTTATTACAAGTAATTTCAGTTTTGACCATTTTTAATTAGTTTAAATTATTCTAAGAGACTGTATTTATACTTGGGTTTACTTGGTTTCAACTGTACATATTTGAATTATTGGGTCATTTTTTTCTAGCATGTAATAGTACATATTTGAATTATTTGGGGCATGTTTAGTGGGATTTTAACTATTGACATTTTTTTCTTATATTTTAGGATGCTATTTTGTGTTTTTTTTTTTTTTGTGTTTTCTTTAATCGAACAATCACATATGTATTATGTTGCAGAAAGTGCTGCCTCACAATAGCGAGGTTCTGTTCAAAGAGTATATCCATCTCCACTTCCTCCTTTATCGGATAAACGATATGATATTTGACTATTTATCAGATTTTATTTGTTTTTTAATTTATATTTTCAATAATAATCATTTTTTTCCAGTTAATTAATGCAATAGTGCGACATTTGGGAAACTATTATATCTGTCGTTTTCGTCATTCATAGGCCAAAGAACCTCACCAATTGTTGATTTAATGAGTGATGAAGATTATTCAAATTCTTTCGCCATTTTGAACAACAAAATGCATTTAGATAAATCGTTGTCTTTTAATCAATGTAAAAACATTGTTTGTTATATTTTCAAATTTATATTATTAAATTGTATATTTTTTAGGGACACGAGAGTATAACACCATTTGCCCACTGAATAAAATTTGAATAGGAAGAAGTGATCGAAATAAATGAATGAAAAATGATATATTTTTTTCTTACTCTCTCCACCAAAAAAATTAATCTACATATATTAGAGAAATTTACCAGAAAAAAAAATCATTTTACAAAGGAATATGGAGAAGCTCTCTTTAGGAGTAGGGAATACATCAATGCAATATAGTGATACTCTATGGTAAGATAGACTGAATGGTTAAATATATAGGAACTTTGTCATTTCAGTCTTCCATGTCTATTACTTCTCCATATTATAATTCTTTGGAGTGAGTGCACGTTGTTATACTCCCTCCATTCTTTAGCATTTTGGACATTTTTTTGGTTCAAATTGAAAAATAAATTCTTATCAGCTGACATATTTATTTTCGTTAATATTTATGATATTATATAATGTTTTTTTTTGAGTCAATAGTCATATAAAAATATAATTATTTGTTGAATTTGTATACATCGAATTCATAATCTTTACCGGACAAGTTTTTACAAATGTTCCGTCTTAAAGTTTTTAATTGTTTTATTTGTTGAATTTGTATACAGTCCGTGCATCGCACGGGTGAGTTACTAGTTAAATAAAAAAGAAAAAAATAAGAGTAAAATGATAACAATGTTGTATTAAAAAGAAGGAAAAATTGCGGGCCGCTCCCTATTTCCGAAATTATAACCGCTCCGCTACTCACTTTTTTTCCAACCGCAAAAGTACACTTTTCTTTTTTTCTTCCCAAAATGCCATCGTTCCCACTTTCCACCTTTCTGTATTCGATACCTTTTCTTGAAGTGGGTCTATAAGATGAAGTCGTTCATTATGACTTTTTTTCTTCTATATATGTCATTATGATATGAAAAGCAATTGAAAAGCCCCTGTAAAAGAAGAATTTGATATCCGATAGATATAACTTTTATTCTTCTTCTCTCTCTAAGAGTCGTTCTACCGTCGATTGCACTTCCACCACCGATTTCAGATGAGCAATGACAAATTAAAGACTTGGAAACAGAAAGGCAACTGAAAGAAAGGAAGGAAATCATTTCCAAATCTGGGCAAAAGGGCTTGCGTCGGATGTTGCGATGCTTGTATTTTATGTATCGTACCTTTCTTGTGATACCCGTATTTTCTGCGTCGTAGGCTCCGATGCTTTGCGTCATAGGCTCTGATGCTTGCGTTGTAGGCTTTGACGCAAGGGAAAAAAAGAGAAGAATTCTTGTTGTAATATAATATGATTTCCAACTTGGGGACTCGAACCTTTCATAGTGTTCAGGCTGTAGATTGACGGGAAGACCAAGGGCTTCAGGTCAAATACGTTCTCATACAATGTCAAAGTACCGAAGCGAGATTGAATGGCTTTCTGGATACAGAAAATGAAGAATATGAAGAATATTGAAGAGAATAATTGAAGGAATGTGGCTCATTTGTTTCGCCATGAGAGGATAAGGTTTTTTTTTTTTTAACAAAGCTCTGTATTGTTGCACAATGAGAAAGAAATGAATGAGATGAGAGAGAGAGAGAGAGAGAGAGAGAGAGAGAGAGAGAGAGAGGGTTGAATATGGGAAATGATGGATTTTGGGGGTATTCAAACTGGGGTGACGGAGGGGAGTGGGAAAGGGTAGGGGAGTATTAATGAGGAGAGAGATACATTTAATGCATGGGAATCATTGAGGGTAAAGAGATTTAATTCATTGTGATGCCAGAAATTTGTATTTGCGATGCCCAAATTTTGCATTACGATGCCCAATTTGGGTGAGGATTTTTCCATTGTGATGCCCAAATTTGGACAGCCTCTTGTGATGCCCAGATTTGGGCAGTGGCTTTGTGAGCGTGTCTTTTATTCATTAAGGTTATCTTCGACATTTTACCCTCAAAAGTGTACTTTAGCGGTTAAATAAAAAGAAAGTAAACTGGAGAGGTTATAATTTCATCCCATGGGACCGGCCCGATTATCACCCTAAAAAGAAACTTATAAGTTTTTTTGGGGACACACATAAAATAAAAGCAAAACAATAATTTAGGGACGGAGTGTTGCATTACATGCCACGTCAGAATATCAAACAAGTAACTCAATGAGTCGGCTTAGTGGTTTGACAATCACTTTATTACTCTGTGGATAGATCCATTTAATGAATGGTGGCATTAGTCAAATATGACCTTTTGACCCGATTGATGAACATATATGACCTTTGACCATAAACCACTTGGTCGACCATTGGTCGACCCGATAAACCAGTTGTCGATCAAGTGGTTTACACTGGTTTATTGATAAACCAGTTGTCGACCAAGTGGTTTACACTGGTTTATCAATAAACCAGTGTAAACCACTTGGTCGACAACTGGTTTATCTGTCGACCAGCTAATAAACCATCAATTTCGGATGTTGAGAGGTGCATTTTTACTGGTTTATCGATAAACCAGTCTTGGTTTATCAGTGGTTTATTAATAAACCAGGCCATAAAAGAGTTTTTTTTTAAGTGAGTCTACAAATGACCAAGTCATCTTTGACTTGGCCATTTTTGTAAATGCCCCCATTTAATGAGGTCTCCAATATTCGACTCTCGCTGTATACAAATTTTCTTGCGTTAGCAACAATCTCGCTGCTGCAAGTAGGAACTACTTCACATAAATGTAAATTTATACATATATCAAGCAAGTTTGTGGTAATTGTAAAAGAAGAACACATTATGTTGAGAAGAGGTTGACTCGATTACCTTCGTACGGACTTTTGGGTTTTGGGCGTAAGGCGACTGCATCTTCAATGTACAAAGCAACCACGTCTGAAAGACGGTCGCGTGCTAGGCGAAGGCGGTCGCGTGTCTAAAGATGATTTCGAATGATGTTACTGTAAAATAGGCGGCCGTGTATAACAGGGAAGGCGACTGCATCCGTCATCAAAGCGTTCGCATCAGGTTATGGAAGGTGACTGTGTTACTATGGTAAGGCAACCGTGTTTTGTCAGTTTTCTTAATTAGGCTTTTAGGGTTTGGTATTATATCCCTATATATAATTGTAACCCCAGAACGTTCTTAAGGTTGTCATAATAAAATTTCAAGAGTCCGTTGACACCAATCTCTCTCTCTATCTTCCCTGTGATTGATCTTGGTATTACTCTGTGTTTGTTTGCAAAGTTTTCCACTATGCACAACACATTGTTTTATTTAAAACAGTTACATTCTCCAACTAAAAAAAGTAGAGATTTCTTACATAAAACAGTTACATTCTCCAACTAATATTCCTGATACCTTTTTTGATGCAGAGATTCCTGCAGGTGCCGCCCTGCTTTCCTAAAAAAAAACATTTTTCCCAACATATAACACAAAATATATTACAAATAGGACTACTTAAACACTTGCATGCATTTCTTCATGTGGTATTTGAGTTTAAAACTTGTTGTGAAACCAAAAGATACCTTTATGGCCATGATCATCTTCATCTCCGTCCCGCTCAATAAAAAGACACCTCCTAGATTCTTTCCATAATGCTTTCAGAAATGGAGTTTTATCACATTGATAATACTCTCCTAAAACTGGCCTGAATTGCTTTCGTGACCTCTATGCCGTGATAGTGAGGAATAGCCGAGAACAAATGGTGAGCTACATGTGTATCAGTTAATGTTGTGGAACACTATGTTTAGTATTTCGTAATCTTTGTCAACAGTAGATAAGGCAAATAAGGGTGGGTGTCTCATTGATGGAATCCTCCCACATGTTTCATTGTTTCTATTCAATCTTCCACATTCACTGTTTTTTTTTGCTTAATTGATTATTTTATTTTATTTTTTTACAAAAGGTTGGAGGGGATATAGACCTTACCCCAACCCTTATTTTTTTAATTATTTTGTATGCCTTGAAAGGCTACAATTATAGCTATATGATGCCTTTTGGTGTGGCTAGAACAAATGGTATCTCAGGTGAGGCTTTACACACCCGACCACTCGGTTGAGAGTAATGATGTACCAAGGTGCCTCTGGTAGAGCTTGAACACTCGACCTCTTCGCTAAGTAATGATGTACCAAGGTTGTTTAGTTATTTTGTAATAACTAGTGTTATAAGTTCAGGGTGTTTTTAGTAGGACTTCAACACCCAACCTCTCCGTTAGGAGAAGTGAGCAGTACCGGCCAGTTGAGCTAGAACTCGTTGGTTGCTTAATTGATTAGTTATCCTAGGTTTCTTTATTATTTATTATGTTGTGTGATTGCACCACACTAATAGCTAGGAACAGTCCTGTACAGAATCAGAGTAACCATATTAATTACAGACTCAAAGATTAAATAACGGATAACTCTAGTTATTACAAAATAACTAAACAACCTCTCTATCGATTACAAACCGGGGAGGGGATAACATTTAATCACCGGGGTTAAAACAGTAAATAACAATACTGAATAATCTGGTTAAAACAGTCTAGTATTTCCACCAATCTGTTATGAAAGAACAGAGAAGAAATACACTGTGGGATTAAACAAAGAAACAGAGCTGCAGAAACACAAAACGTTAGTACACAGATAAATGGCAACAGAGAATATGAAGGAGCAACAGACGAGAGCACAACATCGCCATGTACCTAAGACACAACTCCCCGTAATCGGTTGAAGACCTCGGCTAGGCTTTCGTCGGCTCAGACACCCTTTCACCGGCCATATCCACCAACGAGTCCAAACAGAACCAAGACACCGCTGTAGACACCCCAATTTCGTACCCCTAGTATGTAACCCTGGCATGCGATATCAAGACCTGTTAAAACTTAACAAATGTCGAGTTACAGGGTTTAAAATTACAAAAGGAAAAGCAGGATGCGTAAAGCAGTAAAATGCAGGGGCTAAAATGTAAAAAATGGGATGAAAATTGAAGCTGGGCGCGGCCTAAAAGGAAGCTTGGCGCGGCGCCCAGAATAGCTTATGGTAGCGCCCATTTTCTCTACAGTGATTCCCAAACTGCTACAGGAGTGCTACAATCGCCGTAATGTGCAATACGTCGAGCACACTGTACAAGGAAATGATGCGTGAATAAGGGAATTTTAATTCCCTTGATGTCCCTCGTCCAGCCTATAAATAGAGGCCCCGGGGTTTGCTTTCAGGACACACAGAAGATATCGAAAATTCCGTAAAAGCTCTCAGCGTTGTTATTACGCTGCGAGATTTGTGAGCGATTGAGCGATCCTACTATAAAGCCTCGAAGCCCTGCCAAAACACCTCCAAAAGCAAATCCAACCGGTCAAAGTGATCCCTAGCCCCCCAGTTAGGTATCCACCCTATTTCCTCGGTCAAAAAACCTCGGAAAGAGCAGTTGCTCTACCCGAGTAAAAAGGCCAAATCAGCTAGAAACAAGCCCTTGTTCTGCCCGATTTCCGCCAGCAGCAAGCAAGCAACAACATAAAAGCAAGCAGTTGTTCCGCCCGTTTTACGGGTCCTAAAAGCAACTTTCAGAAGCAGTCACTCTGCCTGAACCGCAGCAGCAGCAACAGTAGCAAAGCAGCAAAAAAGACTCCCTCTCTTGAGAAGGACAGAGCGAGCACACCACACTTTAAAAAGTGAGCCTTTAAGGGCGTTAAATTATAAAAAAAGCTATTTTCTATCCGGCCCAATGTAAAAATTTAAACCGTTGTGCTGCCCGGATTATATTAGAAAATAGTATTTAAAAGAGCCATTATTATGGCCAAATATTTTTAAATGATTTGTAATTATTAGAAGGAGAAGGCTGCAAGTCCATAAATAATATAAATATGGATGTATTTGTAGGTAGTTAATGCTTTATTTATTTGCTAGATAAATATAACAAAAAACATACTTTAGCCAAAAACCGTTTTTGAGACCGAAAGGGCGAGTTGGGTGCCTAGCACCTTCCCAACTCGTAACTTAGCCTCCGAACCCGTTTTTGCATTCTCTGGTTTTTCTTTTTTTCTTCCTTAAAATAAAGATGGCGATTCTAGCAAAACATTTTGGATCGCAGTGGGGCATCGCAACATTCCTTTCTTGCACTTTTCCGTTTTCCCCTAAAAAAGGGAGAATGAGAATGAAAGGGTGATGTATTCCTATATCCTGGTATCCCCTAAAAAGGGATAACTTGATATAGAAAACCCAAAGCACTCATCTTGATCCGAAATATGCCGTAAGGCAATTTTCATAAAGTCTGTAGTGTGGCCCGCAACATCCTTTCTTACACTTTTCATTTTCCCCTACATAAGGGACGATGTGAATGGAAGGGTGATGCTTTCCTATATCTTGTTATACCCTAAAAAAGGGATAACCTGACACAGAAAACTCATAGCTCCCATAACGGACAAAAAAAAATCACTGAAGTCATCGAGGCATATTCAACGCGTTATTTTGACAGCACTCTTTCCGCATTTTTAATTCCGTCTTTCCCTAAACAGGGGAGGGTGGAATGGAAAGCGTGGTGTCCCGCTTCACTGCGTCACGCACCCTATCCAAGGGCGCACATCCCGGGGAACCCACAGTGGCGACTCTGCTGGGGAGATCGTTTTTATTTTAAATAAAAATGGAGGGCTAGACTCATAAAAAAATAAAGTTTTTTTGGTTTTTTTTTGTTTCTAGCTAAAGTATGCTTGTTGAATTTATTTAAGCATTTGAATATTGCGTTCCTATACATCCGTGTCTATATTTGTGGATATGATCTTCCATCTTGCAGCAGTTTCGTTCCAGTAACTGTTACAGGTATGTTTAAAAATATGTATTTTTCAAAAAAATTAAATATAAAAAAATTAAATATATGCAATAAATTTCCGGGTAGCACAACAAAAGGGCCGGGGCTTTATTTTATTATTTATTTTCGGCTCTATATTATTATTTTGTTATGCTTTATTTTTATTACGCAAAATCTGTACATTTATTATTTCATTATGTCACTTTATTTTGGGGAGTAGGACCAATTTGTAATTAATAGGAATAGATAGATTCCCCGCTTTTCTTTCTATTTCTTGATGTGGTTGCCTGCTTGCTCGCGCTCAAACTAAAAAAGCCGAGAAAATCCACAAATAACAGCAAGACAGACCATATCTGCTTTATTTTCTGTTTTATATCTAAAAAAAAGATTTTACTACTTTCTAGATGCCGCACACACGCGCACGCATGTAAATATATTCTGAATTGCTACCCTACACCATGGCCAGCCTACCCCTTACATAAGCCATCGTTAGAATGTATATAGATTTTTAGGACACTTCAAAGACCGACCGGTTTTTTGCATGTTTGAATCGTAAGTCAGCCCTTGTAAGAAAATATATAAATAAAAGATAAAAAAATGATATAAAAAAATGTGTAAGTAAAAAAAAATAATAAAAAAGATAAAAAAAGAATGCACAAGTAAAAAAATATAAAAAAAATGCGCAAGTGAAAAAAAGAAAATAAATAAATACACAGGGGTTGATTGATTATTCTCTGATGCTCGACCTAGATCATTCTGGATGGTGGATCCCAGAAAGAGTATATGCCCTTCGCCTAGGATCAGTCCGATCCTAGGGAGCCGAAAGGGAGGTGTAATACGAGGATCCTATACTCTGGAGAAAGAATCTACTGTTCCAGGAAAGTCCTGAGACTGTCAAAATAAAGCGGGTGCTTATCCGGTCAATTGTAGGAAAAATAATTGAATAATAATAAAAAAATACTAATAAAGGCACGTTGTACTCCAAGCCCATAAAGCCTTCAGCCAGCCTTCTGATACCACAAAACTCATTTTTCTCAGAAACTTGGCCCGAATTTGGAAAGGCAGAGATAGTACTGGCCGGTTGATACGAGCACGTGCAAAAAGCGATCGAAAATATCGAGGCGAGATCCGAAAAAGGCGAATGGCAGGCGAAAGTGCGCTAGTGGGTACCGATACGGGGGCTCCGAGTGGTACGCCCGACTCAAAGAATGCAAAGGCAGTGGCTAGACCAAAATTTGGGTGCACAGTCTGATCGTATAATGGGCCAAACTGCTAATCTGGTGCAAAATTTAAAATCCAGTGGTAAGGTAATCTCTTCCCCTGTAGTCCCCCAAGAAGCATCAACCTCCATGTTCCTCCAAACCCAAACTCTCAGTCAAACACCAACCCGCCAAATACTGCCACTACCCCAAATCTAAATCCTCTACCAAATCCCTGCTACCCAAATATCAACCCTTACACATCCTAGCCTCCATATCCTTTCCCAAGCACCAATATCCCCAGAACCCAAATGACCTCCCTTTTCCTATAACCAACCCACTCCAGAATAGCCCACATATGGACCCAAAAAGCGATAACTCACAAGGCCAAGTTACCACCTATTCACCTTTTAATGATCCTGGCCGCCAAACTGAAACCGCCAATAATCCACTAGCCCAAAATCCTTATCCTGCCCAAAATCCCTATCCAGCCCAAAATCCTTACCAGATACCGCAGCCAGAAATTAACCCAGCCTTCCCTAATCCTACCAGCATATACCAAAAACCAACTCCCCCACCCACCAAAATGGAGGCTGACATGGAAAACATAAAAAGCATGATGCTCAAACTTCTAAACAAAGGGGAATTTTCTACGCGGGCATTGACATTGCAACCTTCAGCAATATTAACTTCAAAATTCAAAATGCCTGACATAGAAAAATTTGATGGGACTGGATGCCCTATATCCCACTTGAAATCATACTCCACGGGCATGCAGTCAAGAGGGGCTAGTTTTGAAGCCATGACCTCCAATTTTCATCCCACCCTAATAGGGGCGGCCAAGGAATGGCTAATGTTGTCAGATAGTAGCACCATGAGTACTTGGGACCAGATAGCTGAAGGGTTCCTCGAAAGGTACAAAGACAACACCAGCCCAAAAAATAAAAGAGACCTTGAGTCGTGCACCCAAAGGGAAAAGAAAACCTGTGCTGAATTTGTAGTCAGGTGGAAAAGAAAATTGGCCCAGACGTTCGACAGACCTGATCCGGTTGAATCCTCCAGGATGTTCATTAAAAATCTCCAACCCATATACCTGGAACACATGCGGTATCTCCCTTATCACAACTTTAAAGAAATAGTGGAGATAGGAACCCGTATTGATGAAGATATACGGACAGGGCAAGTAAAAGTCAATACGCCCCCCAGCTCTTTCCGTTACTCTAAAGGAAAGGCAGCCGCACCATCACCTACCGTCAATATGGTAGGAAATGCATCAGCCACTTTTCCTACCCAAAACTATAGCACTGTTCCATGGTCCTGCGTATCAGACATGTCTGTCAACACAGTCGGAGGAAATAATGGCCCGAACAGAAACTTCAGAAACCAGAATAGAGGGAACCGGTATTATGATGAACTGCAAGCTCCCCACTCTGTGATATTACAGGGCTAATGGCACAGTGAGTGCTAAAGCCTTTGGAAGGCTATAAGCCACCAAACCCACTGCCCAGGACTTGGAATCATGCCCAGTACTGTGAATACCATCGTTGCAATGGTCACCTCACCGATAAATGCTATATACTCAAAGACGCTATCCAGGACCTCATAGATGATAAGGTTATTGAAAAGCCTCCTCCCAAACCAAATATAGTCAATAACCCTTTACCTCAAATCAATATGATTGAGGTTGATGAAAAAATTTGTGTACCCAAGTTCGAAATAAATAAACACCCATTACCATATACTCTTGTTCCTTTCTCTCCATCTTTATCTTTATCCATAAAAGAGCCTAGTTGCAATATGCTCTCCTGGGACACTATCCTGGGTAGCCAAAAACACCTGTAATATTGAAAAGGCCACTTGGGTCGGTGGAGATGTCAGCCACCTTACCCGATCTGGCCGAGCCTACCAACTAAACCTGGAAAGAGGTGACCACTCCGACAAAGACCAAGAAACAGATACTGGGGCTAAGACGGTGGAAGATACTTTATTAGCTCAGATGAAGAAAACTCAGGCTAACATATCCATCTGGGGCTTGCTTTGTGCTTCTAAAATCCACCGTGATATGCCGGCTAAATCTTTAAGTCAGACAGTCATACCTATTGAAACCTCCCCCAATGAGCTCACTCAAATGATCGAAAATATTCACTTTGGGAATGTGATAATGTTTACCGATCTAGATCTGCCAAGGGAAGGAACCAACCACATTTATGTTCTCCATATCAATGTGGGAATAATGGAAAAACGGGTTCCCCGAGTTCTGATAGACAATGGGTCTTCTCTAAATGTATGTCCCACTAGCACACTGGCCAAACTGGGAATAAAAATATCAGAACTTGTACCTTCATCGCAGACAGTAAGGGCATACGACAACACTAGTCGATGTGTCATAGGGGTGGTCACTTTAATACTGTCTATTGGGCCATTAACCATGCCAGTCGAATTCCAAGTCTTGGACATACCAGCCACTTTTAGCTTGTTGCTGGGACGCCCCTGGATCCATGGGGTAAAAGGGGTAGCCTCTTCATTGCACCAACGTGCCAAATTCATCCACGATGACCATATAGTGATTATTTTGGCTTATAAGATCGTGGAAAATAAGGAAAGCGAGGACATCCCGATCCTCGAAATAGAGCATGAAGACACTGGCATATTTCTTAGTGGCTTTGAGGTTATCCTCGAGGCTATGGTCAATGCCATCGAATATGGGCGAGAAACTGACATCACCATGAAGAAGCCACATCCCTAAACATGGTTCCTTTAAACATGTTTCGGAAAATGAATTATATGCCTAGTCTGGGTCTCGAAAGAAATCAGTAGGGGCTTGTTAATTTAGTCCAAGATGAACTTAAGGAATGTATCCCTCCTTTCGGTCTAGGATACGAACCTACTCCAGCCGAAGTAGCCGCAGTCATGAAACAGAAACGTGAGAAAGCTAAGGCAAAAGAGAAAAGCGTCCTTACAAGTGTCCCTCTCTCCAACCATATAGAAAACCCTTAAATGGTTACTTTGTAAGGAAAGGGGAGACATAAGCTTATCTCATGTTTCCTGAGCCCTGGTTAGACCAGAATGGGAAAAGATGCCCTGGTTGGGAGATCTTTGATGATGTTAGTATCCTTACTGATAAAATGGAACAGGTTACCCTGGAGCCCCGTAGCACTGCATATAAGACTGTCATAATTGAAAATACTTGGTCCATAGACCAAGATGATTATGCTCTGGCCTTATTTGATAATGAATGCCTGGAGGACAGCTTCCTGGGTATGATAGACAGAGGCACTGATTATGAAAAACTCCCTGCTGAGTTTGAGCTTATTACTGATAAGCCTCTGCAGAACTGGTATACTACGACCGGCCCGCTCTTGATGAATACAGATCTGGTGGACCGCTTCGGATATACTATTCCCATTTCTTCCCCTAGCTTTACAAATTGGTCATCAACCGATCCGTCCCCTAAAATTGAGGATCTCAAACCCCAGGTCCTCAATAATGTAAATAACCCTGTACAGTTTGCTATTAATGATAATCTAAATGTCTTTGCTTATTCCTTAGTTGCACCTACATTAAAAGATGCATTAAATAATTATAATAATGAGTCATTTAATGAAATGAACCCAAAAGATAAAAATTATTTGTTTGAGGTTGTAAAGTCAGTTGAGCACCAGGAAAAGCATCATTCATCAGCAGCAGATGAAGACTTGTCCACTATCAATTTGGGGCTAAACAATGAAATAAAAAAACTCAAAATCGGCAGC
The DNA here is from genome assembly GCA_013146195.2 of Codonopsis lanceolata. Taxonomy (NCBI): domain Eukaryota; kingdom Viridiplantae; phylum Streptophyta; class Magnoliopsida; order Asterales; family Campanulaceae; genus Codonopsis; species Codonopsis lanceolata. Next base: position 135,950,511 of record CM028378.1, on the reverse strand, counting down.
TACCTGCAAGGCCCTGAAAGGGTAGCACTCATTGATCTCCTCAAAAGAGTTTGTAGATATTTTTGCCTGGTTCTATGAAGATATGCCGGGGCTGGATCCTGCCATAATTGAACACCGAATCCCCATTTATTCGGATGCTCGGCCAATCAAGCAAAAGCTCCGCCGAATCAAGTCGGAATGGTCACTACAAGTGAAAGAAGAAATCATGAAGCAGCTGCATGTCAAATTTATTAGGGTAGTTGAATACCCGATTTGGCTGTCCAACATAGTGACCATTCCCAAGCCCAACGGGAAGGTCCGGATATGCGTAGATTTCTGCGACCTCAACAAGGCATCACTCAAGGATGACTTCCCTCTACCCAATATTGATATTGTGGTAGACGTCGTTTCTGCTCATAAAATCATATCTTTCGTCGACAGCATGCTGGGCTACAATCAAATTAAAATGGCAGCAGAAGACCAGGAAAGACCTTATTCACTACTCCTTGGGGGACCTATTGCTATAATGTCATGCCATTTGGGCTAAAGAATGCTAGGGCTACATATCAAAGGGCTGCCACCATCCCTCTTCCACGACATGATCCATAAAGAAATAGAGGTCTATGTTGATGACATGATCGTGCACTCCAGCGATGCCAACGGTGCTCATATCAAAGACCTTCGAAATTTTTTCGAAAGGTTAAGGAAGCATCAAATGAAGCTTAACCCCACCAAATGTACATTTGGGGTTACCAAAGGCAAAGTCCTGAGATTCATCTTGACCGAGCAGTGCATCGAGATTAGGGGTGTAAGTGGTTCGGTTTGGTTTGGTTTATGCTAAAACCACAAACCGAACCGCCTTCTAGCGGTTTCAAAAATCTCAAACCGAACCGAACCGAGTAAGACTTGGAACCGAACCGAACCGAACCACTCGGTTTGGTTTGGTTTGGTTCGGTTTTATGGTTTATATAAATTATTTTTAATAAAATTAACCAACATTAAAAATAACAATAAAAATAATATTTTAATTTGGAATTAACATCAAAATTAGGAAATAATCTACTAACAACAAATTATCATGAATAAAACAATACAAATTCTAAAATAAACACAAATAATTGAAGAAATAATAGTTCTCCAATAATCAAGGTTTTGTTTGGTTTAGTATCCGTCTATATATATATATATATATATATATATATATATATTATGAATAAATCAAAAGTTCAAAATCGTTAATAAATGTAATATAATATATATTATATAATAAATAAATAAAAATATATAGCGGTTCGGTTTGGTTTGGTTTGATACCAAAAACCATGAACCGAACCGAACCGCGTGGTTTTCCAATTCTTGAAACCGAAACCGAACCGTGTTCGACCAAAACCGAACCAAACCGACTGGTTTGGTTTGGTTCCGTGGTTCGGTGGTTCCAATTTACACCCCTAATCGAGATCGAGCTAGCAAAGATTAAAGCCATCATAGAGATGCCACAGCCAAAAACTCCAACCGAAGTCAAGGGCTTCCTAGGCCGATTGCAGTATATCAACTGTTTCATCAGATAGCTGACGTCTATATGTGAGCCCTCTTCAAACTCCTAAAGAAAAATATTGACCACGTCTAGGACGAGAAATGTCAGCTAGCCTTTGAAAAAATAAAAGCTTACCTTACCATTCCACCCGTGCTAGCTCCACCCCATACACATAAACCGTTCCTCCTATATTTAACCGTCACAGACACGTCAGTAGGGGCTATGCTCACCCAAAAAAAGGAAAATTCCTACATTGAAAATGCCATCTATTTCATAAGTAGGAAGTTGCAAGGAAGCAAGCTAAATTATTCAGCACTAGAAAAAAGATGCATCGGCCTAGTTTGGGCAACTCAAAGGCTCAAGACCTATCTACAAGGACGGTCCATCAAGCTCATTTCCAAGATGGACCCTATAAAGTACATCTTCGGCAAGCCATCAATTTCCAGCCGACTGGCTAAGTGGTCATTTCTTCTCAACGAGTTTGACATAACCTATGTCACACTCAAATCCATCAAATGTAGCGTAATTGCAGACCACTTAGCCGATATGCCATTAAAAGCAGAAGATGCAGCTGAGCCTAGCTTCCTAGACGAAGGTGTCCAGGAAATTACTGACCACGACACCAGCTGGCAAATGTTCTTTGACGGAGCCGCAAATAAAAGAGGTTTTGGCATAGGAATCTTGTTAATCGACCCAGCCGATTCCCACACTCCATTTGCTATAAGGTTGGAGTTCGAGTGCTCGAACAATACAGCTGAACACGAAGCCTGTATTGCTCATTTTCATTGGAGGAAGTGGAAGGTTTATTTTCAACTGTGGTCTCTTTTTGTACCATGGCGGGCAAGGATATAGTTCTGAACTGTTTGTCTTGCTCTAGAGCTTGATTTACTTCGAGCTCATAAACCTTCAAACTTGCGTAAAGACTACGGAGAGTCATTTCGTTTAAGTTTTTAGATTCTTTCATGGCATTGGTCTTAACATGCCACAAACTACCTAGAGAGCCTAGAAATCTCATATTTATTGCCTTTTTGCCATAGATTTTACCAAGAGAAAAGCAACTATTAATTACCTCACTGAAGCGATCGTATGCTTGTCTCAAGGTTTCCTTGGGATCTTTCTTGAAGGAGTCAAACTGCTGGATGAATGTATATTTTATATTGTCTCTTGTGTCTTGGTCTCCTTCCAAGTATTCTACAAGAGCTTCCCACATCTGTTTAGCAGTGGTACACCGGATCACTTGTTGATAAGTGCTGGTGTCTAGAGAGCTAGTTATGATGTTGATTGCTTTGGTGTCTAGATCTACTAGTTTTCTGTTGTCCTCTGTTCATTCTGATTCTTCTTTGGGTACTTTGGCAGGATTTCCCGTGATGGATGCTAGAAGGTTGGCTTTCATTGGTACGTGTCGTCCATCTTGTACACACTTCCATAACATGTTGTCAATAGAATTCATAAAACGCATTATCTTATCTTTCCAAACATCAAAATGGTCTTCGTCCAATATTGGGACGTGGTTCACATTTGATGTAGGCAGCATATAGTGTGTTTGTGCCATTGAATTGAGTCTCTTAAGAGTTTAATCTTGGAAAAAACTAGTTTTCAAAAAGTAAAGCTCTGATACCAATTGTTGGTCCCAAAGGGCAAAATAATAAGCTAGAAGGGGGGGGGGGGTTGAATAGATTATTAGACACTTAAAATTTTCTCAAATATGTTCCTAAAACAAGCACTTGTAATCTATCAAAGAGATTGAAGTAGCGGAAATCTTGTAAGGAAGACAATTCAAGTCTACTGATTAAGGATTATCGGTAGTCTTGACTAAATACTCAAGTCTGTTGTTTTAAAGATAAGTAAAGGAAATAAGAAACAGTGTGAGGGAATAATCAATAGTAAAGGAAGAACACAAGTGTTTGAGATGGTTCATACTGTGAAGAGTGCTACGCCCACCACCAATGAAGTCAACCTTGGATTTAAAATGTGCACTATGTTTTCCACTAGTTCTATTACAAGGAATATATCTAATAGATTGTGTACAAAATATTTGACTTAATGTTTGGGGGTTTGGGAATTGAATATCTAGATAAACAAGATATTCAATTCGTGCAGAAGAATAGTTTAAGGATGACAACAATAAGAAGTTTAAAATAAATGTAGAGGCAAATCTTCTTGATTGTTGTTGAGGGCTTCTTGATCAGTTTATGATCTCTTGAATGCACTGAGTATAAAGACTTAGAGTTGTTGAATATCAGAGCAATTCAGGATGGACAGTGTTGTTTCTTCAGTCTTTAATGGCAGTATTTATAGCAGGAGCATTCTAGAGATCCGTTGGAGAAGACGAAGAGTAATAGCTCTATTAGGTTGAATGCATTAAATGCATGGAGCAGTCTTGTAGAATTCGTCCTTAATGATACTGAGCAGGGAGTGGTGCAGAGTTGTTTGTAGGAGTTGGTAGCCGAATAATCAGAATTTCAGACATGCAAGTGTCAGTCTGTTCACCTGCTTTGTCACTGTTCAGAGGGTGAAAGTCTTCCAACTTTTCGGAAAGCTGTTTAAGCGTGTCTGAGAAGTTTGGGGATGTTTGAATTCAAATTCGAAATGATAAAAGCAAATTTGAATTAATCCACTAGGTTTTGGTAGGTTGGACACGTCATGCTTTGAACACCTGCAGACAGAGTCTGCCGCTGGAGCAATGCTGAAGTCTTTCGCTGAAGGAATGCTGAAGTCTTCTGCTGAACCTGTGAAGCCTAAAAATAAACTATCATATAGCAAGGTTCTATACATAGTTGTCACCCTAATTGATACGCAGTTCAATTAGCCACTAATGTATAAAACAAATGTAATGTATGAACAGATGTAAATCAAAATTTTTAAATGCTAAAATGTAATAATAAAAATTATTATCATTTCCTTTTTTTTTTCTCTTTTTTTTGAAAATTTGAAATTTTGAATGCAAATGCAATATGGAGACTATTATGCAAGCATTTTATTTATAGTATGCAACATGCTTATTATTTTTTTTTGAATGTGTACAGAAAACAAAAGGATAGTAAACTTACCCTTTTTTTTCTGATATGCCATCTTTCTTTCGCAGCTGCGGACGCCCTTGAAGCGGGTTCGGGCCACTTGTGCCAACGAATCGGATATTTATATTTTGCTGCCTGAAGCGGCGCTGGTTTTGATCGAGGGCTCCGGCTTCAACACATTTCTGTGGGTTTTTGGCTCCTTCCGCAGCTATCTTCCCATTTTTGAAGTGTTGAGGGATTACTGGTGGGATACTACTCACACCTTTCATTTTAGCTTGGGGGGAGGCAACTATGACCCCGTGTGATTTCGCTGCCATTACCAGCCTTCGTACCAACATTGGTAGGACTCTGGCGCCTGATTACACTCTCTGTCAGCGCCATGATGAGGTGGAAGACCTCCTGGGCTTCGAGCCTGAGTATAAATCGGCTGACGAGATCTTTATTGGCAGCGTGCGGAAATGACTCTTGGATAATGCCAGGCGGGTTCCAGAGAATGATCCCGTGGCTATTGCTCGTGTTGCCAGAGCATTTCTCTTTCTTTTCCTTGGCACGTCGCTTTTTGCCAACTCTTCCACCACTCTGAAGGTTTCTGTTTTAGCATGCCTGACGGATTTTGATGAGATGGCTAATTATGACTGGGGCCAGGCAGGTTTGGCCGAGCTTTACGCTTCGATGGATAGGGTCAACCGCAACGACTCACCAACCCTTAATGGGTTAGCCCCGGCGTGGGAGGTATTTTTTTTCCATCATGCATATATTTTTTTGCAGCATATTATTTCTTTTTGCTGATGATTTTTTTTTTTCTCTTTTCCCTTTTTTTTACAGGTCTGGGCCTTTTCATTCTTTCACTTCACGCCAGGCCGGTTGAAGGAGCGCTTCCAAGAGCCATCGTACTTGAATGAGTTCGTGGATGAGAACAAGGTCAGGCCGGAGCGAGACAACAACTGCTCGAACACTGATTGGGTGCGGGAGCGTATTACAGGTTCGAGTGCGGGCACCGTACATTTCCTTCCTTGGCAGGGCCTGCTAGGTCACTATGCTGTCACTTTAGAAATTAGTCGCTGCAGGATACTGATGGTATCCATTATGGTTGATTCGCTATTTATGGGCGAGCAGGTCAACTGCCAGCGTTCTCCACTGCTGACTCCCCCAGTTGCACCTTCTATGCCTCCCATGTGGGTAATAGAGCCAGACTTTCTATTAAACATGTATCAATACCTGTCGAAGTTTCCCATGCCTTTGAGTTATTTCCCGCATATGGCATACGAGGACTTCTTGAGGACTGTGCTCCATCCTCCCCCTCCTGTTCTTGCGGCTGCCAAGTGGGCTTCAGATGCCTCTGCCAGGCCGAGTCCTTCCATTTCATCTCTCAACAAGCATCTGGAGTTCTCTGTACCTGATGATGCTTTCTACCTTTAGATATCATCGCGGCGGCAGGATGGTGGAGGAAGTCCTTCCTGATGCTGATATTCCTGAGGAGAGCCGGGTCCTGGAGTAGGCTCGCTTGGTAGACACATTTCTTTTTGCATTTCTCTCCTTTTTTTCATTCATTTTTCTTATGCACATATATTTTTTGGAGACTAATATATTTCTCCTTTTGCTGTCTCACTTTTTTCAGGCGAATGTGTCCACTTACAAGAAACTGCTGTGGGGATTTTACAGCATCAACAAGATTTATCAAAAGCTTGTGGACGAGTTTACTTGCCGCGGAAATGATGCGGTGCGGCAGACCAGGTGCCGGGATGATGAAGACGATGAGGATGCGAATGTCGGGTCGAGTCGCGCTCGGGGAAGAGGGCGAGTATACAGGGCTGGCGGCAGACAGGGCCCTCGAGTTATGGGAGGCAATCTAGATAGAAGCCAGTCTTCCCGTGCCCATTAGTCTTTAGATACCTGCACTTATTAGTTCTTTTTTTTCGTACTAAAATCTGTACAAATATTTATTATGCAATGCAATATAATTTTATATGATATAAGAAAATAAAATGCAAACTCAATACTCATGCACAATATAAAGCTATACCAATATCTAGGGGTAATGGCACGATGTATCTCAGAAACGGATTTTAAAAGAATACACCTTCGGGCGCGAGTGAGCTTTTCTGATGATATGCGGGGAGGAAGAGGCATCCGCTTCTTCCTATTCTTGGCCATATAATTGCTGCAAGGCTATATTTTATAGCCTCTTTATTTTTCTCCGCGATCAGACAGAGCAACATGCAGTGGTCGGAGCCAAAAATACCAGGACACCGGGCTGTTTTGAGGGACCAGTAGCAGGAGCCTGGCGCCACCCATAGGGATTCTGGGCGCGGCGCCATGGGAGACTTTTGGCAGCGCCGGGGATTTCCCCTGTGCAATTCCTGTTCAGCACTGTTCGCGTACTGTGCTCAGAAATCGTTCGTTTCTCAATTTTTCTGTATAAATGGCAAACGAGAGAATGCTTGTTTTTCATCAACCCTTTTGCCTTCTCACTTAAGCTTTCAGCCTTTCTTCTGCTCAGCTTTTGCCCTCTTTTATCAGATAAACTTTTGCATTTTTCCCAAAAATGGCTGCACCAGTTCATACAGCATTGGAGATAGAAATTTATGAAAATGCTCTGGATTTCTGGATCCTTTCCCTGCGGTCAGATGAACGCGACTGGTTTGAGCATATTTATGGATACAGGTTCCTGCTGTCCTGGAGGAACATTTATATAAATTGGGATATGTTGCGAGGAGCTTCCACATTCTAGTCACCTCAAGACCACCTTTTTAATTTTGGTATGAACGAGATATGCCCCACTTTTGAGGAATTTTGTGCTATGGTGGGGATGGCACCCTCTGGTCCTATTGTCGTGCCCTCTCATCGGAGGCGTCCATACATGGCAATCAGGGAGCTCTTTGGCACCACTCGCGTTGCTACTCCAGGCTTCTATAATGGAGTAAATTTTAATTTGACCGTCCTTCCTGGGGCCTTTACAGAGTTCAGGGAGGATGACCATGATTATTTGAGGCGTCGGCTGTCAGCACCTTTTTCTTTGCCTGGTAGGGAGATACATGCTAGTGGGCCAGCCCGGATATATCGATGTGCGGGTTGTGGATATAGCATTACAGGCTCGGGATCACCGGGTGAACATTATCCCAGTGATCTTGGCAGGCCTGGATGCTTTTGCAACTGGCGATGAGCTATTCCCTTTCGGCAGCCCTTTTTTGATCCACATGTGGCTGGAAAAGCATTTTAATTGGGTGATGACCCCAGTGCTGTCAGGAGCGAGGTATGATCCAGGACTCTATGGTTCTCGCGGCAACTATCCTCAGACCAATTTTTCGGAGTATGATTGGGCTGAAAGCTTCTTACGCAGAGGCTCCATGGATATAATATGGGTTATTAGCCATTGGCAGATGCGGTGCTTTATCCTGTATTCCGCGGGATATAACCAGGTTGTTTTGTTGGGTCTTAAGCGTACCTCTTTTTATAGGGCAGACAGGATCTTGCGCCAATTTGGGAGGGAGCAACTCATTCCTAACTTGAGCCGTCCTATGGCTTTGGAGCTGGATAATAGCAGGGATCTGGGCACCATTATCCAGGATATGTGGCAGTAGGACTTTGATAGGCTGCAGGTGGCCTATCTCTACTCTAATTACATGCTCCTTTCCTATAAGTATCTGTCATAGATCATGGTGGCTTCTGAAGCACCTTCCCGTATAATCAGGCGTGGATTAAGGCGACTGTTGGGCCGTCACATATCTAGCGGCATAGATGCTCGCCTAATGGAGACAGGCGAGGACATAGAGAGTTCGGGGCTAGTTGTTCCCCAGGCCCTACAGGAAGATTTTAGACGGGTGCACGGCCTTAGTGCCCGGATGGCTCCTGGTCCAAATACAGCAGGTCCTAGCAACGCGCCCCCTCGACTGAGCAACATAAGCAGGAAACATAATCCTTGGGAACCAGAAGAGGTTATCCCACCCCCTCAGACTGGATGGGGCACTGCCCTTAGGAATGATGGCAACGCGCCCCCTCGACTGAGCAATGTGAGCAGGCAGCATAATCCTTGGGAACCAGAGGAGGTTATCCCCCCCCCCCCTCAGACTGGATGGGGCACTACCATTAGGAATGATGGGGCTGGTCCGAGTAATACAACTGCTCAGGAAAATGGGGATGCTGACGATGAGGAAGAGGACACTTCCGGGGGTTCTCAGGCAGGTGAGACTAGAGCCTCTTTTGCACCTCGTAGAAGGAGTATATGGTCCCGGCTGAGCGGACGCCGGAGGCACTGATGGACCACTTCGGGGCTTGAGCTGCAAACGAAGTATAGTTGGGGGGATCAAGGGGTGTAGAAGCAACAAAATAATAGATATGTACAGGCAAATAATGCATAACCTAAATATCTCAAACAGTTATTCCTAAGTTGCACCTTAGGATTTGTAATATTATATTTTTGTTTATTTATATTTATTATTTATTTATTTATATTTTATTATTATGCGAGCTTTTGCCGTGGTTTTTCTATTTCTTTTGTCAGTCGAACCCCTGCATGCTAAAGACCGGAGGTCGGATGCTAATGATTCAGAGAGTGCATTCCCTCCCCTTTTTCTCCTGATTTTTTTATATGTGCTCTAACTTTTGCCTAGGTCGCCCTTTCGGGTTTTCAACCTAGCGAGCCTTTATTTCTCCTTTTTATTGTTGTTTTTTTTATGCTCTAATTTTTTCCTAGGTCGCCCTTTCGGGTTTTCAGCCTAGCGAGCTGGAGAGGGAAGCAAATGCCAGATAGATCGGCTCAAGCATAATACCTTTTGAGCTTGTAGAGGTTGAAGGGCTGAACAAGATCTTCTCCTTCTTGGTTCGTGAGGAGTACGACACCTCCTGATCGGATTTCTTTGACAACATACGGTCCCATCCATGGAGATTTCCATTTTCCCCTAGTATCAACATAACTAGAGGTATTTCTCGAAGCACTAAGCTCCAACTTGGATGTCGCGGCCTTTAACTTTTTTATTGAAGGCTCGGGCTATCCACCTTTGATATGCTCAGGTATGCTCTAGGGCCAGCAAGCGTCGTTCATCGATCAGAGCTAGTTCTTCATATCGTCCTTTGACCCAGTCAATATTTGATATGCCAGATTCAATCATTACTCTTAATGACGAAATTTCAATTTCTATGGGCAGCACTGCCTCCATGCCATATGCTAAAGAGTACGGAGTAGCCCCAGTGGGTGTGCAGACTGAAGTGCGATAGCCCCAGAGGGCTAGCGGCAATTTTTCTGACAAAGTCTCTTCCTGTGTCAGCCATTTTTCTGATAATATTTTCTAACGTTTTATTGGCTCCTTCAATGGTACCATTTGCTTGCGGCCGGTAGGGGGAAGATTTATGCCTTTGGATTTTGAACTCGTCGAGCAGACGGTTCACGTCCCCTTCAAAATGTGTGCCATTGTCGGAGATTATCTCGAAAGATACTCCGTATCGATATATAATGTTGGTCCGGATGAATTCGGAAATCTTTCGAGCATTTAGTATTCTATAGGAAGAGACTTCTACCCACTTCGTGAAGTAGTCGACAGCTACCAGGACGTACTCGTGGCCATTGGATCCCTTCGGGTGGATTTGGCCTATGACGTCGATTCCCCAAGTTGAAAAGGCCCAGGGGGCTGTGGAGTTATATAAGATGTGCGGGGGCACGTCGCTGCACATTTGTGAAACGCTGGCACTTGTCGCAATGACGCACCCACCGAATACAGTCGATTTCTAGCGTACTCCAATAGTACCCTTGCCAGATAACTTTTTTGGATAACATATGGCCATTCATGTGGTCCCGCAGGTACCACCATGAAGTTGGTCCATGATCTGCTATACTTTTGCTTGGTCGATGCATAATAGATTAAGGCCTTGATAATGCCTTTTATATAGGCTGCCATCGCTAAATACGAATTGCGATGCCCACCTCCGCAGGGAGACTTTTCCTCTTTTGTCTAAGCCTGGAGGATAGATCCCTTTCTGAAGCAGATTAAGGATATCAGTGTACCAAGGTTCGTGATCTGCTTCAGGGGCTGCATTGATTTTGAGGCAGTATGTCGGGGTGACCTTCTTCCCAACTACAAATGGCTGGACTTGGGTCTCTGCGGGAATTTGGACCAACGATGCCAAAGTGGCCAGGGCATCGGCAAATTGATTTCTATCTCGCGGCAAGTTGTGAAACGAGATAGAATCAAATTTAGTGGCAAGTGTTGTAAACTTGGCATGATAGAGCTGCAGCCGGGGATCTTGGGTCTTCCACTTCCCTTCGACTTGATTTATGATCAGGGCGGAGTCTCCATAGACTTCCAAGTCTTTGGCTCCCTTTTGGAGAGCTTCTTCTAGGCCAGTGTATCCTTGCCCGCCATGGTACAAAAAGAGACCACAGTTGAAAATAAACCTTCCACTTCCTCCAATGAAAATGATTTTCTTTCAGACGAACAGTTTGCTATGTTCGTAAAACGTTTTAAAAATTTTGCAAAATATGGAAGGAAGGACACACACCAGCAGCCTTTTAGAAGAACTAATGAGAATTCATCTATCGAAGAGCTTGTGTGTTACAACTGTAGAAAACCTGGACACTTCGCCTCCAAGTGTCCAAAGCCAAACTTTGAAGCATATCGAAAACCTCAATATAAGAAATTTCAAAAACATAAAGGTATGTTGGCTGAAGACATAGAAGAAAACCAGGTTGCTACATGGTTTGAGACTGATTCAAAAGAGGATGAGGATGATTGTGAGCAAGCTAACATATGCTTAATAGCTCATGATTCAGGTCCCACCTATGACTCTGAACGTGAAGTCGAAACCTCACCTCGTCCTTTCGACAAAAGTGAGATCAACTGTGAGAATCTCAGCAAGGAAGAACTTCTTAAAGATAATCAAGATATACTTGAAGAGTTCAATTCCTTTAGAGTAGCCTACGTAAAACTTCGAGAAGATGGGCTGTGAGAAATCTCTGGGCGGTGAGATTCAAACTCTCAATAGCTGTCAACAAGAAAGTATCAAGCTTAAAGGAGAAAACAAATTTCTTTGTGACAAAGTCGAATGTCTCACTGAGCACATCAAGGGACTTGACCTAGAGAAAATTGCCTTGCAAAAGACAATTGACTCCTGGAACAGCTCCAAGGATACCTTTGAAGAAATCCTTTCAAGTCAAAAGTCAAGTACAGATAAATCTGGCTTAGGATATTTTGATGAGCCCAGTCCGACATACTCTTCTGTCACTGAAAAAGGTGAAACCTCCAAGACTGCTTTTGATATCTCTTTCTCCAAACAAACGTTTGGAAACAAGGGTAAACAAGGACTTGGTTATACAAGTGTACCTTACATTTACCCCAAAGCTCAGAAAGGTAAAGCCAAGATAACTACTTCTAATGAGAAGCTTGAGAAAGGAACGGTAGAGAAACCAAAGTCTACCAACAAAAACTCTGCCAAGGCAAAGTCTGATGGCAATAGACCTAAGAAATCTCTACCGGTACCTATCAAGTTTGTCTATGAAATAGGCAAGGCACCTAAACCTGTTGAAAGTAAACTTAAAGGTATTCTACCTAATCCTCCTAAAAAGGTTATCAACAGACCAGCCAAGGCTAAGTCTGCTGGTAACATACCTAGGAAGGTCCAACAGAAACCTATTAAGTCTACCATCAACAAGTCAACTAAACCAAGGACTACTGTTAAGATCAGGGATAATCACAAGCACTCTTCAGCTAAGACTACTGACAGTCCTCCATGGAACTTTCATCTTTGTCATTCTTGCAATTGTTTGGGCCATCTGGCACCAGAATGCCTGCTAAGGTTCACACCAAAATCTAAGAGACCCAGTTCTGTCAAGATTAGGCAGGTATGGGTTCCAAAAGGTTGTTAATCCTTAAGACCCATAAGAAAATAAAGGGGACCTTGTTTTCTTTAATATTTTTTAGGTTTGCTTCATGGCTATAGATTCAGAAGATAAAGACATCTGGTACCTTGATAGTGGCTGTTCTAGACACATGACAGGAAACAGAAGTCTACTCACAAATATAGCTGAAGTACAAGGTCCCACAGTAATTTTCGACGACTATGCAAGAGGAAAAACAATTGGGTATGGCTCAATCTCTAGAGGAAGTCTCTCCATCAACAAAGTTTCTCTAGTAAACGGCTTAAAGCATAAAGTTCTGAGCATATCTCAATTCTGCGACAAAGGACTCATCTGCCAATTCTCCTCCAACCAATGTCTCATCAAAGATCGTGAATCAAGCTCAACAATACTGACCGGCAATAGACAAGGAAACGTCTATGTCGTGGACTTAAATCTTATAGGGAGATTCTCCAGCCTTTGCCTAGTTGCTGACAATGTTCGTGACAACAGTTGGCTTTGGCACAAGCGTCTCAGTCACCTCAATTTCAAGTACCTCTCCAAGCTCTCCAAAGATGGGCTTGTCAAAGGTCTACTTATGGTGTCTGCCGACCATGAAAGAAGTTGCAAAGCTTGCCAATTAGAAAAACTTTCCAAGTCTTCCTTCAAAAGAAAGTCTGTCATGTCAACGACCAGACCTCTTCAACTTCTGCATATGGATCTCTTTGGACCAATCACTACAGTAAGTATTTCAGGATACAAGTACACTCTCGTAGTAGTTGATGACTACTCTAGGTTCACCTGGATCGAAACAATGACATCAAAAGACGAGACGTATGATCTAGTCACCGCTCTTTTTAGAAGACTTCAAACCCAAAAGCTTGAAGATATTAGTGACATCAGATCAGACAACGACACCGAATTCAAAAACAACGGTGTAGAAAGATATTATGATGACCACGGGATAGGCCACAACTTCTCTGCTGCCGGAACTCCTCAACAAAATGGTGTAGCTGAACGAAAGAACAGGACACTAATTGAAGCAGCAAGAACTATGTTGGCAGAAGCAAAACTTCCAAAGTAAAACTCGCATGTTTCACCGAGCATCCACGATAAACAAGTTTCATAACAAAACTCCATATGAAATATGGAGGAAAACCCCAAACATAGGATTTTTCAAAATCTTCGGCTGCAAATGTTTTATTCTTTATAATGGAAAAGAATATAAAGGAAAATTTAATTCAAAATCAGACGAAGGAATTTTTCTGGGCTATTCCAAACATTCAAAAGCATTTCGCATATTCAGCAAAACTTCTTTGAAAATTATAGAATCTGTGTATGTTACTTTTGATGAATATGACTTGTTAGAGCCTCGAAAGGCTCCGAATGTTGCTAATAATTCTGATGATGATGAGACAGGTACAAATACAACATCTATAACTACTCCACTTCAGAATCCACCAACTACAGATCCTACCAGTTCTACTAAAACTGCACCAGCAGATTTCAACTCTGCCGATGCCAACTCCAACTCTTCTGCTGACCCTGAACCCATATCTTTTGTTTTACCCCAAACACCTTTGCAGATCACTAACCCTTCTTGTTCACCAGGAAATGAAGGTTTCCAAGATCCTATTGCCTCTGAACCAGATTTTGGTGACTCTCCTTCTCAACCAACTCCAGAACCTTTAAGGGAAGAACACGCCAGAAGTGATCTTCCCCCAGCTATTATTGAAACTAGAGATCATCTCATTTCTCAAATCATTGGTGATCTCAATTCAGGAGTTCGTACAAGGAATAGAGTTCGAAATGAGACTATGTTTGCATTTGCATTCGTATCCAAAATCGAACCAAAGAAGATTGATGAAGCTATCAAAGACCATTACTGGATTGAAGCTATGCAAGAAGAGCTAAACTAGTTTGAAAGATGCAAAGTGTGGAGCTTATTGCAAAGACCAGCTGACCATCCAGTTATCGGCACCAAATGGGTATTCAAAAACAAGAGAGATGAAGATGGAAACGTCTCCAGGAACATGGCTAGATTGGTTGCTCAAGGCTACCGACAGGAAGAAGGAATTGACTTTGATGAAACATTTGCTCATGTTACTAGATTAGAGGCAATCAGACTCTGTCTAGCCTATGCTTCGTTCATGGACTTCAAAGTGTATCAAATGGATGTAAAGAGTGTCTTTCTCAATAGTGATCTTCAAGAAACGGTATATGTAGAACAACCTCCAGGTTTTGTCATCCAAGACAAACATGATCATGTCTACTGACTCAAGAAAACACTCTACGGCCTAAAACAAGCTCCCAGAGCTTGGTATGCAACTTTATCCAAGTTCTTAATTGAACAAGGATTTGTAAGAGGAAGAATATATACTACTCTATTCATCCTCAAGCACAAAGATCATTCTCTTCTGGTACAAATCTATGTGGACGACATTATCTTTGGATCTACAAACCAAAGCCTGTGCAAGAGATTCGAGAAGCAGATGCAAAGCAAGTTCGAGATGAGCATGATGGGAGAGCTCACCTACTTTCTAGGACTGCAGATTCAACAAACTTCTGACGGAATCTTCATCAGCCAAACCAAATATGAAAAGGATTTTAAACTCCAATGTCTACCGACTGCCATCTTGATAAACATGTAAAGGGAAAGCAAGAGAACGTAACAAAGTATCGAGGAATCATAGGTTCACTTCTTTACCTTACTGCCATTAGACCTGACATTATGTTTGGTGTTTGTGTTTGTGCTAGATTTCAGGCAGATCCAAAAGAATCGCATTTGCTTGCTGCCAAACGTATCATCAGATATGTTTCAACAACCACAAATCTAGGTATCTGGTATTCTAAATGCAACAATTTCAATTTAGTTGGATACTCAGATGCATATGCAGCCTGCAAAGTAAGTTGAAAAAGCACCAGTGGGACTCGTCAATTTCTAGGAAATAGACTTGTCTCATGGTCATGCAAGAAGTAAGGATCGGTTGCCAATTCAACCATAGAGGCAGAATATATTGTTGCCAGCAGTTGTTGCTCTCAGCTCCTATGGATGAAGCAACAGCTAGTGGATTACAACGTCAAGACTCCAAATTGTCCAATTATGTATGACAACACTTCAGCAATTTCAGTCTCCAAGAATCCAGTAATGCACTCAAAGACAAAGCACATTGATATCCGTTATCACTTCCTCAAAAATCATGTGGAGAAAGGTAACATCAGTTTGGAATATGTTCCAACTGAACATCAATTGACTGACATTCTCACCAAACCACTGGATGCAACCAGGTTTGCTTATTTAAGGAGAAATCTTGGTATGATTGATCCTACTACTTAATTTCTATTTTTTTCATACCGGTAGACTTAGACTTCCACTAACCGACAGACTTTACTTGCCATATATCGGCGGACTTGTACAGTGTAAGGTTCAGGGGGTGCGACCGCCCGCGCCGCCTGGATAGGGGTGCTTGGCGTGCGTGCGGGGACACCACGCTCTCGTTCCACCCTCCCTTGTTTAGGGGAAGACGAAATCCAACGTGCGAGAGGAGTGCTGTCTATTTTAGCACGTTGGAATGTGCCTCGGTTGCCCTGAGTGGATTTTGTATCCAAAATGGGAACTAAAGGTTTCCTCATGTCAGGTTATCCCTTATTTCGTGGATAACAGGATATGGGAATGCATTACCTTTCCATTCTCATTCTCCCCTTTTATCTGCATCGGGGAAAATAGAAGTGCAAGAAAAGATATTGCGACGCCCCCACTTATGGATTTATTAAAATGGCCTTATGGCCCAATCAGATCGCTATGGGAGCTATGAGTTTCCCGCATCAAGTTATCCCTTGTTTAGGGGATACCAGGATATGGGAATACATCACCCCTCCATTCCCGTATCTCCCTTTTTTAGGGAGAACAGGAAAGTGCAAAGAGGAATGTTGCGAGGCCCCACCGGATTCGAAAGTTTTAGAGTCGCCACCTTTATTTTAAGGCAAAAATAAAGGAAAACCAAAAAGAAAACCGTAGATTTTAGAAAATGGGTTCGGGGCTAAGTTACGAGTTGGGAAGGTGCTAGGCACCCAACTCGCCTTTCGGTCTCAAAGCGCTTTTGGCTGAAATATGCTCATTGTTATATTAATCTAGCAAATAAATAAGGTCTTATTTTGACAAGGAAAAATTAAACAGATACATTCGTGGCTACATTATTTACTTTGACCGCCTCCTTCCAATAATTACAAACACATTTAAGAATATTTGGCCATTATAACGGCTATTTTACATAATTTTTCCTAATCTAATCCGGCAGCATGGCAGACGGCTTATATTGGCTACATTGTGCGGCCGGATTTAAAATACAACTTTTTGAAAATAAATAAAAGAAAGAAAATACAAAATAAAATAAAAATACGCCCTTAAAGGTATTACCTTTTAGAGCGCGTCTGTGCTCGCTTCCTCCTCGGGAGAGGAGTCTTTTTTGCTTTGAATTGAATTGAACTGAATTGAACTCGGATTTGAACCGATTGCCGCTTGATTTGATTGATGTTTTGAGGCTTGGGCTGGTCAACTCCTGCGCAGAGTGACGCCTTTATTTGGGTTGGTTTTGGCCTTTTCAAATAAGAACCTAGACTTAAGTTTTGACTTTTTAGCTCGTTACTCTGCAGTGAACTACAGGTGTGTGTTTATGTGTATTTTCAGTATGTGTTTTTGTATTTATTGTGTGTGTGTGCGAGTTGTGTGTGTGCGAGAGGAGACGGTGGAGGGAGTATATGTGTTAAAAGTGAGTGAGGAAAAGTATACGGCTGGCCGCACATCACAGGTGAGTGAGGGATTATGAGAGAGTGGGATTATATGTGAGAGAGAGGGAGTAGATCGCGGGCGTGGCCTCACTTGGAAAAAAAATTGAGTAGAGAGGGCGCTAGAGAGAGATAGTGATAGTAATTGTGTGGTGAGAGATTGAGAGAGAGCCGAGTGAGGGAGTATTTATATGTGAGGATTGTTTACTTAGCGGGTAAGAGACGGGGGGAACCTAGGAGGCGGTTGATGCCTTTTTTTTCCTTTTTCTTTTCTTTTTCTTTTGTCTCTTTTTGTTTTTGTTTTTTTCGCTTCTTTTTGCTTTTTCTTTTTTTTCTTTTGTTTTTGTTTCTTTTTTTGATTTCTCTGCTTTTATTTATCTTTTTGATTTTCTTGTATCTTTATTCCTCGAAACATGCAAGAAATAATTAGTAGTCTATTTTGTAATATTTTATTGACAATATAAAGGGGCACGAATTTGGGGTGTCTATACTGCCAACGATGGAGTTTACTGCAACCGGCTTACCAAGTAAACGAACATCGTTGAAAAGATAGACTCCCAAATTCGAGATAAGAAATGCTAGGAAGATGTAACCGATATGCAAATATTTTATGCCAGAATGGTCGACCTACGATGTAGGCTACCAACGATTCTCATTAAAAGGAATCGACTGCCGAAGTTCAGCCAAAACCTTAAACTACAATGGAGAAAGATTTTTGTTTTTTAAAAAGTCCGATTCTTCTGGTCCGAAACCGTTGTCAAATACGCGGTATGAAGATTTAAATGTTTTTTCTGCTACCACCTTTCAACTAGTTGAAACGTGTTAAGAAAATTTTCTAATTATGTCCGGGCCTGATCGCCGCCTTGTTTCCGCACATAATCCGAAAACTTTCAAATATCGTAAATTGTGTTTGACTAAAGATCCGTCGAGCATTGCAAATGCTACTACTTTCAACCTGGCCAATACCTTGGCATTGAATGTTAAGAAAACTTTCTAGGTATGTCTGGGCCTTGATCGCCGCCTTTGTTTCCGACATAACTCGAAAATTTTAAGATATCGTAAAATTGTGCTTGACTAAAGATCCGTCGCCGAACACGACGAATTAATCATTCTTCAAGTTTTTCTCAATTGGCAATGGAAAACATTCTTTTTCCTTCCCTTTTTTTTTTTTTTCTTTATTCCTCTTTTTTGTGTTTTTGAAATATTCTTCTTTTTTTTGTATTTTTGAAATATTCCTCTTTTTTTTTTTGAAATATTCCTTTTTTTTTTGTTTTAGAAATATAAATTTTCCCTAAAAGGAAATTATTCTAGAGTCGTGGTAGGAATACCGCATCTCCGACTTACCTGCTTGCACTGGTCGCCAGATTCTACTGATTTCACATTTATGCCACTCTTTGGGGAATTTTTTTCCTGCTTTATGATTGTGATGGCTGACCCACCGATGTAGGCCGCTCATATCCTAATTAAACGAAGTTCCCGATGAATGCCGATTTTATTTTTGCTTGCTTTTTTTCTTTTTTTCTTTCTTTCTTTTGATTTTTTTGATCCGCCGATTTTTTTTTTATCACTGCTCCGCCTTCGCCGGAAGTTTTTTCCTTGTCCCACTTTGTTTTCGCTTTAGCGAAAATTTTCTTGATGCCGTTGTTTTTCTCTCTTGCTTCTTCTAACCTTGGTCGAAGCTCCCTTTTTTTCTTTCTTGTCAGCAAAGATCTTTTGGTATCACCGATGTCATCTTTTCTTGTTTTCTTTTTGCTCCATTTTCTAGCCAATGAAAATTTCTTCTTCGCCGGCCGCATTTTCCTTGTTGCATGTACCGAAATTTTTTTCTTCTTGTACATACATTTTCCCTTCTCCCGATTTTTTTTCATTTTCTGTTTTTTTTTTCGCCGGAAATACTTCTGATGGTTTGATTTTGGCAATCGTTTGACACTTTCAAGTATCCTCGACTTTATTAATGATGCATATGCATGTCTTATTTATGCATAAATGATGTAATTGAGTGATAATGTATGTAATTTTTGTGATTTATTTATTTATTTATTTTTTTTTTGCGATGCATGATTTGAAATAGTGATCACTATTTGACCCTACTATGCATGATTTATATTTTAAATACAAATGGGGCTATATGATGCATGTTTTATTAATTAAATCACATTTTTGCATGCAATAGAATGGCGAAACGAATATTTCGAGTATAAATTTAATTTTTCTCCGAAGCATATTTCTGGATAAAAGCTGACAAAATGTATATTTTTTCATGTCCTTAAATTTATTTTCCAAGCATGCAAATGCTGCAGGGGTATAGTAAATACCACAAAGATATTTATTTTGATGATTGGTGATACTTTACCTTCTTTTGGTCGTACTCCTATGGCAGCTTATTGGGCAAATGAAATGCAAAATATGAATGCATGAATTATCCTACTTGATACAGATGTAATGCAGAACATTTATGAGATGATGCATGAATTTTTCACATTTTATCATGCACATGACAAATGCAGTTATAATATGTACATTAAGATGCAAAATTAATTATATATGTGAATTGTTTTTTTTTTTTTTTATGAATGAAATTTTTTTTTATGGATTTTGTGGATTTTTTGAAAGAATGATTTTTATGTACATGTAAATTTATGCACATGTATGAAAATGATATGTAACAATTTAAAGAATTATTTATTTTCTTTTTGTTATGAACAAGATTTTTTTTTTTATATTTTTGCTAAAAAAAATTATTGTAAAAATCATGAAGTATAAGACATGCGATATGTTTATTATTTACTTAAAGGACTCAGACAGAAGGAGATAGTGGTAGAGAACTTACCCCGTTGTTGTTTTTTTTTT
>CM028378.1:135876255-135930421 GCA_013146195.2 Codonopsis lanceolata | reverse complement strand
TTAAAAGAAAAGAAAAGAAAATAAAGAAACAATCAAGAAAATAAGAAATGATCAAGAAAATAAGAAAACAAAATCTAGAAAGAAGAAAAAGATAAGGAAAAGAAAATCAAGAAACAATCAAGAAATGAAGAAATGATCAAGAAAATAACAAAACAAAATTAAGAAAAATATAAAAAGAACATAAGAAAATCAAGTATGAGAAGAAATTAATAAATTAAAAGAAAATCAAGAAGAAGAAAAATGTAAAGAAAAGAAAATCAAGAAATGATCAAGAAAATAACAAAACAAAATCAAGAAAAATATGAAAAGAACATAAGAAAATTCAAGTATGAGAAGATATTAAAAAATTAAAAGAAAATCAAGGAAAGAAAAAGAAACAAAGTCAAGAAGAAGAAGAAAGTAAGGAAAAGAAAATCAAGAAACAATCAAGAAAATAACAAAACAAAATCAAGAAAAATATGAAAAGAACATAAGAAAATTCAAGTATGAGAAGAAATTAAAAAATTAAAAGAAAATCAAGGAAAGAAAAAGAAACAAAATCAAGAAGAAGAAAAAAGTAAATAAAAGAAAATAAAGAAACAATCAAGAAAATAAGAAATAATCAAAAAAATAACAAAACAAAATCAAGAAAAATATAAAAAGAACATAAAAAAATTCAAGTATGAGAATAAATTAAAAAATTAAAAGAAAATAAAGGAAAGAAAAAGAAACAAAATCAAGAAGAAGAAAAAAGTAAAGAAAAGAAAATCAAGAAACAATCAAGAAAATAAGAAACGATCAAGAAAATAACAAAATAAAATCAAGAAAAATATGAAAAGAAAATATAAGAAAATTCAAGTATGAGAAGAAATTAAAAAAATAAAAGAAAATCAAGGAAAATAAAAAGAAACAAAAAGTCATAAGAAGAAGAAAAAAAGTAAAAAAAGAAAATCAAGAAAAAATCAAGAAAATAAGAAATGATCAAGAAAAATAACTAAACAAAATCAAGAAAAAATATGAAAATAACATAAGAAAATTCAAGTATGAGAAGAAATTAAAAAATGAAAAGAAAATAAAAGAAAATCAAGAAAGAAAAAAGAAACAAAATCAAGAAGAAGAAAAAAAGTAAAGAAAAGAAAATCAAGAAACAATCAAGAAAAAAGTATAAGAAATGATCAAGAAAATAACAAAAAAAAATCAAGAAAAGTATAAAAATAACATAAGAAAATTCAAGTATGAGAAGAAATAAAAAAATTAAAAGAAAATTAAGGAAACAAAAAGAAACAAAATCAAGAAGAAAAATGTACAGAAAAGAAAATCAAGAAACAATCAAGAAAATAACAAAACAAAATCAAGAAAAATATGAAAAGAGCATAAGAAAATTCAAGTATAAGAAGATATTAAAAATTAAAAGAAAATCAAGGAAAGAAAAAGAAACAAAATCAAGAAGAAGAAGAAAAGTAAAGAAAAGAAAATCAAGAAACAATCAAGAAAATAAGAAATGATCAAGAAAATAACAAAACAAAATCAAGAAAATATGAAAAGAACATAAGAAAATTCAAGTATGAGAAGAAATTAAAAAATTAAAAGAAAATCAAGGAAAGAAAAAGAAACAAAATCAAGAAGAAGAAAAAGTAAAGAAAAGAAAATCAAGAAACAATCAAGAAAATAAGAAATGATCAAGAAAATAACAAAACAAAATCAAGAAAAATATGAAAAGAACATAAGAAAATTCAAGTATGAGAAGAAATTAAAAATTAAAAGAAAATCAAGGAAAGAAAAAGAAACAAAATCAAGAAGAAGAAAAAAGTAAAGAAAAGAAAATCAAGAAACAATCAAGAAAATAAGAAATGATCAAGAAAATAACAAAACAAAATCAAGAAAAATATGAAAAGAACATAAGAAAATTCAAGTATGAGAAGAAATTAAAAAATTAAAAGAAAATCAAGGAAAGAAAAAGAAACAAAATCAAGAAGAAGAAAAAGTAAAGAAAAGAAAATCAAGAAACAATCAAGAAAATAAGAAATGATCAAGAAAATAACAAAACAAAATCAAGAAAAATATGAAAAGAACATAAGAAAATTCAAGTATGAGAAGAAATTAAAAATTAAAAGAAAATCAAGGAAAGAAAAAGAAACAAAATCAAGAAGAAGAAAAAAGTAAAGAAAAGAAAATCAAGAAACAATCAAGAAAATAAGAAATGATCAAGAAAATAACAAAAAAAAAATCAAGAAAAATATGAAAAGAACATAAGAAAATTCAAGTATGAGAAGAAATTAAAAAATTAAAAGAAAATCAAGGAAAGAAAAAGAAACAAAATCAAGAAGAAGAAAAAAGTAAAGAAAAGAAAATCAAGAAACAATCAAGAAAATAAGAAATGATCAAGAAAATAACAAAACAAAATCAAGAAAAATATGAAAAGAACATAAGAAAATTCAAGTATGAGAAGAAATTAAAAAATTAAAAGAAAATCAAGGAAAGAAAAAGAAACAAAATCAAGAAGAAGAAAAAAGTAAAGAAAAGAAAATCAAGAAACAATCAAGAAAATAAGAAATGATCAAGAAAATAACAAAACAAAATCAAGAAAAATATGAAAAGAACATAAGAAAATTCAAGTATGAGAAGAAATTAAAAAATTAAAAGAAAATCAAGGAAAGAAAAAGAAACAAAATCAAGAAGAAGAAAAAAGTAAAGAAAAGAAAATCAAGAAGCAATCAAGAAAATAAGAAATGATCAAGAAAATAACAAAATAAAATCAAGAAAAATATGAAAAGAAAACATAAGAAAATTCAAGTATGAGAAGAAATTAAAAAAATAAAAGAAAATCAAGGAAAACAAAAAGAAACAAAGTCAATGAAGAAGAAAAAAGTAAAGAAAAGAATATCAAGAAACAAACAAGAAAATAACGAAACAAAATGAAGAAAAATGAAGAAAAATATGAAAATAACATAAGAAAATTCAAGTATGAGAAGAAATTAAAAAATTAAAAGAAAATCAAGGAAAGAAAAAGAAACAAAATCAAGAAGAAGAAAAAAGTAAAGAAAAGAAAATCAAGAAACAAGAAAATAAGAAATGATCAAGAAAATAACAAAACAAAATCAAGAAAAATATAAAAAGAACATAAGAAAATTCAAGTATGAGAAGAAATTAAAAAATTAAAAGAAAATCAAGGAAAGAAAAAGAAACAAAATCAAGAAAAATTTAAAAAGAACATAAGAAAATTCAAGTATTAGAAGAAATTAAAAAATTAAAAGAAAATCAAGGAAAGAAAAAGAAACAAAATCAAGAAGAAGAAAAAAGTCAAGAAAAGAAAATCAAGAAACAACCAAGAAATGATCAAGAAAATAACAAAACAAAATCAAGAAAAATAAAAAAGAACATAAGAAAATTCAAGTATGAGAAGAAATTAAAAAATTAAAAGAAAATCAAGGAAAAAAAAGAAACAAAATCAAGAAGAAGAAAAAAGTAAAGAAAAGAAAATCAAGAAACAATCAAGAAAATAAGAAATGATCAAGAAAATAACTAAAAAAATCAAGAAAAGTATAAAAAGAACATAAGAAAATTCAAGTATGAGAAGAAATTAAAAAATTACAAGAAAAGAAAATAAAAACTATCCGTGTAGAACACGGGTTATACACTAGTGTACATGAAATTGTATTCTAAATTGTAAATTCATGATATCTCTAATCTAACCTAAGTACAGATCTCGAATCTGGGTCATGAGAATGCATGTATCATGTATGTAATACACTTGGTAGAAAGAACTTCTCACCCAGTGCGTAGGGGTATACATCGGAACTACGGAACTTAACCAAATCAAAATAGTCAATTTGGATTGGTTTTGGACCTTTTGGTCTTAGACTAATCAGTTTCGGTATCACAAATTAAAAAATCGGTAGGTTCGGTTGAATTTGACTCATTGTTTTTATATCGAACTAAACCGAACCAAATAAAACACACACACACACACACACACACATATATATATATATATATATATATATACATATATACATATATACATATATTTATATAAGTTATTTAACCAAACCAAATTTTGACAGTTAGAAGATTTTTCTTCTTCCACTGTTTGTGTTTATTGTGAAATTTGTATTGTTTTATTTATGATAATTTTATTTTAATAGGTTATTTTATAATGTTTGATGTTAATTATAAACTAAAATCTTATTTTTATTATTATTATTAGTGTTGGTTTTTAAATGAAATATATATATTTTTTAATTTTCCTCCTAATGCATGAATGATAACCTGCATTTTTTTAACTTCCTTTATTATTATTAGTGTTGGTTAAGTTGATTAAAATTTATAAAAACCACAAAACCAAACCAAACCGTATGGTTTCGTTCGGTTCGATTTCAAGCTTTATTTAGTTCGATTCAATTTGAAAATTTTGAAACCAATAAGGATAGTTCGATTTATGTTTTTGGCTTAAATAAAACGGAACCACGTAAACCCTAATGCTAACTGCTTCTAATTTAATATTGGGTATTGTAATAAAAAACAAAATCAAATATCGCCTTTGGTGTAGTCATTGCAACGATTGACTTACTATAAAAATTAAGGAATAAATGGCTTTTCAGTTGATTTATGAAGGGAAACATATGTGCCGTGGGCCAAGGCATCAGTAGCTAATTATGTAAAGCTTTTTTAATGGAGGAAGGAGTTTTGGGATGACATGCTCTTGTTAATAGGAAGTGGACCAAATGGCTCAATATATAGTCTAGCCAACAGAAATATATACTGTTAATTAGTTGGAGTAATTTATCAAAGGATCAACATCTCATGAATCGGGACGGTTTCTTGAGATTGGACCAGGGCCATGGCATCGTTTTGGTTCTCCTCTCTGCAAACAATATGTCATTGCACAGACTGACGAGATGAGTGGTGAACAAGGGGACTCCGAGCAGTCCAAATTCACCCCCGCCATGTCAGTTGTACTAATCTTCTTCGTTTCCGTTTTCTTCCTCATCGCCTTCATCTCCCTCTACATCCGCCAGCGCACCAGGGGACGTTTTTCATTAGCTGATGGTACGGCCAGCTTCCGCCGATCGAGGAGTGTGCCCAGTGGTGGGCTGGACCCTGCGGTGGTAAACACTTTCCCCACCTTTTTATATTCTGACGTCAACAGGCACAAAATAGGTCAGGGCACGCTGGAATGCGCCGTGTGCTTAATCGAGTTCCAAGACCAAGAAGACGAGATTCTCCGCTTGCTTCCCAAATGCAGCCATGTTTTTCATCTCAATTGTATTGACGCTTGGTTGGCTATTCATGTCACGTGCCCCGTCTGTCGAGCCAACCTCGCTCTCCAACCCGGCCAACTTGGTCACCTTATAACGCTGTTTCATGACTCGGATTACATGACCGAGTCTTACTCGCCACCTAGAAATGGAAATTCAGCTCAACCGGATGCTGATTTAATTATTGATCTAGATCCCGAGGAGGTGATTGATATCCCACGTCCATCACCAAATCATAAACGTCCTCCTACATCAACTCCCACAAGACCGAAACTCACTGGAAAAATTTTTCGGTCACATTCCACAGGTCACTCCGTGGTACAACCAGGGCAGAATTGTGAGAGGTTCACGCTAAGATTACCGGAAGAGGTGCGAAGCCAGTTGGTGAACTCCTTCGGCCTTAAGCAGTCCCCACAAAGTGGCGTGGTGTTTCCTGGGGAGAGTAGTTCGAGGATAGGATACCGGAGTAGTAGTGTAGGAAACAACCAAGGGTAAGGCCTGCGACAATTATGATCGTGTAGGACGATCTGCTGGGTGGAATTTTACAAGGACACCGCCGTTTATATCTCGAGCAGGCTCATCTCGGTCGCCTAGTGGCAGTGGTGGGGATGATTTGATGGCAACTCAAATGATGAGGTCAATTAAGTTGCCATTGGATCGCTTGTTCTTCAGAGGAACAGATAAGGATGATGGTCAGGAACGATCTACTCGTTGGCTAATACCTGAACCTGATGGTCATTCTTGACTGGTGTTATGTACAATAGAAATTACAATGCATATACTCTTGTCCAATCTGTTTTGTTTCATTTTTCCTTCACATTGCAGATATCAGTAGCTAGATTGTTTACATATAGGCAGTAGCACCTTCAAGGCCATAACTTTTAATTTATTGAGGTATATACGGTTTGGCCTGATGGTTCAATCTATTCGATTTTCAAAAAGACATACTGGAGGAGTACGTTCGGCCAACTTCAACGCTTTTGTTGCTAAATCATGGTTGGGTCGAACCTGAAGGTTGTTAGTATCAGCACTGAGTTAATATGGATTTAAAAAAACATCGATCTCAAGTCGTTCAACATTCATCTTGCAAAATCAGTAGAAGAAGCCGTGAGTTCATAGGTATTAGCAACAAAGTTAAAATCAATAAATAAAGTGCACTTACTCTTTCCGATAACATTTGAAAAATGGTCAATCAAGAATTTCTCAAATCAACGGAAAATCATGAGTTGATTGTGCCGGAAAATGACTTACCAAGTTGGTTTACAGAAAGTGAATACTGCTTGGCTCAGTGGCTCTACAAAATTTGAATCTACAACGGTAATGCTTGAAGCATTTTTCCCTTTTCCTTACCAAGCATTTTTGCTCTCGGGTGTGGCAGTGGGTCGGTTGCTCGTTTGCAATTACTAATTACTACCTCCATCCAAAAATAAATATCATTTTAGAAAGAAAAAAACAATAAACCTTAACTAACCTTTTTCATTAATGAAAAAATAATGAAAAAGATGGAAAGTTACTAACAATTAATAAATCCAAACAATTTGAGCCAAAATATGTAAATGATAAATACGTCTTTGTCAAATGGTTAAGAGAACATTAAATGCTTTGATTTGAATCAATTTGAGCTATTTAGCACTATTTACAAAAAAATGTGTCTCAAAATAATTATCATTATAAGATTTCAAGAAGCATTTGTCTATATTTGCCAAAGGGAGTCGTTATTTCCACTAAAATTTTTACTTATCTACTACATCTTAAATAAATATATATTTTGACAAAACTACTCATTTTTTTAAATTGACTAATCAAGTTACTTTCTGAATTACCTTATAACATTATTTTTTTGATCAAACATCAATGGACAACATAATTATTCGATTTATATTTTTGACAATTTAATTGTCAACAAACAAGGTACTTATTTTTTTCGTAATAAATATGTTTAATCATTTTTTTCTAATCACTCATGTTTCATATTTCATTATCATAAAAATAATATGATTAATTCATTTTTCTACCAAAATTTTAGATTATATTGGATATTTTATTATCAAAAATTAATATTCTAATTTGGTTTTAAAAATATTATTTTAAAATATCAATTCAATTATTATGGTAGGTATTAAACTGAATATTGATTTCAATCAACTCAAGAATTAAATTTTCGAATCAATTATAAATGTATGCAAAATATTTAAATATTACGATATTATTTAATATTATGATTTTACTATTCGATAATTTTTTACTATTACATCTTTTAAATTTCACTTTTAATTTTTTCCATAACCAATGAACATATATTTACTCAAAGTTTGATAGACAAAATGTCCTTACGATATATTTTTATTATACAATATAACTTTAGTCATAAGATTAATTAATAAAGTCATTACAAAAAGTAAAAAATAATAATAGAATAATTATGTTATTCATAAATATTTGAACGTAATGTTAAAGGGTAATTAGGAAAGTAACTTGATTAGTCAACTTAAAATGTGCAAGTACTTAAGGGATAATTTTGTCAAAACATGTATTTATTTAATGCAATAATTAAGGATGCAATGAATAAGTAAAAATTGTAATGGAAATAGCCTCTCCCTTTGACAAAACCACCATTATTTAATTACTACACTCAAATTAAATGATATTAAATAAAGGTAGATTAGTTTTTTTATGACAAATACTTGCGTAAAACCATCTTACTGATATTTTTTGTAAGATGTATCCTCCTTATCCGACTCATCATGTGTTGATAGGTTGAGATGTAAGAGATTGAAGTTTTGTCTTACAAATTAAGATCTGCAAGACGGTCTTACAGGAGATCTACTCTTTTTATAATCTTTTTTAATATGTGTACAAATTGTTAAAATAATATTTATTTTGTAACGAAGGTATACATGCTACATGTTAATATAATTTCTTAAGTGATTAGCTTAGTTCTCTCCCACACTCCCCACCCCCCCAATTTTTCGAATTCCATTCTTAGAAAATGGAAAAATTGACTCTTTTTTTAAGAATTGGAGTGATAAACAAATAAAAGGCCACAGGCACTAACAAGTAAAACAGTAATTTATACAATTATATAAACAATAATCATAAAACAAAATAGTAATGATTTGATAATTCATCCAATCGCAAAACTACAATACACTAGTTTTTACAAAATTTTCAAATAGAAGAATTATACTAAGATATATTATTAACCAATTTGCAAAATCAAAGTCGAATATGTGTTACCTTAATTCATTCGACAATTTCGCTTCGTGAAGCTCACTACTTCAAAGTTCAATGTGTACGTGCACCTGTGCACGATGTAGGGAGGATCAAAGAATGGGAATGAGACTCGATTTTTAAATATACTAGAACTTCGTGTCCGTGCCATAGGCACGATGACGGTATATCTTGGGGTGTCAGTATATATTAACTACGTAATTGAACGGGTACGTAAATTACTTCAAGTGGTAGTTGAGGGACGCTATTTGAACTCGACACATAGTTGAGGGAATTGTTTTTAAGAGGGTTATTCGTAACTGATCTAGAACCGTTGGATCTTACTACCAGTATCGATCTAGACCGTCGAATAGCTTCAGTCAATTGACTGATCTATATCGTATAGTTATTTTTTTTGGTGATGTTGCCAATTTCAATTCATAGGAGAGAGGGACGATTGTATTGCATCTTGATGGAGATGATCGTGGAGGTGGGGATGAAGATCGTTTCTTTTAGACTCTACAATTATAATCTGAAATCCGTTAACTTACCTTATACAATCTAAAAATTACCCGATTTAACCCAATACGTTAACTTTTTCAAAATATTATCAGGTAAGTTGGGTCTGGCCGGGTTAAATTGGGTCGGCTCGGTTACTCGTTTTGCCCCGATAAATTTTATTCTACTCTATAAATGTAAAAAATCTAAAGAAAAAATTCGAGTTAAGACGATTGACCTGTTCTAAACACTAACCATTTTTGACCCGTTTGCTATTTGGGGTCTAACAGGTTCGACCCGTTTGTTATCAGGATTGGAGTGTCAATTTTTTTAAATACATGCTACCTCCGTCCCAAAATAAGTGTTCTTTTAGCAAAGTTTTTCCTCTCAAAAATAAATATCGTTATTGGATTTCAACTAACGTTTGTCCATATTTTATCAAAATTGTCTTTATTTATTATTCTCAAATTAAATGTTGTAAAGATGAAAGAAAAACTACTAGTAAAACTTAACTATAATAATTGAATTTAGATAGGAGTAGATTGATAGCTTTCTACTTTTTTAATATGCACCAAATTGCTAAAAGACACTTATTTAGGGGCGGGATAGAATAAATTAAAGTTACACATTCAACCCTCAATTTTACGATTATCTGTATCCTTCATTCTTAGTTTCCTGTTTCTTTTATGTTGAAAAAAGTGTAAAGCATGTTTTAAAGTCAATCATGTTTTGATATTTCAAAAAAGTCTTTTACAAGTTTAAACTAACAAATTTTCCAACATTATCTAGAAAATTATTTAATTGTTTTTTTGGATTTTGTTATTTTAATTAAGAAAAATTCTACCTTATTAAAAAAAATTGATATACCATCTATATTATAAAAGAGATCATGGGCTAACTGGCGGCTCAGATTGAATTGTTTTAAACACAACTGGCTGTCCAGATTGATTCGTAAATATGTAGTTACATATAAACCTCTCAGTTATGAGTTTTTGTTTGAATTACCCCCTCTACAACCAATAAATATGTAATAATTATCCTCATCACAACCTATTACAATTATATGAATAAAATTTGTTATTTCTTTAATTTTCGGGAAGTCGTATTTTTTTTGTAGTGTACATTAATCTAACTCCTACAAAATCTCAAATATATACTAATTTATTCGCATCACACTTGTTTAATACATTGATGACACCGTGCCATAGACTCGGATACAAAATCTAATTTTGTTTAACACAAGTTACACAAGCCGTTTTGTTTTGAATGGTAATTTTTTAATTTCTATATTATACACAATAAAGTTAACACAATCAGTATTTTATTTGATTAATTTAAATGGATTATAATCAATTCGTCCCAAAATTATTATTTTTTTGACTTGACAAATGGATTAAGAAAAAAATAATTAATACTGGACAAGGGAGAGAGGTTGGTGACTTGGTGGAGTGAGGTAAGTGATGTGCATTCTAGGAACAATTTGATTTAAGTGGATATGAATAAAAATGGAAAAATTGTGGCCTAAACACTTTTAAAAGATTTCAACCACTTTAATTTTTTATTTTTCAAACCAAAAAAAGACAGTTTCATAAAGAAAATCCTACTGCCATGGAAGTGATTCTTCGGCTCCTTTCCTTGAACTTCTTCTTCCCCAGAATTTCCTGAACAGAAGCTCCCTTCATCTCCTGTGACATTTGACATTAATTTAGTTTTCGATATATTCTCATATACATTATGAATCTAGCATTGTAAAATGTAAACAGGTTTCTCCCTTAATTTTTGTTGTTACGTTATTGTATTTAAATTGTTCGAAAATCACAAATGTTAAACATAAAAACGGGGATCGCTGAAATGTCCAAATAGTAACTTGTTTTGTATTGATATACACGTAAACTGTTTGATAGAATAACTTAATAAAAACTCGTTGGTTCGTGAACACCTTTTTGCATCAATTTTGAATCGCGATGCATCACTATGAAATGAAAATGACAGTTACACAATTGTAATCATGCATCACAATTAAAATCATGCATCGCAATACGCATAATCATTTATCAAAATCATGCATCGCGATTAAATTTTATACATAGCGATGCATGAACTGATGCTTTACGTACATATGTTTTGTTTATTAAGAGTATATTCGTTTTTTCTTCATAAAAATGTTTTTTTTTTTGGTTAAAAACTTCAAAAACAAGTATTGGGAATTAAAACGATTAAAAATTGTTGAAACGGACCGTCTCACTTTAAGTAAAATATCTTAAAATAGATTATCTTTTTTTTAAAAAATATTTTACCTGAAACGAAGGAATTAGTAAATTTGTCAACATCTTGAATATGTACAGTAAGGTCTGAAAAAGTAACTAATAATAAAAGGTTTGGTAAAACACACAATTGAATCACACAACTTTGCAACTTCTTACAATTCAATCATCGATTGTTTGAAAATGTTATTTGGGTCACCGAACATTAGTTATGATAAAAACGAGCCCATTTTCTAACAATCGTTAGACCATGACGTTAATTTAAAAAAAATAAAAAAAACAACGTTAAAAATATCAAAACTAATTTGATTTAAAAATGTAAAAAAAACCCAAAATCTAACAATCTAATACCTAATTTTTAATTTTTACCACTAAACATTAATGGAAGAATCCAGATTTGACCTGATCAACTCCTCAACTGAGCAAGTAAAAGACAAAGAAAACAAGTCAATTCCAACCCAAATCTGGAAGAAAAGGTGGGCTAATCAACTCCAGATTTACTTGCTCAGTTCAGGCCAGAGGCAAAAAAAGGCGGGTTAAGTCGAACTCGCAATAAAATCCGACCAGATCTGGAGGAGAAAAAAGTGGGTATCGACCTATTTCTTAGATCTACGCGGCCGTGGTGGCGCCAGAACTTTTTGCAGGAGATATCGAGACAATCCACTACCTCGTCTGATATAATAAGGAGCTGGAGAAGAAGAGGAAGGAAAGGGCCCAGGTTGCATATGAGAGGAAGCAGTTGACAAAACTAAAGGTGAAGGCTAAGAAGGCTGCCGAAGAGAAGCTTGGCCCAAAGCTTGCGATAATTGCTCCAATCAAGTACTGAAGTAGAGACGACAGTTTTGGAGTATCATGTTTGAGTTAAGGTTGTTTGATTTTGAAACTATTGGCAGAATGAGTTATTTATATTTTATTCTATATTGATGTAGCGGAAATTGTGTCATACAATTTTCTCTGTTTGCCATGGTTTCTTCTATCATCAATGATTTTGCTCCAAAAAAAAAAAACTATCTACGACCCTTCCCCTCCCCCAAATTATCTCCATCTACGGTGGCTGAAGCCATGAGACACAAATGGTCCCCAAGATGAAGATGAACAATGTTGACCCAGATCTGTAAACCCCAAAGTTTTATTATTTACAGTTGCATCCCTTTTTTTATTATAATTACTCCTCCTTTTTAAGACTGTCAACGAGTCGGATTTTCATTCGAATCTGATGTTATTTTTAGGAATATGGATTTGGTTTTTAAATCTGATTATCCGATTTTAATCTGTCCAAAAATTTAAAAACTTAACAAATCAAATATAAATTAAGGTGTTTTGATCCGTTAATAATTTGATTGGATCCGATATAAAAATATATTAATATTATACATATAAAAGTTACTAATAATGTGTTTTTAGTTATTAATCATTACTAATTTTACTAAATACGGAGTATAAATTTTCTCGACGAACTCTAAGATCTTACTAACATTATTATTCATGTTTGTGTAAGCTAAAAACATGAATTTTTAATTTTATTTAACTTTTGATTAAGAAAAAATACCTCAACATTAATTTTATTCAATACTTTAATTAGGGGCGAATAAAATTTGAAACCGATCTCAATCCAAAAATTTAGGATATGAATCGAGTTTTTAAATATTAGAAAGATAATCCGATCCGATCCAAATCCGATAATTTCTTAACAAATCGGATAATGGATATGACTGATTCGATCCAAATTCGATTCATTGGCAAGCCTACTCCCTTTTATTAATTCGTGTTTCTATTGAACTCCTTTAAATTTCTAATATCACCCAAATTTTTGATATTCACAGGAGTAAAATAGGGTTCTGATTTAAAGTTAATGGTTTGGTCTAACGTCCGTTAAAAAATGGGTCTGCTTGCATCATAACTTAAGTTCGGTGACCCAAATCACATTTTCAAACAATCGACGACCAAATTGTAATAATTTGCAAAGTTGGGTGACCTAATTGTGTGTTTTGCTTAAAATGTTTCATCTTGCAATTCTGTTTATAGAAATAACAAAAGAAAACCAAATTCTCTTGCAATTCCTGAGACGGGAAGGATTAACAAGATGGAAGGGTGCATTGAATAGTTCCTTCCGCGTAGTACTTGACAATTGGTGGTGTGACCATCAAAGCAGCATTCAACATTTCAACTTGCCCTTGTCCTTGCCCATGGAAGGTTGGACAAGAGACAATGGATAATCACGTATTGCTTAATAATCTTTATTTTATTTTTCAACTGGAAATAAAACTCCAAAACAAAAGTTGTTCTCACTCATACTAGTGGGGTTGCTTTCAGTGGAAACGCTTGTGGTCCTGCTCGCTTTATCAAAACTTTGGTAACCTTATTTTTGCGAAAACTTTCTTGAGAGGTATCCTCAATTTTAGCACCCAACCATACTTCAAAAATTAGTTGGGGGGAATCTCTTTAAAACCCAATAAAACAATACTCTTACCAGTTATATACTGATCTTAATTCAAGTTTTGCTGCTTAACCACCATTGAGTTTCTATAAGAAAAATATATTAAGCGAGATGTCACATATTCGACTCTTACTAGTTATAAATTTCTAGCCTTTGACCCACATAATGTGCTTTAGGATACCTTGTGAAAGAACAAAAAAAAAAGTCATACCATAATAAGAAAAAGTTTATGTGGAAATTACAAAGATTTCACCTGAAATAATTATTTAGATGAGTTATTTTCTTGAAAAACTTGCATGTTGACCATCTATGTTCATAGTGGTAAAATAACTTTTAAAACAAAGAAAAGTAAGGTAGTGCCTTTAATTTAATGTTTTTTGTTACTGTAAGTGAACTAGAATGCAAGGTTATTTACATGGAACGGTCAAAGAATTACGGATAAAGATTTGACATTTTATTTTTGATGAGAATCGGGTAAAAGTAAAGTAAGAAATTAATAAAATGTCCATAGACATATATATTGTTAATAGGATTTGGCACTAATTAAGAATGCAGTTTGGTACTGTATTGATTATAAAGTGAAAGTTAGTAGTCTAGTCGTATGGACCATGGAGGGGTTGGGTTGGGTAGAGTTAGAGATCACTTTCACTTGATTAAGGGGGAAGCTAATTGTTAGTGTGTGTTAACTGCTAAGCTTCTTGGAAGCGCTACTTACACTAGGCCACACTGTGTCCACGCAAGGTGATAGGTCACTGTATAACGTATATCATCCCCTTAATTTTCTTTTACTACTGTATCAAATTAGTCAACCTACTCCCGGTTCTATCAATAATGGAGGCAGACGGTTCTTTATCCTTAATCCTTGTGTGTATGTATGTGTCAGACGGTCCTTTGTCATATTTTTTTTTTTTTTTAACCGGGTTGAATCCTAGTAGCCTCGTCCTCATTGTTACTACTGGAAAATCGCGAGATGCCGAAATGATCTGAGGTTTGAGAACAGCATGATAACACATACAAGTCCTCCAAGAAAAGCAAAGTCTTCCACCAAGATCGAACACACGTGCCTCCAAAGATCTTATGTCCCCCTCCTTTTACCACTCGGCTATGCCTCCAAGATTCTCCACATTGATCCTGAATTAATTCTATTAAGATAAATTATTTATTTATATCGACTTAATGTATAATTTCCTTTAAAGCTTATGTGTATATGACTCATAATTAAAATAGAATAAAAAAGTAAGGATAAAGTGGTAAAAATGATATTCTAAAAAAATAAGTTTTAAACTAAATAATTATTTTAGGACGGACAAAAAAGGAAAGAATGACGATAATTTAGGGACGGAGGGAGTAGTTTTTAATCTAGCGCAAATCTAATTAGATAAATGATTTATTTAGGTATTATAAATATGTGTGTTTTTGAGATTTTCTAATAAAAGAGAGATAATATTTTTTTTGCCCTAAAATAGTGTGTGCCGCCTCATTTCTCTTCTGTTTCTCTTCTTCTATTCAAGTGCTCCAATACAACAATAATACAATTCCAATTTGATTCTTCATGTACATACCTTGGTCCACGTGCATGAACATCATATTTGGTGGAGTACTGCTTGTTGCTCCATAATAATTTATTCTACATTTGGTATCAAAACTAGTTTGTAGCAAGGTTTATATGAGTCCCAAGTTTGATGGAAAAATTAATTTTCCTGATTGAAAATATCAGATGTACAATTTTTTGGTGGTTTGTGACTTAGAAAAATACGTTGATGAAAAACTTGCGGAGAATGCGGCTAAAGGGGAGAAAATCAAGTCTGCTGAAGCACTTGATTATATTTTTAATGGAGTTGAAGATGATATTCGGAAGAAGATTATTGGTTCTAAATCAGCACATGAAGCGTTCGATGTATTGACAAAGACGTACGGAGGTGATGATAAAGTTAAGAGAAATTATTTACAAGTTTTGACAAAGAAATTTGAAAATATAAATATAGAGAAATCAGATAAAGTTTCAGAGTATATCTCTCGTGTGAGCGATCTAGCTTCAAATATGAAGGCAAACGGAGATGATGTTTCGGATAAAAGAATTTGTTCGAAAATTCTTCGTTCGATGACGAAAGCTTTTCAAGATGCTGCAGAAATAAATATAGCGACCAAAGATTTGAAGACGTTGACGGTAGCAAATTAAAATCCGTCCATGTTAGTCATGAGTTACTATTTGGTGAAAGATCGGAGAAAACAGAAGAAGCTGCATTGCAAAGTCAAGTGAATTTGGAAAACGTGAATGATGGATCAAAGGCTAATAATGAATCAACTCGGGGAAGCCAAAACCATGGTGGTAGAGGTCATGGGTACAACAACAGAGATCGTGGTTACAACAATAGAGGTGGTCACGATATCAATAATAGAGACAGTCGTGACTACAACAACAGTGGTGGTCGTGGCTACAATAATGGTGGTGGACGAAGTTACAACAATAATAGTAATTGTGGTTACAACCGGTATAGTGATGTGTCAAAAGCTTATAAATTGTTTAACCCAGTTACAAATAAAGTTATTGTTAGTAGAGATGTAAAGTTCTGGGTGTCCGCAGAGACATCGTAACTTACCAGCTAGGTTGCAAAATTATGTTGTGGGTAATGATAATGAGATATCCGATGAAGATATGGTGAATTTTGCTTTATTTACATATTGTGATCCTGTTAATTTTGATGAGACATCTTGTGAAGATCATTGGATTCAATCAATTGATGATAAGATGCATGCGATTGAAAATAATAATACATGGGAGCTTACTACTTTGCCAAGTAGTAAGAAGACGATTGGTGTGAAGTGAGTTTACATGACTAAGTACAAACCAAGTGGTGAAGTTGATCGTTACAAAGCAATGTTAGTTGCAAAAGGTTACAAGCAAAAGCCATGTATTGATTATTTTGAAGTATTTGCACCAGTTGATAGACTTGATATTGTCCGTATGATTATTTCTCTAGCTACACAAAATAGTTGGAAAATTTATCAAATGAATGTTAAATCGGCTTTTTTGAATAGTGTCCTTGAAGAGGAGATATATGTTGAACAACTTGCAGGGTATGTTCAAAGAGACAATGAAGATAAAGTTTATAGATTGAAAAGAGTTTTGTATGGCTTGAAGCAAGCTCCTAGAGTTTGGTATACTCGCATTGATTATTATTTTGTGGAGAATGATATTTAGAGATGTTCGTATGAGCATACTTTATATGTCAAATCGTTGCATGGTGATATTCTTATTGTTTGCTTGTACGTTGATGATTTGATTTTCACTGGCAATAATTCGAGGTTGGTGGCACAATTTAGGGAGGCTATGATAAATCAATTTGAGATGACATATTTGGGGCTTATGTCTTACTTTCTTGGAATTGAAGTTGCTCAAGTAGATGGTGAAATTTTTATTTTACTGAAAAAGTATGCTAGTGATATTTTAAAGAAGTTTAAGATGGATAAGACTAAACCAATTTTGACTCCACTTAAGGCGAAGTTGAAGTTAGTGAGTGATGGAAATGGTGGTTTCGTTGATCCTACTTATTTTAGAAGATTGGTTGGGAGTTTGAGATATTTAACTTCAACAAGGCCATATATTGTTTATGGTGTTAGATTGATTAGCAGGTTTATGAAATCTCCACGTCAATCTCATTTGCTGGCTGCAAAGCGAATTTTGTGTTATATCCAAGGTATGTGTACTGATGACATTTTTTTATTCGAGTTCTAGTGATGGAAAACTAGTTTGTTATATAGATAGCGATTGGACTGGTGATAATGTGAATATGAAAAGTACTTCGGGTTATGCATTTTATCTTGGTTTGGGCGTGTTTTCGTGGTCTTCAAAGAAACAACAGGTTGTCGCTCTCTCTACAACTGAAGCAGAATACATGGCAGCAACGGATAGTGTTACTCAAGTGGTGTGGTTGCGTAGATTGCTCAATGTTCTACAATTTAAGCAAGATGGGCCAACGAAGATTTTATGTGATAACAAATCGGCGATTGCATTATCGAAGAATCCAATTTTCATGATCGAAGCAAGCATATTGACATCAAGTTTCACTTCATTCGTGATTTGGTTTGAGATAAAGAGATCGTGGTTGAGTATTGTCCGACTGAAGTTCAAGTTGCAGATATTTTTACGAAGCCATTGAAGACTGAGCTATTTTGGAAGTTGAAGACTATGTTGGGCATAATCAAGTTTGAAGACTTGGTTTAAGTGAGACAATGTTGAATCCTAAACCAAGTCCAATAAGATAAAGAACTTATTTATGTATTACTTTTTAACCTAGTCCAAATCCGATTAGATAAATGATTTATTTAGGTACTATAAATATATGTGTTTTTAAGATTTTCTAATAAGAGAGCGATAATATTTTTCTTGCCCTAAAATAGTGTATGCCGCCTCCTTTCTCTTATGCTTCGCTTCTTCTATTCAAGTGCTGCAATACAGCAACAATACAATTCTAATTTCATTCTTCACATACCTTGGTTCGCATGCATGAACATCATATTTGGTGGATTACTGCCTGTTGCTCCATAATAATTTATTCTACATCTCCCAAGGCTACTATGGAGTTTTTTTTCTTTCCATTTGACTTTGTCAATATATATTTACATAAATCTTGTTTATACTATTACTATGCAACATCTTTCTTAAACATTCAGGTTTTTGGCCAACAAAATGTGTGAAACAAATGTTGAATCAATAATACTAGAGTTGTCATTAGGGTTATCATTATAGTGACAACTTTGTTTAAAAGACAAATTAAAGTGCATTTTGCATCTTCGGTCAAAGCACACTTGTTGTTAAATAACCTAATTAATTAGTATTTTGATATAGGAGTATAAGATAAATTTGAATATTTCGTTAACTACAAGCTTAATTGGGCTTAGAACAATGACAAAATGAAATATACTAGATCATTAAATAATAATACCAAAATATTAAATCTCTTGTTAGATCGTTTTATGGATCTTAGTTTGCAAGACGGAACCTCAGTCTCTCACAATTGAACATATCAATACACGATAGGTAATATCAAGAGATCCATCTAACATAAAATACAAATAAAACTGTATTTTTAATTTTTTGCCAATAAAAAGATGAATGGCGAGAGAGTATATATATGGTATATGACCTTCGGGGGCTGCATGAGAGTTAGCCTTAGCCAATAATTAATAATACTTGGGGGTGTGTAGGATTTTTTAAGAATCGTACCGAATCAATAGAATTGGACCGAACCAATCAAAACTGGACCAG
Organism: Codonopsis lanceolata; assembly: GCA_013146195.2. Classification (NCBI taxonomy): domain Eukaryota; kingdom Viridiplantae; phylum Streptophyta; class Magnoliopsida; order Asterales; family Campanulaceae; genus Codonopsis; species Codonopsis lanceolata. The sequence goes on along the minus strand of CM028378.1, from coordinate 135,911,506 downwards.
ACCAATACTTTGGTTTGGTTCTAGATTTAAATTTTCATAAAACCGGACATTTTTGTTGGTCCTGGTTCTTGAACTAAAAAAACACAGAACCAGACCGAACCAACCCAACATGTTGTTTATTTATTTATTTTTGATGTGACAAAATCACAGCTTGGGCCGTCCGTATGTTGGGTTAGATATCTGGGCTTGAATCTGCTCTCTTGAACCTGGCTAAGAACACAGAAAACCTGAGTGGAAGTGCAAGGCAGGGCCTCGCGAAACCCCTCCGGCGTGAGAGTAAGGATCGTGTATGAGAAGTCTGAAAGCAATTTGACAGAGTGCCAAGGCTCAAGAAAGTGTGTGTACCTTGTTTATGGTTATGGAGGAGTATTTATAGGCCCTCAATGTCATTGAATCCGTCTAGGATTTAGTTTCCTTAGATACATTGCCAAATTATGAGAGAATCCCTTGATTTTAGGCGTGATACGCGGCTGGACGCGTGAATGTAGGAGTAGATAAGACAAATGTCCTGCCCGGATATGGAAACCTCTGACTTATATTGGAGAACAAGTTTTTGGAGTTCCCTGCTCGGCTCGTGTCCGGCCGAGCATAATTCTATTCGGCCATAATTGATAGATTTGTAGATGATATGTAACTCCCGGGCATGGCCCCTGGCCGGGCGGGCAAGGCTTGCGCCTGTCCAGGTTTATCCAGGAACTGCCATGTTCACTGTCCGCTATCTTGATTGCTCTATCCCCTAAATTGGTGGGTCCCATACCAGTTATGCATGTGTCTGGCACGTGGTGGGCGCTCGTGCCCTGCTCATGACCCGGCTTGGGCCGGGCATATCAATTTTATTATATATATTATTATATAAGTATATATATTATATATATTAATTCCTAATACTTTCTTTATTCTACTTTTTAATTGGTACTCTTTTATTATTTTCTTTTCACTGGTTTGTTATGCTATGAGTTTATGAGTTCGACATTTTTCATTGTTGAATGTACTTTAATCAAAGGTTTTTTTAAATTTTTTTTATGAAGTTTCAATCTTAAAAAATTTATTATGTATTTGTATTAAACAGTTAGAAAGTAAAAAAATCATAGTATTGGTCCGGTCTTCATTCTCATACATCTTTGATTGGTTCTGGACCGAACCAATGTTTTGGTTCTCATACATATTAGGTTGGTTTCAGTTCTAAATTTTTGAGAATCGATTATCGCTCGTTCCGTTTTCTCTTTTTTTTCCAAAAACCGAATCGAGGCCGACCAACTCACTCACTAATAATACTTACTCCATTCCTAAATGAATATCATGTTTTGAATTTTTAAACTTTAATTTTTCAAACTGAAACATGTAATTTTTAGTGCCTTTACTTCAAAAGTCAAAGTAAATGCTTTAATGAAAACATACCAAATAGACGAAAGGTATCTGAATGTGGATTTTTTAATTTAGAGAGAATTGGAAGAATTTTACAAGGAGCCAGCGAGGTTGCGAATTTATTGAAGAAATGGAAGCGGGTGTGTGTTAGTAGGGGATGGGTATGGTTTTGGTTTTGGAGTCTTGTTTTTATTTGGCAGCCAAGCGATAAGTAAGAGATTGCAAAGTCTTGCTTGGATTGCTCAGCGCAGCAGCCTTTCCAAGGGAGACCTTCTAGAGAGTAAGCTTATGAAAGTATTGGATTTGGATCCGAATTCCATCTCATTTTAAGGACATCAATTTAGTTTTTAAATCCGGCTATCAAATTTTGATTCGAATTCGATAATTCATTAGCTTAACAAATCAAATATGAATTAAGGTGTTTCGATTCATTAACAACCCGATCTGATTTAATATAAAAATATATTAATATTTTACATATAAAAATTACTAAGTGTTTAGTTTTTAATCATTAATAATTACTATTTTTACTAAATATAAATGTTTCTGTGCACTATAATATCTTACTAACAATGTTATTCATATTTGTGTAAAATGAAAATCTATATTATAAAACATCTAGGCGATTGACTAGGGCTATTCAGGGGTTAAGATTAAATTATCTTAAAAAATTTAACGGTTAAAATTCACCCACACCCTCATATTCACATGTGTAAGTAGTTATCCATTTTTAACTCTATATTTTTTCTTTCCCTATTACAAGTCACCCCTACAATTAATATTATGAACAGTCATATTTTTTTCTTCTCCCTCGTTTTATCTTTACATTACAAAGTCACACCCTACGATTAATCTTCTGAATAGTCACCCTTTATAAAACATCAATTCATCAACTATCACTTGAAACAATGTACACCTCAACTGTAACATTCTTTTTAAATCACATCTTTTATTTAGGCATTATCATTTTAATTGACGAAATCAGATATATTGGCACCGTGCTATAGATACGGTCATGAACAATATTAAAACATCTTTTATTTAGGCATTATCATTTTAATTTTATTTCTTACTTTAATAAAAGGTGAATAAAATTTGAATTCAAAAATTTTAGAATATGAATCAAGCTTTGAATATCCAAAAAGAAATCCAATCCAATCCAAATTTAATAATTTCTTAATAAATTGAGTATAAATATGGCCTATCCTATCCCAATTTGATCAATTGGGAGGTCAACAGTAAATTCCTAATAAGTAACTGCCAAACATTTTTGCTCTCGATCGTACGGCAGTACCAAATCATTGTTTACGTCAAACCTCAATCCCTCTTCTCGTCTTTACCTTCCTTTTTTCCATTCCAAAATGTCAAAAGCCAACAACATACGTCCACTCTTTTCTTATTCCCCACGACACCCTCACCCCACCACAATCATTTTTTTCCACGCCCTCCCAATTTTCTTTTTAAATTTAATGCATTACTATCAATATATAAAACCTTATTGTTAATTGTATTGGTATTAAGTAAATTTTATTTTAAAACCATTTTAACACTATAAAATGCCATTGTTAGCCGCCGCTATTCTGACACGTGGTATTCCACCTGATCCAATTATCGGCTGATATCCCTCCTGGCCTCCTCCCTTCTTCATTCCCGCACCATTTCTGATTTCTCTAACTTAGCAGATACAGAAAGTTGGACAAGCTCATAATACTTAACGCTCAAACCAAATACAGTGTCTTAGTGAATCTACTCAGGCTTTACGGCTCATGTATCGGGCCGGGCTCTTCAAATTGTGCTATGGCATCAACTGGTCCTTTGTTGTTTCTGTTCTACTCACGGCTCAATTCGTCACTTCACAGACGCCGTCTCCTCCTACGTCTAATGAACAGGGGAACCCCAATCTCAGAATTAGCCCCGGCGTGGCTATTGTACTCGTCTGCCTCATTTCCGCTTTCTTCCTTATGGGTTTCATCTCCGTCTACGTCCGCCACTGCACTGAACGCCGTATCTCCCTCAACGATGATACCGCCAGCTTCCGTCGATCTCGTAGAGGGGTGCGTGGGTTGGATCCCACGGTGGTCAACACCTTCCCCACATTTTTATATTCCGATGTTAAGGGGCACAAAATAGGCCAGAGCTCGTTAGAATGCGCCGTGTGCTTATTAGAGTTTGAAGACGACGAGATACTCCGCTTGCTTCCCAAATGTAGCCACGCTTTTCATCCCGATTGTATCGACGCTTGGTTGGCTTTTCACGTCACGTGCCCCGTCTGCCGAGCGGACCTCATCCCAAAACCCGGCGAACTCAGCCACGTGACAACCCTGATTCGTGATCGGGATAGTAATGTAACTGAGTCGAACGTGCCACCTGGAAGCGGCAGCTCAGCTCAAGTGGCAAACGATTTGATTATAGATATCGATACTCTGGAGCTGACCAATCCAAGTAAGACGCCAAATCAGAACCGTCCACCCAAATCAACCCCAAGGAGGACGAGAAACGCCGGAAAGTTCCCTCGTTCTCATTCAACAGGTCACTCAGTTGTACTACCCGGAGATAATTACGAGAGGTTCACGCTTCGGTTACCAGAGGAGGTACGGAGCCAGTTGATCAACCATACCTTCAGCCGGTCAATAAGCTGCGTGGCGTTTCCGAGGGCGGCAAGTTCGAGAAAAGGGTTTAGGAGTATTAGTGTAGGAACGGGACGAGGTAAGAACAATGAAAATTATGAGCGGTTCGATCGGGAAGGACGGTCTGGTTGGTGGAATTTTAAGTCGACACCGCCGTTTATTTCTCGAGCCGGCTCGGCACGGTCGGCCGGTAGCGTTGGTAATGTTGGGAATGATTTGACGGCAACTCCGAGAAGTTTGATGAGATCGATTAAGTCGCCGTTGGATCGTCTGTTTAGAGGGACCGATAAGGATGAAATTGGGGAACGGTCAACGGATAGGCTAAGGCCTGATGGTCATGCTTAGGCAGGTGAAATGTATAGATCACAGTGATTTTATTATTGATTTGATTGGTTTTATTTAGTTTTTGGTTGACATTACATTGATTATATGCTAGATTGTTTTGATTCATGAAATGCCATATATTCAGAGTGAGTGGTTCAAACTTTGTTTTGTTCAATTAAATAAACGAATGAGTGAGTACCATAATTTTCCTTGGCAATTGCTTCATTTCGGTTTGTCATTTTAATTTTTATTTGTCAAAATGAAACGCACCAAGCAGTAACTTTATCTATAATAGTTGTATTTCAAATGTTCAGCTATAATTCTTAAAAGGATGATGTAGTGCGATTGTCTTTTAATTGAGAACATATATGGAGCATGTTAAAATTATGTAATGAGGAAGGTTTTAGGCTGTCGGACCACTACCATTGATGGTGATGACCGGAGATGAGATAGAGGAAGAGAATACGCAGAATAAGGAGAGAGAGAAGAGAAATTGATATTATTGATAATGAATTTACATTTCAAAACTATTACACAAATTACTTATATCTAAGCTAAAAGGTAAATGGGTTAACAAAGTAAATGAGCCCAAATGAACTTACATGGATTGGGCCTATATTTTTAACGGACCATAACCCTAAGTCTCAACTGAGTGACCTCAACCTGGTAACCTGAACCTATAGTAACATAACCATTTGTCAGAGAATCCGCCATAATTGGAGCTCCAGGTCAAACCTTAAGTGAGCTGTCGAGTAAGATATTGCATGGTTGGACTTTGGAGGGCTAGATCGTACAAGTACTAAACCAGAGTTGAGTCTGGAAAACATACCATACTTAACTAGGCCTCAATTCTTGTATGCTTAACTGTCTAAGGGTTATCAGATGGCCAGCCCTTACACCTTTGATGGGTTTGTTCAATTTTGTAGCTTCCAATCCAACGGCCCAGCAATCCAGCCCAACCTCGTTGTTTTACATTCTTAGCCTAGGGCCAATATGCATTTTCTTCCTTATTCTCGCACAACCAATATTTTTTAGGGTGAAGTTCGGCCGGTTCTTATAGACAATATTTAACCCCCAAAGTTTCCTATCATCTTTTTTACTTAACCGATAAAGGACATTTTAAACAAAAAGATGAGTATACCCTTAATGAAATTAAATTAGGGGCGCATTGCATTATAATTCAAAGTCAATGCATCTAGATTCCAATGTATGCATCGGTAATCCAATTTTTGCATCGGAGTTACTGGGAAGAAGTTTCATGCATCGTAACTCAAACTTAATGCATCGTAATTTCAAATTGTGCATAACAAAAGCCAATTAGAGCATCAAAATTTTCTGCATCGTACATCTAATGCTTGCATCGCAAAATCTAATTTGTGCATCATAATTTTATTATTTTTTTTGTATTCAATACCAAATTGATGTATCGCGATTTTAAAACAACGCATCGCAATTCTAAATCGGTGCATCAGGATTGAGTCGTCAAAGCAAGCTTCTATGAGAAAAGAGTGAAGGCTTGGTGCCCGTGAGAAGGAGGAGATCTTGGTAGGTCATTTATGCCCTTTTCGGCAAAGCAGCTAATCGAAAGTGAAGTATTTGGGAGCTACCGGAAGAAATAAGACTAGATTTTTGCTGATATACAATGATGGATAGAGATAGAGATTGAATTATAGAATACGACGTTCTAGAATTTACAAAAGGGGACGACAAAAAAACGATGAGTTTAACATCAAGATTGTTGGATGGGGGCAATTAAAGAACAATTTTATGAAAGTGGATTTTATAGGGTAAAAAAATGAGGTACTAAATAGGCTGAAAATTCATGAAAGTGGACCGGCCAGTAATTTTCCCAATTTTTTTTAATTAATGTTCTTGATATTGAGGCTTTTATTATTCAAGTTGAAGCCTTATTCTTCCGGATATGATATCCATGAAACTCTGATGGAAGTTATCTATCTTTAATTCTTTAGGGGTTTTAAGTTCTTTTTTGACTCATTGTTCAAACCGTGAATCAAATTATAGAAAATGAAAAAACTTAATGCTTTTGATGAGGCATAAATTATGATGAACCATGCATATTATCACAATGAATATGCGAAACCTAACCTCTTTAGGGTATACATATATCTATAGAACAAATAAAATATATGAAGGAATCTCACAAATCTTATTGACATATTGATCCCTATATATACAAAACAGTAAGAGCTATTTATGTATAGTCCTAAAATCAAGGAGAATACATATTTGATAGAAGAAGAATAGGAAACAAATAACTTTAAGTGATGGGCAAGATTAGATTGATTGAGGAGAATGAGATTGTGTAGGATTCTCTCTAATAGGCCCCCTCAAGATGGACGACCGAGAAGAGAGACCAATCTTGGATACCAATTCAGTATAATGAGCACGAACAAGTGGCTTGGTAAGGGCATCGGCAAGTTGGGCACGTCCCGAAATGTGAGTAACTCGCAAGTGTTGAGCTTGAACTTGTTCACGAACAAAGTGATAATCAAGTGCCAAGTGCTTCATTCTTGAATGAAATTTCGGATTTGCTGCCACATAAATCGCGCCCATGTTGTCACAATAAATAACAGGTACAACGGAGAATGGAACATGGTGCTCACGAAGAAGATTTTGGACCCATAGAACTTCGGCAGTAGCGGCAGCGACGGCCCTATATTTGGCCTCAGTGGAGGATCTAGCAAGTGTTCTTTGTTTGCGAGAACTCCATGAGATTAAGTTAGAGCCAAGGTAAACAAGATAGCCTGTAGTGGATATGTAGTCCTGCTTATCGCCCGCCCAATCAGCATTCGTAAAGGCGTGTAAAGTAGAAGGAGAGTTACGATGAAGGAGAAGACCATGTGAGCTAATGCCAGCAAGATAACGTAGCACCCGTTTGAGTGCACCCCAATGGATGTCAGTCGGCTTGTGCATAAGCTGGGAAAGCCTGTTAACCGCAAATGATAGATCAAAGCGAGTCAGGGAGAGGTACTGCAGTGTACCAACTATGGTCCGAAACTCAGTGGGGTTTTCCAAGGGTTTACCAGAATGAGCCAAGAGGTTAGAATCAGGAACCATGGGAGTGGGAACTGGTTTAGCATCCGTCATATTGGTGCGGGTTAAATGATCGTGGATGTATTTTTGTTGGCTCAGAAAGAGGCCATCAGAATGTGGAAGCACATCAACACCCAAGAAGCATGAGAGGTTACAAGATCCTTCAGAGAAAACCGTGAAGCAAAAGTGGACATGAAGGCATTGAGATGAGAATCATTAGAACCCGTTATGATTATGTCATCCACATAAATAAGTAAATGGATCACACCAAGAGGTTGAAGCAGGGTGAACAAGGATGCATCTGAAACAGAATTCGTAAAACCCAAGGAGAGAAGGTAATTTCTGAGTTCATTGTACCATGCCCGAGGGGCTTGTTTAAGACCATACAGAGCCTGACGAAGCTTGCAAACAAGAGTTGGTGAAGATGTACTTACAAAGCCAGGAGGTTGCAGCATGTAAACATCTTCATGAAGAGAACCTTGGAGGAAAGCGTTGTTAATATCAACTTGTCGAAGGGGACCACCTTTTGTGACAAGAAGAGATAGAATGGTCGAATAGTGGCAGGTTTGACAACCGGACTGAATGTGTCAGAGTAATCAATTCCCAGACGTTGATGAAAACCCTTTGCAACAAGACGAGCTTTATGATGTTCAATGGACCCATCGGAGTTGTATTTAGTTCGAAAAATCCACTTACAGCCAATGGGTTTCTGGGATGGAGAAGGTAGGGGTGGCAATGAGAACGATCGATGATTATAAAACACGATTACGAGACAAATGACACGATAAGCCCAACACGACACGACCACAAACACGAAACACGAAAGACACGAAATTGTTAATATATTCAAATTAATATTTATTCTTATATTTATGATCAAATAAGATAGATAATATGAAAACACGATAATGAGGTACGAACACGACACGATAGTACGAATTTCCACCCCTAGGAGAAGGTGGAACGAGATCCCAAGTATGATTCTTTTGTAACGCATCAAACTCGGTTTGCATAGCATCACGCCACGTAGGAATTTTGAGGGCTTGCGTGTAAGTAGTTGGTTCAAGGGAGGAATTGGGAAGGGAAACATGAAGATTCAGTTTATTAATGGGTTTTCGAATCCCATCCTGAAGTCTAGTGTGAGGGCGATTGGGTGGAGGTGGAATGTGGATGGTAGAGGGTTAGGAAATAGTAGGGTCGGCAGAGGATTGAGTTTGGGTTTGGGATGGTGGGGATTCGGCAAAAGGCGAGGGGGACTGGGAGTTTGAAGCTGAGGAAGAGGGAGCAGATGAAGAAGGTGTTGGTGAGGGAGGTGCCGAGAGTGGAGGTATTGGAAGGTGTGGTGTCAGTAGTGGGATAGTGGACAAGATAGGGAGATGAGAGTTGCACCAAGCATCGACAGAATCGTAGCGGGAGGAGGGGGAACTAAGAGAAGAGAAAGGAAAATTATGTTCTACGAATTTCACATGTCTCGACACAAAGATTTTGTTGGAGTGAGGATCAAGGCAATAATAAACACTTTGGGTTGGCGAGTAGCCGACAAAGACACAAGGGGTGGATTTGGGGTCAAGTTTGTTGGTGGTGTATGGACGAAGCCATGGGTAACAGAGACATCCAAAACTACGAAGCTTGAGATAATTGAGATGATGACCAAAAAGCTTAAAGAATGGCGATTGGAGGTTCAACGTAGGAGTAGGCATGCGATTTATGAGATAACAAGTCGTAACAAGAGCAAGAGGACAGAAGGTTTGTGGCCTGTGAGAATGAGTTAGAAGAGAAAGACCGGTTTCAACGATGTGGCGGTGACGGCGCTCGGAGTATCCATTGTGTTCAGGAGTGTGTGGGGGAGAAGTAAGATGAGTGATCCCTAGGGATATGAGAAGTGGGCGAAGCCCGAGATATTCACCTCCATTATCACTAAATATTGTAAGAAGAGGACGTTGGAAGTATCTTTCAACAAGATTTTTAAAGTTTGTGAATGCCATAGTTGCATCATTCTTGTGTTTAAGTGGATAAAGCCAAGTATACTTAGAGTGATGATCGACAAAAATGATATAATACTTATAGCCATCATAGGATAAAAGTGGAGATGTCCAAACGTCACTATAGACAACATCAAGGGGACCATTGGAAGAAATCAAATTTTCATTAAAAGGGAGCTTGTGACTCTTGTTACAAGCACATGCATTACAATTAAAATTAGATGTCCTAGGAATATCCAACTGAAATGACGAACTAAGATGACGTAAAATAGGTATAGAAGGGTGTCCTAATCTATGATGCCAGTTGATGATGGACGACGAAGTTGAGGTGTGAACAGTAGGAGAAATTGGATGCCATTCGAAGATACGATACTTAGATTTGCCTTGGAGAAGAGTAGTCCCCGAACGAAGGTCCTTCACAACAAAGGAATTAAGTGAGAAGATGATGGAGACATTATTGTCGAGACAAAATTGAGAGACAGAAATAATATTGCGAGACACAGTTGGAACATGAAGAACATTAGAAAGATGTAAAGTAATAGAAGAAGTGAGAAAAGAGGTGGAACCAATATTTGAGATTGGAAGCCCCGAACCATCACCAATTAGGAGTTCCTTGGTACCATCAAATGGAGAATGAAGAGCAAGATTGGTGAGGTCATTGGTCACATGGTGAGTGGCCCCACTATCAAAAAGCCATCCGGGGGTGGGTGGGGTTGTGGTGGTTGCGGAGTAGGCACGGGGTTGAGAAGGAGATGAGCCACGGTTGGGTTGGCGAGGGTTGGAAGGCTGTTTGTTGGAAGGGTTGGGTGTCGGGAAGGTGGCAGTAGGGTAAGCTTGGCGAAAGGAAGGGCATTGAGAAAGATAATGGCCACTAACACGACACCATTGACACTTCCCATTGAATGGGGCAGGAGGCCGAGAATTTTGGGCAGAGGAATTGGGTAAGGCAGTAGGGTGTTGGGAGGAAGTTGATGCAGTTGTGTATGGTTTAGGTTGAGGGTTACGGGCAGGGTTTTTGGCAGCATAAGCGACGGTGGCAGGGAAAGTAAGGGTGGATGAGGATTTGTGTTTAAGGGAGAGTTCCTTATTAAGAAGCTTTTCATGGAGCTCATCAAAGGTTATTGGATTTTCACGGCTGTGAACGGAATTGATGACACTATCATAATTTTGATCATCAAGTTGTTCAAGGATTTTGTCCACGAGATCATCAGGATCAAGAGGCCGACCAAGAGAAGCAAGTTGGTCGGCACAGGATTTCATGTCGTGCATGTAATCAGAAACGGATCGGTTTCCTTTGGTAATACTACGAAGGCGATCCTTAATTTGTTTGAGGTGACCCTTAGAAGGATTAGCATAGGTTTTGGAGAGGGTTTTCCACGCATCGTGGGTGGTGGGACATTGGGATATAATGGAAACAAGAGATGGTGAGAGAGTACCTGCAAGTGCTCCTAAGATTAGTTTGTCTTGGCGAAACCAAGTGGAATAGGATGGATTAGGTTTGGTGGTAGATTCGGTGGTGGAAGTTGCTGCCACGGTAAGGGTTTGAGAAGGTGCAGGGAGAGAGCCATCAAGGTATTGAAAAAGATCAAGACCTAAAAGTGTGGCCTCAAGTTGTATCTTCCAAGCTATGAAATTGGTTGGGGTTAACTTGAGAATATGGGAGAGAGATACATAGATAAGGGGTTTGTTTGGTTCTGCAGGATTCAGAATCAAGGTGTTTTCGGCAGCCATGGGAGATGAGGAGGGAAGGACAGTTGGATCTTTATTTGCTCTGATACCATATAGAACAAATAAAATATATGAAGGAATCTCACAAATCTTATTGACATATTGATCCCTATATATACAAAACAGTAAGAGCTATTTATGTACAGTCCTAAAATCAAGGAGAATACATATTTGATAGAAGAAGAATAGGAAACAAATAACATTGAGTGCTGGGCAAGATTAGATTGATTGAGGAGAATGAGATTGTGTAGGATTCTCTCTAATATTTATTTTTCTTCATCTCATTCATCAGTTGTAGAGTAGATCATTCATTTGCCGCTACTTGTATATAGGACATGGATCATGGATGGCATTGCTAATTATTACAGACTTACAGTCAGTCGAAAATGCTAAGTGTCAAAAGACTAGTCGAAACAGGTTGCCTCAAATCTATTCCATCAAACTATGTTTTTCCTAGTAATTTCTTCACACGATTTCAGTCTTCTTTAAAAACCGGAAGAAGTGATCCCCAGCATCGATTTGTCCTTGCTGTATTCTGGTTCTCCCGATCAGCGGTCTAGAAATGTTCAACAGATAGGCTATGCATGTCGTGAATGGGGATTCTTTATGGCATGTTCCAAATTACTTCTAACTTGTAACTTGTAATCTATGTTTTTTAGCATTCTATTTAATTTCTTATTTAGGTTTTTGAGGTTGTTAATTTATCCCTCTAGGCTCCAGGTAACAAATCACGGGGTGCCTGACACACTCATGACTTGACAGAAGAGCAAAAAACAGAGTACAGTGGGACAAGTTTCAACGTATCAGTGGACAAGGTACTATTCTGGAGGGACTTTCTCAAGATTCATGTCCACCCCCAATTCAATTCTCCAACTGAACCCTCCCAGGCCATTTCAGGTACGGCTACTGATCACCCATCTCAAAATGAGATTGTTCAATCTTGGAGTGATATTCTTAGAGAATTTAGTAGTCGGAGAATTATTTAAAGGGATATCCATGAGCATGGGACTAGAGGAACGCCATATACATAATGCGATGGAGCTTGAGGGTGGCTCCCTAATTTTTGTAGCCAACTGTTACCCACCGTGCCCACAACCAGTGAACCAGACACAGGGCCGGTCCTGAATTTTTGGGGGTCCAGAGCGGAAAAAAAAAGGCCCTTGAAACATTATAAAAATAAGATTTTTAGACGAATAATTTTTTGACTTTTCATAATTTAAAGTATTGAAAATGTATAGTACCTACAAATATAAAGAAATATAAGCATTAAGTAATTGCTGAAAACTGTTATTCTTCATTTGCTAAAACAATTTGCAATAAAAAGAATATACTCAATCATTTTTTTTTCTTTTATTTATTTTTTGACTTCTGGATGGATATGTTTTTGGTAACATGCGTGCACTATAAATTCAAGTTTTAAAAAAATCAAGTGACAAAACTAAGAATTAAACGGACATAAGCAATAAAAATTATAGTCACATTACAATAAAATTTAATTTTGGGTTGAAATATTGATATTATATACCCAATGATTATTATAATTGCACATATATTTCAATTTAAGTAATTGTTATTTTTTATGACCCAGATAAAAAATTTGATGGTCAACTAACTTTTTTTGATAAGTAAATTTGGCGAATACAAAATAAAATTAAGATTGAATAATTCTACTGGAGCCGAATACAAAATATTTATCTTTATATAGAAACTCATTACATATTAGCTTCCGAAGTAAATTAAAACATATATAAGTAGTATTGAAGTTGGTAATAAATAAATAAAAATACTTAACAACAACCATTATACTTACAATGTAATTGGAGGATAAAGATGAAAGATTATTAAAAAAAATTAAGCATATTTTTTAAATGATTATTTGTGTAAACAAAATAGTACATGAGACATGAGATTATTTACCCAAAACGAGAAAATATATGATATAATATGCATTAAATAAAATTTAATAATTAACCGTACACCCAAAAAGAAAAAAAACCAAAAATAACACTAGTGGGACTTGAACCATAGACCTCTACTTCATTACCTCTACCAATCCATTAAGCCAAAGAAATATTTGTGATCTTCCAATACGTTATTTATTTTATATATAATAAATATTAGCCTACATCTATAAAATTGGGCCCTCTTAAATTGGGGGCCCTGTTCCATCGGACATGTTGAACCCCTTCAAAACCGGGCCTGACCAGACACACGGACCATGGCCTATTGACGCTCCTCATGCAAAATGGCCTATCTGGATCCCCTCCCCTACTCCTTTCTCAGTTTCTTGTCAATACCGGAGATCATATGGAGGTGCGTAACTATGAAATTTACAAATCCAACTCGATCATATTTTATTTGTGAGTGATTGGATCGATTTTTCATGTTTGAGATTGAGATGTGATATTTATAGTTTGAGGGTTTCGTGTTTTAATAATGCAGATAGTTAGCAATGGAATATCTAAAGGTGGCAAATGGGTGGGTATGGGCGGGCGTGGGCGAGCCTAAATGGGCGGCGGACTCAAATGGACGGGCAAGTAAGTGCCCATTTAATAATATGGGCATATATGGGCGGACACTAAATGTGCATGGGTGCCCATGAGCGCCCATTTACTCATTAACATGCATTTATCAAATAAATACAAAAATTACAAAAAAATAATTTTCTTTTATAAAAAATTATCAAAAGTTACAACTAACATATATATATATAATTACAACCACAATAACTGGAAAAGGCCAACATTTTAACCTCTATCACCATTTACAATGTAGCCAAATTTCTAAAAAGAACTCAAAAACTTTACATGACGTATTAGTATTGGCAGAACTACTAATAATATCAAAACAATAACATATTTTCACTTTTCCCGTATGTTAATTGAAATAAAATACTTCCTTAGTTCCTTAATTTTTACGTCAAATCAATTGTTTTTAAATGAAAATCTGATATATCTGATATATATATATATATATATATATATATATATATATATATATATATATATATATATATATATATATATTTTTTTTTTTTCATAACCAAAAAATACATAATTGATCGTATATAAAAAGTAATATGATATCGAAAAAAATAAAAAAATAGGTCAATTTTTTATTCTTAAAAAATAACGGTTACTCCCACCATTACTTACTATTTCTTTAGTTCTAAAAACTAAACCTGAAGAACAAGTAGCAACCATGCATCTCTCTCTCTAGTTTCTCTCTATCCCCACATTCTCTCTCTCTTAATGAATGGTTATTGATAGAAATGTAAATATATAGAGAGAAACAACTTTGGATTATCAGGTATACAGAAAAAAAAAATTAATCGTGAAAGTGAGGTGAAAATGTGGGCGCCCATTTGCACCCATAAAACTTAATGGTCTAAATGAGCATGCCCATTTGTGCCCAAATTAAAATTTAAGTTTGTCTATGCCCATATTTTAGTGGGCGGTCTAAACGGGCATATGGGCGTGAGCAGAATTTGTCACCACTACTCATCAGTCACCGCAAGAGGTGGCAAACAGACGAGTATGGGCGGGCATGGGCGACGCCCATATGGGCAATGGGCGGGCAAGTAAGTGCCCATTTAATATCATGGACATATATGGGCATGGGCTCCCATGGGCGCCCATCTACTTATTAACACAAAATTCAAAAATAAATATAATAATTAAAAAACTTCATTCTTTAACCAAAAAATACGTAAAAAGAAAAAAAAAACATTAATTTCACCAAAAAAAAACATAAATATGTATGTTTGATCATCTCTTGTGTCAATTATGTATTTTTGTTGTTGTAACCCTCAATTCAATCTTCTATTTTATGGTTCGATTTTTTATTTCGCTAAACCCCAATAGACAAACACACAAGTCATAGAATGTCGAATGTTGCACTGCTCATAAAACCACTATGAATCCATTTATAGTGTAACAGAGACAAATATTTACAGAGTCATAGAAATGGAGCAATCTGGGAGTGATGTTGGGTTTCATTTAACAGTACAGAGTCATAGAATGACATTCCATGCTTTGCTTGACAATTTGGGGGTGGGGGTGGCGGTTGGAAGGGCGGGTTTACATTATATATGTCACATGCTTTACTTTGCAATTTGGGGGGGGGGGCGCTTGGAGGGGGATGGGGGTTGGAAGGGTGGGTGTACAGTATAGATATATTAATTATGTTAAACGTCATTATTAATTTTAAGTATTTTGTAATTATGTACGTAATTGATAAAATAAAATTAGAAGAACAATAGAATGAGTTTTAGGGGCGCTTGAGGGGGTGGGGGTTGGAAGGATGGGTGTACAGTATATATATATTAATTATGTTAAACGTTATTATTAATCTTAAGTATTTTATAATTATGTATGTAATTGATAAAACAAAGTTAGAAGAGCAAGATAATTAATTTTAGGGGGGGTGCACTTGGAGGGGGTGGGGGTTGGAAGGGTGGGTGCACAATATAGATATATTAATTATGCTAAACGTCATTATTAATCTTAAGTATTTTATAATTATGTATGTAATTGATAAAACAAAATTAGAAGAGTAAGAGAATTAATTTTAGGGGGTGCACTTGGAGGGGGGTGGGGGTTGGAAGGGTGGGTGCACAATATTGATATATTAATTATGCTAAACGTCATTATTAATCTTAAGTATTTTATAATTATGTATGTAATTGATAAAACAAAATTAAAAGAGCAAGAGAATGAGTTTTAGTATGGAGTGCCTCATTTAAATTTATTACATGCTGGGCATGCCCATTTGTGGCCACTTAAAATTTTGGGTGTGCACATACCCATTATTTACTAGGTGATCTGAACGAACAAATGAACGTGGGCAAAAATTACCACCTCTAAGAATATCTAAGAGTGTGATACACCGTGGCATAGTGAATAACAAAGGCACCAGGGTATGGGTTGGAATAGCGAATGGTCCACCGCTTGACAAGATAGTAGAGCGAGAGCCTGCACCTGAGTTAGTGATGAAATGCTGCTGCTTACAATGGAATCACATTCACATATAGGGTGTATTTGAAGCTTCAACAAAGGAATCAACTTGATGATCCCAATTCCTGCTTGGATCAATACGACTATAACCTCTTTTTTTATTATACAGTGCTTGTTAAACCTCACCCCACCCTCCCCCCAACCCAAGCCCCAGGAATATTCGACTCAACAATTTCTCTGATTTGGTTATTTGACTCAGATTCACTACTTTTCAAATGAAAATTTGACAATTATTTCTTTTATTTTATTTTTTCAAAATCGTAAAACACTTCATTTTACTTACCAACTTATATTCTACATTACATATAACTTTATGGTTTAAGTAATTTTTTTTGGATAGGGATCTCAGTATTACTATCACTTCTTCTCCAATTAAAATCAAATAATTAGAGGTTTTCAACTACTCTAGATAAATTACTGGCCGGTACCTTTTTTCTCAAACTTTTTTTCCGCTTAAGTCCCCCGTTCTTCTTATCAACCGCTAAAGTTTATTTTCGAAATATTGTTCTTAAAATATCCAGATCGTCTTTTTCACAACTCCGATCAGCACTTTATAGTTCGAAAAATCACGATTGTTGCGCAACGAAACGGGGATCGACCTAAAACGTAAACGATTTTTCCAATTCATTAAGTACAAAACTGTAATGAACATGTGCGGAGTTTGACAATTTTTTAGTAGGGACGAAAGCGAAGAAGAAAGAGGAAGAAAAAAGCTTACGACGGTGCATAAATTAGGTAATTTAAATTTATACATCACGATGCAAAATTGGATTAGGTAATTTAAATACGTACATGCATTGCGGTGCACAAATTGATGCAATGTGATGCAATGAGTAAGTGCTCTCTGTAGCGCGTCTTCAGTTTAGGTATTGTAGTCTTTTCGCTCCCAAAAGTGTCTTTTTCCAATTTGAAAAGAAATATTGAACTGGAGCGATTGAAAATGGATGATAACCAGGTCGGTCCCATTGCATTAAATTAAAATATCTCCAGTCTACTTTCTTTTTATTCAATCGCAAAAGTACATTTTGGTTAATTTCTTCCTTAAATGCCCATCTCCCTCCCACCATCCTTTTGGGGCTGCTGCTCGATCTCTTTTCTGCAATTCACTCTTTTCAGTTTTTGTCCTATTTTCCTCTCGTTTGATTTCTATCATTCTTATACAAAATAAAATAAAGTACTCCCTCCGTCCCTTAATAATCGTCCTGCTTGACCCGGCGCACAGTTTAAGAAAAAACAATTGACTTGATTATTTATATTGGTTTAATGTGTGGTTTCCTTTAAAGCCCATGTGTATGTGGCCCATAATTAAAGTAGAGTGAAAAAGTAAGGGTAAAGGTAAAAATGATGTTCTAAAAAGGTAAGTTTCAAAGTGGACAATTATTTTGGGACGGACGAAAAAGAAAATGAGGACGATAATTTAGGGACGGAGGGAGTATATTAAAAAAAAAAACAATGAATCATGGCACCCACTAAGTTGATTTGACCAACGTTCGATCGGGATTATGCTTTGGATTTGGAACGCAGGCCCAACCCTGAACAGTTGCAATATGGGCCTTTGCACAAGGCCCAAAATTCTAGAGGGCCTAATTTTAAAGAAGTGTAGGTCAGGTTTTAAAAATATATTATATACTACGTATCTTAAATGCATGATTGTCTTCTTGGCTCAATGGAAATTGTTGAGCAATATGAATACGTTATGAGTTCAAGTCTCAGCCAAGCCTTCTACTTTGCTTCATTTTAGGTCCACTTTCTTCTTTGTCAAGCTAATTTTCTACTCATCCATCTCTCATAGCTTAATTATTACATTTCAAGCAAAAATCAAGTTTTTTTGTTGTTGCTATTTGACTCATTTTTATTGCTTATGTTTCTTTAGTTCTTAACTTTATTAGTGATTGTGTCTTTTTTTTAACTTGAAGTTTTAGTATAAACATGTTATCAAGAAAATATCTATCCGGAAGTCAAAAGAAAAAGATTGATGGGGTATATCATTTTTGTCATAAATTGTTTAAATCGATGCAAAATAGTAGTTTTCAATAAAATTGTAATGCTTATTTTTCTTATACATTTATAGGTGTTGTACATTTTCAATATTATGAACGATAAAAAGTCAAAAAAAAGTATTCGTCTAAAAATTGTATTTTTATATATTTTTAGGGGGTCTTTTCTTTTCTTTTCGCCTTGGGCTTCCAAAAGTTCAGGACCGGCCCTGTTGGAACGTTTACAAGAATTGAATTATGGGAAAGTTTGTTGGGAGTGGGCCAAATTTATGCTTTACTTCTAGAAAGTGTAAAAAAGATTGCGAGCAAATGGGAAAAATATAACTACTAGATTGAAGATACAAGTGACGATGGGTTTGAACCTCAAACTACAAAGCCTCTCATCTTGTCGGAGTGAAAGTCAATGTGAAAGAGAAATTGAAAAATATTTTTTTATAGAGTCGGCATAGCGACATGGGCGATGGTTGCGTCAGAGTTTTACAATGCCCGTATTTTCGTATCGTACCTCTTGCGATGCCCGTATTTCTGCATCGTACCTCTTGCGATGCCTGTATTTCTACATCGTACCTCTTGTGATGCCCGATGTTTGTGTCTTAGGCTCCGACGCCAATCTTTGTCTACTTTTTTCTATGTGAATGAAAGGAGTTCCAATTGAAGATTGTGGCTGAAAATCCAAAGGGTGGTGATAGCAGTGCTACATGGTTATCATCTTCATAGTTCCAGTTTTCAAGAACTGATAATGGGTCACAAACAACAGCGTATTTGAAAGAAAGCAATAGAGTACCATCATGATTTAAAGCAGAATAAGGAATGAACTGAACAAGAAACTGAGATAATATGAACCCAAACTACAAGTTAGTACTAATGATGTAGCTTATTGTCTTTCTTTGGAATTTTCATCCTCCCATTAAATTAAATTGAAGAAAATTGGGGGGGAGAGAGAGATAGAGAGGAATGTACATAAGAGAGAGAAAGATAAGGAAAAGAAAGTGGGTGGAATTGAGGAGAGATAGAGAAAGGTACAATGAGAGAGAAAGACATCAATGAGGGGAGAGAAACAGTGACTTTTATTGTTACTTTTGGCATTGCAGTGCCCAACTTTTGCATTGCGATGCTCAATTTTTTGCATTGTGATGCCCAATTTTTACATTGCAATGCCCAACTTTTACATTGTGATGCCCAATTTTTGCATTGCAATGCCTAGATTTTGTATTGTGATGCCCAATTTTGGGCGAGGACTTTATACGCGTGTCTTTTATTCATTAAGGGTATCTTCGACATTTTACCCTCATCCTTAAAAGTGTACTTTTGCGGTTGAATAAAAAAAAGTGGACTGAAGAAGTTATAAATTCTCCAAAAGGTACCGACATGCAATTATTCCATTGAAAATTGGGTGATAACCGGGTCGGCACCTTTTGGTGAAATGTTAACCACTTCAATCCAACATAATATTATTTAACTGGTAAAGTACATTTTGAGAGGCAAAATGACGAAAATACCATTAATGAAAAAAATGCGAGCTGACAAAGCCATTGACCAAATTTGGGCCTCACAATGAAAAAAACGGGCATCGAAATGAATTTGGGAATCGTAATGCAAAAATTCTCACCCAAATCTGGGCATCGCAATACAAAAATTGGACATCGATAATTAATTTTGAGCATCGATAATTAACTTTGTGGATCAAATAAAAATTATGCATCGATTCGTCTACCTTTTGTCCACCATCATCTACCTTTTTTACCTTTTCAAATCAAATAATTTATTCTCTATATGTTACTTGGATTAAATACAGCAAATTAAAACAACACTATGCACCATCTCCACCAACTCCTCTCTTTCTCTCTGTTTCCATTTCCGCCTCTGCTTTGCTTCTATTCCTTTCTCTCTCCTCAACATTAACTCACAATTGCTATTGAAGAAGCTTTCTCTCTTTTTAATTCTCGATTTCTTTCTTTTTAATTCGTCATTGATGAAGCTCTCTTATTTGGTGCAGAGGTGATGAACTCCCGCCTCATCAACCAGCATATCTTGCACTTGCCGAAAACGTGAATAAATCAACGGAAGTCCTGTGAAAGAAAAACTATGAGGCCCGCATCGAAGACTTTGAAAATGACAGACGCCCACATCGAAGACTCCAACGCCGACACTGCTTCAGGATTTTTTATACCTCGAAATACCTCAGATGCAAACCCAACTTCTCCTTCGGGTTCATTCTTCAAGGATTGCGATCTAGAATCTTGGCATAGATGAGGCGATGTTCTCACTTCTCAGCATGTGAACGAGTGCACCAATAGCAGAGTCTTGTGATTTTTTGGCCTTTTGAATACTCCGAATGATGGAGAAAGAGAGGAAGGAAGGAAGAGAGCAATTCATGTGAAATTTGTAGAAATGATAGGTTTCGTTCAGTAGACGCAAGAGAGAGATGACGATAGCTTGATGGGTAGAAATTAACGAAAATGAACTTATATGGTTGGGGAAAAAAAGCGGGTAATAAAGCAGTTACAATTTCCAAAAAGGAGACTGCGAGCAATTAATCCTTGAAAACCTAAGACATGGATCAAATTTACTCATTTTCAATTTGTGCATTTATGTTGGTACTAATAATTGGGCCGTCCAACCACTCCCAAAGTTTATAAGCAGCCCAAATTATTCGACAGGATTAATATTGGAACCAGTAAGATTTGGTTACTAACAAATGGATATGACTTATGGGCTTTCTAAAAAAAAGATGGGTGATTTTTGAGCCGGTCCATTGTAATGAAATTATAACTGAAAAAGTCTGTTATATTTGCTTTAAACTATTAAAGTACACTTTTGAGGTGAAAATGATGAAAATACCTTTAATGAAGGAAATGCGCTCGGATAAAGCCTCTGTCCAAATTTGGGCATCGTAAGTCAAAAATTGGGCATTACAAAGCACAATTGAAGTCTGTCCAAATTTGGGCATCACAACGCAAAATTTGGTCATCGCAATACACAATTAAAGTCTATCCAAATTTTGGCATCGCAATGCAAAAATCCTCGACCAAATTTGGGCATCGTAATGCAAAAATTGGGCATTGCAATGCTTCAGAAGCAAAATTTGGGCATCGCACAAATCGACTCATGATGGTTGAAAGAGAGAATTCACACTTTTAGCTTCTCACCTTACCGTGCTTTTCTTACCTGTCTCCCTTCTAATGATGCTGGAAATAGGAATTATGGTTTAGAAGTTAGAACATGATTATCCCATAGAATATTATATTTGATAGTTTGGTATTGGATGTGCGGAATTAAAGGCAGTATGATTTATTATAATTGAATATTCGCTGTTAATCTTAAGAGTACATGAGGATCCCTTAAATAGGATTCAGAGAAAACCAAAGTAGAAACGAAAAAGAATTACACTCCTTATAAAAAAAAGATTAACTAACTTAACAGACAATATACTTCTGTCGGATATCCTTCTAGATTTATTTGTGACTGCCAGGTCCCTGTAGTTTATCAAGTAGAGGTTTGTTTGTTCTTCTTCTTAAACAAGGCCATTACCCCAATCTAAATACACTCATACCTGGGAGAGATGCAACAGTATGGTTGTATCATGACTTTTAACTTTTGCCAATTCTGAAATTAGATAAAGCGTGGTCTATTTTACTACAGCCAATGAGATATGGGAATACATCACAACCAGGTATACTCAAAATGATGCCCCCAGAATCTTTCAAGTTGGGAAGAACATAATGTTGTGCTCTGAAGATAGCTTAAGCATAATTTTTTTCAACAAATTCAAAGGCCTTTGGGATGAATTGTCAAACCTACTGCAAGTACCTAAATGTACATGTAATTGCACCTGTGGAGCAACTAAACTGCAAGAGGAATATGAACATGTCTCAAAGCTTACTCAATTCCTCATGGGACTGTTTGATTCCTATACTGACATAATATGACATATTTTGAGGATGTCACCTCTCCCAACAAATACCAAAGTTGTCTCTATGCTAGCTCAAGAGGAATGACAAAGACAATATGGCAATAATGAGAGTACACCTACTGCCTTGATTAGCAAAATCAATGGCTCAACTTGGAACAATTACAACAAGTATACTCAAGGCAAAAATATTGGCAGCAGCTTACCAAAAGAAAAGTTCTTTTGTGACTTTTGTCATGGAGACTCTCATTCAAAAGATAAGTGTTTCTATCTACATGGTTTTCCTGGCAGCAAATTGACTCAAGACACAAGTTGCTCTCTGATTTTCTCCACAACTGCTTGCCTTCTTCAGAACCTAAATCAACCAAAGATAAAAGAAATTGGTAAACTCGTTGGTGGTCTATACAAATTTCATACAACTAACTCAAAGACTCATCCACCTGCTCTCAATACCACCACCAATGACTATGTTTTTACATAACCTATGGATAAGTTATATCTGTGGCACACAAGGCTTGGCCATGTTCCCTTTTCTTCAATGCAATATATTAAAGCTATAGATTGCAATGTCAACCTCAAAAACAAACTATGATGTGATATCTGTCACATGGCCAAACAAACAAGACAACCCTTTCTTTTAAGCAACTCTCACAACACCACCATGTTTCATCTTATGCATTGTGACATATAGGGACCTTACAGGTATACTACCTATGATGGACGCAACTACTTCATCACTAGTGTGGATGACTTCTCAACGCTAACTTGGAACTTCTTACTCAAATCAAAAGCACAGGCATGGCAAGTTCTTGACACATTCTTTAATATGGTAAAAACTCAGTTCAACACTTCTGTTAAGAACCTTAGAACAGACAATGGAACAGAGTTCTTTGACACCACCCTCAGTCCACTACTTCAATCTCAAGGCATACACCATCATAGTTCCTGTATTCATACTCCTCAACAAAATGACAGAGCTCAAAGGAAACATAGACACTTGGTGGAACTTGTTAAGGCTCTCAGATTTCAATCAGGTCTACCTATAAAATTCTGGGGAGACTGCCTTCTTACTGCCACCTATATCATCAACAGGCTTCCTAATTTTGTGCTCAAGTTCAAAACTCCTTTTGAGATCCTATTAGGCACTAAACCTGAATACAATCACTTAAAGAACCTTGGTTGCCTTTGTTATGTCTCTACTGCCTCTCACAACAGAGAATTTTTTTTACAAAGGGCTCACAAATGTATCTTCCTTGGTTACCCTCACAACAAAAAGGCCCCAAGTTTCACCAAGTCCCTAGAGCCAGAAAATAGTCCCTGTCAAATTCAAGGACTATACAGGTCTTCCTACGACCCTACAACATCCTTATGTATCCTATACGACTCCCTATCCCATGTCCAAGTATTGCTCTCTTGAGAACTTAACTCGCTCTTATAAGACATATGTCTACAACATCTCTGTTACTACTGAACTAAAAACCTATCACCAAGCTGTCAAGGACCCTCTCTGGTGCCAAGCCATGGCACAAGAATTGGAAGCACTAACTATGAACAAAACTTGACCAGTTCAATACTTACCCCTCATAAACATGTTATAGGATACAAGTGGATCTTCAAACTCAAACATAATATTGATGGCTCTATTGACAAATATAAAGCAAGACTGGTTGCAAAAGGGTTCATACAAACTGAAGGAGAGGACTTCTTTGAAACATTTACCCCTGTGGCAAAAAATGATATCTGTAAGAGTCCTTGCCATTGCCTCTTCCAATCATTGGCCTACTGAGTAAATGGATGTCTCCAATTCCTTCTTACGGGGAGATTTGCAAGAAGAAGTCAACATAGATCCACCTCCTAGCTTCTCTCATGATCTCTCTCTCCACTACCCCGGTTGTCTGCAAACTCCACAAATCTCTTTATGTTTAAAACAATCCCCTAGGCAATGGTTTGCCAAATTCTCTACTACTCTCCTCAACTATGGGTTCTCATAGTCTCAGAATGATCACTATCTATTCACCTTAAAAACTTCAAGGGGGTTTATGGCCATTTTGGTTTATGTGTATGATCTACAGACTCAATTTCCCATTAAAGAGCATGGGCCATTAAAGAATTTTCTTGGTTTAGAAATTGTCAGAGACACAACTAGAATATATCTTCACCAAAGAAAGTACACAATTGATATACGTACCGACACAAAACTACTCAATTCAAAACCCACTTTAACCCCTATTGAAGTCCATCACAAACTTGCATCCAACTCCAACCCTCTTCTTTCAGATGCAGCCCCCCTATAGAAGGCTTGTTGGTAGGCTCATCTACCTTATTATCTAAAGACCGAACATTGCATATGGAGTTCAGGTTCTGATTCAGTTTATGGCTGCCCCTACTACAGATCACTGGTAGGTAGCTTTAAAATTGGTTAAATATCTCAAATGAAGTCCTGGCCAAAGCCTCTATTTTCCCACTACCAGTTCTTTATCTCTTAATGTTTTCTGTGATTCTGACTGGGCCTCCTTCCCTATTGCTAGGAGATCCTTATCAGGTTACTGTATCTTTTTAGGTGACTCCTTAATCTCCTGGAAATGCAAGAAACAAACCACATTCAGTAGGTCTTCTATAGACGCAAAATATAGAAGCATGGCCAATACAAGTTGTAAGCTGATATGGTTGCTAGCTCTTTTCCAAGATTTCCAGATCTCTCTCCCTTATCCAATTCTTCTTCACTATGACAATAAATCTGCTCAACACATAGATGCTAATCCTGTCTTCCATGAAATAACCAAACACATTGACATAGATTTTCATGTGGTTAGGGGAATGTTGTCACAAGGGCCCATCTCTACTCCTCATATTTCTTTTGCAGAACAGTTTATAGATATATTTACTAAGGCTTTATCTTCTCCTCAATTCTTCCACTTATTGTCCAAAATGAAAGTTTAGAATTTATTATCCACTCCCAGTTTGAGGGGGGATGATGACAATCAAAGTTTGTTTAAGAAGAAGAACAAACAAACCTCTACTTGATAAACTACAGGACCTGGCAGTCATAAATAAATCTAGAAGGATATCTGACAGAAGTATATTAGTTGTTAAGTTAGTTAATCCTTTTCTTATAAGGAGTGTAATTCTTTTTCTTTTCTACATTTGTTTTCTCTTAATCCTATTTAAGGAATCCTTATGTACTCTTAAGATTAACAGAGAATACTCAATTATAATAAATCATATTGCCTTCAATTCCGCACATCCAATTCCAAATTATCATGGTATCAGAGCCTATGATCTAATCCATGATTCTGCTCAAACGAATTCGTCTTGGTTTCCTGTTCTTTCTCTGCAAAATCCTGATACTGCCTTAATACATGTAAAATCTTCTGCTCTTCTCCCAAATTACCAATATGTCTGAAACTAAGCAAGACACAACTGAAAACTCAAAAAAAAAAAAAAATCCAGAAACCACCACAATTGATATCTATGATCTGTCGGGTATCCTTTTAGATTTATTTATGACTGCCAGGTCCCTATAGTTTATCCAGTAGAGGTTTGTTTGTTCTTCTTCTTAAACAAACTTTGATTGTCATCAATATTCCTGGCTCTTTTTCACGGACCTGCTTTAGTTCCCAAACTTGGGGTGGATTTCCTTTTATTAGAGTTGAAGTTTGCTAAAAAGCTAGAATTCCCTAAACTAAAATAAGAAAAGAAAGGAAAGAGAAAAAAGTGAGGTGCAGGCGGTACTCAAGAGAGGGAGAGAGAAAAAGGGTAGGGACAGGAAGGAGAAAAAGAAATGAGACTGAAAGAGAGAGAGAGGACGATAATTGGTGCTTGGCGCCTGGGCATTTTAGGAAAAAATTAATGAAAATTGATTTTTGCGGTTTAAAATAAAAAGAATGTACTTGAGCGGTTACAATTCTAGGAAATTATACCGGCCTGCAACTATTGGGCTTTGAAAAGTTTTCAACCATCCAGTTCCTGATTTTCTTTTAACTGGAAAAATACATTTTTGGTGCGAAAGGACGAGTATACTCTTAATGAACCGAATACGCGCGCCTAAAACTATCATTTCATTCATTGTGATGCATGATTTTGAATCACGATGCATGATTATAAATTGTGTAATTATAATTTTCATTCCAAATCGTTCCACCACAATTCAAACTGGTTTTATTTGCATCTCTTCCACCTTCCTATTCCTCCTTCTCGTAAGCCTTGGACTTAATTAGGGTGGAGCTTCATCTTCCTTCTTCCTTTAGGAAAAATACGCTGGAATTGTGGAAAGAAATGTCGGAGCAGTGGAAGGAGACGTATATGGACATTTTAGGAAGTATATTATAAAAGTGTCTTTATATATATATATATATATATATATATAATTTTACTAGGATTTTGACTTCTTACAAAATAAGTATATATACTTGTTGAGTATTTATTAATTAAATATATCTTGAATGTATTGAATATTACTCCATGTTATTTAGAATGATATTGTGTAACTTTTATTTAAATAAGAAATTTTAAAGAGATTGGGCAAAAAGACTGTGATATTTGATTTGATTCGTATACATCCCTAGTTGACCTTGAGCTCTTTTGAAATTCAAAATGATGAAAATATGTTGGTGAAATCGCTATTCTTCAAATTATACCATGCAGTGTTCTAAAACTCCCTGCCTAGCTCCGCCTAGGCCCTGCCTAGACGCTAGGCCCCTTTCTACCGCCGCGACTTCCTTAGTCGCCGCCTAATTGACCAAGTCGGCGTCTATGTCAAACCTAGCTCGCCAACCTTAATTTATTTTTGTAGCTTTGATTTTGTGGCATGCGGTGACCGGATAAGGAAGAGGAGCGAACTGGAGAAGGAAGGACGAGTGGTAATGGTGAGGCAGAGAGGGAGGTAGAAAGAAAAAGGGTTTGATTTTGTGGATATTCGGTGGGATGAGAGAGGGGATAGATTAAAGGGTTAGATCTAGGAGGAAAGAGATTGGAGGATGAAAAAATGAGGAGAGTCGGTCTGCCGGAGAGAGAGAGAGAGGGAAGAAAAAAAAGAAATGAAGAAAAAAAGGTTGTCGGTCTGCCAGATAGATAAAAGAAAGAAGAAAAAAGAAGAAGAAGAAGAGGGCTGTCTCGAGACTCAGAATTTAGAATGTGAAAGGATTAGGGAGGATATGTTAGACTGTGGGTTGTAGGCGCAGTAAGTAGGTGGAGTAATATATATATATATATATATATATATATATATATATATTAGTTCTAATCTTGGCTGGTTTATTGCTTTGGGGTTGTTGAGAATTGAGATTAATGATAGGTTTATATATTTTTGTTCATTTTATAAATATAGACAATTGTTTGATAAAATGACAAACATAAAAAAAATTAAATTTGTAGTCAATGTGTTTGATATTTGATGTAAATTATCAAAAAAATGGTAATTATGCCATAATTCTAGGCCCCGCCTAACCCTGATTATGCTCCGACTAGTCCCTTAGGCGCTAGGCGTTAGTGTGCCGCCTAACGATTTTTAGAACTATGATACCATGGGAAAAAAAGGTTAGAAATAGGTCTGATAATTACAACTCATTAACCATTAACTCAACCCACTAATTACCCAACTCAACTCAATTCGTTAAATTTTTTTTGTTGAAACGGGTAACCCGTTTCAACCCAAAAAAATTAACTAATTGAGTCTGGTTAACGCGGGTCGGGCCCGTTGCTCGTTTCGTCCTATTACTTTTTATATTATAAATTCATGTTTTTTTTGGGGGGGGGGGGAGGGGAGCCGGGTTAAGGTGGATTGACCAGTCACACGTTTTAGCCCGACTCATTTCAACCCGTTTGATATTTAGATTTCAACGGGTTTCAACCGGTTACCCATTCCAACCCAACCCCACCCAATTACCAAGCCTAGTTGGAAATGGCAAGATTAATGTGCGTATTACGTGGTTTTGTGCCTGCCGACTTTTCTTGGAATATTAGCCCATATTGTGTACCTCATGTATGGTAACTAGTATACATATCCGTGCCATAAGCAAGGTTCTAAAAATCGTTAGGGTGTCGCTAGGCGGCACACTAGCGCCTAGCGCCTAGCGCCTAGGGGACTAGTCAGGGCGTAATCGGGGCCTAGGCAGGGCCTAAAATTAAGGCATAATTACAATTTTTTTTTGATAATTTACATCAAAGATCACATTGACTAAAAATTTAATTTTTTTTATGTTTGTCATTTTATCGAACATTTGTCTATATTTGTAAAATGAACAAAAATTTACAAACCTACCATTAATCCCAATTCTCAACAAACCCAAAGCAATAAACCAATCAAGTTTAGAACAAAAAACAAAAAAACATTATTACTCCACCTACCTATTGCCCCTACAACCCACAGTTTAACATATCCTCACTAATCTCTTCTCATTCTAAATTCAGAGTCTCGAGACAGCCCCCTTATTCTTCATCTTTTTTTTTCTTTTTCTTTCTTCTATATATCTGGCAGACCGGCAACCATTTTTTCTTCCTTTCTTTTTTTTCTTCTCTCCCTCTCTCCGATAGACCGGCTCTTCTCATTTTTTCATCATCTAATCTCTTTCCTCCTAAATCTAACCCTTTAATCTATCATCTCTCTCATCCCACCGAATATCCACAAAATCAAACCCCTTTTCTTTATACCTCCCTCTCTGCCTCACCATTACCAATCCCCCTTCCTTCTCCAGTTCGCCCCCCACTTCCTTCTTCGGTTACCGCATGCCACAAAATCAAAGCTACAAAAATAAATTAAGGTCGGCGAGGTTTGGCGTAGGCGCCGACTTGGTCGATTAGGCGATGACTAAGAAAGTCGCGGCAATAGAGAGGGGTCTAGCGCCTAGGTGGAGCTAGGCGGGGAGTTTTAGAACACTGTCCATAAGCACGGTATCAATATGAGATTAGTTCAATGAATAGTCGGGATAAACAAAACTCATAAGTACTGACGAGGTAATTCAAATACTGAAGGTTTTATATCTAATTATAGAGATGTAATTCAAAGATAACCATAACTGAGGGGTTCATTTGTAACTTAATTCTTCCTTAATTCTTTACCACATTCATCCTTTCTATTTCATTCATCAAATCAAAACACTTTTCCTTAATCCTTTATAGAGAGAGATAAAGGGTTGCGAAGGAGAGAAAGTGAGGGAAGTTGGATAACCGCTGTTCACACATGTGAACTCTAAACTTGATCTAGGTCGTTAGATTTTGGTAAAAAAAAAAAAATCAATCTCAGCCTCTGAATATTTTTTTTCAATTGTACATGTGTTTTGGAATGCATGTTGTAATATATATGTTGGCTTATCTTGAAACAAGACATTACTATGTTATTGCCTGATTTGTTTGTTTAAAACAAGTTAGATTATTTTTTTTGGTAAAATTCTAGCTGGTTCCTTTTTAAAAGTTTTTAACCTAAAAAATTCACCGTTTTTTTTTCAACCACAAAATATCACTTTTTGAAATATTGTTCCGGAAATATCATCCTCTCCTTCAACAGCTTCGGTAACACATTTTGAATTCAAAAATTACCATTGTTGCGCAACGAAACGGGTAACACCCCCGAAAGGTAAACGAATTTTTGGAATCATTAACTAAGGCAAAGGAGAAGGGATAAGAAGAGTTACGACAAAGGAGAATGAAGAAGAAGACTGGAGACGTGGTATGTTTCATTACGATTTTGAACCACGGTGCAATTAGACTAGGTAGTTAAAAAAATTTGAATTGCGATACAAAAATATCGGATTAAATTGATGAATCGTGGTGCAAATAGACTAGACAATTAAACTATTAAACCGCGGTGTAAAAAATAATGTAATAAAATTGATAAATTACGGTACAAATTTTGATGAATTGTGGTACAAATAGACTACACAATTAAACTATTGAACCGCGGTGTAAAAATTAATGCATATATTTTTGAATAGTGGTGCATATATTTTTGAATCACGGTGCATAAATTTTTTGAATCATGGTACATAAATTTTTGGATTGCGGTACATTTTCGTAGCGCGTCTCAAGCTCATTGAGGATATCGCAATCATTTCGCCCTCAAAAGTGTCATTTTTCGGTTGAAAAGAAAACACGATACTAGAACGAATTAAAAACTTTGAAAAGTGGACCGACCTGCAATTATTATTTTTTATTTTCCAAAGTATTTTATAACTTGAAAGACCAACACTAACCGAGTTTGGTAAATCCACGTGACTAATAAAGCTCTCACAACCAACTTTTAACGCAATTGTATTCTCATACACGAACGAATACTTATGATTAATCTAAAATAACCTTTTACCAATTGATTTACGCGCTTAGTGCATAAAACAAAGTTATACTCTCTCTGTTTTTAAATTATCATCTTAGTTGACTTGATACACGGATTAAGAAAAAACAATTGACTTGATTATATATTTATATTTGTTTAATGTATAGTTTCTTTTGAAGCCCATGTGTATATGGCTCATAATTAAAATAGGGTGAAAAGGTAAGGACAAAGTGGTAAAAGTGATGTTCTAAAAATATAAGTTTCAAACTAAACAATTATTTTGAGACCGATGAAAAAGGAAAGAAAGACGATAATTTAGGGACGGAGGGAGTATATGACAAGAAGATGAGTAAGAAATTTATTCATTCAGTCCATTAAAAAAAAATCACATTTATACTTTCAAAGTCAATTAGATTATAAAATCAATATTGAACATAAATTTAATTTCGTTTAGATTATAACCTTTGTAAACCTATCTAAAAATACCATCAGTCTCCTCTCTTTATAATTTTTGATAGAAATAATAAATTCACTACATATTTGCAGTTGAAAATAAAAGGATTAATATATAATTTGGTCACTGAACTTGCTAATTCCGATTTATACGGTAATTGATGTTGAAACTTTCCTATGGTGGCTCTCCAACCCAATTTTGAGCTTCATGTTAGTCCCTGGTGGTGTTATCTTTAAATGAAACGTTAAATATTTTGTAAAAACACCAAATTACTCTCACTAATTCTAATGAACAACTACTTTGTCAATTTATTGCTGAGTTGGAAATTAACCTAAAATAAAATATAAAAAGAAGAAAATTCCTTGACAATCACTCACGTTCCTCCCAAGTTTAAGTGTTGTACAGCTGTCTAGTATCCAACTAGAGAGGGACTAACCAAAATTGAATCGCCACAGAAATAAACCTCCGTCAATTCACACCAGCAGAAACAAATTCCTTGACAACCTCCTATCCCCTCATCTCTCTTTCAATCTCTCCATTTCCCCAAAAACACTCTACTAAATGCAAATTCCCTCCATGTCTACCTCCATCCTTTTCTCTCTATCCTCCCTCTTCCTCATCATTTTCACCACCAGCTCAGTCCAATCCCTCACTATTTCCCCCGACATTGTAGCTCTCCAAGCCTTCAAGGTCTTAATCAAACCCTCTAACATCTCTTCCCACTCATGCCTTGGCTCCTATAATTTCTCCTCCAACCCTTGCTTTGTTCCTTACTTAACCCACTTCGTTTGTGGCCTCTTCTGTAACTCCAACCGAGTCACCGAACTTACCCTTGACCCGGGCAGTTATATCTGCACTCTCTCCCCGCTCATCTCCAAACTCACCCAACTCACCACCCTTGACCTCGTCGACAACAAATTTTACGTCCCAATTCCCAATTCCCGTTTCTCTCTTCTCCCTCCTAACTCTCCAAACCTTAATCCTACGATCTAACTTATTCTCCGTCTCCATCCCTCCCTCCATTTCCAATCTCAAATCACTTCAATCCATTGACCTGTCTTGTAATTCTCTCTACTGGTCACTTCCAAACATGTTGAGTTCACTCACCATCATGAGACGGCTCGACCTAAGTTTCAACAAGTTTGTTGAGTCACTCCCCAAACTACCACCAAACTTAATCGAACTAGCAATAAAAGCCAATTTACTATCCGAGTCTCTTCGAAAACTGTCCTTCGACATGTGAATTAGTTAGAAGTGGTTAAGGAGACATAATGGCGAAGATCGTAGACGGAAAAATAGAGAAGAGTAGGGAGGAACTGGAAAACTAGGCATCAAAATACCGATCAGCCCTCCCTGTCCCCCTTGTCATCTATTATTTTTCTCTCCCACTCTAAATCTACTGGGATATGCTCGATAAATCCAAATTCTTCTTCATTTACGCCGTCCTGTTTTCAAATGATTCAGCTACACAATACCCAATTGGGGTTTTGAAAACTAGGCATCAAGTTCTTGTGAAGGATACTCCATGTTTTAAATGGTGGTTTTGATTTCATGAAATGAAGGGTGTAAAGGTGTTTTTACAGAGGGTTTGGGACATCATTGATGGAGACTACATTGGCTCGAGCTCTGTACATGGCTCGATGTTACATATAGGATTTTCGCTACCCTTTGGATCATGATTGGAATTTTTAGACGATAAACTTCTTTGCGTGTCATTGACTGAGAGATCAGATGAAGAAATATGTCTGATTCAAGGAAGAAAACCAGGGTGAGAAGGAGTTTGTCAGGGGAGATAGAGATGGAGGGAGATGAGTTGTGTTGATTTTAGAGAAACAACAGAGAAAGAGATTTGAGCAAGATTGAGATATTCGTATATTCCCCCTTCTTTCTGTTTTGAGATTACAGCCTTATATATGAGAAAGAATACAGCAATAATGACTTTTACTCAGAACCCAATGTACGTAGAGACACCCTCTGACTTACAATTCAACACCCGACACCCTCAGATTCTTAACACCCCCTCAAGTTGGAAGGGGAAAATAAATTGACCACAGCACAACTTGGACCTAAGATAGTGCGGTCCGAGGCGAGCCTTGGTAAATAAATCTGCAGTCGGCTTTTCTTTAGAAGGGACATGAGAAGTGGCAATGAGACCTTGATCCACTTTCTCTCGATAATATGACGCCTATATCGATATGCTTGGTTCTCTCATGCTAAACAGATTAGCGGCAATATGGAGGGCATCCTTGTTATCACAAGATGGAAATAGAGTAGGAATGTTGACATGAAGATCCTCGAAAGTGACTTGAGCCAAATGATCTCTCACAAAGTAGCAAATAGACCGATATTCGAGATTCGCAGATGATGGATATCATGTTGTTTGCTTCTTACTCTTCCAAGAGATAAGAGAGGAACCTAGAAACACACGTAATCCAAAGAATGCATCTTCTAGTTGTGGGACAAGTGAGCCCACTGCATCACAATAGCGCATAAGACTGAAGTAGAAGTAGCAGAGAAGAAAAATCCTTGACCGTGGGCCTCGCTTAAGAAATTTCACTACTCTCAAGGCAGAGAGATGGGACTGGT
This sequence comes from Codonopsis lanceolata, assembly GCA_013146195.2. Taxonomy (NCBI): domain Eukaryota; kingdom Viridiplantae; phylum Streptophyta; class Magnoliopsida; order Asterales; family Campanulaceae; genus Codonopsis; species Codonopsis lanceolata. The sequence continues at coordinate 135,878,198 of CM028378.1, read as the reverse complement.
GAGCCAAAATTGGCTAAGAACATGTAGAATAAGCTATGTCTTGTGATGGTAAGATAGATTAACCCGCCCACCAACCTCCTCAGTATTGATCCGGATTGGACGTAAAAACCTGGACTCAGAGACGGACCATGATTTGTAGGGATAGGAATTGGAGACACCTTAGCAAGAAAGAGCCCAGGTTTCCTTAATAATATCCGAGCATACTTTCGTTGATGAAGACAGATTCTCGAGGAATTTCTCGCTAATTCAAGACCTAGAAAATATTTCAGTTTTCCCAAGTCCTTGATGGAAAACCGAGAGTGGAGAAACTGTTGCAATTCAACAATAGCGGTTGAAGAAGATCATGTGATGACTATATCATCCACATAAACTAGAAGGGCAAAGTATGTAGAGCCGTAAATTTTATGAACAAGGTATGATCACTAGTTGCATGAGTATACCCAAACCTTTCAATGCTAAAGATAACTTGTGAAGGACCACGCTTGGGGGCTTGTTTCAAGCCATAGAGAGACTTAATTAGTTTACATACATGAGTAGAGCCTCGAGACAGGTGCCGGATCACAAGAACCTTGAGGAGAGTCATGAACACCTCCTCTTGCAAATCTCCATGTAATAAGAAGGCATTAGAGACATCCATTTGATGTAGAGGCCACTTATTCATAGCAGCCCACGCCAATAAGACTCTCACTGTAGTCATCTTGGCCACATGTGCAAAAGTCTCAAAATAGTCCAAACCTTCTGCCTGTGTGTGAACCTTTTGCCACTAATCTGGCTTTAAACTTGTCAACCGAGCCATCAGCTTGTATTTGATCTTATAGATCCACTTACATCCCACGCCTCTTTTCCAAGCAGGTAAGTCCCGAACTATCCAGTGTTATTCCTCTCAAGAGCCTCTAATTACGTGGCCATGGCCTCACACCAGTGTGGGACTTCACAGCTGAGTGTATGTCTTAGGTTCCCCGAATAGTATCAATATTGGCAATGAATGACCGATAGGTAGGAGAGAGATGAGCATATGACATAACATTATGTATAGAATGAAGAGGATACTGGCGCACGAGGCTGTGGAAGTAGGAACAATGAATGGTAATCCTGTATAATCCTTGTACTTTGCAGAAGAACCCTAGTCCCGGTAGGCCTAGGAGGGACAACGAGGAGAGGTAGAAGATGTCTTTGAAGCCGGGGGAGAAGGAGAGGATGTGGAATCCGGAGTGTGAGAATCGCCAGATGTAGCAGTGTAGAATTGCCCCGATGGAATAGATGGAAACAAATCCTCATCCAAAGGGTCACCGAAAGAAGAACAAGAAGGAGAAGGAGAAGAGACCGAGGGAGAGTAAGGAAAGTGAGATTCATGAAAGATCACATCCCTACCGTAGAAGATTTGTGATGTGTCAGATCATACAATTTGTAAGCCTTTTTCCCAAAGGATAGCCCAAAAATGCATTTTCTGCTCTGTGGGCAAATTTATCTCGTTATGACTTAAGGTTGAAGCATAACACGTATATCCAAAGACTCTAAGATGAGAATAAGAGGGTTTGTGGCCAAGTAGAACCTCATAGTGGAGTCTGAAACCTAAGAACGGAGCCGGAAGTCTGCTAATGAGGTAGGTAAGTGCTAACAAACAATCACCCCAAAAAGAAATAGGTAGATTGGCTTGGAACCTAAGAGCTCAGCTAATTCTAGCAGTGTCACGTGTTTTCTTTCAGCCCTCCCATTCTCGCTGAAAGTGTGGCAACACATGAACTTTGATGTGCTATGCCAAGAGAGTCTGAAGGGGAGTCACTGACTCATTAAAGAACTCTGCCATTATCAATCTAATCTCCTTCACAAGAGAGCATTATACCGGTTTTTAATGTAAGAGAAAAAGTTTCGAGATAAGAGCATACTTGTGATTTGGATCAAGTAAGAAAGTCCAAGTGGTTCTCGACTTGTCTTCTACAATA
>CM028378.1:135832276-135876155 GCA_013146195.2 Codonopsis lanceolata | reverse complement strand
TTTCTTGATTGTTTCTTGATTTTCTTTTCTTTACTTTTTCTTCTTCTTGATTTTGTTTCTTTTTCTTTCCTTGATTTTCTTTAATTTTTAATTTCTTTTCATACTTGAATTTTCTTATGTTCTTTTCATATTTTTCTTGATTTTGTTTTGTTATTTTCTTGATCATTTCTTATTTTTGATTGTTTTCTTGATTTTCTTTTCTTTACTTTTTCTTCTTCTTGATTTTGTTTCTTTTTCTTTCCTTGATTTTCTTTTAATTTTTTAATTTCTTTTCATGCTTGAATTTTCTTATCTTCTTTCATATTTTCTTGATTTTGTTTTGTTATTTTCTTGATTGTTTCTTGATTTTCTTTACTTTACTTTTTCTTCTTCTTGATTTTGTTTCTTTTCTTTCCTTGATTTTCTTTTAATTTTTAATTTCTTCTCATACTTGAATTTTTCTTATGTTCTTTTCATATTTTTTCTTTTTTTTGTTTTGTTATTTTCTTGATCATTTCTTATTTTCTTGATTGTTTCTTGATTTTCTTTACTTTACTTTTTTCTTCTTCTTGATTTTGTTTCTTTTTCTTTCCTTGATTTTCTTTTAATTTTTAATTTCTTCATACTTGAATTTTCTTATATTTCTTTTCATATTTTTTCTTGATTTTTGTTTTGTTATTTTTTTGTCATTTCTTATTTTCTTGATTGTTTCTTGATTTTCTTATCTTCTTTCATATTTTTTCTTGATTTTGTTTTGTTATTTTCTTGATCATTTCTTATTTTTCTTGATTGTTTCTTGATTTTCTTTTTTACTTTTTTCTTCTTCTTGATTTTTCCGTTTGTTTTTTCTTTCCTTGATTTTCTTTTTAATTTTTAATTTCTTTTCCTCATTCTTGAATTTTCTTATGTTCTAAATTTCATTTTTCTTGATTTTGTTTCTGTTATTTTCTCTGATTGTTTCTTTTTATTTTTCTTGATTTTCTTTACTTTACTTTTTCTTCTTCTTGACTTTTTTCTTCTTTCTCTGATTTTGTTTTTTTTCTTTTTCTTCTTTGAATTTTCTTTTTCTTTTTTAATTTCTTCATACTTTGAATTTTCTTATTTCTTGATCATTTCTTCATTTTCTTGATTTTTTTTGTTATTTTCTTTGATCATTTCTTATTTTCTTTATTACTTTTTTGATTTTCTTATGATTTTTTTTTTTCTTTTCTTGATTTGTTTCTTTTTTTTCTTCCTTGATTTTCTTTTAATTTTTAATTTCTTCTCATACTTGAATTTTCTTATGTTCTTTTTATATTTTTCTTGATTTTGTTTTGTTATTTTCTTGATCATTTCTTATTTTCTTGATTGTTTCTTGATTTTCTTTACCTTACTTTTTTCTTCTTCTTGATTTTGTTTATTTTTCTTTCCTTGATTTTCTTATAATTTTTTAATTTCTTCTCATACTTGAATTTTCTTATCTTCTTTCATATTTTTCTTGATTTTGTTTTTGTTATTTTCTTGATTGTTTCTTGATTTTCTTTTTTCTTTATTTTCTTCTTCTTCTTTGATTTTGAGCTTATTTTTTCTTCTTGATTTTCAATTTTTTAATTCTTCTCATACTTGAATTTTCTTTTATATTTTTTGATTTTTGTTATTTTCTTGATCATTTCTTATTTTCTTGATTGTTTCTTGATTTTCTTTACTTTTTTCTTCTTCTTGATTTTGTTTTTTGATTTTTTTTTTTCTTTCCTTGATTTTCTTTTAATTTTTAATTTCTTCTCATACTTGAATTTTTTATGTTCTTTTTTATTTTTCTTGATTTTGTTTTTTTATTTTCTTGATCATTTCTTATTTTCTTTCTCTTTTGATTGTTTCTTGATTTTCTTTCTTTTACTTTTTCTTCTTCTTGATTTTGTTTTTTTTCTTTTTCCTTGATTTTCTTTTAATTTTCTTTCTCATACTTGAATTTTATGTTCTTTCATATTTTTCTTGATTTGGTTTTGTTATTTTCTTGATCATTTCTTATTTTCTTGATTGTTTCTTGATTTTCTTTTCTTTACTTTTTTCTTCATCTTGAGTTTGTTTCTTTTTCTTTCCTTGATTTTATTTAATTTTTTTAATTTCTTCTCATACTTGAGTTTTTTTTATGTTCTTTTTATATTTTTCTTGATTTTGTTTTGTTATTTTCTTGATCATTTCTTATTTTCTTGATTGTTTCTTGATTTTCTTTTCTTTACTTTTTTCTTCTTCTTTATTTTGTTTCTTTTTCTTTCCTTGATTTTCTTTTAATTTTTTAATTACTTTTCATACTTGAATTTTCTTATCTTCTTTTCATATTTTTCTTGATTTTGTTTTGTTATTTTCTTGATCATTTCTTATTTTCTTGATTGTTTCTTGATTTTCTTTACTTTACTTTTTTCTTCTTCTTGATTTTGTTTTGTTTTTCTTTCCTTGATTTTCTTTTAATTTTTTAATTTCTTCTCATACTTGAATTTTCTTATGTTCTTTCATATTTTTCTTGATTTTGTTTTGTTATTTTCTTGATCATTTCTTATTTTCTTGATTGTTTCTTGATTTTCTTTACTTTACTTTTTTCTTCTTCTTGATTTTGTTTCTTTTTCTTTCCTTGATTTTCTTTTTAATTTTTTAATTTCTTCTCATACTTGAATTTTCTTATGTTCTTTTTATTTTTTTCTTGATTTTGTTTTGTTATTTTCTTGATCATTTCTTATTTTCTTGATTGTTTCTTGATTTTCTTTACTTTACTTTATTTTTTCTTTCTTTGATTTTCTTTTAATTTTTAATTTCTTCTCATACTTGAATTTTCTTATGTTCTCTTCACATTTTTCTTGATTTTGTTTTGTTATTTTCTTGATCATTTCTTATTTTCTTGATTGTTTCTTGATTTTCTTTTCTTTACTTTTTCTTCTTCTTGATTTGTTTCTTTCTTTCCTTGATTTTCTTTTTTTTAATTTCTTCTCATTGAATTTTCTTATGTTCTTTTCATATTTTTCTTGATTTTGTTTTGTTATTTTCTTGATCATTTCTTATTTTCTTGATTGTTTCTTGATTTTCTTTACTTTACTTTTTTCTTCTTCTTGATTTTGTTTCTTTTTCTTTCCTTGATTTTCTTTTAATTTTTTAATTTCTTCTCATACTTGAATTTTCTTATGTTCTTTTCATAGTTTTCTTGATTTTGTTTTGTTATGTTCTTGATTGTTTCTTTATTTTCTTTTCTTTACTTTCTTCTTCTTCTTGAATTTGTTTATTTTTCTTTCTTTGATTTTCTTTTAATTTTTTAATTTCTTCTCATAATTGAATTTTCTTATGTTCTTTACATATTTTTCCTGATTTTGTTTTGTTATTTTCTTGATCATTTCTTATTTTCTTGATTGTTTCTTGATTTTCTTTTCATTACTTTTTTCTTCTTCATGACTTTGTTTCTTTTTCTTTCCTTCATTTTCTTTTAATTTTTAAATTTCTTCTCATACTTGAATTTTCTTATGTTCTTTTCATATTTTTCTTGATAACGTAAATGTTGATTATGGTAATATTTTTCACGACGAGATATGTGTAACTTGTAGTATTTTGTTTCTAATCGGTTCACCGTATTTTGAGGTTTTAATAACATGCATTGCTTTAATAGATGAGTTGCATAGTCATCAGCCATGACGTATTGGGATATTAATGTAGTCTTGTTGGTTAATGTTGTTTTGCTTTTTCTACATCTTTTTCCGTTTTTTAATTTGAAACTTTTTTTTTCAATTATTAGTTTTGTTTTTACGATTCTTGCCAGGTTTGCAGTCGTATATTTTTAAATGAATTTTATTGTTTATTTTTTGATATGTAAGAGTGATTAGCTTTATTTTTATTTGTTAAATCCGTTGTACTTAGTAAACAAAAACTAATTAAAAAATGCACTAACCAAAGCCCTATTTTACTCTAATAAAAATTAAAAAAAAAAAGCTTGAAAGATAATTTGGACAATCTCTTTTGTTATTATAATTGGTATGTAATTTTAGGGCAATTTTTTTTCAAACAAAGAGTTAATCAAAAATTATTTTTAATGATGTAGAGGATAAGCATCCATAAAAATAGAAATAAACTTAAAGGGTAATTTGGACAATTTATTATGTTAATATAATTGGTAAGCAATCTTAGGGTAATTTCGTCCCAAAAAAGAGTTAATTTAATGTTATTAATTATGATGTTGTGGATAAACAAAAATCGTTGTGAAAATAATTTATCCTTAAAAATTCAGTAAGTAAAGAGTTTTATAAAAAATTGGTACCCACTAGAGAAGTTTTTTTTTTTTTTGGATCAGTCAATATGTGCATTACTGAAAAATGATACTTATTTTTGAAATGAAGAGAGTAGTTTTTCCAGGAAAAATTTCTTTGTCCTTATTTTTTGGATCAGTCAATATGTGCATTACTAAAAAATGATACTTATTTTTGAAATAAAGAGAGTAGTTTTTCTAGGAAAAATTTCTTTGTCCTTATTTTTATCTTTTTTCAGTTGTTTATGTGTTACATCATTCGCGACATCAAAAGGAAAAAAAAATTCATATCTTTATGAACTTTTCTTCACAAATAATAAACTTCTTTTACAACAAATATGTTTTAATATTAGCCTCATTTTTAATGTTTTTCCCTTCTTTTTTTTTTCTCTACCCTATGAGTCACTCCTTCTTTACTAATTTTCATAATGGTAAGGTTTTTAGATGATCCGGATGATACCTCTATAAATTTCGTATTAACCTTACCCTTGAAGAGACACTTATATATATAATTGGAAATCATAATGACAAAATTTACTCAAATCTTACCAAACCCAATTTAGACCCACCCCTATTGGTAGGGGGTTTGAGAACATATTTTCATACCCGATATGCTTGATGTTGCGGGTTGGGGTAGGAAGGTACTCCTTATTCATAAATAATTGTTTTGTTTTAATTTTAAATTCAACAAGTTTTTGTTTTCCAAATTATATATATATATATATATATATATATATATATATATATATATATATATATATATATATATATTGCAAAACCATAAAAATACATATTTTGTAATAACTTTTTTTGACTAATCTGTAATACTATTTGTGTACTTTAAATTATAAGTTTTACCGCTTTGAAAAAATAAATACAGATTATTTTTTTAAAAAAATTGGTTTTGGTTTAACTCTAAAATGTCATAATAAGATAATTATTTATAACCGGAGGGAGTATTCGGAAGGGAATTGGATGCGATGGATTTGATTACCAACCCAAACACATGCTGTCATCCCTAACATAAATACACACTTTATTTCATACCCCCTCTCTTCATGCAAAGAGAGCACTATTTTACTTTTGAATGTTTATTAAATTGTTTTAAAAATTATATTTATAATTTTTATAATCTTTCATCTTGACTCTTTTCTTGTGTTGTAAGCATATTAGTTATGTTTAAATATTTTTTAATTATTACCAACTTCAATAACATCAATCTATCGCTTAATAATTAGACTTTTCTAACGTATAGGGTTTGAATGAAACCTATGGTGTAAATTGCGTACGAATAAAGACAACTATATATGAATATACCAATGAAAATGATTTGTTGTTTTAATTAGAAGGTTGATAAAGGAGCATCATCAGCTATCTCCATTTTAATGGATAATAGAGACTTATTACCAAACGTTTATAATCCTTACACAGTGGCCTACTTGTATTGTATGTTGCACTTCCATCAAGCTTTGCATTAATACTAGTGTGTAACCCGTGATCTGCACGGATAAGTTTTTATTTTTTCTCTCACTAAATTTATAAATATATACAAATTTGTAAGGTTTTTACAATTTAGTTGTGTTACCTTACCCTATTTTGTTGATGAGGAACACTATACTTGTGTTACTTTACCCTTTTTTGTTAAATCTTAATTGTGAATGCATTACTCTTGATTTCATGAAAACTTTTTGTATTTTAGTCATTAACTAATAATAATACTTAGTAATAATTAATATAATAAGGGGTATTATGATATAAATGTATATATATATATTAGCATAAGTCTTTTAACTAAAGGCTTCTTCACAACAACCTATACTAAAAATTCTAGCTAATTTGATCAAGAATTTGAAGAGTTCGATATTGTGTATTTAAGTTGACAAAAATCTTCTACTATTAGTGATTGTGGGATTGTTATGAACTTATGATGATCGATCACAAAGAAAATGGGTAAAATATGGCATTGTATATTCAATAGTTCAATACGTTAATTTGTTAATTAAATATAAATATAACTTTTCTTTCTTTAAATGATTTGTAATATCCTTTTTTGATACGTTAAATAATATATAATCACATTTATAATAGGTTAACTAATATTTAATCTGATAAAATAATTTGTAATTCCATTTAAAATTGGCTAATTGTTATTTAATCTATTTTTAATAAGTTAAATAATTGGAGGGGTAAACAAAAACCAATACTATAAAAACTTATACAAAAATCAAAACAAAACTAAAATCAATGCAAAAACTAAAGAGCACAATCAATTAAAAACAATATATTATCACCCAAGTAGATGGAAAATACAAAAATCAAAGCCAAAACCAAAATAAAAAAGAAAATATCAAATATCAAAAATCAAAAATCAAAAATCAAAAATCAAAAATCAAAAATCAAAAATCAAAAATCAAAAATCAAAAATCAAAAATCAAAAATCAAAAATCAAAAATCAAAAATCAAAAATCAAAAATTAAAGCCAAAATAAAAAATACTATTATAACAATAAAATCAATCAAGAACCATAAACCATATATATAATAGAAACCTAAAACACATTTAGAAGATTATAATCCCACAAAGAAAGTTTAAAAGAGTCATCTTTAGAGATCTATATTAGCAAAAGGTCTTTTCCCCCCTCTATTGACATTGGTTTTTGTCAACTTAAATACACAATATCAAACTCTTCAAATTAGCTAGAGTTTTTAGCAAATGTTGTTGTGAAGAAGTTTTTAGTTAAAAAAACATATGCTAATATATATACCTATATCATAATACCCCTTATTATATTAATTATTACTAAGTATTATTATTAGTTAATATTATTAGAAAACAAAAAGTCTTCATGAAATCAAGAGTCATACACTCACAATTGAGATTTAACAAAAGAGGGTGAGATGACACAACCACAGTGCTCCTCACCAACTTTATATATATATATATATATATATATATGCTACAATTGCTCTTTTTTCTACTATCATAAGTATTTCTCTAAGATTTAGTAGCAACCTCAACACAATAAATATTTTATGAATTTCTGCCACAACAATTAATATTATATGGAAAAGGGATAAATTTTAAAATTATTTTCTCTTTGATAACCAAAACAAGTAAGATAAGTTTGAACTAACGACTAACGTAGACAAGCTTGTTTGCCGTTTGCAATATTCTCTACTCCTACAATAAGGGACGCGCGGGCGAGCGCGCGCACACACACACACACACACAAAACACTATGTCTGAATAAGTTTGCAATTAAAATGATATATATTTAGGAGTAAAGAAACTAAAAGTGATAGCATTTATTATTATTATTATTATTATTATTAAAAGTAGAGATACTAATATATATATATATATATATATATATATATATATATATATTTAAAGTTGGTGATGAGCACTATGGTTGTGCCACCTCACCACCTTTAGATAGATCTTCATTCTAAAGCATCCTTGTGTAAAGTTTTAAAAACTTTTGGTTTCTAGCCATTAGCTAATAATAATACATAATAATAATCAATATGATAAGGGGTATTAGTATTAGTATATATAATTTCTTCTATTGTCAATAGTAGAAGACTTATATTTAAAAACTTTTACAACTAACATTACTTCTAACCAATGTGTGATAAAACTCTTTAAGGTTAGATATTACTTCTAATGACCTACTTTTAACATAATACTTTAAGTTTTGATATCTTATTCATCCAAAACTTAATTTGGACAAATAAATATATCATTTCGATGTTCTTGACGGGTAGAACACATTTGCACAATTACTTTTGTCAACAAACAAATGACACGTAAAGAAATTTGTGCCTCAAGTTGCACAATTTCTTTCACTAAAAACACTAATTTTTTAATAAGTATTATACTTTAACTCTTGATATCTTATTCATCCAAAACTCGATTTGGACAAATAAATATATCATTTTGATGCTCTCACCGAGTAGAATACATTTGTGCAATTACATTCGTTAACAAACAAATGACACGTAAAGAAATTTGTGCCTCAATTTGCACAATTTATTTCACTAAAAACATTAATTTTTCAACAATAGAAAAGATGTATCCCACATTGGTTAGAAATTGATGTTGGTTTTAAAAATTCTATTATTAAGTACCAATAGAAGAAATCATACATTGGTTGGAAAGTGATGTTGATTTTCAAAGTCACTAGAAAACAAAGTTTTTAAAGCTTCCACATGGATGCTTTAGAATGAAGATTTATCCAAAGGTGGTGAGGTGACACAACCATAATGCTTCTCACCAACTTTATATATATGTATGTGTGTGTGTGTGTATGTATTTACCATTATTACCAATAGAAGATGTATATCTCACATTGGCTAGAAAATGATGTTGAGTTTAAATTATTTTATATTATTACCAATAAAAGAGATGTATAACACATTGTTTAAAAAGAAAATGTTAGATTTTAAAGTCTTTAGACTAAAGACTTTCACTTTTACAAGAGATGTATCTCACATGGTTACAAAATATTCTACTATTATTACCAATAGAAGAGATGTATCACACATTGGTTAGAAATTGATGTTTATATTAAAAATACTATTATTAATTACTAATTGAAAAGATGTATCATACATTTGTTAATAAAGTGATGTTTGTTTTCAAAAGTTTTTGATAAAAAACTTCTACCATTATTACCAATAGAAGATGTATATATCTCACATTGGTTAAAAAATGAATGTTGATTTTAATTATTTTATTTTAGATTATATAAAAGACTTACTATTATTAGCAATACAAGATATATATATTTTTGGTTTTCTAACCATTAGCTAATAATAATACATAATAATAATTAATATGATAATGAGTATTAGTATTAGTATATATAACTTATTCTATTGTCATTAGTAGAAGACTTATATTTAAAAAAATTTACAACTAACATTACTTCTAACCAATGTGGGATAAAACTCTTCAAGGTTAGATATTACTTCTAATGACTCACTTTTAACATCATACTTTTAAGCTTTGATATCTTATTCATCCAAAACTTGATTTGGACAAATAAATATATCATTTCGATGTTCTTGAAGTAGAACACATTTGCACAATTACTTTTGTCAACAAACAAATGACACGTAAAGAAATTAGTGCCTCAAGTTGCATAATTTCTTTCACTAAAAACACTAATTTTTTAATAAGTATTATACTTTAACTCTTGATATCTTATTCATCCAAAACTCGATTTGGACAAATAAATATATCATTTCGATGCTCTCACCGAGTAGAACACATTTGCGCAATTACCTTCGTCAACAAACAAATGACACGTAAAGAAATTGCACAATTTCTCTCACTAAAAACAATAATTGTTTTAATAAGTATTATACTTTAAGTCTTGATATCTTATTATCCAAAACTCAATTTGGACAAATAAATATATCATTTTGATGCTCTCACCGAGTAGAACACATTTGCGCAATTACCTTCGCCAACAAACAAATGACACGTAAAGAAATTGTGCCTCAAGTTGCACAATTTATTTCACTAAAAACACTAATTTTTCAACAATAGAAGACCCACATTGGTTAGAAATTGATGTTGGTTTTAAAAATTATATTATTAAGTACCAATAGAAGAAATACATCTTACATTGGTTGGAAAGTGATGTTGATTTTCAAAATCACTAGAAAACCAAAAGTTTTTAAAGCTTCCACATGGATGCTTTAGAATGAAGATTTATCCAAAGGTGGTGAGGTGGCAGAACCATAGAAAATTATTTTTACTTATACACATTTGATAAAAGATTTTTACCATTATTACCATTAGAAGATGTATATCTCACATTGGCTAGAAAATGATGTTGAGTTTAAATTATTTTATATTATTACCAATAAAAGAGATGTATAACACATTGTTTAAAAAGAAAATGTTAGATTCTAAAGTCTTTAGACTAAAGACTTTCACTTTTACAAGAGATGTATCTCACATGGTTACAAAATATTCTACTATTATTATCAATAGAAGAGATGTATCACACATTGATTAGAAATTGATGTTTGTATTAAAAATACTATTATTAATTACTAATTGAAAAGATGTAGCATACATTTGTTATAAAGTGATGTTGGTTTTCAAAGTTTTTTGATAAAAAACTTCTACCATTATTATCAATAGAAGATGTGTATCTTACATTGTTTAAAAATGAATTATGATTTTAAAAAGTTTTAACAAAATGACTTCTAATATTATTATCAAGTTATATGTTAATTTTAAAAGTCTTTAGATAAAAAAATTACTATTATTATTAATACAAAATATATATCCCACGTTAGCTAGAAACTTATATTAATTTAAAAAGTGTTTAGATAAAAAAATCGTTTAATAATATTAACAATATAAAAAAAATTATAACCATGGAAGAGATTAACAATCTAATTATAATGTCTAAAAGTTATATTAGTATTACAAAAATATATATATCCCATATTATACCCGTGCATAACACGGGCTAAATAACTAGTATAAATATAACAAATGTGAAAAAAAATCTGGATAAGAATTTTAATGGAAAGGAATTGATAGTTGAGATTATAAAATAAAGTCAATGTCCACATCAGTTATTAATTAGTAAAAATATTTTCCAACCTGTGCAATTTCAATAAACATAGAAAGTGAAGTCCCAAAGCGTTTTCTCATCTTGACTGATCGTGAGTCGTGACTATACATGTTGTGGCTTTATTAGGGTGTCAAGAGACACTTTACTTATGATTTATATAAAGAACTAAAATAAAATAAAATAAAAATAAGATGAAGATCCTATATAGTTCATCTTTATCCAAATCCAAATCCAAATCCTAATCTTAATCTAATCTTTATTTAATAGTTGCAATTGCAAACTATACACCGAATATATATATATATATATATATATTCTTAATGCCTTTCCACGTTGTTATTTAATTATTACAACCTTCCCATCTCATGAACTTCAAGGGAATATCTTATTAGACCCTTCCCTCTCATCAGGAATTGCAAGCGACTTTTGTTTATTCTGTAAAATGAATATATAGCAATGGAATTAATTGGATTTGGATTTAAGATGGAACCCCTTTTGTTAACCAACATTCGACAAAGACAACTTACCCTTCTTCAACACTTAGTTGTAAGGAAAGTCATATGATTAGTGGTAAGAATAACATTTTCCTTTATTAAATTATTAAATTTTCTTATCTAGCTATTTGTGAACTAATGAGATTGTGACTAATTCTACATTTCATTATTATCTTAAACGAGTAGATCTGCAGTAACATGATCTTACAAATATTTCGTAACATAGAGTCATCCATGTTAAATGTATCAAAATTTTAGATATTGCAGCGCTACCCTTAACTTTTGGAAACTAATGCTCCACCTCTCAGATTTTATTTATGAAAACCGTTAACTTTTTGGCATTGAATGTCACTTTTGGCTTAAAATGTGTTACTTTTAATCACTCAATGAATATGTCATTATGTATTAAAGGCGTGTCGTTGTTGCCTTTAAATGTCACTTTTAATCTCTCAATGTGTAAATCATTATATATGAAAGTGTGTCACTTTTGCTTTTAATGTGTCACTTTTGTCTTTAAATATGTCACTTTTAGTTCCTAAATATATACATCATTATGTATGAAAGTGTATCACTTACTCTCTCTGTCCCTAAATTATCGTCCTAGTTGACTCGGCGCACAAATTAAAAAAAACAATTGACTTAATTATTTATATTGTTTTAATGTGTAGTTTCCTTTAAAGTCCATGTGTATGTGACCTATAACTAAAGTGAGGTGAAAAAGTAAGGGTAAAGTAGTAAAAGTGATGTTCTAAAAAGGTAAGTTTGTATATGGACAATTATTTTAGGACTGACGAAAAAGGAAATGCGGACGATAATTTAAGGACGGAGGGAGTATTAATCTTTAATATGTCACTTTTGCCTTTAAATTTATCACTTTAGTCTCTCAATGTGTTAGTCATTATGTATAAAAATGTGTCAGTTTTGTCTTTAAATATGACACTTTTAGTCATTCAATGTATGGGTCATCATCAATAAAATGTTTTTGGCTTTGAATGTGTTACTTGTGATCTTAAATATGTCATTTTTTGAATTAAAATTGATCAAAACTTTGAGTTGATTTAAGACTAAATGCAAATTCTGCACACATAGGGACTTTGGCACGCTTGCTAGAAACATTGGGCGCACATCAAATCATCAAATAATTCATTAATTCGGTGGCACACTCGTAGCCTTAGTGGTATGTGCCTTCTCACAATGTAGCGTGTTTGACAAAGCTTGAACCTTGACATTTTTTATGGATCCGGGTTAGGTCTTTTGATCCGACCTGACTGATGGGTTGCACATGGTCAAACTGAACCCAACTTCCTTTTCCTTCTTATTTAGGGCTCCGTCTTACAAATTTGAGATCCGTAAGACGGTCTTACATAAGTTTTTACCTTTCAAAATTGATGATTTAGATGTATTTGATATCAAGAAAATATAGCAAAGGAAGTTTTACTTTCCCAAGATTAAATCGTTAATTTGATCTTTTAAAACATGAATTAAATTTTCATCTGTCGGTGGTGTAGAATTTATTTTTACAAAAGCAACTCGTGGTTCACAACATGCGACCAACCAAAATTTTAATAAATAAAAACAAAGATTGTGATTAGTACGTATCATAATCCAAAGGTCATTTGCTTTAAAAAGATTTGACGACGGATGAAAATTTTAATGTTAAAATATTATGTTGTTAATGTATCTAAGTCCTTTCTCAACTAGCCCATAAATTAGGCTGTCCATAATGCTGCAAACATTTAGGGTGAAATTCGGGCGATCTATTTTTCCAAATTTATAACCCCTCTAGTTTTTTGTTCTTTTTTTCAACCGCAAAAAGTCATTATCAAAATAAATGTTCTTATAATACTCAAATTCATAAAACATTGTAAATTTCTTATTATTCTTCTCCCTCGTTTGTTTGAAGACGCAAAAAAAAGTATAAAGTGGAAAGAGAGTTGGGAGTTGGGTAGCGAGTAAAAATGGTAGTTACTATATACTGTTTCTTCGTTATCTATTCGTTACCTGAACTTCCGCTCTTTCATTATTTGTGTTTGTATGATTCAAAATATATTGTATTTTATATTGTTATACATGCAAACTGTTCGATAAATGTATGAATAAATTATTTTTCCTTGTTTGACACCTTTTTGAATCAAGATGCTTCAATTTTGAATTTGGGATGCATGAAAG
This sequence comes from Codonopsis lanceolata, assembly GCA_013146195.2. Lineage (NCBI taxonomy): Eukaryota > Viridiplantae > Streptophyta > Magnoliopsida > Asterales > Campanulaceae > Codonopsis > Codonopsis lanceolata. The sequence goes on along the minus strand of CM028378.1, from coordinate 135,862,651 downwards.
ATGCATATAAATTAATTATTTGTTTAATGTTTAGTAAAAAGAAGGTAGATGAATGTCAATTTTCATTACAATTTTTGCATCGCAATCAAAAATTGGACTAGGTAAATAAAATTAGATTATGTAATTAAAATTGATTTTTGCACGGCAATGCGAAATTGGACTAGGTAAATAAAATTAAATTCGGTAATTAAAATGGATGTATCGCGATGCAAAATTAAATTAAGTAATTAAAATTGATTTTATTTAAATTGATGCCTCACGATGCAAAAATTTATGCATCATGATGCATTTCCGTTACGCACTCCAGACTCATTAAAGTATCGTTATCTTTTTACCCCCAAAACTATTGAAAAAGAAAACAAAATAGTTATACTTTGAAAAATAGACTCACTCACAATTATTCGAAACATTCATGTCAACTGTTTATTAGTTGAGCATATGTAAAGCTTAACGGGCTAAGATCTTAGGTCCCCCAGCCTGGCCCGAGAATAGAAGATTATCTAGCATTTTGACTAGAAAATTAAGTTGGATCCTTTAACTGGGTCAGAGCATGTACAGTGGATATTCAAAAATTAAAAACATCTTATTAGAAATTGATAAAATAATTAATTAGATATTCATTTGATTCAAAATAAAAAAACCTTCCTAATGGTTGCATGAAATCCAATACATTAAATACTCTACCATCTTTATTTCAATTAATGTAATATTTTTACAGAAAAATGACTAGAAAAACTTGAAAAAATCATAGAAATTTTTATGATGTCCAAATGAAACAAACCAAATTTCTATTTATAGCTAAATATATACTTTAATTCAAGAAAAAAATAAAAATAAATAATTTTTTTGGCTGAAAATCGTCAAAAAATGCAATGAAGAAAAATATAATGATGACCATTAAAATGTTGACACATGGAAACGGGGGGAAGGTGGCGCATGCCTTGGATTTGGCGCCGTTTGGGGAACCCGTGATTTTTGTCCCCTCAAATCTTCCGTTGATTTTTTAAAGATTCATTAAGAATCTCCATTAGAGATGAAGATTGGGGGGGGGGGGGATACCCCATTGTGTCTGCTCTCAGAACACTCCTCTTGTGCCATCTTAGTCGCGGTTTAGTATGCGTTCCAAAGGTTATAGGTTGGTGCCTATGAAGAGAAAGAAATTAGGAGAAATTCTATCTGGTCTCCCTTGAAAAATTTCAACTGCTTTAAACCTTTATAATTTTTGAAACAAAAAAAAAAGGCATGTCATTGATCGCAATGAACAAAATAAGGCACTTTTGTGCATCGCAATGTACAAATGATGCACGTGATGCATGAAATGTGTTTTTCCGGTCTAAAAAAATATAAAGGTGTAAAGTGGTTGAAAACTTTTAATGTGGATTGACCCACAATCCTTCCCAAGAAATACTATAAGATTTGTTATATAAGCTATTGAGTTGTGATTAATTTGGAAACCCGTAAATGTTATGTCATGGAAGTGTAAAAAGAGAACTGGACAATCATACAAATATCAAGCAGCCTATGTTTGATGGTTCAATCTCAAGCTCTAAAATTAAATTAAAAGAAAATTTTGAGCTCCAAAATATTCAAACTGCCTTCTAAGTTCTAATGCTAATATCGAGCTTTGATATTGACCATCTAAACAGTGTCTTAGGCTCCAGAAATATAAGTCATCTGAAATCTTCAAAACTTCATCATTGATCGCCCCAAACTCTCAAAATATCTTCACCTCTGTTTTTCCGTATGTAATTGGACTCTACATTCTAACTTCAACATTTGGGCTTTGACATCATAAATAAGTGCCATCAAATAGTAATAAGATCTCTTGGGCCTTAGAGTAGGTTTGAATAAGGGTGAAATTCGGACCAGTCCACTTTATTAAGTTTCTAATCACTAAGGTTAAGGTATCCTCTTTTTATTTTGGGAGAATTTCAAGTGGGTACAATTTTGAAAACATGTTTTCATATAGAACCATCAATTTTTTGGACATTTCATTTAACTACAAATTGCTTGCCAAATGACAAAAAATGTCATTAATGAAGACAAAACCGATCCCATTATGCAGACCAAATCAAGCGTAAACTCGATGCCGTCCGGCATCGATGCATTTGACAAAGATTAATGCAGACCAAATCAATCAGAAACTCGATGCCAAGTGCCGGCATCGATGCATTTGACAAAGATTAATGCATGACCAAATCAATCCAAACTCGATGCCAAGGCCGCATCGTGATGCATTTGACAAAGATTAACGCAGACCAAAATCAATCTGTAAACTCGATGCCAAGCCCCGCATCGATGCATTTGACGTAAAATCAAGCTGTAAACTCGATGCCAAGTGCCGCATCAGATGCATTTGACAAAGATTAATGCAGACCAAATCAATCCAAAACTCGATGCCAAGCCGCATCGATGCATTCGACAAAGATTAACGCAGACCAAAATCAATCCGTAAACTCGATGCCAAGCCTCGGCATCGGGATGCATTTGACGTAAAATCAAGCGTAAACTCGATGCCAAGCCGGCATCGGATGCATTTGACAAAGATTAATGCAGACCAAATCAATCCGTAAACTCGATGCCAAGTCCGGCATCGGGATGCATTTGACAAAGATTAATGCAGACCAAATCAATCCGAAACTCGATGCCAAGTGCGGCATCGATGCATTTGACGATTAATGCAAGACCAAAATCAATCAAACTCGATGCCAAGCCCGGCATCGATGCATTTGACGTAAAATCAATCCGTAAACTCGATGCCAAGCCCGGCATCGATGCATTTGACAAAGATTAATGCAGACCAAATCAATCCGAAACTCGATGCCAAGTCCGGCATCGATGCATTTGACAAAGATTAATGCAGACCAAAATCAATCAATCGAAACTCGATGCCAAGCCACGGCATCGATGCATTTGACGTAAAATCAATCAGAAACTCGATGCCAAGCCCCGGCATCGGGATGCATTTGACGTAAAAATCAATCGAGAAACTCGATGCCAAGTGCTTTGGCATCGATGCATTTGACAAGATTTTGGAGGACCAAAATCAATACAAACTCGATGCCAAGTTCGCATCGATGCATTTGATAGTATTTTGGAGGACCAAATTAATCCGAAACTCGATGCCAAGTCGGCATCGGGATGCATTTGACAAAGATTACGCAGACCAAATCAATCGAAACTCGATGCCAATCATTGGCATCGATGCATTTGACGTAAAAATCAATCCGAAACTCGATGCCAAGCCACGGCATCGATGCATTTGACAAAGATTATGCATGACCAAAATCAATCCAGAAACTCTGATGCCAAGTGCTGGCATCGGATGCATTTGATAGTATTTTGGAGAACCAAATTAATCAAGAACCTCTGATGCCAAGCCCTGGCATCAGGATGCATTTGACTTGATTTTGGAAGACAAAAATCAATCCAAAAACTCTGATGCCAAGTGCGCATCGGATACATTTGATAGTATTTTGGAGGACCAAATCAATCTAGAAACTCGATGCCAAGTGCGGCATCGGGATGCATTTGACGTAAAATCAATCGTAAACTCGATGCCAACCGTTGGCATCAGGATGCATTTGACTTGATTTTGGAAGACAAAAATCAATCCAGAAACTCTGATGCCAAGCCCTGGCATCAGGATGCATTTGACAGTATTATGCAGTACCAAATTAATCCAAAAACTCTGATGCCAAGCCCTGGCATCAGGATGGATTTGACAGTATTTTGAAAAACAATCAAATAGAAACTCTTTCAACGAGAAATTCCTTAGAACAAGCCTATGACGCTTAGGGTTCTTCAAGCAAAAAGCAAAAAAAATCAAATTTTATTAAAAACTACCCAAATAATGTTCAATAGGGTATTTATATGCCCTAACAATCCAAACCCTAAAAGGAAAAGTCTTAAACAAAAAAGACGAAAAAGCTCGAAAACTTCAAAGGCCCATAACAGTACTTAAACAGCGTTTTTGGGCTAAAATGAATAGTTCACGGGTAAACCCGGTGAATCTTGTAGAGCTCGCCGAGAGCTTCGATTTGATATGCTGTGGGTCCCGTAATTCATCCGACGCGAAAGTTATGCTCCGTTAAAGTTACCGCTTAGGTGCTCTCTACTAGTGCTTAACGGAAACTAACGGAGAAACTGTCAAACCCAACTTTCGAACTCCGAACTCTTACCAAATGTCAACCTTATGTGCCTCAGTAACAAAAGGACAATCTAATGTTGTTAAATAGCATAAAATCAAGAAGAAATGCGATGAAGGAGATGAAGAAGTAACCTCTGAACCCTTGAGGTTTGTGCATTCTTTGAAGAATTAATTTTCTTTCCTTTTTCTATGGAGAATTATTAATAATGTCTTCTGCTTTCAAACATTTCAAATACTCCATTACTTATTTTCGCTTTACCCCTTCCTTGATTAACGTTGCTTGCAAATCGATACAAGAGGAAGTAGACCATATATGACGGACGAAATCTTTGACGCATTGTATCATCATGCGCATAAAACACTTGGTTTACTTCTTGCATGTGCTTAAGGGTTAGATGCATGCGTAGCACTTCGATGGGTGATTGTGGCAATTTAAGCTGCACGGAAGAATTAGTGGTCTCAATGTCCAATACGATAGTCGATGTTGATCATGATATGGTGGATGGTATGTCTGAATACCACCAAGCTGCTTATCTTCAAGCCATGAGAGTGGGCCGCGGCCTTCTTGGCAACACATTCTTGTCGCATAAACCATACTTATGCAGAGATGTGACCAAACTCCGCATGAGCGAGTACCCTATGGCACACAGTGCACGCGCTACAGGACTCACCAGTTGTTTTACAGTTGGCTTGAAGAGTATCGCCACTGGTAATCGTGATCATGTACTTGAGTTCTTTTTTTCCAAGGGCACAACATATAGCAGATCAGATTTCCATGGATGTAGAAGGAGAAGAAGCTCAAGAAGAAGAGAGCAGTGAGGAGGACTAAGATAGTGAGCATGGAGGTGTCGAAAGGGCTACTGTTGGGAAGGTGGGGTGGAAAGGGCATTGATGTACTTTTTCTCTAAAATTGTATTTAAAAGATATGTCTAAAAAATAGGTGGATTTATTTGAAAACATGTTTTAAAAGATGTACCGGCTTGTAATTATTCCTTCTATTTTCAATCGAAAAAAGTCACGTTTAGACCCGAAAATACTGCGATACCCTTAATGAGCAAGAGGTACGCTACGACGAGTTTATATACCGCAGTGCAAAATATAGTGACGGATGAAGTATTCATTTTTTTTATTATTATTAGTTTGAACAGCGGTTTACAAATTCAAAAGCCAACAAAGTTTTGTACCACAATTTACAAATTCAAAAGCCAACAAAGTTTTATACCGCGATTCACAAATTCAAAAGCTAGCATAGTTTTGCACCGCGATTCTTTTCTTAAAATTGTTGCACCGCGATATATTTACACTTTATACGTAATTTATTGAAAATTAATTAATTTTTTGCACTTTAACAACCTTTTCAAACCGCGATTCACAAATTCAAAAGCAAGCATAGTTTTGTACTGCGATTCACAAAATTAAAAGCATGAATATTCTTGCACCGCGATTCTTTTTTTAAAATTGTTGCACTGCGATATATTTGTACTTTATACTGTAATATATTGAAAATTAATTAATTCTTTGCACTTTAACAATATTTTTTGAAACAGTGATTCATAAATCATTAAACGAAAATAAAAAATTATATAAAAAGTGATTTTTGAACCGCGATTCATGCGGCTACTCATCGTTAAGCGTTCATTAAGGGTAACGAAGTCATTTCTCTCCCAAAAGTGACTTTTTCTGATTGAAAATAAATAAAGTGTACTGTAGCGATTAAATTGTTGGAAAAGCGAACCGGCCCGCAATTTTTTCTTTAAATAAGGGGAAAATTCTGGCCGGTCCCTTTTTCTAAGTTTTTTTACCCCAAAAGTCCATTGTTCTTTTTTTCAACCGCAAAAGATCACTTTTCGAAATATTGTTCCAAAAATGTTATTGTCTTCATCAACAACTCCGACAACACACTTTGGATTTGAAAATTGTGATTGTGCACAACGAAACGGAGATCGACGTGCCCAGTTAGGTCGTAAGGGTCGAGGGGCAACGCCCCTGAAAGATAAACGGGTTTTTTGATCCATGAAATACAAAAGTATAATGAATTTGTATTGTGTTGAAGGATTTTTCGGTTGAGACGAAGACATCGAAAGATAAGGAAGAAAAATGCTTACAACAGGGGAGATTGAAGAAGAAAGTGAAAGAAGTAAACTGGTTTTTTATGTTATAATATCGCGGCGCAAAAATGTATTAGATGATATTTGTGCACCGCGGTTTGAAGTTTAATTTTCTAGTTTATTTTTGTACCGCGATTCAAATTTCATTGCATTAGTTTTACAACGTAGTTCAAAGTTTAATTTTCTAGTCTATTTTTGCACAGCGATTCATATATTTCATTGTATTAATATTTACACATCGGTTTAAAATTTAATTTCCTAGTTTATTTTTGAACCGCGATTCATAAATTTCATTATATTAATTTTTGCACCACGGTTCAATAGTTTAATTGTAATGCAGTGCAAAAATAATGACCTTCGTAGCGCGCATACGGTTCATTAAAGATATCATAGTCATTTGGCCACCAAAAGTGACTTTTTCTGGTAGAAAAAAATGGAACTGTAGCGATTAAAAAATTTTTAAAAATGGACCGACCCACAATTTTTCCTTTAAATAAAGGTAAAATTCTGGACGGTCCTTTTTTCAAAGTTTGTAACATCAAAAGTCCACCTTTTTTTTCAACCACAAAAGACTATTTTTCAAAATACTGTTCCGAAAATATCATCGTCTCCTTCAACAGTTCTAACAAGCACATTGGATTCGAAAATCACCATTGTTGTGCAACGAAACGGGGATCAACCTTTGTATCGCGGTTGAAAAATTGATTCATGAAATACGAAACTATAATGGATCTGTATTGAGTTGAATGATTTTTCAGTTGGGATAAAGATAGAAACGGAAGAGGAAGAAGAAAAGAAGGTTTGGGAGAAAGAAGATGGAAGAAGAAAGGTGGAGGACGTGTTTTGTTTCATTACCATTTTGTATCGCGATTCAAAAATTGTTTCATCGCTATTCAAAAATTGTTTCATCGTGGTGCAAAATGTGTTTCATCGGGATGCAAATTTGGATTACGTAATTAAGACTTATGTATTGTGGTTAAAAAATTATTTCATCGCTATACAATGAGTGTTTCATCACAGTGCAAAAATGATTCAATGAAATTAATGTATCGCGGTGCAAAATTTAACCTCTGTAGCACGCCTTCGATTCATTAAGAGTATCGTAGTCATTTTACCCCCAAAAGTGACATTTTCCAGTTGAAAAAAGGGGGTACTTTAGCGATTAGAAATTTCAAAAAGTTGACCGGTCCGCAAATTTTCCTTTAAATAAGGGTAAAATTCGACTAGTCCATTTTGCAAATGTTTATAACCCCTCTAGTTCCACCTTTTTTTAAACCGCTAAAATCCATTTTTGAAATAAATGTTCCTAAAGTGTCATCGTCTCCTTCAACAGTTTCGGCCAACACTTTGGATTCAAAAGTCACCATTGATGCGTAACGAAATGGAGATCGACCTGGTCTGGTTCATTAAGTACGAAATTATAATAAATTTGTGTTGGGTAGAAGGAAGTTTCAGTAGGGATGAAGGCAGAAGAAGAGGAGAAGAAGAAGACTTACGACGGAGGAGATAGAAGAAGAAGGTGAAAGGTATGGTCTGTTTCATTATGATTTTGTATCGCGATATAAAAGTGGATTAGGTAGTATTTTATGTATCATGGTGCAAAAATTGATTGATCACGGTGCAATATTGGATTAAGTAATTAAAATATATGTATCGCGGCACAAAAGTTGATTTATCACGATGCGAAAATTGGATTTCGTAATTAAACTTGATTCTATTTATATTAATGCATCGCGATTCAAAAATCGATACACAGCGATGCATTTCCGTAGTGTGACTCAGACTCATTAAGAGTATCATAGTCTTTTTGCCCTCAAAAGTATAATTTTTTGTTTGACAAAAAAAAGAGACTGGAAGGATTATAAACTTTGGTAGTGGACCGGCCCACAATTATTCCTTTAAATAATAGGGGTGGTAAGATTTATCCAGTCCATTAACTTTTCCAATATCCACATTATAAAGGGATGTAAAGCGATTGAAAAAAGAATTGACATGTTATTTTTCCTTATAAACAAATTACTATTATGTTAAGTATTTAAAATCCAATAACTTACATAAGGCATTAAAATTGTTCACCTAATAGAGACCAATAATAAAAACGATCAACGTATATTTTAATCCGATTATCCATTGATTTATCTGATATTGTTTGTTCGTTTTGGAGTTCTAATCACCCTCTCAACTCAACCGGAAAAGGTATTATTTCCCAATTCTCCCGCCCTCCATCCTCTCTCTCTCTCTATATATATATATATATATATATATGTGTGTGTGTGTGTGTGTGTGTGTGTGTGTGTGTGTGTGTGTGTGTGGTTAATTACATAAAAAAACTCTAACCTATTTTAGTTTTTTTTTGTTTTGAACCATGTGTTATTTTTTTGCATGTAAAACCTCAATCCAACTTTTTTTCCCAATTAAAACCTTCGAAAAAAACTGGTTAGTTTTTGTAACGGGAAGATGACTAGACATTCTAGTGGATGCCTACGTGAACTGGACGGGAGAGTTCATGTCCACATCATTCATCCAGCCAAAAACAATTTTGTTATAAACCATGTCATATTTTGAAATTTCAAAAACACCCAATATTTGACCAGATTTTCACAAATTTGAATGCAATACAAACCTCATACAATTGTTAAAATTTCAAAATGAACCCTGACAGTTTGCAAACCATGAATATATATATATATAAAATATATATAGAGAGAGAGAGAGAGAGAGAGAGAGAAAGAAAGGGATGGAGGGCGGGAGAGAGTTAGAGAATTGGGAAATAGTACCTTTTCCGGTTGGGTTGAGAGGGTGATTAGAACTCCAAAACGAACAAACAATATCAAATAAATCAATGGATAATCGAGTTAATGTCTACATTAATAAGCTAAAGTTCATAAGCCAAAACGGTAAAAAAAAAAGGAGTATTAAACCAAAAGCTGATTTGGGAGATTACTAAATGTAACTCACTTCCATAGCACTCCAATAAGTTTAATAATTAAGCACGTCTTGAACGAGCATTCAAGTAAATATGTTTTTAAAGCAGCAAACTCATCCCAAAAAAATGCAACATTGATTGCCTGATACTACAACACACTAATTATTTCATATTTTTACAGATGAATAAGGTGCAAAAGATGGTGTGTTAATTTTGTTTGATCGCTATTCTTTGCTTCACCAGGATCCCAAGTTTGATGTGGAATCCTCCAGCACATACAAACCTATGAAATGCAACATTGATTGCATTTGTGATAGTGATAATGGTGCAATGTATTTATGAAAGACAGTATGCTGAAATGAGTTCTAGCAGTGGAGTCCTTGGTGAGGATATCTTATCTTTTGGAAACCAAAGTGAACTTACACCCCAGCATGTTGTTTTTGGTTGTGAAAATAAGGAAACTGGTGATCTTTATAGTCAACATGCTCATGGAATAATGAGTTTGGGATGTGGCGATCTGAGTATCGTTGATCAACTTGTTGAAAGAGGTGTAATGAGCCATTCATTTTCCTTATGTTATGGTGGAAGGGACGTTGGAGGTAGGGTAATGGTCCTAGGTGGAATTTCACCCCTGTAGACACGGCCTTTGCCCACTCAGACCCTGTAAGCAGGTATGCTATGTATCTTACAAAACTTACAGTTTTTCTAACAAATACATTTGACACATCTCACATATTTACTCTTGTCTCGGAATGGCAACAATCCTTATTACAATAGTGAGCTGAAGGAGATACACGTGGCTGGGAAACGATTGGCTCTAAATCAGAATGTTTTCGATGGGAAACATGGGACGATCCTAGATAGTGGTACAACATTTGCGTGCCTACCTAAAGCAACTTTTCCCGTCTTTAAAGATGTAGTAAGACCTTTTTTTTTTTTTTTTTGAGTTCTTTATGCCTCCATTTCCATTGTTTGATTATGACAAAACAAAACTATGCTACTTATACGCTTGATTGATCTTTTAATTTTGTCATACTATGTCTATTAGCCTTGGTGAAAGATTAGCAGCGTAAAGCCTTATTAAGTTCAGGCAGACACTTAAATCCGTGTGTAAGTAATGAATATGACAAAGGAACTCATACTACAACACACTAATTATTTGACAATTCTTGCTAATGAGGCTCGTCTCAGGGCTCTTCAAATCAAATCAACACCCATATGAATATAAATCAACATAAAATAAATCAAACCTAGAAAAAGATTTGTACAACTAAATTCAATGAACCCACAAATCTTACCAAAGATTTCAATCTACATTGAAAGAGTACTCAAAACAATAAAAAAACAGAACTTTTGGTTGTAGCTTTGAGATAAAGAAACCCAAATCAAGAAAGATCTTTTTTTATCGGACTTTGTATTTCAATAAATATCAGATTGTGTTTATAAGACTATGTGTTTCTCCCTAATCAACACCTATATGAATAAAAGTCAACATAAAATAAATCAAACCTAGAAAGAGACTTTTATATGTAAATTCAAGGAACCCTCGAATCTTACCAAAGATTTCAATCATCCTTAAAAGGTACTCAAAACAATCAAGAGCAGAGCTTTTGGTTGTAGCTTTGAAGCACAAAAAGAAACTCTATTCAAGAAAGATCGATTAGAGTATGTGACCTACTAAAGTGATCTTTTCTGAGAGACAAACAAAAGAGGAGATATAAAGAGAGAAATGACATTATAAGTTTGTTTTGAAAAGAAATGAACCTGGAGAGATCAGGCTCGAAATCATCTTCAAGGATCACTCTTTTTCATATTTGATCCAATTTTGAAGCTTTCGACTCGGAGACTCGCTTCTTCGAGCTCACTTTGCCGGTTGACATTTTAAACGCGCAGATTGTTCAACGTTCAGTTCCGCATATCTCGTTTTTTTTAGCTCTTAGCTGAAGATGTGTGTGTGTATGTGTGAGAAAGTGAGTGAGAAATTTCAATTAGTTTGAAAAATACAGAATATTGAAGCTTTAAAAATCTCAATTAGTTTGCCCCAAAATTGAAAGAAAAAAAATACATAAACCAAAAAACTTACCGTTGATGGAGTCGCGGGGGTCGGAGAGGTGTGGGTCGAAGAGATGGAGAGGTGAGGCGAGGGAGAGGTTAAGATATAGATACAGAGATGGAGATGAAAATGAAGAGGGAAAGGAAAAAGGAAAATGTATAGACTACAGAGATGGAGATGAAGAGGGAAAGGAAAAAGGAAAAGGTATAGATACAGAGATGGAAAGAAATAGAGTATGAAAAGCTCACCTTTAGCCATTTCTGTCGAGGTTGCCGAGGAGGGTGGTGTTGCTGAGAACAAAATTGTAGAGAGAGAGAGGGCTGGGTTTTTTTTGGGGTGGAAATTAATGGGTTGGTTTCCATTTTCCAATGCCTGACTTCAAACAAATCAAAGAAAACAGTGAGTTGCCCACAGTTTTCATTACAAACCGGTGACTTAGTATTCACGGTTGCAAACATGCCCTTCAGAACCGTAATATTTTCATTCTAATTTTGGAAATAGGTTTTTGGTTGGAAGTTTCCTTAATTGGAAACTTTTTCCTTTTTATATATATAGTATAGCACCCGTGTGATGCACGGGCTAAAATTAAATTTGAAAAAAATGAAAAATAAATAACTTTATAACTAATAATTACATTAATGAATATAAAATATCATAAGCATGATTAAGAGTATATGAATAACCTTTGACACCCCATAACATAACAAATAATTAGAATATACACATGACTACCAAGCCAAAAGGCTGAAGAAGATAACTTTATAAGTTTTTAACTCAACACGATTACTGTTAAGTTGCTTGCTATAATGTGATGGGAATAGAAAAAAGGTAGGGCAATCGTGGGGTCTTCTTTATGCGATCATAACAGGTTCACTCGCGTGCACATATAAAGCAAACCAAGTTATTGAAAAAACAAAATTAGAAAAAATTAATTTCAAATCATTACATGCTCAAGATTAATATATGAATGAAGTTTTGTAAGGGGCAACACATAATTTTATTGTTTTCTCAATTAGCATAATTAGTTTTTCTTTTGAAGGCTCTTGCTTCATAATAATGACCGGTTTAGAAACGCGACCTACAATAATTGTTTTCCATTATTTCTATTTGCACATGAAACAAAGAAGATATCACACATTCATTTAATTATATTTTATGTATTGGAGTCTATTAACAAAATATCAAAAAAAAATATTCCTTTGTGCATAAAACTTGAACAAAAGGTCAGAAGAAGATGTGTCTATTTTCTTGGACTTGGGAGGAGGTGGAGAGATATTTCCTTGTTCATCGGCACCATGAACAAAGTCTGCAATGCGAGATTTTTCTCCCGTAACAAATGCAAACAAAATTGTGTTACAAATAAGACAAATTTAAATCAACTCAATTTTTTAATCACGAAAAACAATAAAACAAATAACAAAATAACTTTCTTAATTATAATTTTTGGAAATTGTTGTAAAGAGGTGTTAGGCCACAAATGAAACATCCATACATATTTTCTAGCTCTAAAGATAAGTTAGATACTATCAGAATTCACCAATACCCATGGATGGAGAATAAAAAAGAACATAAATAAATCAATCGTGACATAAAACCCAAATTAAAAAACAAACTATGAGAAAGGTTGCATATTACATTCTCCTGTTCTAAAATCAACAATGGAATGTGGTCACATCACCAAAATGGTCCTCGTGTAGTGTTCACTCCGCAAGAATCATATTGGTGGAGGATGCAATATTAGATGCAATAAAACATAAGGGTCGGTAATGGGAAGGCAAGAGATGAGTAAATAGAGAAAGGATGTTAAGTAAGGAAGTTATAATCTGATTTTAAGGAATTTCTCTTTGTGCTAATGTGCGTGTCAGAGTCCCCTTAGCCTAATTAAGCACCAAACTTCGTGAATATGCCGGTCAATACTTGCTATCAGCTTCGTCTAGTTTGATATTAATTGTTCTTTACTTTACCACTTGAGAGAACAATTATTCATTGATTGTTTCTCTCATCATTAAACACTTAGTTGAAAACTAATTTGTACACGATCCATTAAACACTTGGTTGAAAATTATTTTCTTACCTAATGGATAAACAAGTGTACCTTTTAAAATCCAAAGCTAATCACTTTGGTAGTGGACGTAGTACTTTTCATAGTACGAACCACTTCTACATTCTTGCGTACTGTCTTGATTGAATTGTCTCTACTTACCTTGCTTGAACTACTTCTACCACTATTCTTAACTTTTTAAGTCTACTGCTGAATCTTATTAACAGCAACAGCCTTCCATCTATTTTATCTTTCTTGATTCTACTGCCCTAACTCTTCTTAAGAGTTAATTATTTTCAAAAGGAGAAAACACTTTGAAAAGTTTTTAAAGCATTTCAAAAATACTACTAGGCTATTCAACCCCTCCCCCTTCTAGCCTAGATTGAGCCTATTTAGGACCAACAGAATCAAACAAAAACTAACACATACGTAAATTGCAATAATCCCCTCTTGAACCCATAAACTTGACAAACTTTTAACACTACAACTAGCAAGGCAAATCAAAATGATCCAGTCAAACCACACACAAATAAAGCAAAATTTCATAAAACACATCAAGATAATCACACGATAAAAGCCCACTAATAAACCTGAAAGCAAATAACATTAAAAATCCCAAGTTTTTGCTCGCATATAGTCACGCCAGGCATACAATAGAAATATTAATTAATTATGTATAAATCATTATCCTCAATTCCAACTATCCTTCCTCGAATCCACAAAGATGACAACCTTCCAACATGAAAACAGAATGGGCATACCCAACCAAACCAACAAAAACCAAACATGATAGAAAGAAATAAAGAAAAAACATAGAGATCGATCATACTTGGAGTTGGAATAGATAGATTTCAATTCCAAGCCCTAAGCTTGGAAATCAATGCAAAAGAGGGAGAGACATGCATGCAAGAAGAAGACTGGACCCAACTTCCCGTTATTTTCTGACTATTAATGGAGCAATGAGGCATGATCACATAAAATGAGAAAAACTATTAGATGTGCTAAATGTGAGAATTACAAACTCTAAACATGATTAAAGATGGTTCTTACGCATCCTGGGACATACACTGCTCAAGAGCCAAAATTTCCAAAGTCGGTTCAATACAAAAGCAGTGCGAACATGATTAAATATGGTTCTTATGTATCCAAGTTATTAGATTATTTGAATGTGAAGCTCCAAATTCAGAAAATTGAGTTGGGCCGTAATTTGGTAGACACCTTTTCAACCTTCTGTTACTAAAAATTTATCCTTTTGTCTCATTCAATTTTTCTGATTTGATCCTTTCACCATTAAAATAACAGAAGGAATCCTAGCACAAAATTAGAGATTGTTAATGTGAGAATCCACACACACAAAGTTTAATTTGGTAGACCTTTCCCAAAAGAAGAGTACTTTATCCCTAAATTTTGAACAATGTCAAATTCAAGAATCAATTTAGTGCATCAAACACCTAAATTGAATAAGAAAAGATGTATGATTTTTTTTTTGGCAGAGGTTTAATGATGCAAATCTTGGTATAGTAGCAGCATGTTTATAATTAACCAATCAGACAATGTAATGGTTTCTTATAGTGCTAGAACCAATAATCATAAATTTTCCCCTAACTAATGACTAAAAGAAGTTTCTGATAACTTGCAAGGCTAAATCACAACAACCCGAAAATCATAATTTTCCAAAAGCTAACATGAAACCTAGATAGTAAAAAGGAAAAGGCATATATTTGTTATATTCCTAGGCATTTCCTTGGGTTGCCTTGTCTTTTGAACTGACTTGCGTCTACTTGACATAAATAAACAAATATTGCTTAATTGAGCCTCCAAATTGTCACACGCGGACTCCTAACTAATATATGTTGGTCATATCAAAGAACTATGTGCCCGAGCTCTCTCCATTGGCGCCTTAGTGACAGTCAATTGAGCCGAAAGGGGGGGGGGGAAGCACAAAGAACTATATATTCATTTTTAATGCAACTTTTAATCAAATGGGAGCAAAAACTGAGAGCAACTTTACAATACCTCAAGATTTTAAGGGAATCTGAACATATACATGGGATTGATTGCATGGAGATTAGTATATTATATAAACCAAGCCCACTAATACATTAGTTCCATATTATGGCACACGCAATTGGAACAGGCACATCTGCAACAAATGGGAGTAAAAACTAAGAGCAACTTTACAATACAACTTCAATGGAATTACAATGTCAAAGTCAGTGATAGGCTATCCAAACTATTATACAGAGAGAGATCATACATGTTTGATATAAAAAAGAATACCTCAAGATTTTGGCCCGGAATGGGAGGTAGATTTTCAAAAAGAGTATCGGTAAGTATTTGCGACTTAGTCTATCTCTAGGTATGCATGTGCGTCTTCAACGAAATATTGAATAAAGGAAATGAGAACATAAAGAAACACATTTTGAGTAATTTCTCAATCGATGAGAATGCCCGCAAGGAAAGGATATAATCATAGACGGAGAGGCTATTTTGCAGAGATATGTTGAATATACAGATTTGGAATTTGAAAATTAAACTAATCAAAACAGAGATATGTTTTATCCTTGTCACCTTCTGTCTTCATAACTTCCATTTTTGGTAAGGGGTTTTTGGACAAAAAAATCTTTCTAAGTGACAATTCTGCTTTTATATAGATATAGATATTCCTTTATATCCTAATTCACTTCATACTATAGCAAAGTTAATACATTTATATCATATACGATTGCAACTCTAAAATATATTAATTTTAATGAAAGCTTGGTACAAATCAAATTTAACGTAAAATTGAGTAATGAAATAGGGTGTTTAATTACCTTCTTTCCATAAAAACTTTGGGCAACACAAAAGCTTGGGATACTTTACCTTCAGCTACTTCGAGCTTTTTATTCCCAGCATCCATGTATTGGCTCGTCCCACTGTTGTTAATCCAAATCAACCTTCTGCATCATCAATCTCTTCTTTTTCCTTAACCCAACTAATTCACCTTCCAATGCAGTGCTCCCTTCTTCATTAAAAGGCCCGCCAAAGATCCTGACCTGCTGACTTGAGGTGACGTGCACCCCTGGATATTCTTCAAGAGATGTCTCTTCCCTTGAAAGAAACTTTCATTTGTAAACTCCAACTCATCCGTGCCAATCTTGCAAAATCCCTTAACACAATTACTGTAGAAACTAACAAGAGTTTAGGAATAATGACATAGTCTTTCCATTGATTGAATCACCTATTTATAGGGAGAGATACAATTAGGGTTACACTTGGAGTAGGGTACAAGAATCATATACAAGGAAGGAATCAAAATAAGGAAAGAACTCTACAAGGAAATTACCACTAATTACTAATACAAATAAATACAAATAAGCAAGAATAATAAAAAGATATTATTCTCTAATATGCCCCCCACAAGATGGACGTCCAAGAGGAGAGACCAATCTTGTGAAGTAATTGATGAAACCGCTGGTGAGCAAGAGGCTTGGTCAAGGCATCGACCAATTGATCAGTCGAGGAGACATGACAGACTCGCATAAGCCCATCCTGAACTTGTTGCCGAATGAAGTGAAAGTCTAGAGCCACATGTTTTATGCGAGTATGAAAAACTGGGTTCGAGCAGAGACTCGTGGCACCCACATTGTCACAGTAAATGACTGGTTGAGTCGAGGAGGTGAGACCAAGTTCGCCAAGAAGAGACACAATCCGCCGGACCTCAGCGGCAGTGGCAGCCACTGCCCGGTATTCAGCTTCAGTCGAGGAGCGAGCCATATTGCGTTGTTTCTTGGATCTCCAAGAGATCGAGTTGCTTCCAAGATAGACAATATAGGCATTGGTGGATGTGTAGTCATCCTTGTTACCAGCCCAGTCCGCATCAGTAAAGGCATGGACAGCAGGAGGAGACTGACGATGAAGGAGGATGCCCACATTGAAAGTACCAAAGAGATACCGAAGAACTCGCTTGACCGCATTCCAGTGCTCAGTGGTCGGTCGATGCATGAACTGGGAGAGTTTGTTGACAGCAAAGGCAACATCAGGTCGAGTAAGCGACAGATACTAAAGACTCCCGATCATTGCTCGGAATTCTGTCGGATCTGTGAGAGCAGTGCCCGTATGAAGAGTCAAGGTGGACGAGGTAGCAAGGGGTTTAGCTACTGGGGGAGCATCGGTCATGCCTGTGCGAGCAAGGAGATCAGCTATGTACCCACGCTGGGAGAGTAGAAGACCACTTGGGTGCTTAACAACTTCAACCCCAAGAAAATAGTGAAGATCACCTAGGTCCTTGAGCGAGAAGTGATTAGGGAGCAGAGATATGAAAGTCCTTACGGTAGCAGGGTGGTTCCCAGTGATTATGATATCATCCACATATACAAGGAGATAAATGATACTGCCCGGAGTACGAAGGATGAACAGTGATGTGTCGGCCACCGAGTTATGGAAGCCAGAGGCAAATAGAAACTAACGAAGCTCATTATACCATGTTCGGGGAGCCTACTTGAGATCATAAATAGCCTTGCGAAGCCGACACACATGTTGAGGTTTGTCCTTATCTGTGAACCCAGGCGGTTGAGCCATGAATACCTCCTTGGACAGGTTGCCTTGAAGAAAGGCATTGTTCACATCCAGTTGGCGAAGATCCCATCTTCGACAAACGGCCAGTGAGAGAACAAGACGAACAGTGGTCGGTTTAACCACCGGGCTGAAAGTCTCGTGGTAGTCAACCCCTAGTCGCTGGTGAAATCCCTTGGCCATTAGGCGAGCTTTGTAGCGATCAATAGTACCATCAGCATGTCTCTTGATACGGTAGATCCACTTACAGCCAACAATATTATGAGCATCTGCTTAAGGGACTAGATCCCAAGTCCCTTTGCGAGCGAATGCATCAAACTCTTCAGACATGGCCTGACACCATTTCACATCCTTTAGAGCATGAGTGACACATGTTGGTTCACTGTCTATTGCCAGTTGAGCCGAAAGACTCATTTTGGTCTTCGGTTTGAAGATGTTGTTCTTGGAGCGAGTAACAATGGAGGAGGTGCCAGCGGGCACAGGAGCTGGGTCAGCGGGCATGGGAACCAATGTAGCGGGCACAAGACTGGCAGGCACTACGTTATCCTCGGGCACGGTACTGGTTGCCAAGGAGGGCTGAGCAGCAGATATAGTGCAATCCTCGAGCAGGGAGCTGGTGGTCGAGGAGGGTGGAGCAGCGGGCATGGGACATGGAGCAGGCTCAGTGGTATCCTCGGTCATTGTAGCCGGTGTGGGAGGGTGGTTTATGGGCGAGCTGAGATCAACCAAATTCTGATTAGTGTTAGGAGCCACGGACAGAGAGGTGCCAAAGCAGGCAGCAGACGGTGTGTATGAAGCAGAGAGCAGCTCGTGTGGAAGAAACCAGGGTTCACAGTTGTAGATAGCCGGGCGAACAGAAGCGGTGGGCGAGATGGACATGGGAAAGACATACTCAACAAAGTGAACATGACGTGAAACGAAGAGCTTGGTGGTGCTCGGATCGTAACACCGATAGGCATTTTGAGTGAGCGAGTAGCCTAGGAAGTCACAAGGAGTGGAACGAGCAGCCAGTTTGTGGGCGGTGTAGGGGCGAAGCCAAGGGTAGCAAAGGCAACCAAAGGCACGGAGTTTGGAGTAGTTGGGCGGAGATCCAAACAGTTTGTGGTAGGGAGATAGGTGAGCTAGGGTGGGTGTGGGTAGACGATTTATGAGGTAGGTGGCGGTTTGGAAGGCAAATGACTAGAAAGGCAGCGGAAGAGATGCGCGAGAAAGGAGAGAGAGACCGGTCTCAACTATGTGCCGATGACGGCGTTCCGCGAACCCATTGTGTTCCGGGGTGTGAGGAGGTGAGGTGAGATGAGTGATGCCATGAGTGGACAAGTAAGTGACCAAGCCATTGTCCGGGGCAAGTCCCATGTACTCGCCACCATTGTCCGAGTAAAGAGTGACAATGTGTCTTTTAAAATAATTTTCGACCAGGGCTTTGAAGCGAGGAAAGAGAGTGGCGACCTCAGACTTTCGTCTGAGCAGGTAGAGCCATATGTAGTGAATGTAGTGATCAATAAATATGACATAGTATTTAAAACCATCAGCAGATGGAATGGAAGAAGTCCAGACATCAGAGTAAATAATTTCGAACGGGAAAGAAGACACTAAAGTAGATAGCGAGAAATGAATTTTGTGACTTTTATTGCATAAACAATCATTACAATGTTTTTGTTTGATGCAAGTAGTGTCTGACGCAATGCCTAAACTAGATAGAATCTGACGTTGGATGGGTTCAAAGGGATGGCCAAGCCAATGATGCCAGTCATGATGAGAGACTTTAGAACCTACACAAGCAGAAGGGCGAGCAGGAGGAGTTGTGGTCGGCCATTCATACACACCATCTTTAGATTGCCCGCCCAGCAGAATGCTCCCTGTCCATAGATTCTTCACATGAAAAGAGGTTGGTAAGAACTCAATAGAAGTATGATTAGAGAGACAAAATTGAGATATGGAAATAAGGTTCTTTTTCATGTCAGGAACAAAGAGAATATTATGCAAGGCAAAAGTGTGTGATGGTGTATGAAGGGAAGAGAAACCAGTTTTGGAGATAGGAAGCTCGGTACCATCACCAATAACCATGTCATCCATGCCCGTGTAGGAGGTGTGAAGGTGGAGATTGCCAAGGTCGCTGGTAACATGATGAGAAGCACCACTGTCAAGAAGCCAGCCCGGAGTCCCTGTATCCGTAGAGGTCGCTAGATTGGCCCGAGGTGTCCAGCCACTTGTCGAGGAGGAAGTGGCTGCTTGGATGTTGGTGGCAATCAGCTGGTAGATCGGACAGCGAGCAACCGTGTGACCTTGTTGTCGCCAGCCTTGACACTTACCAAGATATGGACGTTGTTGCCGAGGAGCTGATGCCGGAGCCTGCTGTAAAGGATGCCGAGGTTGAGAGGAAGCCTGTCGAGCATGCGAAGAAGAGTGTCGAGCATGCGAGTTGTTGTTCCTCGGAGTAGTAGGATTGGCAGTGACCGGATGGGAGAGGACGCGGGCTGAGATTTTTTCAGGAGCAGCTTGCGGTTGATGAGTTTTTCATGAAGCTCATCGAATGAGATATGGGTATCACATCCTTCAACTACATCCACTATGTGATGGTAGTCATCATCCAACCCACCAAGGAGGATCTCAATGAGGTTCTCGTGGTCAAGCGGTTTGCCCAGAGCCGCGAGTTCATCAGCCCGACTTTTGACAGACTGCCTGTAGTCGGAGATCGACTGAGTTCCCTTGGTTGCTCGCTTGAGGTAATCTTTGATCTGTTTGATGTGACTGCGAGTTGGACGAGCATAGGTATGAGCCAGGATGTCCCAGGCCTCACAAGCAGTGGCGGCTAGGGCTGGCAAATTTCCCGGTTTTCCCGACCCGTCCCGACACCTGACCCGATCCCGACCCGACAAAATCCCGATCCCGACTTTTTCAGGATTTTCCCGTCCCGACTTATTTCGGGACGGGGTTCGGAAAAATTTCGAATCTCGTCGGGATTCCCGTCCCGATCCGACAATGTATTGTTTAATGTTTACGATATGTTTGTGTTGCCTGTGTGTGCGTCTATGTCTATCAGTCTATCTCTCACAAAAGAAGAAACCCTAGAAATCCCAAATCCTCCCCCCGCCTTTTCTCTCTCAACTTCGTTGCGGATCGCCCATCGTTTCCTCCGGCCGCTGTTTCTCTTTCAACCTCGTCGCGAATCGCCCATCACCTCCTCTGGTTGCCGTTTCTCTCTCTCTGACTGTAAATTTCTCTCAATCTCTCGCACTTTCTCTCCCTCTCTCCATCTCTCTCTCTTCCACTAGATACTGAAAGTCTGAAACAGCTTGCCTCGTTGTTGTAAACTTGTGAGTTGTGATGTCCCTCATCTTCGACAGTTGTGCGTATTTGATTTGAAAATTGACAATTCTTTAAGAGACCTTTCTCCTGATTTCTCTGTTTGGGGTTTCACTTCACTGATGTTTATTTGCATTAGTTACTGTGTTTGTTCAAATTGTTATAGACTTTTGAAGATAGGCGTGGTGTTAGTGTTAGTGTTAGTGTTCGTGTGGATGATGTGTATGATTATTGTTAGTCTTAGTGTGATCAATCTGATTCATGGAATTTGTTATTTGTGCAGGATGCTGATGTGGGAAGATGGGTTCTGTAGAGGAAGAGTTACAGAGTGTTTGGAAGAGATCGATGGTGAGGATCCAGTCAAAAAGGCCTTCAACAAAATGTCCATTCAGTTATACAATTACGGAGAAGGGTGGGTACTGGGTAGGTGTTTTTATTTTTGGGATATTACAATTAGTATTAGTACTAATGTATAGTAAAATATCCCTTTAAAAGCGAATAACGAAAAGGAGGATTCATCTTGGTTCGGTCGAATCGTTTGAGTTGTATCCCCATTCTCGGTTCTCACGGATGAACAAAAAATGGGCATGGAATGAGGAAGTTATGAGTACATGATTGTATTCTGATAAGGGTTAAATGGTTGTTCGAGAAGGTTAATGGGGAAAGTTGCTTCGATAAATGTCACAAATGGGTCTTCAAAGAGCTCTTGAATGTGAACAAAACATATCAAACTACTGGCAGAGTTCTTTTGATGTTGTATGTATCTATGAAACACACACACACACACCTTTTCCTTATCACATTGTTTTTTTTTTCCGATTATACAGTAGAATGTTGTTGCCAATCTGTCTCTCAATTATTGCAATTCAGTCAGAAACTATAGCCTTGACTAATGAGTAATGAGTCCTTTGCCTTGTGATTTATTAATTGCGCTTCCCAGAATCGGTGAGCAGTTTGACTCGGGCATTCGGGTTAGATTTACTTGTTCGAAAAGTTATTTTTGTTTGTCTTGTGTTGAACCATGGCTTATTGTTTTCTGTTGATTATTCACAAATAGTTTTCTAACATAATCTTCTTCCTTTTGGTGTTAATACTTTTCTGTGTCGGCTATAGGCTGCTTTACGATTTTCATGTAGTTGTTCTAGACACAATTTTTCGTGCATTAGTTAATTTGCAACAACCATGAACATGGCTTATGTTGTACATATGATTAGAATTGAGTTCACGACCACCTACAAATTTGTTTAAAATTTGGTATTTGTTTGAGCTGCAAAACGGGGGGCGAAAAAGAAGACCAAATAATTGATATTTAAAAGGCAAAATTTTAAAAAGACCGTGTGTATTTTCGGTAAGACAGGTTGTTCGGTATCAAGCGAAGTTTGTTGAATATTTGGAATGTTGTATGGAGCTAGTAAAATTAGAAGCGATTTTTCTTTGATGGAGATTTGGGTTGTGCGTTGCATTAAAATTAGATCTTGAGTTTGTATGGACATTGAAGTTTCTTTGAAGATTTGGGTTGTGCTATTAAAATTAGATCTTGAGTTTGTATGGAGCGGTGCATCGATAGCATGAAATTGTAGTAAAAATTTAACCTATGAAGGATCTCTATTGCCTACATTTTTTGAATTTTACCTTTGATGAATCTTCGTGATCTTTGCTTAACTAAGTTGGCTTGCTTTGTTGAGATTGACCTGCTTTGTTTTGTTTGAATAATTTCATTATAAATTATAATTATCTTTCTGTTTTTGTAGGGTTACTACTTTGGCTATATCATTTCTATTATTTCCTTTTTTATTTTGTAGGGTTAAAATTTATTTTGTTAATGATGTTTGTTAAATTTTATCTTTCAAACAATATTTATTTTATTTAAAACAATGTCTATTTTGTTAATGAGGTTTGTCAAATTTTATTTTGTCGGGATTAAGGGATTTTTTTCTCCCGACATGTCGGATCCACGTCGGTCCGACACTTATCGGGAACGGATCGGGAAGAAAATTGAAATCCCGAATTCTATCGGGGACGGATCGGGATAAAGCTAATCGGGATGGGTCCGTCTGATTCCACCCCTAGTGGCGGCTTTGTTGGATCAAAGGAACCGGGGGAGAGGCAGGGAGCCAACAAGAGCCCCAAACAGGGAGTTTGTCTTGGCGAATCCATGGTGGTAGTGAGGGTTTGGGGTGGGGGCGTCCTTGGATGATTGGGCATCCTTGGTGAGGACAGTGGGAGGCGAGCATGAGTGTGATCCGTCTACTAACCTGTAGAGATCATAGCCAATGAGGGTGACCTCAACTTGGAGTTTCCAAACTATGTAATTAATGGAAGTGAGTTTGGTGATGTTGTGGTGGGAGATGTTGATGAGGTCGAAGGTTTGAGTGGGATCAAGAAAGTTTTTAACGGTGAGAGAGTGATTCTTTTAGCCATTGTAGAGGGTGGTTAGGGCGGCGGCTAGAGGAAGAGGAAGAAGGTTTTAGGAGCAGAGCTCTGATACCATGTAGAAACTAACAAGAGTTTAGGAATAATGGCATAGTTTTTCCATTGATTGAATCACCTATTTATAGGAAGAGATACAATTAGGGTTACACTTGGAGTAGGATACAAGAATCTATACAAGGAAGGAATCAAAATAAGGAAAGAACTCTACAAGGAAATTACCACTAATTACTAATACAAATAAATACAAATAAACAAGAATAATAAAAAGATATTATTCTCTAATAATTACCCCATGGTTTAAAAGTAAAATATGTAGATAATAACAATTTCAATAAAAGACAACATTAATTGACTACATTGTTACCAATTATATGTATATATATATATATATATATATATATATATATATATATATATATATAGATTTTTCAAACCTCTCCCTCATTCCTACAAACCCGAGGCCTCATCATCATTCTCTCTCTGCCAAAGCCCCATCACACACCACATCACTCCACCCACTCTCTCTCAATCAACATCACAAACATCTCTCCTCTCACTGAATTATCTCGGCTCACCTTCACAAAAACACCCACATCGAACTCCTGCTATTCTTGCATCGTAATCCCGATACCTGCTATTTCTGCTATCTACCAAAGCTACAAGATGATCGAGTGCCGATGCGACAAAGCTGGCAAAGATAAATTAAAGGAAGAGTTAGAAATCAGAATTAAGGAAAAGGGAACAATAGCAGTGAAAGAGGAGATAAAAGTGGACGTATGAGCCGGATCAGGAATAACAGTAAAGGTTATGAGTCGGAGCATGAGCAATAAAAGAGGAAGAAGAAACAAAATTAGGAGTAGGGAGAGAAAATGAGGCAATGTGGTACTCTGAGTCGAAGGCATTTAAGAAAAAAATTAACCTAAATCAGTAAATGGACTTTTGCATTTTTTTTAAAAAGAGTACTCTAGCGTTTGAAAATCTCTAAAAAGGGATTGACTTATAATTTTTATAATAATTAGATAAATTGCAGGTGACCAGTTGTAGACACCCCAATTTCGTACCTCTGAAATGTGACATGACATAAAATATCAAGATCTGTTAAAACATTAACAAATGTCAAGTTCCAGGGTCAAAAGTGCAAAAGAACAAAGCAGGATGCGCAAAAGGACAAATTGCAGGGACTAAAGTGTTAAAAATGAGCCAAGTTTGAAGTTTGGGCATGGCTATATAAGGGTTTGGGCAAGGCGCCCAATCTTGCTTCTCTGTGTACTGTTCAGCGCAAACTTGCCGCATTTCACAACTCGTTCAGCGCAGTGTACCATCGTTTGATGCGCAGAAAGAAAATTTTAATTACAGCGATATCCCTATTTCCTCCTATAAATAGAGGCATCCGGCTCCTCATGTAATACCCCAAATTTTCTATATTAAAATAAATTTTCTTTTATTAATTTTTACCAAATATCAATAATTATTGTGGGCTTAACTATTTAATTTGGAGTTTATTAAAATTGGGTTGGGCCTAGTACACTTGAGTTTTATTTTAGTGGGCTTGATGTTAGTTATTTAATATATTTTGAGTGTGGGCTTGACCCATCAATTTGGCCTTCCTTTACTCATAAAAAATAATGATTATATAATAATAATAATAATACAAATAATAACACTAATAGTAATATAATAATAAATAATAGTAATACATTGGTGGAAATGAATGGAAGAGAACTCGGTTCTCATGCAGACTAGGAAGAAGCAAGGGTCTAATGAACTTGGGAAGAGAGAAGCACACCACAAGAGAGGATCAAAAGACTCCTCACATGGAATATAAAACAGTATGCCTCTAGTTTTGGTTTTAGACATAAACAAGCACACAACACACAGAGAGTGAGTGAGAGAGAGACGCCAGTGAGGGAGGAAGCAAGAATCGGAAGTTGTCGGCGAGATCTCCGGGTGGAAGGAATCGACGACGCACCGAGTCATCGTTAGACGAAATCGCGAATCGTGTGATTAGAGGTAAGATATTTCTTCTTCCGTTTCGTAAGTTTCTGTAGTACGATTCCTCGCTTATTAAAAAAAAAAAAAATTACAGTTTAAGGTTAGGAAGAAACAAATAATATTAAATAATAAAATTCTTCTAAACTGTTATTTGATCAACGGAGAGTTGTAGTCGGGATTGTGTTGATGTTTCAAAGAAAGAAGAAAGAGGTATTCAAAAGAAGCAGAGAACAAAAAAAAAAAAAAAAAAAAGAAAGAAACGAATAGCAGAGCATAGGAATGGCGGAAGAACAGAAATGGAAGAAACGAAGTGGAGGAAGAAGCTGGAGGTGAGACTTTTCTATTGAATGAAGAAATAACACAAATAATAAAATAATAAAAGTCAAACAAACATTCCAAGAAAGCCCAAAACAATACATGCATGAATAATTTCGGTGAATGATGATATGCATATATATATATTTTGTATTCACCCCCTGTACTTTGAAATTTACAAATAAGTTTATTTCCTATACTTTTGGGTTGCAGCAATAGTTTCCTTTCGATACATATACTTTCAGAAATTACCTCAAGTTACAAAAATTAAAAATAGAACCTATATAATGATATTAACTTTATATCAAGGAATTGTTAATTATGTATTAAAAAATTTAAAAATTAGTAGAAGGTCACTAAGTTCATAATTGTACTTGGCATTATGATAATTTAGATTCGGGTCGTTAAAAAAATATATTTCTTAGACTCTAAATTTTAGTAGAAGGTCTCTAAAGTCAAAATTATATTTTTGTATTTTATTTAGATTCGGTTAAGCGTGGGTAGCGGTACTTTGTGCTCAAGATATTGTTAGCATCATCACTAAGGTAAGAGATTATACCTCTTGTAGTATCTATTTTTGTTTATCCTCCGTTAGACTTCCAATTTATTTATTGACATCGATATTCTTTCGAAACGTACGCCGACTTGGGTCGGTAATTGATTTGAATTCCGTCGATTTCACTTCTTTGAAAATCATAAATTGATTCACGTTTGACTTCATTTAATTATTGAATTTCATGTTAGTTATTTTTCATACATGAAATATATGATTGTTGCGATGCAAAATATTATAATGCATAATTTTTGTGATGCATGACCCTTCTAGTAAAATTTGACTATCGTTTCCTTGAAACTCTACCATGATCATGTAAATGATTTTTATGACTATCGAATGCCACATAAAATGTGAGCATAATTATTGAATGATCGAACTTATCGAATACCACCTAGCTAGTGGTATATGGTTATCCGGATATACCAAATATGATCAAATTATCGATACTCTTCGGAGTAATTATTGATCTGCTTATCGATACTCTTCGGAGTAAATATTTAAAAAAATTGTTTTATGATCATGAGATTCTGTGAGTAATTTACTGTCTCCAATCGGTATGGGACGATTGGTGACGGTTGATCACTCGAGTCGTTTTATTGTTGAATGTTCATTTTCACTTCCTTTTTATTTTGAATTGAAATTTTTGATAAATTGCTTCCGCTTATCGATACTTAAATCGTAAACTTTGAATATTGAAATTTATTCCTCTTTGATTTATTACGGTCAACTCCTCCTTAGTAAGGAGGGTTGTATATGATCTTGCTGAGCATTGTTCGCTCACCCTTTCTTTTTCAAATTCTCCTTCTTCAGGTAATGAATAGGAATTATGGGAAGACTTAACTCGGACAAACCATGATGACGATTCCGAGAGATTTTGGATCTAGACATTATTTAAATAAAGGATGACTTATTAAGAATAATTTACTTTTGTTTAGCATCAAGTTTGTAGTAAAGTTTATTGGGTTATTTGACTTTATTTGAAGATGATTTAAGGTTTATTTATTTTGAGTTGGGAATAATTATGACTTTAAGATGTTATTGTAAGTGACGTGGTCAAATTGTGGGACCGCGGTGTCGGTCCACGAGTTTGGGGCGTTCTGAGAATGGTATCGAGCTTAGATTTCGGATCCGGATGGGTTAGAAAGTAAAATTTCTAAGATTTAATCATAGGGTAGGAGTTGGACGATTTTGCACTTGAGGTTATCTAATATCATTATTTTTTTTTGGTGCATGAATTACTTAGAGATAATAGTGATGTCGACACAACCGATATATTTTTGGAATTTGTAGGAAATGGCATACAACAACAGGTAGGACTCGATCGCTTCACCCGAACACGTGGGAACAGAATGAGTACAATGCGTGCGGGATACTCGAATTGGAAGAGATGAACCAGGTGTTAGTACAAGAAAATCAATTGTTAAGAAATGATAATCAACTACTCACTAATGAAAACCAAGCCCTTAGAGAACAAGCTAGAGAGACGGCGAAGGCATTGAAGCTGGCCCAAGATGCCTTATTTAAGCCTTTTGATGAAATAGACGACACTAGGAGGGCCAATGCAGAAGTAGAGGCAAGACTAAGCAACACAGATTTTTTTGGTTAGAAATGCTTGGGATGCGGTTCAAACGGCCATAGCTATTGGACCGGTTGTAGAAGAAGATCTTGAAGAGGAAGAAGGAGAAGACGAAGAGATGGTTGTAGAAGAAGAAGAAGAAGATCCTGAAGAGGAAGAAGATCCTGAAGAGGACGAAGACTCCGAGGCAGGAGATAGTTAATTAGAATTTTTGTTTTGGAATAATTGTTTTAGGTTGGAAGGATGGCCACCTAAGGTGGAATTTGGAGGACATTTTGTTTCCTTGTTGCTTTTGATTATTTGAACAATGGAACGCACTTAACGCTTCCAAGTTTTGTTTATTAGACAATTAAATAAAAATTGAAATAAATGAATTTTGGTATATTTTTTGTGTATGAATGTGTAATCTTGTATAGTATACTCCTTAGAACTTGACGGTGTTTATCAAATTGTCTTATGATGTCATACTGATCGAATTATGTCAGTATAATAGTAGTGACCCTAAACCTTATTGACGTCTCAACGTTTCCATCTCAGTACCTAATGGCACGAGGAGGTCGCGCTGGAGCTCGTGGTCGAGGACGTGGTAGGGGTACTCAAGCTGCTAGGGTAACGGTGAACTCCATTTCAGAGAGTGTGGGCGAATATAGCTCATCTGCACCAAACGTAAATGCCAATGAACCAGAGCGTGCAGCAACCCAATCTAATGCAACGGCTGCTGGCCCAACGCCAGTAGACCCTACGCTCTTTGCACTACTCCAAACTATAGCACAAGCTCTGGTGGGAAATAGGAACCAAGATAATCCAACACCTGGAGCACTCTATAGCGACTACTACCCCACAACCACCACCTGCAGCACATCAACCTGGACCAATAGTAAAGGACCCATTAGACATCTTCCAAAAGAGAAGCCCTCAGACTTTCTCAGGAACACCAGGAACCATTAAGCGGGAGTTATGGATTG
This sequence comes from Codonopsis lanceolata, assembly GCA_013146195.2. Taxonomy (NCBI): domain Eukaryota; kingdom Viridiplantae; phylum Streptophyta; class Magnoliopsida; order Asterales; family Campanulaceae; genus Codonopsis; species Codonopsis lanceolata. The sequence goes on along the minus strand of CM028378.1, from coordinate 135,833,673 downwards.
AAAGCATGAACAAGATTTTTAGGACTATGACTCTAACAAGTGAGCAGAAAGTTACTCTCGCAACGTTCAAATTCGAGGGAGAAGCTAATCAATGGTGGGAATCAGAATTAAGGATTGCTGAAGCAAATGGGCTAGGAGAATACACTTGGGAAACATTTCTTGAGGTCTTTAATAAGAAGTATTTCCCGGAGAGCGTACGGGATAATAACTTGATAGAATTCCTCAATCTGGAGCAAGGGAAGATGACAATAGATGAGTATGCCATGAAGTTCACAGAGTTGTCAAAGTACGCCTCAGGGGCTCGGCGAGAATGACAAGCAAGGCCAATGTTCGAGAGAGGCCTCAATGGAGGAATTAGCCATCGGTTGATCGCTTTACAGTTGCAGACGTACGCTGAAGTCGTGGACCGTGCTAGGATATTGGAGCGATTATCAAAAGACTATCAGAAAAAGAAGGATGAGAAGAAGAGAAATTATGAGAGTATTGGAAATAGCTCTCGGGATCAGTCAGGCCACCAAGGAAGTAATAATGAGAATAAAAGGAAGAACATAGAGAGCAACAACAACAAGGGGTTCAACCAGACGAATCGGAACTTTAATCAGAATAATCAGCAGAATCGGTGGGGTAGGCAAAATCAAGGTCCAAACCAGCACCAGTGGCGTAATCAGAATCAAGGTCAAAACCAGAATCAGTGGCGTAATTCGGACCGGAATACCAACCAGAACAATAATCAAGCTTGTGGCAGATGTGGAGGAAAACATAGAACTGAGTCATGTTTTTGGACTAAGGGGGCATGTTTCAATTGCGGAAAGGTAGGACATAAAGCCAGAGATTGCTCGAACCACCAAAAGGCGGCAATAACCAAGGAGGAGCAAATGGGAAAGATAAGGCCAAACCAAAGGGGACAAGGAAGAATTTTTGCTATGACAGCCCGAGATGCCAGAGCAACAAATGATGTGGTGACAGGTACCGTTCGACTTTACTCTCGTGAAGTTTATGCATTAATTGATCCTGGTGCCACACACTCGATAATAAGTACCTCACTTACACGTCGTATGGAACTGTCTTCCCAAAGCTTGGAAGTGGATTTAGTGATAGATACGCCTACTAAGGAATCCATCCCTGTCACTGAAATATATAAGTCATGTTCTTTGATGCTAGAAGATAGAGAGATGCCTATTGACTTACTACCTTTAGATATCCAGGACTTCGATTTAATTTTAGGCATGGATTGGTTGTCAGCGTTTCATGCTAAGGTTGATTGTTTCGAGAAGGAAGTAGTATTTTGCATACCAGGTGAGACAGAATTTCGTTTTAAGGGATCTAAACCGACGGTTTTATCTGGCCTTATTTCTTCTCTGAAGGCAAGAAGACTTCTAAGGAAGGGTTGTCAAGGC
>CM028378.1:135782157-135832176 GCA_013146195.2 Codonopsis lanceolata | reverse complement strand
TTCAATAGAAGTATGATTAGAGAGACAAAATTGAGATATGGAAATAAGGTTCTTTTTTCATGTCGAACAAAGAGAATATTATGCAAGGCAAAAGTGTGTGATGGTGTAAGAAGGAAGAGAACCAGTTTGGAGATAGGAAGCCGGTACCATCCAGCCGGAGTTTGGCAGTCATCCATTGTCGGGAGCCCGAGGGCCTCTGAATCTCGTCGGGGATTCCTGTCCCGATCCGACGACAATGTATTGTTTAATGTTTACGATATGTTTGTGTTGCTTGTGTGTGCGTCTATGTCTATCGGTCTATCTCTCACAAAAAGAAGAACCCCTAGAAATCCCAAATCCTCCCTCGCCTTTCTCTCAACTGTTAAAATCGCCCATCGTTTCCTCTCCCTTCTGGTTGCTGTTTTCTCTCTGACTTCTGTAATTTCTCTCAATCTCTCGCACTTTCTCTCCCTCTCTCCATCTCTCTCTCTTCCACTAGGTACTGAAAGTCTGAAACAGCTTGCCTCGTTGTTGTAAACTTGTGAGTTGTGATGTCCCTCATCTTCGACAGTTGTGCGTATTTGATTTGAAAATTGACGATTCTTTAAGAGACCTTTCTCCTGATTTCTCTGTTTGGGGTTTCACTTCACTGATGTTTATTTGCATTAGTTACTGTGTTTGTTCAAATTGTTATAGACTTTTGAAGATAGGCGTGGTGTTAGTGTTAGTGTTCGTGTGGATGATGTGTATGATTATTGTTAGTCTTAGTCTGATCAATCTGATTCATGGAATTTGTTATTTGTGCAGGATGCTGATGTGGGAAGATGGGTTCTGTAGAGGAAGAGTTACAGAGTGTTTGGAAGAGATCGATGGTGAGGATCCAGTCAAAAAGGCCTTCAACAAAATGTCCATTCAGTTATACAATTACGGAGAAGGGTGGGTACTGGGTAGGTGTTTTTATTTTTGGGATATTACAATTAGTATTAGTACTAATGTATAGTAAAATATCCCCTTTAAAAACTGAATAACGAAAAGGAGAATTCATACTGGTTCGGGTCGAGTTTGAGTTGTATCCCCATTCTCGGTTCTCACGGATGAACAAAAAATGGGCATGGAATGAGGAAGTTATGAGTACATGATTGTATTCTGATAAGGGTTAAATGGTTGTTCAGAAGGTTAATGGGGAAAGTTGCTTCTGATAAATGTCACAAATGGGTCTTCAAAGAGCCTACTGAATGTGAACAAAACATATCAAACTACTGGCAGAGTTCTTTTGATGTTGTATGTATCTATGAAACACACACACACACCTTTTCCTTATCACATTGTTTTTTTTTTTTCCGATTATACAGTAGAATGTTGTTGCCAATCTGTCTCTCAATTATTGCAATTCAGTCAGAAACTATAGCCTTGACTAATGAGTAATGAGTCCTTTGCCTTGTGATTTATTAATTGCGCTTCCCGGAATCGTGAGCAGTTTGACTCGGCATTCAGGTTAGATTTACTTGTTCAGAAAAGTTATTTTTTCTGTTTGTCTTGTGTTGAACCATGGCTTATTGTTTTCTGTTGATTATTCACAAATAGTTTTCTAACATAATCTTCTTCCTTTTGGTGTTAATACTTTTCTGTGTCGGCTATAGGCTGCTTTACGATTTTCATGTAGTTGTTCTAGACACATTTTTTCGTGCATTAGTTAATTTGCAACAACCATGAACATGGCTTATGTTGTACATATGATTAGAATTGAGTTCACGACCACCTACAAATTTGTTTAAAATTTGGTGACTGTTTGAACTGCAAGAACAGGGGGGCCGAAAAAGAGGAAGACCAAATAATTGATATTTAAAAGGCAAAATTTTAAAAAAGACCGTGTGTATTTTCGGTAAGACAGTTGTTCAGTATCAACTGAAGTTTGTTGAATATTTGGAATGTGCTAGTAAAATTAGAAACTGAGTTTGTATGGAACGTTGCATCAGTAGCATGACATTGAAGTTTGCTGAAGATTTGGGTTGTGCTATTAAAATTAGATACTGAGTTTGTATGGAACGGTGCATCAGTAGCATGAAATTGTAGTAAAAAATTTCACACGAATAGGGACTGATGAAGGATCTCTATTGCCTACATTTTTTTGAATTTTACCTTTGATGGATACTGCGTGATCTTTGCTTAATTGAGTTGGCTTGCTTTGTTGAGATTGACCTGCTTTGTTTTGTTTGAATAATTTCATTATAAATTATAATTATCTTTCTGTTTTTGTAGGGTTACTACTTTGGCTATATCATTTCTATTATTTCCTTTTTTATTTTGTAGGGTTAAAATTTATTTTGTTAATGATGTTTGTTAAATTTTATCTTTCAAACAATATTTATTTTATTTAAAACAATGTCTATTTTGTTAATGAGGTTTGTCAAATTTTATTTTGTCGGGATTAAGGGATTTTTATCTCCCGACATGTCGGGATCCCGACACGTCGGTCCCGACACTTATCAGGAACGGGATCGGGAAGAAAATTGAAATCCCGAATTCTATCGGGACGGGATCGGGATAAAGCTAATCGGGACGGGTCCCGTCCTGATTCCACCCCTAGTGGAGGCCTGTTGGATCAAAGGAACCAGGGGAGGAGACAGGAAGCCAACAAGAGCCCCAAACAGGAGTTTGTCTTGGCGAATCCATGGCTGGTAGTGAGGGTTTGGGGTGGGGACGTCCTTGGATGATTGGGCATCCTTGGTGAGGACAGTGGGAGGCGAGCATGAGTGTGATCCGTCTACTAACCTGTAGAGATCATAGCCAATGAGGGTGACCTCAACTTGGAGTTTCCAAACTATGTAATTAATGGAAGTGAGTTTGGTGATGTTGTGGTGGGAGATGTTGATGAGGTCGAAGGTTTGAGTGGGATCAAGAAAGTTTTTAACGGTGAGAGAGTGATTCTGTTAGCCATTGTAGAGGGTGGTTAGGGCGGCGGCTAGAGGAAGAGGAAGAAGGTTTTAGGAGCAGAGCTCTGATACCATGTAGAAACTAACAAGAGTTTAGGAATAATGGCATAGTTTTTCCATTGATTGAATCACCTATTTATAGGAAGAGATACAATTAGGGTTACACTTGGAGTAGGATACAAGAATCCTATACAAGGAAGGAATCAAAATAAGGAAAGAACTCTACAAGGAAATTACCACTAATTACTAATACAAATAAATACAAATAAACAAGAATAATAAAAAGATATTATTCTCTAATAATTACCCCATGGTTTAAAAGTAAAATATGTAGATAATAACAATTTCAATAAAAGACAACATTAATTGACTACATTGTTACCAATTATATGTGTGTGTGTGTATATATATATATATATATATATATATATATATATATATATATATATATATATATATATATATATATAGATATAGATTTTTCAAACCTCTCCCTCATTCCTACAAACCCAGGCCTCATCATCATTCTCTCCTCTGCCAAAGCCCCATCACACACCACATCACTCCACCCACCTCTCTCAATCACTGTCACAAACATCTCTCCCTCTCACCTGAATTATCTCAGCTCACCTTCACAAAAACACCTACATCGAACTCCTGCTATTCTTGCATCGTAATCCCGATACCTGCTATTTCTGCTATCTACCAAAGCTACAAGATGATCGAGTGCCGATGCGACAAAGCTGGCAAAGATAAATTAAAGGAAGAGTTAGAAATCAGAATTAAGGAAAAGGGAACAATAGCAGTGAAAGAGGAGATAAAAGTGGACGTATGAGCCGGATCAGGAATAACAGTAAAGGTTATGAGTCGGAGCATGAGCAATAAAAGAGGAAGAAGAAACAAAATTAGGAGTAGGGAGAGAAAATGAGGCGATGTGGTACTCTGAGTCGAAGGCATTTAAGAAAAAAATTAACCTAAATCAGTAAATGGACTTTTGCATTTTTTTTAAAAAAGAGTACTCTAGCGTTTGAAAATCTCTAAAAATGGATTGACTTATAATTTTTATAATAATTAGATAAATTGCAGGTGACCAGTTGTAGACACCCCAATTTCGTACCTCTGAAATGTGACATGACATAAAATATCAAGATCTGTTAAAACATTAACAAATATCAAGTTACAGGGTCAAAAGTGCAAAAGAACAAAGCAGGATACGCAAAAGGACAAATTGTAGGGACTAAAGTGTTAAAAATGAGCCAAGTTTGAAGTTTGGGCATGGCTATATAAGGGTTTGGGCAAGGCGCCCAATCTTGCTTCTCTGTGTACTGTTCAGCGCAAACTTGCCGCATTTCACAACTCGTTCAGCGCAGTGTACCATCATTTGATGCGCAGAAAGAAAAATTTAATTACAGCGATGTCCCTATTTCCTCCTATAAATAGAGGCATCCGGCTCCTCATTTCAACACACAATTCATCCGTAAAATTTCTCTGCGTCCTCGTTACGCTGAAGAAATAAATAGTGAGAGATCACTTCCAAAGCCTCGAAACCCTGCCAAACCTCCGCCAAACACAAATCCAACCAGTAGAAGTGTACCTTAGCCCCCCAGCTAGGTATCCACCCTTTTTCCCGGTCCAAAAATCGTGGAAAGAGCAGTTGCTCTACCCGATTTAAAAGGCCAAATCAGCAAGTAGTAAGCCGTTACTCTGCCCGATTTCAGCCTACCTCAAGCCAACAAACAACCAAACACAAACAGTTACCCTACCCCGATCCCGAGGCCAAAAAGTAACTTTCAGAAGCAGTCACGCTGCCCAAATTCACACAACACACAACACACAACACACAACAACAACAACAACAACAAAAAAGACTCTCTCTCCCCGAGGGACAGAGCGAGCACACCCTAGGCTGTCTGTAAGTTTATTTTAAAGTCTTTCATTTTTATTTTGTAATAGTATTATTTCAATCCGGCCCAATGTAGTCATATAAGCGGTTGTGCTGCCCGAATTTAATTAGGAAATAGTACTAAATGTAGCCGTTATTATGGCCAAATGTTTTCAGATGTATTTGTAATTATTTGTTTTATTTATTCATTAAAGTCTTGGTTTGTAACAATATTATTTCCTATCCGGCCTAATGTAAATATATAAGCAGTTATGCTGCCCGAATTTTGTTAGGAAATAATACTAAATGTAGCCGTTATAATGGCCAAATATTTTCAAGTATATTTGTAATTGTTTGTAAAAGAGATTGTTGCAAGTCCGTAAATAATATAGATGTAATGGATGTATTTGTAGGCAGTTAATGCTTTATTTATCAGTTAAATAAATATAACAAAAAGCATACTTTAGCCAAAAACCGTTTTGAGACCGAAAGGGCGAGTTGGGTGCCTAGCACCTTCCCAACTCGTAACTTAGCCTCCGAACCCGTTTTCTATCTCGGTTTTTTTTTACGGTTTTGCTTTATTTTTGCCTTAAAATAAAGATGGCGACTCTAAAACATTTTGGATCGGTGGGGCCTCGCAACATCTTTCTTTGCACTTTCACGTTCTCCCAAAAAGGGAGAATGTGAATGGAAAAGGTGATGTATTCTTATGTCTGGTATCCCCTAAACAAGGGATAACTTGACGTAGAAAACCCAAAGCACTCATAGTGATCCAAAATAGGCCATAAGGCTATTTTCATAAAATCCATAGTGGGGGCGCTGCAACATCTTTCTTTGCACTTTCACGTTCTCCCCTAAACAAGGAAGGATGGGAATGGAAAGGTGATGTTTTCCTATATCCTGGTATCCCCTAAAAAAGGGATAACTTGACATAGAAAATCCAAAGCTCCCATATTGGATCAAAATCCACTAAAGGCAACCGAGGCGCATTCCAACGCTATTCGACGACACTCCTCCGCACTTTTGATTTCGTCCTCCCTAAACAAGGGAGGCTGGAGCAGGAGTGGATGTCACCGCGTCGGCACCCCTATCCACCGGGCGCGGGAGCAATTTCCCGGGAACCCACACCGGTACACATTTTAAAAAAGTTAACCTTATTACTCTCTTATTTTTTTAGCCTGGAAAAACATTTTTTAAATCATTTTTGTCCTTAAATACCTTCACGCGACAAAAGATACGGGAACAAAGCATGTGCGACTTTCGACTCGTTGGCATCAATACTGAAATTTCAATCCTTCCAAACGACCCCATCTTCTGCAACAATCTCATTCTTATCTACTCCCTCCATCCCAAATTATTGTCTTGCTTTTTTTTTTTCATCTGTCCCAAAATAATTATCTTCTTTGAAAGTTTCCTTTTTAAGACATCACTTATTCCACTTTACTCTTACTATTTTTTCTTACTTCAATTTTAGGTCACATATTCATGGATTTTAAAGGAAATCACATATTATTTTATTATTAATAATTCAGTCAAATATATTTTATTAAATATTGCCCCAAATCAACCAAAACGATAATTATGTGACGAAGGGAATATTACTTTGTTAGTTACCCTATCTTGTCTAACTAATTGATTCTTTCCATATTTTGTCTTCCCTTTGAGCAATCATTCATAGTGAGGAAGGAGGAGCTTGTAAAACATTTATACACATATGAGTTTCAAACATAAATCATTTTTTAAAAACTCATAATACTTTAATAAACTCAAAATCTTGGAACGCATAATTCTCACGAATTAATATACATATACGTGTAATGAAAACTAATCTGGATCCATGATATCGACTTACAACTGTTATGGAAAGCGAAAATTTTGACCTTACCTTTTAATTTATTCGGATGGCGAGGAGAACCTTTCATACTCTTATTCTCACTTAACCACAAAGTGAGACACTTTATTGTTAAAACTTTATTTACCATTAATTCATATAGGTCATATTCATATGGGTCACATTACAGAATAAATTCAACATTCTCCCACTTGGCCCATATGACGATTTGAGGATTCAACAACTTTAAGTGTATACAATGTTAAATCCATTCTAATGTCAATTTGAATTTCTTTTAATTAAGTCAAACTAATCGGATCATGGCGATTAAACATTATTTAATCGATATGTTCCCTTCCAAGTATCACAAATTAATTCAACTTAACTTTAACCTTACGGAGGTAAAAACATAAGCCTCAACCTTAATGTCTTCAAAGAAGACTAAATCCTTTCTTACATTAAACCGTACAATGTAAATAAGAAGAAACATAAAACATATACATGAGCTCAGAGTGTCATAACCTAAAGAGCAAAACAAATGTTATGTATATATATACACATACATGCTCATTATGTTAACAAGGACTTTTCCATTATACCCATCCTATCGACATGACCATAAAATGTCTTAGGTGGTAATACTTTTGTTAACGGATCTGCTATCATCATGTCGGTGCTAATATGCTCTATAGACACTCTTTGTTTCTACACTTCTTCTTTAACAACCAAGTACTTTAATTCCATATATTTAGCACCTTTAGAGTACTTGTCGTTCTTTGAGAAGAAAACAGCTACAGAGTTATCACAATAAATTCTCAGCAGCTTAGCTATACTGTCGACAATTCCAAGCCCTGAGATAAAATTCCGCAATCACAATCCATGAACCGTGGCCTCAAAGCATGCCATAGTGGACGTAGCAATGACAAATTGATTTCCACTCCTCCATGAGACTTCTCCTTCGGCTAAAAGGAACAAATAGCCAAAAGTTGACTTTTTGGAGTCAACACATCCGACATAATCTGAATCTGAATAGCCGATTACATCGAGGTGATCAGACCTCCTGTATGTGAGCATGTGATCTTTGGTGCCTTGTAAGTACTGAAGAACTTTCTTTGCGGCCTTCCAGTAGTCTATTCCGGGATTACTTTGATATCGATCCAGCATTCCAACAGCAAAGCTGATATCAGGTCGAGTACAAGTCTATGCATACATTAAGCTCCCAACCACTGAAGCATACAAAATAGAGTTCATTTCCTACCGTTCCAAATCATTCCTAGGACATTGCATTAGACTGAACTTGTCCCTTTTTTGTATTGGAACTATCCCAGTCGAACAATTCTCCATTTTGAATCTCTCTAGAACTTTATCAATATAGGCCTTTTGAGACAATCCTAACAATCCATGTGACCTGTCACGGAATATTTCTATTCCTATCACATAGGATGTCTCACCTAAATCTTTCATTTCAAAGTTCTTAGAGAGAAATTCCTTTACGTTATGTAACATTCCAATATTATTTGCAGCAAGCAATATGTCATCGACATACAAGACCAATAGTATGAACTTGCTCCCACTAACCTTCATGTAGATACATCGATCAACGGTGTTCTCCGTGAAGCCATAAGATGTAATGGCATTATTGAATTTCAGATACCATTGACGGGAGGCCTGTTTCAGTCCATATATTGACTTCTTTAATTTACACATTAAATTTCCTTTTCCTGTGGTCACAAACCCTTCTGGTTGGTCCATATAAACTTCCTCCTCCAACTCACCATTTAGAAAAGTGGTTTTAACATCCAAATTGCTAAAGCTCTAAGTCATAATGAGCTACCAAAGCCAAAACAATTCTTAAAGAGTCCTTCTTTGATACTAGGGAGAAGGTCTCTTTATAGTCAATGTCATCCTTCTGTGTATAACCCTTAGCTACAAGTCTGACCTTAAACCTTTCGATGTTACCTTTTGAGTCATGTTTGGTCTTAAAGACCCATTTACAACCGACTCTTTTAGAGCCTTCAGGTAACTCTACTAAGTCCCAAACCTCATTGTCATACATCGACTTAATTTCTTCTTTCATGACATTGATCCACTTTTCTGAATTGTTATTATTCATCACTTGACTAAATGAGACTTGATCTTTATTAATGCTCAAGTCGTATTCATGCTCAAGATTATATACCACATAGTCATCAGGAATGGCTGATCTTTTCTGCCTTACAGACCGTCTTAAGGCTACTTCCTGTTGTGGTTCATTAATATCTTGTTCAGCTGCAACTGGTTCATCTATAATATTCTCATTTTGTGGGTTTTGAACATTAACTCGTTGTTGTGGTATGTTATTTAACTGTGATACAAAAATCGGAACAACAACTTAAGCAGGAATATTGGGTAATAATATTTCTACCTGAATTTCCTGAATGTCAACTTCACGTGATTTCCCACTCCCACTGATTGAGCCATTTTCTATGAACCGAGCATTTCCTGACTCAACAATTCTCGTACTATGGTTAGGACAATAGAACCTATACCCCTTAGACTTTTCAGGATAGCCAATAAAATATCCACTGACTGTCCTAGCATCAAATTTCTTTTCATGTGGATTATATACTCTTACTTCCGCTGGGCAACCCCAAACATGAAGGTGCCTCAAACTGGGTTTCCTACGTGTCTGTAACTCATAAGGTGTTTTAGGGACAACTTTACTAGGAACCCTATTGAGGAGATACGCAACAGTATTTAACACATGCATCCACATTGATAGGGGTAAAGAGCAATCATTTAACATACTCCTAACTATATCCATTAATGTACGATTTCGTCTCTCAGCAACACCATTCTGCTGAGGAGTCCCGGGCATTGTATACTGTGCACAAGTGCCACGACTTTCAAGGAACTTTGCAAATGGACCTAGATATTGTCCCTTTTCAGTAAATTTTCCGTAATACTCACCACCTCTATATGATCTAACTATTTTCACTTTCTTATCTAACTGCCTTTCCACTTCATTTGTGAACAACTCAAGGATGTTCACTGAATGAGACTTTTCATGCAGTAGATAAACATAACCATAACGTGAGTAGTCATATTAATAAAGGTAATGAAATACTGTTCGCCGCTCCAACTTGGAACGTCAAAAGAACCACAAATAACAGTGTGTATCAGCCCTAAGAGTTAAGTGCTTCTTGTGGCTGATTTCTTTACTGTGGTTTTAGTCTGTTTTCCTTTAATACAGTCCACATATGCGTTCCAGTCACTGAAATCCAATTGAGGAAGAATTTCACTTTTCATCAACCTCAATAACCTTTCTTTGGAAATGTGACCCAATCTTTGATGCCACAAGTAAGCTGAACTTTCATTTGGTGTACTACATTTAATGCCTACATTATTTTCAACATGAATCAAAGATTCAGCAAAATCGTTGTTGAGATTTACACGATAAAGTGAGTCATACAACTTTCTTGACCCATAAAAACAATTATCTTTGTACAGCAAAAAACTGCCCTAACGTATCTCAAAATGATAACCTATTACATCCAGCTTCCCTACTGAAACAAGATTTCTAGTACATTCAGGTACATAGAGACATCTTTCCAGGTTTAAATGACACCCAGTGTCCAAAAGCAACCTATAAGTCCCTATTCCCTCTATCCGTGCTTTCATCATGTTTCCCATAAACAAGTACTATTCATTTACGTTTATGGACTGGATCGTACTTGTGGCGACCCCGACCCCGAACCCGGGATGGGAACGCGGACCGGAGCGTCAAACAAGACGAGAGAGACAAGAAAAGACGAACATGCAAGGACTCAAAATATTTTAAAACTGACGTGACGCAACATTTCAGTCGCAACAAGACTCGACACTAAAGGTCGGTATTTTAAAAATCATTTCACCTGATAAAACAGTTAAGCAATTAATCCAAGTCTTCGGCGACACTACAACCGGAACCCATGCTAAGCAGTAAATACGACAATGAAATAAATAAGAGCTAATGGGATGCTCAGCGGAAGTCTATACGTAGTGAACAACAATACGATATACAAGGCACGGCTAACACAATTGCCGGCATCAAAAGGAGTATAAATACTACAAGAGTTGATACTACAAGTAGCCAACAGGAATACACAAGTACAAGATCTATACAATCCCAAGCATAGTCTAGGTGACTAGCTTTAAACCCGTCGTCCTTGCAAAACACAAAAGAATAGAAGAGGACTTCTAAAACCACCTCTTCAACCGCAAAAGCCTGAACAAAAGAGAACTAAGGTGTACGAGCACCGCGAGCCTCAACGAGAAGGTCCTGTCCTGCTAGGATCTAAAAAAAATACAGGGGAACGGGTAAGTCTTAAAGACTCGTAAGCTATCAATCATGCATGACATGGCAATATGCAACACGTTAGGCAAGACAATATTACAAGCATGTAGATCAAGTATTTAGGATGCACATTATTGCACATAGTTCACATAATGTGAGGATATAGAGCCGGGCCGCTACGTAGACCTACAAAACAGACACCTTCATGACGTGCATGAATCGATGGGTGTGATGATACATCGATCTTCCGAGGATATGCTCGGATAAACAAGTAGTCACTCAATGGGCGCGTATTGGGTGGCCAAGGAGAGCTCTTCCCCACTGTGGCCAGCAGTGGAGGGTGTGTGACAGGATCAAGTATGCCAGCTGGACTCATGCAATGCCAAGTAGTATTTACTCAACAATGGTTAGTATGGAACGAGTCCGACAAGAGCGTCCTCGTTCAAGACAAGTATATAATCTCATCAATATACAAGCAAGATTGAGCTCGACAAGAGCGAACTCAATATATCAAGTATGCATTTATTATGTCATAAAGATACAAGCATGATAGTCAATCCATTTCAAGAGTCTAGAATTAGTTTTCTAGTTGAACGCATGTAACAACGTCGTAGGGATTGATCTTTGAGCCGGTACGGTATTGTTCAATAGCTCACTAATGTCGACTCCGTTGAGTCATTTCTATAAATCCAAGCTTGTAGAGTTAAAACACTATTTGCATTTCAAACTCTTTTCTAAGTTATCGCATTGATTAATCTAGGTCATTAATCCACATAACAACCATAGCTAAGAATAAATTCAAGTCCCCAATTTATGGAACCCTAGAATCACGTTTCCCAAATAATGGTCGAAAGTCTATGACCCAAGAATAATAATTATTTCTAACGTAGCATAGAACACTTTTACTTCTAGGCTTAGTGTCCAAATCGAAACATTTGCATTCATGGTCTATAATTTCCAGATTTTCATACTCTCTAAAACACACCAATATCATGGTAGAAAACAAGGAAAGCGTGATTTAGACATGAGAGAAGGGAAGCAAGAGGGGGGTAGCATGTTATCTCTAACATGGACCTAAGGGAAATCGATAGCTTACCTCAAGCCAAACAAAGAAGAAAGCAAGAAACTATTCGGTGACAATCGTTCTCCTCGACGGCGGCTTCGTAACGGCGGTCTCGGAATCGCAAGCGGGTCTTGAGATCACTTGGAGTCAAACCCTCACGCACTAATCTCACCGAGACTCTCACGCACAAGTTCTCTTTAGACCAAGGAAGAAGAAGAGAAGAAAATAGATCGTAAAGGTGAAGTCTCTAGCTGATGTAGAGAAATCAGCTTGATTAAGTGTTAATGGAGTACACTTGTCACAAGATGAATGATGGAAAGATGTTTATCAATCTCAATTAGGCTTATATTAGGCTAATAAGACTCTAATACAAGTGGTTAAAGTCACTAATGATAGAGGTTTAGTAAGGGTACAATCGTAATCAACCAACAATGCAGAAAATCCTCGTTTTGCTGGAAATCTTCTCTGTTCGGTTGTGGAGGCCGAACCTCCTTCATAATGTTCGGTTCTTGGGGCTGAACAATGCCCAAGATGTTCGGTTGGCATGGTGGAACAATTCCTCAGGCCATACGTTAGGTCAAACAGGTCCAGATTTGCACGTATAACGCATATAAGGCATATACAACTCAAAGAAGCATTAGAATGAGTATCAAAGATCCTTATAACAATGATAAAAGTCTTTCAAGGTCTTGGCTAAGTCCAAAAGATCAAGGCCCGAACAAGAACAAGTCAATCTAGAGCATGCAAGGCAATAGGCGTTCGATACGATAATTACGGCTCGATCAAGGATTGCAATCAAGTCAAACATGTAAGGGATACTACTAGCATGTTAAATACACCTTCTAATCATGTTGAACAAGTATAGAAGACAAGTTATACAAGTAGGTTTCGGGTTCTCACAGTACTGAATCCCTGCATAACATGAGACACATTAGTAGTTGCATCAGAATCTAACCACCAGGTATTTTTAGGAACTTCTATAAGATTCGATTCAAAACATGCAGAAACATAATATGTACCTTTCTTCTCGAACCATTCCTTTCGTTTAGGACAATCGGCCTTTACGTGTCCTTCATTGTTATAGAAGAAACACCTAACTTGATTTGGCCCTTAGAAACCTTTATTGGGGCCTTATCACTTTTCTTGCCTTTGTCCCTTTTACTTGGTTTAAACTTGCTGCTGCTAGCACCATCATAGACTGTGAGGTGGATGGAGTGATTTTTTATTTTCTTTAATCTCCATTCCTCCTGTACTAACATGGCCTTTAACTCTTTAAAGTTCCATTTATCTTTCATGGTAAAAAAATTCACCTGGAACTGGCCAAATTCAGCAGGAAGGGAATTCATTATGAACTGTACGAGAAAGCTATCACTCACGTCCATTCTCATAGTCTTCAACTTTGCTGCTAGGTTGGACATTTCTGTTACATGATCATGAATTGACTTTGACCAATCAAATTTCTTTGTAGTCAATTCACCCATGAGATTGCCTACAATCGATTTATCAGCAAGATCCGACTGAGAATAATCTTTAACCTTTAGCATGAACTCTCTAGCATCTTCAGTCTTTGGCATCGATGGCTTAATATTTTCAGTCATAGTCATTTTCATAAGGTTCAAACTCAGCCTGTTAGACCGCTCCCAAGCCCCATAGATGGACTTGTCATCTTCTGAGCTTGTCTTAGTAATGGTTGCGGGCTTTTCATTTGATACTATAGCTATGTCCAGATCCATAAGACCTAGAGTAAATTGGATTTGTTTAGATCAGTCAGTATAGTTTAGCCCGTTGAACTTAACAACTGAACTTCTTGATGCAAAAAGACTTAATGTGGCTGCAAAACATTTATACATGCTCAACCATTAGCGCTTTGAGTTAACTTTAATAAATTCAGAAACTGTCATTAACTTTAAGCATGTATTTAAGTTCACCTTTAGGTAAGCCTTAAACACATAAACAATTTAATCGATGTCATACGATAGAAACTTTAATGGACAATCATAACATACAATAGTCAAATAAGTTGTCTATCTTTGGATATACATCTTATTTAACCAAGATACAATGATTAGACCCTTTAATGATATAGACTAGTTGCAATGGTCCGTCTTTGGATGACCTTCTAGCAATTAGTCTATATACTCAATTGTTCAATCAACTTTTCTTGTCATTTTTAGATGTATCTCTGTATTCATGAACAATTGACATAAAATTAATTTAATGTGTTAGACATTCCATTTAGCCAGACCACTTTAGTAACTAACAAGCTATTAATGTCTTAACAATAAATTATACTTTTATATTTCAAGCCTTTAACAGAACATTAAAATTTTATTTGGAAGATAAAAAAAACATAATATCTAATTTGTTCTGCAAATTTTCGGTAAAGCTTGAAATTCAACATAACCGATGTTAAACACCCAATTAATTTTGCGCAAGAACTTTACTGCACAAAAACTTTAATTTTGCCCTTGGACAGTACAAGAGCAACAAAATTACATGTACAATTACCGTACAAATTTTACAGTTAAAAAAATATAATAGACACTTTAATCGGAGAAATTATGAGTTCGCAACCAAGCTCTGATACCACATGTAAAACATTTATTCATGCATGAGTTTTAAACATAAATCATTTTCTAGAAACTCATGATACTTTAATCAACCCAAAATCATAGAACACATAATTCTCACGAATTAATATACATATACGTGTAATGGAAACTAACCTGGATCCATGATATCGACTTACAACTGTTATAGAAAATAGAATTTCCAACCTTGCCTTTTAATTACTCCGGATAGCAAGGAGAACCTTTCCTTAATTTCCCTTTTCCGTCCTAAGATACTCTTTAATTTTGTTTCACTTGATTGTCTCCTTTTTAAAGTACTCTAATCTCTTTTATTTTTATTCCTTAATATTCCGCATTATATATATAGGAAGAGAGAGGGCTTGTTATTTGTTCTGGGTTGCTTCATTAGGAAGGAAAAACAATTATACCTTCCTTGGATGACTTGAGAGGAAATATATACATATGTACATCATTATATATATATTATGTATAATTTTTTAATGTATAGGAAGAGGGAGTACCACTTTAAAATTCTCAAACTTTAACATACTCTTATTCTCACTCGACCATCAAAGTGAAACACTTTATTGTAAAAATTTTATTTACCAATTTTTAAAGTTTCTAACCCCAAAAATCCACAGTTCTTTTTTTTTTTCAATCGCAAAAGACTGTTTTTCGAAATATTGTTCCAAAAATCGTCTTCAACAACTTCGGCAATACACTTTGTATTCGAAAATCACTATTGTGTGCAACAAAACGGGGGTCGAGGGGGCAGCGCCCCTTCGTGGGGGGTTCGGGGGTGTTAAAAATAAAGAAGTTTTTTGATTCATGAAATACGAAAATATAATGGATCTATACTGGGTTGAAGAATTTTTTCAGTTGGGACGAAGGCGGAGAAAGAAGAGAAATAAGAAGGCTTATGATGGAGGAGATGGAAGAAGCAGGTGGAGGATGTGGTCTAGTTCCTTATGATTTTGTATCGCAGTTAAAAAAGTAATGCACTAAAATTGATGAATCGTGGATCAAAAATAGATTAACAATTACACTATTGAACCGCAGTGCAAAAATTAATGCACGAAAATTGATGAATCGTAGCAATTACACTATTGAACCGTGGTGCAAAAATTAATGCACTAAAATTGATGAATCGTGGTTCAAAAATAGACTAGCAATTACACTATTGAACCGTAGTGCAAAAATTAACGCACTAAAATTGATGAATCACGGTACAAAAATAGACGAGCAGTTACACTGTTGAATCGTGGTTCAAAATTAATTCAATAAAAAATGATGAATCGTGGTTCAAAAATAGAATAGCAGTTACACTATTGAATCGCAGTGCAAAAAATAATTCGATAAAACTGATGAATCACGGTGCAAAAATAATGACCTCCGTAGTATGCCGACGATTCATTAACGGTATCGTAGTTATTTTACCACCAAAAGTGAATTTTTCGGTTAAAAATAAAAAAAAATTATTTTTGCGATTAAAAGTTTTAAAAAGTGGATCAACCCGTAATTTTTTTAAAATAATTTGTCGATTGTGATAATTTAACCAAATAGGCCCAGTTACATTTGTTTGTTCAGTTTTAGTATGTAAAGCCCATTTGGGCGTTCTTCAGTAAATAGACTCGCTAGCCTCTACTACGAAATCAATTGTTGTTCTCTTTCTTCTTTCTCAACTCCTCCCATAACTGCCTCTCACATTATCTTTTGTGCACAACACCGACCACCATTGTCCATGGTGGTGGTCCGGTAATCTACTCCATTAACACACATAAAATTAACAAAATTTCATGCGTAATTTGTTAAATGATCTTTTGGTTTACGATAGCTTCCATGACTATCAAATTTAGGAAGAAGAAGTACTACATATCACCATATCTAAGCCACTTTTTTTAAAATGATCAAGGGTTTATTGTTCGAGATGCGACGGATGTGTGGATTCAAGTGGAACTCCATCATAGCCACCCGCCCGGTTTTTCCAACTCGTTAAATCTACCTCAACTCTTTTTGAAAAATTTTGCTAAGAAAAGGAATAGTTTCCAATTTGTCTATAATTTTGAGTGGATCAATTCTCATTTGATGACGCGCTCTCACCACTCTCCTAGGGCCCAAAACACCACATTTTTTAAATGATTCGACTTTCGTTTCCATGCCTAATACCTGGAAATGACTATTGTTTGGTGGTTGTTTTTAGACTTGCAACTTCAACTAGTAATAAACACGACTCTATTCAGTGACATGATAACATATTTCAACGGGGATATAACTTATTTTATTGGGTTATTCGCACAGTTGGTCCCCTAACTTTGGATCATTCTTAGTTTTAGTCCCTTAACAAACAAAATTCAAAATTGGGTATACGAGTATGAAATTTTCACAATTGTAGTCCATTTGTGGATGTCGTTAGACAAATACCGTTAAGTTACCCATGTACATTAAGTAAGGGCTAAAATGAATTTTTCCCGAACCTAACATATATCAATTTACAATCGAGACCCTAGAGTTTTAAAAAGGACCTACAGGACTTCTTTCCCGATGCACTCCCCGGTCCCCAATCTAGACCTTGATTTGTTCTGTTGTTTGATACAGATAGACCCCGCCGATCTTCCCTATTTCTCAATCTCCATCAAAACGTCCAAAATTTTATCTTCGAATCCCACACAAAAAACTCACAGAAGGCCTAAGATTGGAGAATGGTGATTAATTGTGTAATCACCATTCCCGTTTCATTGATATAAAATTTTGTAAAGCTAACTTTCGTGCATAATTGAACCAATTAAAGAACCAGTAAGCCAAAGTTTAATGTTCACTAAGACAATAGTATCCAGACCTAAAGTAATTATTTTTAATAAAGACTAAACTTTGCACAAGATTGGTGAAAAAGCAGGAGCAGTCATGAATAATGGATTTA
This sequence comes from Codonopsis lanceolata, assembly GCA_013146195.2. Taxonomy (NCBI): domain Eukaryota; kingdom Viridiplantae; phylum Streptophyta; class Magnoliopsida; order Asterales; family Campanulaceae; genus Codonopsis; species Codonopsis lanceolata. Next base: position 135,814,686 of record CM028378.1, on the reverse strand, counting down.
ACTCTAAACCAAAAATACCACGAAAAACCTACAGAAAACAAAAGAGTACTGAGCTAAACAACGACCTTAAGAAATAAAACCAATCTGATTTCAATAATGCGGCACTATTCGTACTAATCTAAGCCTATAAAACTACGATACTATCAACCAATACTAAGTGAAAATTATATTGAAGGCAAGAAGCATACAGGTTAGCAGAGGGCCCTCTATTGCTGTAGATTCGAGTACATAGAGAAGCAATGATTCCAATTACAAGGAAAGTTAGGGATGTAACCAGAAACCTCATGTTGATCTGATCTGAGCAATCAATCAGCACTGCAATCTCTGCGATATATGGCTAATGCTCAAATTCAAAAGACGCCTAAAATTCGAATAGTTCACAAAAAAAATAATGCTTTCTGATCTAACAATGCAAGACTAACCTTGAATTCTTCAATTACGAGTTGCGCTCGTAAAATCTGAATTTAACACAGGAAAAGGAAACCCTAAAGTGTTAAATTTTGTGCAAGTATGTAGTATACAGACACGACTCATTTGTAGAGTGGGATAATAACCTAATTCCCGGCGACTGACAATGCTTCTTCCGGTGGTTTGAAGGTCGTCGATTCGTGTTGCTCAAAATAAAAGATTTTTCTATCAACAAACTTCAATTCTAGCCCGATAAACGACTTTTCACGAGCCATATTTCGATACAGATTGGTTGATGGCCCACGGTTCAGATAGTCCTGAAACTATGACTTTCAGACCCATTCGAAGATAAAATTTTGGACGTTTTGATGGAGACTGAGAAGCATCGAAGATCGTTGGGGGTTATCGGTAGCAAACAACAGAACAAATCAGGGTCTCGATGGGGGAGTGTATTGGGGAAGAAGAGCTCGTGGTCTTTTTTTCAAACTCTAAGGTCTCGATTAGAAATCAAAATATAAGTTAGGTTTGAGAAAAAAAAAAAAAAGAACGAGCTATATAACCCCTTTTTGCTATAAGTTGACTCCCCATAACTCAAACTTCCTAATTTTCCCTTCATCATCCAAACTCAAACCCCCCTACCGCCTTCTTCCTCCCTCCTTTCCCCCACCCAATGCGTCCTCCACCCACCCCTCCTAATGCATCCTCCACACATCCATCTCACTGTGTTCTCTTCTTCCCCTTTCACTCTCACCCTTCATTTACCTTTATTATGCATCCTCCATCCCCCTCCCTCCCAATGGTTGTCTTCCCTTCTTCCCTATTCTTTTCTCCCATTCACTTCATCCTCCATCCAAACATAATTATTCTTGTTCTTTTTTTTTTCTAGCACCACCAACCCAATTCCCGCCTTGTGTTGTTCGGTCATGTTCGAACGAACAACATTATGTTGTTCAGCCATGTACGATCGAAGAAGAGAGGAATATGGATTGAACAGAGGAAGGATGGAGGCGAAGACATATATGGAGCTGTAAGGGAGGAAGGATGTGGTAAGGGAGATGAAGACGAAGATGGGGCTGTGAGGGAGGGAGGAGGTGGTGATGGGGGGTATAGAGGGAGGAAGACACAGTGGGGAGGGATGAGGCGGTAAAGGGGGATTTGAGTTTGAATAACGAAGGGTAAATTAGGAAGTTTGTATTATTGGGGGGTAAGTTATAACAAAAGAGGGGTTATATAGCGCGTCCCTTAAGAAAATTTCATTTTAACCTTTAATTAATTCACATGAGCAACTTAATGGTATTTGTCTAACGACATCCATCAAAAAGACTGCGGCTGTTAAAATTTCATACTCACATTGACCCAATTTTTACAAAAACTTGTTAAAAGACTAGTATTAAGAATGATTCAAAGTCAATGGACCAATGATGCGATTAACCCTATTTTATTTAAAAATATTTTGAAAAAGGATGCACAATTTTTAGTAGGCCTATAGAGCCCACTTTTTTTTTTTTTTTTTTTTGTAAAAACTTGTGAGCCGGTAAACTTTAGAAAGTTTTCAATCGTCTAACACTTGGATACTTTTTTCAAACCGAAAAAAATATTTTTTTGATACATCATTATGCATTACAATGCATTAGTTGATAAGAAGACGCAACAATTGATATGAGACGATGCACATATTTGTGCTTCACAATGCATGATGTGTTTTTTTCGATTTTAAAAAAATATGAAAATATAAATTAGCGATTGAAAACTTTTAAAATGAATCGACCCAAAATTCTCCTTTTCTTATTAGTTTGTATGCTAGTTGCCCATGATGGAGACATATCTTGAATATTTTCTCTTCTAGAAAAACAATACTAAGGATTGCACCTCACGTTGTGTTTGACCTCATTACATGTGAGGTAATATCTTCTTCTTCAAAAAAAAAGAAAAAAGAAAAAATCACTAATCAATTTATTTTTATATTAAGTGTCTGAGTAAGAAATAATGATACTTATTTAAACTAGCTGAAGCCTGTTTTTCGTTTTTCTTTTTTCTTTATCAGAAGAACCGAAGAAGTTATCTAGCTATTGCCTATTGTACTCTGTTGCTTCAATGGCAAGTGAAATAATTTTAAAATCATTGATTTATTGGCAGAGCATAATGATTAGCCTTCCTTAGTAAAATCAATGAGACAAAACATTTATAAATACTTATTCTCAAAGGCACTTTATAGCTAAAAAGATAAAGGAACCAAATTCGATTAAGAGTAAAGGCTTCCGAGAGAGCATACATTTCAATATTCGCATCAAGTTTTTAATGTAATTACCAATTTACCATTACATTATTATTTTTTTTTCTATTTTGCATTTTTCCTCACCTTTTTTTTCCCAATCCAGTAAATTTCTAGAAAAAATTACGCGTCGGTCCTCTTTTCCAGAAATTTAATCGCTTCAGTCTCATATTTTTTTTTCAACAACAAAATGTTATTTTTGTGAGCGAAATAACTACGTTACCCTTAATGAATGCGTTTAATAGTTTTACGAACTTTAATCACATAATTTTTGTATCGCGGTTCACGAGAAAAGAAATAAAATGTTATAGTTATTCATTTTTGTATCGTTGTTCAAATATTTATATATCGCAGTGTAACTATTTTATATGAATATTTATTACACTTATTATAAATTTTGAATCGTAGTTAAATTGTTTCTATATCGCGACCCAACTATTTTCTATGAATTTTTTATTATGCTTATGATAAATTTTGAATCGCGAAGAATATAGTTTTGTATCGCGGTGTAAAACTTATACTTCAAATTTAATTTATATTGTGATATATAAAAACTATGAATCAAGATACAAAAAGAAACATATGTGCACCGTCGTATATAGATATGTGAACTGTGGTGCAAAATATGTGCACCACGATATATCTTCTTCAAAAAATTTATCATAAATAAATAAAATTTATAATTTACACCACTATATATAAATATATGAATTACGATACATTCCGTAGTTATTCGTAGCGTACATAATGATAATAACAGGTATTGTAGTTTTTTCATATTCAAAAATGATTTTTTTCGAATAAAAAATAAGAAAGTATACTAACAACTTTCAAAAGGGAATTTCACCCAAATTTCTAACTCCCAGCCCAGCTGTAAAATAGTCATTGTGAATCCAAACTTTTCATGTCAAGGACCAAAGTAGTGGTCCCAACACTTACAGGGTTTGGCTACTGGGGTTTCATACGGTGTGATCATTTGATTAACAAAAGGAGTTGGATCGAACCACGGAACACGGAATCAAATCGAATCAAACTAAATTAACTGATTTGAATCGATTTTAATCGAAAACGGTTTGATTTTTATTTCAAAAGTTAGAAAACCACTTGATTCGATTCGATTTACGATTTTTGATATCGAACTAAACCAACCTATATATTTTTATTTATTTATTATATAATATATATTATATTATATTTATTAACTATTTTGAACATTTTGATCATCTTATATATATATAATCTAGCCCTTTAATTTATTCATATATATATATATATACACACACACACATACTAAACAAATTTTTTAATTGTTGGAGAATTATTATTTCTTCAATTTTTGTATTTATTTTAGAATTTATATTTTTTTCTTTATGATAATTTGTTGTTAGTAGGTTAGTTCCTAATTTTGATGTTAATTCCAAATTAAAATCTTATTTTTAATGTTAGTTAATTTCATTAAAAATAATTTATATAAACCACAAAACCGAACCAAATCAAACCAAACTGCGCGAGTGGTTCGGTTCGGTTTCAAGTCTTACTCGGTTTGATTCGATTTGAGATTTTTGGAATCAATAGGAACGGTTCGCTTTGTGGTTTTGGTATAAACCAAATCAAGACGAACCACTTACACCCCAAAATTTAACAACCTACTCCATCCGTCCCTAAATTATTGTGGTTCTTTTCTTTTTCGTCAGTCCCAAAATAATTGTTCAGTTTGAAACTTATTGTTTTAGAATAGTACTTTTACCACTTTACACTTACTTTTTCACTTTATTTTAATTATAGGCCACATACACATAGATTTTAAAAGAAACTATACATTAAATCAATATAAATAATCAAATCAATTATTTTTTTCTTAAATTATACACCTGATCAATTAGAATGATAATTTAAGTACGATGGGAGTATTTAATTAGGCACACAATTGACGATCATATAACTAAATTCAATCGATTGATCTTGATAAAAAGTCTATCATTCAAATGAAGTAGATAATTTTTAAAGCATTCTACAAAGTTTAATTGGAGATCGATGAAGTTCTTCACGCACATAAAATTTGTGTACTTCACTTAAATATTTATTTCGTATTAATATTTGATCACCATATAAATTACTGTTATAATCTCTTTTATTCGTGTCACCTATCAATTGCATATAATGACATTTTGAAGTGGGGCGAAAACTCCACAACCACTTAATCCGACTTATTTTTCACTCATGCATGTTTCATGTTTGTTAGATCTACTTTTGGTATGGTCAAGTAATATAAAGCCCTCACGCCTTAACTCAGTTGGTTAAGAGTTAGTGGATTTAGATACAGGACTAAGGATCGAGTCCTAGCAACCGCAGTGTGAGAATTTCATCATCTTGTGAGGGTAGCTCTTTGTAGGTACTAGGCACTGATCCTCCTAATTACTTAATCGTTGAGTCACCGTGATTTTTCCTCTCACATTCTCATGAGACTAGGGTGTGGAGGTTCTCGAGAAAAGTTTCCCTTTATGGATACAAGTAATATAAATGTCATTTGCACCTCATCATGATCATGTCTTAAATACAATAATGAGCATAAATCTTGACAACATGAATTACACAAAATCCTTACAACATCAATCTAATCATAGAAATCAAATTAAAATACATATTCACAAAAAAATCAATCCCATGTCTAGAACACTGTCTAAACTAAAATGCTAGCACAAATGTTTCAAAATGGTCAATCAAAATGTTTACGATGTTGGTAATTTGTGTTTAAATACGTACAAGTAAAACAAAATTTTTTCACAGTACGATATTAGTCAAAATTCTAACATTAATTTTCTACAACTAAAATGATTGAGAGCCCGCAACATTTTTTTTTTCCGTGAAGTTTAACCTAAGTTGAGAAGATGAACCCAATAAAAGAAAAAGTATTTCCCCCCCCTCCCCCATCCACTAACCCTTGTTTTTAAACTAAAAAGACTTGTTTGTTAGATCTACTTTTTGTAGTGGTCAAGTAATGAAATTGCTGTATAATTTGCTTTGGTACACTTTATCATCATGATTTTTATCACCATTAATACAATCAAGCAGAAAACCCATTTATATTGAGAAAACAAAAACTCAAGAAAGTTTATAAGTACCAAAATACGTTTTTAACGAAAATTCAATTTCAAGTAACCCATTACTGTATTTTTATTCACCTAGAACGTGCCAATCATAACGGTAACCCTGGCGGGGCACCCTTTTAAAGTATTCAATAGTGAGGAACAGCGTAACTCAAACTCCGTGCCTCCTCAATCAACGGCCCGACAAGTTGACACGTTCAACCTTCAACGGTCCTAACGAGTATTCCAATCGTCACACGAATCAATTAATCCAACGACTGGCAACTTCTATTCACAAACTCAGTCACGCGGAAAGTAAAGTCCCATCCCATGTGATTGTGATGTCGTTGAAGCGAAGAAAGAGAAAATAGAAGCAACGGCCACGATTTAATCACGCGACAATTCGGTGTTTCCCTTGAGTTGTCAACTAATGAATATTGAATAAACCCCCTTAGCTCAATTAATAGGAGTAATTTTTTTTGGGGAAATTAATTTGCTTACAAACAAACCGACTTAAACCCCTTCCTCTCTCTCTCCTCATCCCCTATATAAACCCTCCCCCCCTCTCTCTCTCCACCCATTGTCTCTCTGCTTCTGATTTCTCTCTTTAAAACACAATTTCTGCAGCTCAATCGCCTCTATATCTTAACTTTTTCAAGTGATAAACAACAATGGCGTCTTCGACCTTTGTTGCTGTGTTTGTGTTTGCTTTGGTTGCCGGATCTGTTCTGGCTCAGTCTCCAACGGCCGCACCGACTATTTCTCCCACCGCTACTCCTATTGCTTCCCCTATTCCTTCAGCAAGGCCACCAACTACTTCTCCGACCACCTCTCCCGCTGCATCACCGACCGAGGGACCAACCGTTGCTTCACCACCGGCTCCTCCTATGGCTCCGAGCTCAGGTCCCTCCGTGGCCGTGCCTCCAGCTGGACCTGGTAGCTCCCCCCTTACTCCCGCCGGTGCACCTACTGAAACACCTAACGCAGCTAGTTTGAACAGAATCACCCTCGCCGGATCTGCTGCTGTGGTGTTTATCGCCGCCGCTTTGGTGTTTTAGATCTGATCTTATGGAGATTCATTGTTATTTGTACTTTTGCCGGAGTTTGTGATTTGTAGGGACTTTTTTGTTTTGTTTACTTTACTCGATTTAGCTATATTTGTTATATTTACTTTACGGTGGACGACGACGACTATTATTACGACTGGGACTGGGACTGCGACGATGAGAGATGACCAGTACATTGTTTTGATTTACTATTGATGTGATTATCAGTCACTATTGTTATTTATGGAAATTCTTTTGTTATCGATTTCTCATTGCCTTAATGTTATTATATTAATCGCACTTTTCCGTAATTCGCTTCGTTAAAAGCACCTTATGGGTTAATCGGTCATCACTGAAGAATGAGCTTAGCTAGGTTGTTACGTTGTTGTGGTGGCTAGGGTGGAAGGAGTATGGGAAGACAGCTGTTTTTGCGATGAGGAAAGTCAGTTGGTTATTTATTTATTTATTTTTTGTCTTTTGGGAAAGATAAAAGAGAGTAACAGGTGTTATGTCACGTGGGAGGACAGCTGTTTTTAAGGGGGGTGTTATGTAATTTGTATTATGTGTAGTGCATAGAGACCATGTGAATTGTTTCTGTGAGGACTGAGTAGTAGAGTTGGGGAAAGGAAAGAGAGTGAATAATGGATGAGTTTTTAATCATTACCCAAATGGGGTGTACATGTGAAGTTGTTCCTTTTCACTCACCCTACAGTTGTGTTCCACTAACGTTTTGCTTAAAATTATTCAATTTAAAAGAGGGGGGTAGGGTAGGGTAGTCTAAGATTCCTGCTAATACACCAGCCTGGGAATACCAAATATACCAAACTTGTACCATATCATTTTCATTTTCTAAATATACGGAGTACAAGATTATTTTCTTTTACAGCTCTGTTATCCGAGTTCAAAAATTATGAGGCAACTCCCCCAAATAGTTAACAAATTTTCTGAGGATTTTCAAAATAGGGATGAAGATGGAGGGAGATGAAGACTTACGACGAAGGAGGAAGAAGAAGAGGAGGAGATGAAGTTTGGTTATTATGATTTTGCATCGTGGTGTAAAATTGAATTAAGTAATTAAAATTTTGATTTGGTAATTTTAATAAATACATCACGGTGCATAATTTGGTGCAACGCAATACAAATTGGATTAGGTAATTAAATTGATATATCGCGGTATAAATATTAATACAATTTAAATTAATGCATCACTGTGCAAATATTTATGCAGCTCGATGCAATTATGTGTTATCCGTAACACGTCTCATATTTATTAAGAGTGTATCGTTGACTTTAAAAATAGACGATGAACTGTTGTGATCTGAAAATTTGAGAAAGGGAACCGCCCAAATTTTCCCCAAATAAAAAGGTCAACATTATTTTCATCATATTCGCCAAACTTAATACCTACAATATGTTTAAAAACATAGTAGTATGTTTTTATCAAACTCGACTAAAGTATTCATTATTCTATTTATGATTAAATAAATTAAAATCGTTTTAAAATTAATTTGTTTTAGAAAATACTATATGTATTAATTATAGCAATGTGAAAACAATGTTGCAAAAAATGTCTAATATTTCTACATTCAAACAAAAAATTCGATCAATAACTCAAACTGAATTTATTGTTTTTTGTTTTGAAATTCTTAGTCTTCTCTTTAAATTTAAAATTTCTCGTTGGAATATGGACTCTAACAATAATGCTTCGCTTCAGACATACACATATTTTACGGAAATCTTCATTTACGAATTTTGAAAAATAATTTGCAAATTTGTTAATTTATAATTTTTTTTTGTAAATAAAAGTGTTGCGTATAGGGGACCGGTTGGGTGGGGTTAGGCCTGACACTCTAGCAGTGGTTGGGTTGGGTTTATGACCGGTCAAAACCCGGTTCAACCCAAATGCCAACCATTGATGAGTCAGGCTAAAATCGAGTCAACCCCTTCTTTTTTTTCCTGTCCCAAAAAACCTAAATTGACCCAAGACAATGGGGTTTTCTTTTTTTTAAATAACCACCCCTTAAACACAAGCACACATCATCCATACAAATTTAAAATTAAAAAAAAAAAATGTGCAGCCAAACTCAAACATCAGAATATTACTAAGAACCAAAAATCCAGATTTCAGCCAAACGCCAATTGGAACTTTACAAACAAACATATTCCTTGATTAATCAAGTCTTAAATTGAAATGCACACATAGTCCTTGTCCTAAACATTAATATGTAGCCCTCTTCTGTTTTTCTTTCTACCTAGAGTTCCCTGAAGCCTGACTTTGGGCACTCGTCTTAGCCTCTTGTTTCTCCTGCAGTATTTCAAGCTATTCCTGTGGGAGGAACTCCTTCCTGTTAAAACATCTACATTGACATGATATCCTTCCAAGCTAGCACTTAGAGTCAGAACAAACAATTTTCCCTCTACAAAAGGGTATGGCCAGTTAACAATAACCTTCTTTCTTCTTCCAAATCAACCTGCCCAACCACCAAATAGCCTTTGATTCTTCTGAGCCATTATCATCATCACGAATCCACTTCTCACATTTCACATGTTAAGATCTTGATGTTTTTTTTTCTTGGTGCAGATTTTCTTGCCCTCTTTCCACAAACGGAAGTACCTTGGTTATTTCCACTACTACAGAGAGAGAGAGAGAGAGCTAGATTGAAGACTAGCAGTTAAATTGATCAATGAAATTAGTGAACTCGTAAGATCAACTCAACTCAACCACTGCCACAATTAGAGAAGATGGACTACATGAATTATTTTTCACATTTCAGCATCGCAGTCACGATTAAATGTAGGAAAGGAAAACAACAAAACTCCATCATCTAAAACATATCTGGGAAAAATGAAAAATCTTAACACAAATAAATATATATAAGACTTGCAAACAAGCACAGATACAAATTACACACACATCTAAAATGATACACTAGCGTTGAATGTTAGCTCATTCCATGTCTAGATCATGCATCCAAAACTTCCCGAGAAAAAAAAAACTCATAAAATCTGAGGAATCCATTAATGGAAAAAGCAAAAAACACAAAGTTGGAAGGGAAAAGGGTAGATAGATCAGGAAATATACCATGCAATTAAGAACTTTGAATATGAGGAGATAAAACAACCCAACAAATTATAATTAGCTTGAGATGCCTCCCTAACTTATTCACAGTAAGTACAATTAATATGATCAAACACCAAAAGGGTTTGTTCTAAAGCTTGCTCGATTATCGATTACTACCGTCAAATCCAGCCGACGCGATCCCAACCGAGAAATCTTTAAAAATGTCAAAAACCGATATAAAATTCAGATTATGATCAGCTCGGCCCAAATCCTGGTCACAAGCTAAGCACATGTACCACTACGTGATAAGCACATGGATGTTGGAGACCAGGAAAGAGGTCACCCGAACAGGATAACCGGAGGTAAACACCTTACATCCATCTCGAGCAGGAGTCTACCTACCAATCACCGAACAGGGAGCAGGGCTGCTCGAAGAAACCTGATATCCATCCTGAGCCTAACTGGCAGATAACTCCCAAGCCCGAGATTCAAGCCATGACTCCGTCAGTTACTCGGTCAATCCGCATTTATGGTCATAAAGTTCTAAATTCTCTCAATCATAATAATTCAGTCCAGATTTCACTCCAAAAAGGGTTATATATACCTCACAAAGTTACATTTGAAAGGTACACACACTTTTACACACCGAAACCCTGTCATTTTACTTTCTACAAGCTTAATACTTACTCTCACGCCTGAGAGGTTTCGCGAGGCCCTGTCTTACATTCCTACTAAGGTGTTCTTCTTTTGACAGGTCTAAACAAGATCATATCTTTACATAAGCCCAGATATACTATAAACCGCAAGGAACGGCCCAAGACCAAATTGTGTAGCATCAGATTAGATTCAATAAATAAATATCATATTATCAAGATCTTAGTCGAAACAACTTACTTATGGGGTACATTACTTCAAGTAGTAATTGAGATCTATTGTGAGATTATATTAATGTAAGGTTAATGTTTTGTAAGGAGTAATGATTCAGAAGATTAATCTCAGGTTATGACAGCTCATAATATTAATTGTAGGGGTTGGCTTTGCAACATGGTGAGAAAATAAAAAGTTAAAAATAGATAACTACTCTCACACATGTGAATGTGAGAGTGAATCCCAACCATTAAATTTTTTAAGATAATTTAATCTCAACCTCTAAATAGCTTTAGTCAATTTGCACATGTGTGAGAATGTGCTCATAATTAAAATAAGTAGAAAATATAAGAGTAAAGTGGTAAAAGTGAGTTTTTAAAGAAAAAGTTTTGAAATAGGACAATTATATTATAATTGATGAAAAAGGAAATAAAGACTTTAATTTGAAAACGTCGAGAGTAATATTTATAAATTGAAGATATCCATATAAAATAATGTATATGAAAAATACAAATTTTATACTAATTAAAGTGTCTCAACTTCCAATGTATAGTTGAAAAATCACATTTGAGTTTCATTTATGGTAAGTAATTTAGGCGGGAAAAATCACTGTTATCATTATATATATATATATATATATATATATATATATATATATATATATATATATATATATATATATATATATATATATATGTTGATATGTATTAGCTAAATATATATTGAATGTACCTGATATTACTCCATATTATTAAGAATGAGATTATACAATTTTTGTTTAAATAAATATTTAGAGAGATTGAGTGTAATAAAAGAATTAACCAAATTTTGTTTTATAAAATTTAGAAATAAAATTTTGAACCAAATTTTCAAATAGTAATGAATAATTTGAATATTAATTTTGAATTAATACAAATCAATTTTAATATTTGAATAAAAAATAAATATGAATATTCGAATAGTTTCACGAATACAAATTAAAATTATGATATTCGGTTCGAATTCGTTGACTTACATCCTAATTGTACCTAATGTATCCAAAAAAAAGGGAAACTCTTCCCCCGAGAGTCCCCATACCCCAATTCCATGAGAATGTGTGAGTGAAAATCACGGTAACTCAGCGATTAAGTAGCTAGGAAGACACGTGCCTAGTACCTGCAAGGAGGCACCCCCACAAGAGGATGAAACCCTCACATTGCGGTTGGTAAAACTCGATTCTTGGTCCTGTATCCATATAAAAATGTTTATATGGATTTATACTTAAATTCGTATAAAATTAATAGGTATTTGAAATGCAGTGACTACATGAGATGAGTTTTTTGATAGAACCTGGTGTATCATGATTATGAGCTTGCCGTTGGCACTAAAAACTTAAAAAGTTGAATGAAAATCGGGGTGGTTCCCTCCAATGAATTTTTAAGCGCTTAATTCCATGATTTTTTTTTTTTAAGGAAAAAAGCATTTTTCGGTTAATATGACGAATATAACTTAAATAAATTGAACACGCATGATTCGGAGCTATAGACAGTTCATGCACCACGATGCACACAACCGTGCCTAATGATGCACAAAATTAAACACAATATATGATTTCAAATTGTATGTAACGTAGAGATGCATCACAAATCCAAATTAATGCATCACAGTTCATAACTGATGCATCGTGACTTTGATCCCTCACCAAAACCTTTTATAATTATACCAGTAACCATAAACTAAATTCCAACAACAGCACACAAAATACAGAAATCCTGGAAAATGAAGATATACAACAGTTTTACACTACTAATTAGACAGAGAACCTTAAAGATCGAAATTGAACAATTTTAAGAATCAACATCACAACTTTAACCCCAAACCACTTGTGTATCAATCAATTTCTGAGTTTGCACAAGTCACACTAGCAACAATTGAGGAAAAAAGTCAAATTCAACACCAAAATAAAATCACAACCAATTTTGTACAATATAATGTAAAATGAAACAAATTGCACAAGAATATTATAAGCAAGGCTTCACTGTAGTAGCCCTAAAGCTTTGCTTGTGCATGGTTTCAAATTGTGTAATATAGCAATGTATCACAATTCACAAATGATATATTGTGATTCAAAATTGATGTATTGTGATTCAAAACGGTGTCTAACAACGAAAAAGATGAAAATTGGGCATTTCATCGAATATTTTTCATACATAGCAACACACACAAAGTTAATCTATTTTAAATCACATACAAACAATGAAGAAAAAGAAGAAGAATTGAACCTAACTTGGTTTTTTCCTTTGATTTGGCTTTCCTGTCCATCGAAACATAGATAGATGAAAAGAAAATATAGTAAGACCATCTCCAAGGGAAGCTTCAAAACTCCAAATTTGAAATTTTTTTCTACTATTCCATGCTCCAACAGATGCTTCATTTCATCTTCAGATTTGAAGTTTCTGATTCTGAACTTCAAATCCAGAGCATACTATTCATACTTCATCTTACCTCTTTTTTTTTTTTTTGGTTTAAGTAATTATTTTGTGTTTTATGCTTTCATTATTATCGTTAGTTTAGATGTTTAGTTTAAATACCATTTTGAGATGTTTTGGTTTAAATAATACAAAAAAATCAATTCAATTATTTTATTTATATTGTTAGTTATTAGTTATATATAATATTAAAATTATTTATGATAAATTTTATATATATTAGACATTAATAAATAATATTATTTTTAATATGTTTGTATTTTAGTCTCAATTAATAAATAATATTATTTTTAATATGTTTGTATTTTAGTCTCAATTAAATTCATGCATTTAATTATTATTTTTAATGCATAATATTTAATTTAATTTAATATTAAATCAATAATATATTTGTTTTGCTAAAATACATTAATGCAAATAAAATAAAATAAAACATATACTTGGAATACAAATTAAATGAAATAATGAAGAATATACTTGGAATATTCCTTTTAGAGTAAACTTTGAAGTAGAACTGTTGGAGATAGTGTAAGAAATTTGGTGCAGAAATTGCACTAATTTAAAGATTTTGTGCAGTTTTAACTTTAAAAAAAAAAAAACTTCAAACTGTTGGAGATGGTCTAAGAAGTTAAGGTGAAGGAGTAATCAAATTCAAGATGAATACACAAGAAGTTAGGGTCATTTAAGGAAAAAAGGAAACGAGAAAAGACTTATGTTGTTAAAAAAAAAGAGGTATTAGAGTGGTTCTAAATTGATACAAAGGGAGTGACCTGCAATTTTTTCTTAAAAAAATTACACAACAATTTGTATCTAATGAAAATCAAATACAAAAAAATATATCTTATGTAAAAACGTTTTACGAGATTTAATTCATAGAGACCTTTTAATTTTCTAATTTTTTGCCGTCCTTGCGATCGAACCAGTAAGCCTGCCAATTCAATAAATCTGTGTATCATGAAATACAATTCTTACATAGAACCTGACATGATGGAAATAATATCTTGAAAAGACCCTACGTCGGAAAAGCGACATGAAATGAAATAATCTAAATTCTAAACTTATAAACATATTTTCTACTATACATTTTAATATTTCAAAATATATTTAATAACAAAAAATAATTATTACCCCCTCTGTCCCGGATAAAGAGTCATCGTTATTAAAAGTCAATTTTTTATTAAGAAAATGACATTTTTATGTCTTAATTTTTTAAAATGGATTCTTTAAGTGAAACTTCTCAAAGATTAATGCTAACCACATCTCAAACTCCACTATCTACACCTCATTTCCGGCATTAAGGTGTTGTAGATTGGAGTAAATGGGATGCAGAGAGTGGGTTTTGAGGGTGTGGTTAGCCTCACTTCATCTCAAAATGAAATAGTGAACTCTTTGCACGTAATAGAGATAATATATTAAAATACATAAAATATAGAAAAATATATTATGTCCCTTAATTTATTATTCAAAAAATATTTTTTATTCAGTAAAATGCACATAAATTATGTGAATAGACAAAATACATTAATTGAAAATCCCCATAAATTACGTAATGAAAAAGTTACATTAATTAAATATTATTCTCTCCGTCCTTAAATTATCATTTTGGTAAAATTGGCACACGGTTTAAGAAAACATATTTGTCTGGATTATTAATATTAGTTTGATGTGTATTTTACTTTAAAGTACATTTGTATGTGGCTCATAATTAAAGTATGATTAAAAAGTAAGGGTTAAAGTGGTAAAAGTATTATTCTAAAAAAAAGTTCCAAACAAAATAATTATTTTAGAACGGAAGAAAAATAAAAACAAAACAATAATTTAGTAAGAGAGGAAGTACAAAACTTTAACTAATTAGACAATATCTTATTTGACATTGATAAAAGCAAACTTGTTGATGAATTCGTAATACTTACTCATCTTTTATACCACTAGTATCCTTAAAAAGAATTGCATACTCAATTAAAAATGTTCCTTAATTTATAGCTTCTGCTTCTTTGTTGATAGCTTCTTTAACTTTCTCCTCAATCACATAAAAAAAAATTCAATGACTTCACGAAACTTATCCCATATCTCATCAATTTGGCTTTCGTATTTCCTTTTCACTTTGCCGCATTATGACCAATCGGACGGACGTCGGTGTGATTATCGTCGAGGTTTATGCTCATATGCACGTCGGATGATGATGTATACGTTATATTTTTGGTCTTTTAGATAAATGTTCACTTGATTTCCTACTTTACCACTTAAACTCATCTTTTACCATTATCCACACGTACTCGTATTTTAAAATATTTTTTACGTGTCGAGTGATAAAGCCCCGGTGAGCCTTTCTTCACTTGGTCATCGGACCACCCTAAAAAATAACAGAATTAATAGACTGAAAAATCAATGTAAACTGCTATTAACGTACTTTTCAAACTGTTATAAATTGATGATTATCAAATCATAACCAAATGATTTTCGTTTTGTACTCAATCCTCATAGAGTAGATCTTTGACCTGGTTCAATTATGATGTACAACAGGTGGTCGAGACTTATTTGAGCAGGGTTTTAGAGAAGAGTTCGAAGTTCAGGGGGTTCAATGACAATTTTTGAAAATTGATTCGATGGGCAGGTTTTACAGTATTTCGTTTTTCGTTACGTACTAGTAGAAATCATTTAATGATTAACGGAGCATAACTTTTGCGTTCTCCTACCCTGAAGTTATCACCGACCCTCCAGGCTCCAGTGGCCCATCTCTCTCCTAAACTGAAGTTTAAAGAAACTGCTTTAGATGGTGGGGCACAAAAAAGTAAGGGTTGTGTAGGGGCGCATTGCTGGAGATCACCTTGAACAACCTGGCGTGAAGTTACACAGTTGGCCATAATCATGCTCTAACATTATATTTTACAAGTGCTTCCTGGGTCACACTCACACAACATGTTATTTCTGGGTATATTATAAAGTCGTTGCTCAAGTGCTAATACTAATTTTATGTAGATTGTTAATTCTGAAGAAATGATTAAAGAAACAGAGTGTGAAGATTATTTCTCATTGATTGAATGATTTACATAATAGAAACTTGATTGCAAGGCAACTAATTAACTAATGAGTATGTCTTCTGTGAAGGTAAAATTTGGTCGATCTATTTTTCTCTATTCAATTTTTTTTTTTATGTTATTTTTTGGTCCAAAAGTTATGATAATGAGTTACAATGTTTAAAACTTCATAAACATCTCAAGTGTCTTTATTTATCTTTGACCAAATCTCTTAAAAAGATCATTGGTTTAAATAAGGAAACTAATTATGGAAACTAAATATCTTATTTCCTAATCTTTGTTTCCTTGAAGATTTTAGTTTGTTTATTGTTTCAGAACTCTCTCAGCTCGAGTATATATACTTGTGCAGTTAATACACACCTTCAGAGACTTAAAGAGAATATCTACAAGAGAGAGAAAAACCGAAGACTTACTGGAAGAGTTGTTATAGTTTTGAATGCAGCTGCATTAGAAGCTACATCGACTGTTTTTTTTTCCTAGTTGATAGTAAAACTGATTTTTTAAAATATATTTTCGGTTTTATTAAAAAAAAGGAAACTACTAGTTGCTTTAAAAATGGCTATTTTAAGAGAGAGAGAGAGAGAGGGTGGGGAACCATCATATACTCTTTCCATTTGATTTTTGTTGATCAAACTTGACGTTATTTAAATACAAATTTGATCGTATATTTTTTCTTCAAATAAAAAAAATATAAAACATGCACAATTTTACATTTGAAAATACACTCTGTCTCAAAACAAGACAATAGATCTGGAAAAGAGGGAATATATCGTAACTGATGTATTAATCAAAACAAAATGATCATATCTATGAATATTGCCACAGTACAGTATAAATAGAAGTGGACTAGTCAATCATACAAGTATAAAAAGCCGAATACATAGAGAGAGCAAATGAAATCAAATACAAAGAGAGAGCGAGCACTGCCTCTGTCCTGGCCAAGATTCAAGAGTAGAACTATCAATGTAGCCAAACTTAAGAGATAACCAACTTAAACAACAATGCAACCAGACTAAACAAGCTGGCCGCTACAACTGAGTCTGGAGATAGACTTCCGGCAGAAGATGGCATTGGGACAGCGGTGCCGGTGCCGGCGGGTGGGGTTATAGTAGTTGTAGGTGGCGCCTGGGATGCCCCACCACCCGACGGTGCGACGGGAGAGGAGGTAGAACCTCCTGCTGTGACAGGGACAGCTAGCTTCATGCCACCACTACAATGGCCAATTACTCCACATATGAAGTAATGGTTCCCGGGGGTATTGAGAGTTATGGTGGTGGGACCTGAACTATCAGCGACGGCATTTCCAACGGAGCAGGCGCTATAGTCACTTGAGCTCACTTCGGCAACGTTGTGATTGTTTCCGTAGTTGAACACTAAAAAGGGATACAAATTTATGGTCCGTTTGAATGCATTAGTTTTAAATTAAATAAATATACAAGTTCAATTGAATTTAAATAAGTGAAATTGGCTAGTTTTTATTAGTGGTCACTCATGGAAACGAGTCCCCGCCATCTTGACAACATTAAGTTACCTACTCGGCTTTACTTTAATTTAACAATTAAAAAAACACACGATATTTCAAATTTAAGGAATCCCTATTAACACTTTATTTTTTACTATAAACACTTTAAAGTAACATCCGTACAATTGAATAAAGAATTGATGAAGTGCTAATGATGATTTCTTTAAATCTATCATCTTTCTTTGTAAGTATGTAAAAAACAGGAAGAAAAATTACATTTAGTGGTCGGCTAGTTGCACACGAAAATTAACTTACTTTGGTAGGAATAGTCTAACGTCATGGGAATTAACATTGCTACGTTTAGAGTATGTTTAACGGTGTTTCATATAAGATTTTATCGAGATTTTTCAAATACAACTGAGTATCATCCCTCAATCAAATGGAAATTTAATTTGACTTTGCTTCTTCCGGTCTTTGTCCATGAGATTGCTTTTATTCCAGCCTTTCTCTCTCTCTCTCTCTCTCTCTCTCTTTTCAAATGATGGTGGGGTATAAAAAATTATTGAAGTTTATGTCAAACTATTGTATATGTTTTTAGTTTAGGTAGCTTATGAGTATAGATGAATTTTTATATTTATTTTTAATGAATTGGGTATTAAATGAGGATTAAAGATGATCCTTTTTTGTAGGGATGTAAGTGGTTCGGTTTGGTTTGGTTTATGTCAAAACCACAAACAAAACTGTCTCCCAGCGGTTCCAAAAATCTCAAACCGAGTAAGACTTGGAACCGAACCGAACCGAACCGAACCACTCGGTTTTGTGGTTTATATAAATTATTATTAATGAAATTAAACAATATTAAAAATAACAATAAAAATAATATTTTAATTTGAAATTAACATCAAAATTAAGAAATAACCTACTAACAACAAATTATCATAAATAAAACAATACAAATTGTAAAATAAACACAAACAATGGAAAAAATAATAGTTCTCTAACAATCAAGATTTTTTGGTTCAGTATGCGTGTATATATATATATATATATATTATGAATAAATCAAATGTTCAAAATAGTTAATAAATGTAATATAATATATATTATATAATAAATAAATAAAAATATATAGGTTGGTTTGGTTTGATTGGATATCAAAAACCGTGAATCAAACCGCGTTGTTTTACAATTTTTAAAACTGAAACCTAACCAAACTGACTAATTTAATTTGATTTGATTCGATTCTGTTGTTCGATAGTTTCGATTTATACCCCTACTTTCTTGTACATGTTCTTACAAAACACATTCATATATACAGAGGAAAATGTGAACCTGCTAATTAACTCATCTTTCCGATAGCTATATCTGAAAATGAAAACTATTACTCCCCCCCCCCTCCCCCTCAAAATTATTCTTCTGTTTCAAATAGCATAAGAATTAAAGAAAAATAATTTGTTTAATTATTAATATTTATTTAATGTATAATTTATTTAAAGTTTATATGCTTATGATCCATAATTAAAATAAAAAAAAAGTAAAAAGTAATAAAAATATTGTTGTAGGAAACGATCATTTTAATTTTTAGGAAGGAGGGAGTATCATACACTATTTGGTGGTGGAAAGAAATGGTGTCAGACACTGAGACAGTGAGTGGATGGAGGAATATATAGTACTCCGTACTCCATAATTAAGGGAATTGAAGAGGAACATTAACATACCAAGGGAGTCACCAACATTGAATGTCTTGCCAGTGGCCCAGGTACCGTAATCCACACTCTGTCCCCAACCCGCCGCGTCCCCAACTGTATAAACTGTTGCCATACTTGGTACACTCACAAACCCCAACCCTAGTACTACTACCATCAAACCCGCAATTCCTCCTCCTCCTCCACGCTTGTTGTTCCCCATCTTCTTCTTATCTATCCAACTGTGTGCGTGTGTGAGTGAGAGAGAGTTGGTTTGATGCTTAGTTGGGAGAGTGGGAATGGGATATTTAAGAGTGAGAGAAGGAGAGAGAGAATATTTGGAGTTAGTAAACAAGAATGTTTGATTTGGTTCACTAACCAAATAAATAAAGGAGGACAGTTGTAAAGGTGACAATCCCTTGGGGTTGGGGTAGCTTTAGTAATAGTAGTATGGGTTGAGTTGAGATTAGAATCTGTACCTACTGTTTGTCCCCTCCCCGGTAATTAATTTCTTTACAATCTTCTTTTATCTCTATATCATTCACTTACCAATTAAATAACTATTCAAATTTTAATCATTAGCTTTATCAGTAACATGTAACAATGATGATTTCTTTGCAAAAACAACATCCCCCTCTTAAATTAAGTTTTGATAATCACTTAACCTCGTCACTCTACTTTTTAACTAAATGCTCTTTCAATTCATATTGTTATCATATACTCTTCTCGTACCTAAATTATTATCAATTTTTTTTTTAAACTTTTTTCACTTAATTGTTTTTCAAATAAAAATTTGATATTTTTTATTTTATTTTTTCAGAATCATAAAATGTATTATGACGAGTTTTTTGTGTGCATTTGTTGAAAACGTGTCTCAAATAGAGATGACAATTTGTATTCATGCTCATATGTTTGCCCTGCTAAATTATTGATGGATATGAAGCATAATAAAATTGTAAGTGTGCAAAAATGAGTCATTAATTAGCACGGATTTATGTAGACGTAAATGAGAGTTAACCTTAAATAAACTTGCCTACAATATATGATAACCTATTAACCTGTAAACTTTTTCAGATTCAAAAGCCTCCCACAAATACAGTTAGGGCAGGTACAATGGTAGGGGAAAATCAAACCCAAAATCAAACTCAATCCATTAAAAACTAATAAACTAATCTATTAGATACCTATTTGATTTAAAACAAAAAAACACTCCCAATGGTGGCACAAAATCCAACATATTTACATACTTCACTATCTTTATCTCAAACAACTTTACCTACCCCACCATCTTTATATCTATTAATTTAATATATTATTTCAATTTATATTAACACATAAATTTCATATTGCATAAATAATTAATTTCAAAATTATATAAAATATTTAAGTAGTAAATAATAATAATAATATTAATAATAAATAATACACAACTTAAAAATGGATTAATTAAAAAATGAAATTTGGAGAGAAAGAGGAGAGAGAGAAAACTTACAAATAAATTCAAATTTTGCAAAAAATTCATTTGGTATCCAAATGAGGCAAACCAAGTCTCTATTTGTAGATAAAAATGTGTATTGTTTTATATAAAAAACAAAATTAAAAAAAATCTTTTTTGAATACCCAAACTGCCCTTAAACAGCAAATAAACAAAAAAAGCTTCTCAACCACTTTAGGCACTGTTGTGGAGATGCCACAAATTGAGGAGTTCTTCTACGGATACTTTTAATTTTAAATCACCTTTTGATTTATAGAAGATTTGCTAAGATTTACCATTGCAAGCCAAGATTTTTGGGAGATTGGTTTTAAAACCTCAGTTGTACTCTCTCTTATAAAGCTTGCAACAATTTATCACCTGAAAACTTTTTCATTTTTCTTTTAGCTCTTTCTTCTCCACCATCTTGTTTGTTCTTGTTACTCCCTCCGTTCCATAATATAAGTCGTTTTGGAAGAGTTTTTTTGTTCCAAAATAAATATCACTTTGTAATTTTTAATGATTTTTTTTCTTTTTTTCTAATTCCACCCATATTAATTGACTATGTAACTTGTGTTTAACTTTTTAGGTAAGAGTATCAAAAAAACCCCCTCATTAATATTTGAAATAAAATAAATAAGGACAGTTTAGTTTTTATAATATACTCCCTCCGGACCTATATATAAGCAAAAAATACCAAATTTTGGTGGACTTAAATATAAGAAAAAATCATCATATTAAACTTTACTCACAACTTTCAAGAAGTTTGGTACCAAAAATACCCCTTGTTAATTCTTTTGTTTTTCAAGATGTGTGCACATTCCATATACACAAAGAGTCACTAATTATAAAAGGAGCTATAATGAATTGATGACAATGAGTTAATATTGCATTAATTGTCATCAGTTTTAAGTGAGATACTTAAAAGTATTTTAGTAAGTATACTTTTGTTTTATATAAAATCAAGACAATTTAACTAATTTAACTTACTTTTTTAATCTGTGTGAAATCGGTTAGTTTTGGTTATATATAGGTCCGGATGAAGTATTTCATTGGTCTGTGTGAAAAACTCCAAAATGATTTATATTTGGGAATGGAGGGAGTATATGTTTATAGGGCGTAGCACCAATAAAAAGGTCTAGTCTCTGCTACCTTAATTTAGGCCTGTTAATAGATCGGATATGTATCAGATATAGGTAAATCTGAATCCGATCTGAAACCCTATATCACGGATCCGATCCGATCCGATAATCCGACGGATCAAGTGTATATAAATCCATATTTGAATCTGATATCAGTTAACATATCCGATTAAATATCAGATCCAATCCGATCCGAAATATAAATATATAAATAAAAAAAAACAATTAGAATATGAAAAGAAGGAAGATCAAAAGACAACATACATATATAATTGTTTATACTATGTACATGTATAATAAAAAAATATTATTTTCGGATCGGTTCAGATCCTTAACGGATCGGATATAGCTAAATCCATATCCGACTCGTTAAAAAATAAATTATCTGATTCGGATTCGAATTCGGGTTATTGAATCGTTATTCAAATTCATATCCGAAATTTCAGATCAGATTCTGATCGGATTCGGATCAAAATCCAATCAATTGACATGCCTACCTTAATTATCTCCCTATGCGTTTTCAATTTCTCACTCCTCAGAAGTGGTGGAGAGTGAGAGAGAAAAGGGTGGAGTATTTGATTTGCTTTTAATTTTTTAAGTATTAATTGTGGGTCCATCCTTTTTTATGGAATTATAACATCTTTAGTCAATTTTCTTTTTATTTAAGCGATTAAATATATTTTTTAGGATAAAATATCGAAGATATCCTTAATCAAAGAAAAGCTCACGGACAAATCCCTTATCCAAATTTAAACATCGCAATATATATTTGAAATATGTCTAAATTTGGGCATCGTAATTCAAAAATGATGTAACAGTCATATAATTTGGTTTACAAATTTAAATATACATTGAGTGGATTTAGCATTACTCTTCCTTACTATGCAGCATACGAAAAGGAAAAATAATAGCCTCAATTAAATCCTAGAGAATGAATGTTTAATTAACATTCAGATATTGTGTAAAGAAATATTGATATAATTTGATATTTTTTTTTCCTTTTTATAGAAGCAAGGAAACGGTAGTGCAAAATTGCAAATACAATGAAGAAGTAGATCCAAAGTATAAAATAAAACGTAGACAAATGAGAAATTCAAATAGAAATTGTGATTCTTAGAATTAATTTTAATTTATCTTACCCCATATGAAGCAAATATCGAAATACATCAATTTGTTATTTAATCCTTATTTCTGTGAAATATTGCATTTCAGTATATGTATAAAATATTGACTATTAAGGAAACAAAAAAAAATTAAGAAAAATCGTTAAAAACATGGTTCAGTTAGGCTCCGTTTGTTTCACGGAAAATGACTTCCGGAAAATGTTTTCCTCATTTTCCGGTGTTTGGTAACCTTAGGAAAATGCAGTCAACGTAAAAGGTTTTCCGAGTCAACGGAAAATGAAGGTTTCTTTTCCGGAAAATGACTTACGGATTCATTTTCCGTAAGTCATTTTCCAAATGTTCGGGCACCCTCCGCCCCCTTTCACAATTGCACATATTTACTTACATACACAATATTTCACTCAACAAATAAATTGTTTAGAAATATAAATAAAGTTTGTGCATACTATTTATAAATTATAATTTTAATAAATGTTTACTACGTTCTAAAATTAGTGTCACCTATATTATTTAGGGACATCCTAACCATTGTCAATTTTCTATTTTAAAACGTTTTTTTTTTCATATCAATTATCAAAAAATTTATTTGTAATTGTGAGATTGGAAAAAGATAGACATTGATTTAACACCACTAATGATGAATTGAAGGTTACTAAAGAAAAATTACTTAAAGTTCAACACTATTTTATATTAAATATATGCATTAATATTAGAATATATATTTTTTTGTATTTATTCATATACAGTTTTCCGTAACATTTTCTAGGGACATCCTAAACATTGTCTATTTTCTATTTTAAAAAGTTTTTTTTTCATATCAATTATCAAAAAAATTATTTGTAATTGTGAGATTAAAAAAAAGATTGACCTTATTAAAAAAAGATGGTCCTTATTGATTTTATAGGGACATTCTAAACATTGTTTATTATATATTTTTATTTTTGTATTTATTCATATATTGTTTTCCGTAATATTTTCCAAGTGTTTGCCAAACACCCGTAAATGTTTTCTGACATATTTTCAAAAGATTTACCAAATACCTGAAAATGAAATCTTTTGATTTTCCGGAAATCGTTTTCCAAAAATAATTTTCTGGAAATGATTTTTCGTGAAACAAACATAGCCTTAGTTTCAAGTCTCTTTCTGTTGTAGTGACTCTACTCAAAAGGAACGTGAAACCAACCAAATCAAATCAAATCAATGATGAAAGCTGATTGGTTGAAACCAGAAGAGAAAACCGACGAGTTAAGCATGTGACCAGTTCCTACTCCTCTCACACACAAACAAAGTGTCAAAAAACAAACCATTGACTAACCTATACCAAGTCAAGGAAAGTATTAGGTTAGGTGTGTTCCTTTTAAGTGGGTTTGGTTAAATGCCGTGTATGATGCCCCTAGGCTCTAGCCTCCAATAGTGTTGTACTGTACTCTCTTTCAGTCGAATAATCAAATAGTAACAGTCTCAAAATTAAATTTTTTAAGAAAAAGTGATAATAGACTTATTTCATGGGATGAAATTATAATATCTTCAATCTACTTTCTTTTTATTCAAATTAAGCATTCTTTTGAGATAAAATATTGAAGATATTCTTAATAAGTAAAAGACACTCGTACAAAGTCTCCTCCCAAGATTGAGCATCACAATGTATAATTTGGACATCAAAGTAAAATGGTAAAAATGATATTTAAAAAAAATAAGTTTCTAATAGAATAATTATTTTAAAACAGACGAAAAAAGAAAGAAAAACGATAATTTATGGACGAAGAAAAGTATAATTTAACAATTTTTCTGACTTTTTCTTTCTCACTCACACACTCTCTCTCATCATTAAGGTGTTTACCTTTCTTTATGCATTTCACTCTCTCCTCAATTTCACTCATTTTCTCACTTTCTATCTCTCACTCACTTCCTTTCTTTTTTGAAACTTATGGTGACATGTCTTTTTCATCATCAAGTTAAATTATACGTAATTATTTATTTGGGTATTGCAATAGTAGACTCCGATCGTCTGAAACAACTTCCCCATCTGTACATAATTTTTTCATGTTGAGAATGAGATAACTTAATTATCAGACCAATGGGCCAATTCCCTCTAAGGGAAGGGGGGTGCGGGAGGCGTAACCCCCATGCGGTACTAATTGTCAAGTTTTGGACAAAACGGTCGTATCATCATGATGTAAGGCGACCGCCTTCAAAGTGAAATTATGGACCAAACATCTGTTAAATGGGAGGTCGCTTAATGTTGATGTTAGGCGATCGTCAGGCTGCTTTGTTCAATTTTCTTATTTAAAAGATTTAGAATTTGATATTATATCCATATATATAGTTGTATCCTTAAAATATTTTCAATGTTGACTTTAGTAAAATTTTGATAGTCTGTTGGTCACAATCTGTTTTTTTTTTTTTTTTTTTTTTGTGATTGATCTTGTTATAATCTATTAATTTGTTTGTAAAATTTTCTGTTATGCATAACACTTCATATGTAGATGGTCACAAATCAGAATGGGTTAAAGCCCAGAGTAATTCTAGAAAAGAACGTTTGAATGGAGGGAGTGGAGATTTGATGTCAAGTAATTCACCGAACATAACCCATATATCACCAAATCAACTTACTTTTTTTCCAGGACAGTGCCATATCATCATGGTTAAAAAAAAAGGGTTTTTGCCTGGAAGCATTTTACAATTTCATAAAAGGAGATAGATGCACAATTATTCATTTAAAAAAATGACATTTTTAGTAATTAATAATAAAATAATTTTTTTAAGCATTAATTTTTGAAAGTAAAAACTTGGGAATGAATTTTGCATAGTTTTCACTGTTAAATCTAAAATAAAATAATAGATTATTTACCTAGAGCAAAGGAATATTAGGAGCTCCTTAATTTTAAGGATAAAAAATCATATTGCCACAAAAGGAAACTCGTATACAGATGCCAATTTGTACGGTTTACTATTTCTCCAATCAAATTTGACATTATTAATGAATTCCAGTTTGGCTTTGGAAATTGGAGGGTAATAATGTTTGCTGGCCTCCCTTTACATCTCAATTATTTTACTCTTTTCGTTTCAAAATATAAGTTGTTTTAGAGTTTTTCATACAAACCAATAAAATATATTATAAAGACTAAACTATCTTTATTTATTTGAAGTAAAGTAAATATGGGTAGAATTGAAAAAAAAAAATAAAAAAAGTTCATTAAAAATTGCAAAATAACATTTATTTTAGAACAAAAAAATTCTTCCAAAATGATATATTATAAAACGGAAGGAGTAATTATTTAAGATATATGAAAATAAAGTTGGACCACGGAAAGAATACCAGTGAAACGAAAAGAAAACAAATAACAATAAAACAAAAAAAAATAAAATTATGAATCACATCTAAATGACAATAAATTCAATTAACGAAATGAAACCAAAATAATTTGATCACCAAAGTAATGTTTACTGTGGTCATCATATCCAAGTCACTTTTGAGAAAATAATTTGAAAAGAGATACTATTTGGAAGAAAAGTAAAGGCAGTATATATAAGTCACTGACGTACTCTTTTCGTTTTGAGAAAGAATACCTGTTTCAAAGTTCAATTTTTTAAAAAAATAAGATTTTTAATAGTTAATTAATAATAAAATGATACATTTCTACCTTAATTTTTAAAAATAAACTATTTAAATGAAATTTTTAGTAACCCATTAGTAATGAATATTTATTTACAGTGAAATAAATATTGAAGTCATTTAAATATACCCAAATATGTAAGATCTTAGGCATCACGTCGTAGAAACTAAAATTTCGAAGTAAAGTAATGTTGGAGACAAAGTATTTACTCTAAAAATGTCATTGCGTCCATCGAATGTAAGATTATCTTTCAAGTTCCCGAAAAAGCAATTTCTATTAAAAGTAGAGTATGCAATGATAATTAACAAAATTCAAGATCAATCATTGTCACATATAAGATTCTTCCACAAGAAGTATGTGTTCAATCATGGATGGGTAACTATATGTTCCAGTTTTTAGGGTTATAAATTGTTCTCGTCTAAAACTATTGATATGCAATGAAGAGAAAAGCCAACAAATAAATTAACAAATTTGTGTACGAGGAAAGCTTTCAGAATTTATAATATTACCTCTACAATGATGTATATCTATTTAATTAGTTTTCTCCAATATTATTTTTTAAAAATTTATTCTTTTAAGTTTGTTTTTCCTCTTTGTTTTACTCGAGTATAATTTTATTGGAAAATATATATGTACGTGGGTTGTAAAACTAATTTTGAATTAAACCAAAGACTTGGGAAATAATTTTGCAAAATTTTCACCACTAAATCTGGATTTCAATTTGTTTTTTCAGCTGTCATTAGTCTCATTTCTTGTTGATAACTTCATTTACAAGTCAAAATGGTGCTCATGTCAATGGGCGGGTATGGAGTTACTTTCTTGGTAGGTACTTGGAAACTAAAGCACGTTGGTCAAACAGATTTGAACCGACATTCACTCTGGCGAGTGGTGACACCAAAAACAAACAAACTAGAACACCTATAGTATTGGTCAAAGTGCAATATGATTCGAACGTAAAAATTAAGAAAACACAAACATCAATTGATCTAGCTAGTTTTTAAGGAGACCAAAGATTCGGTTGTTATTTTAACTTTATCCCAACATTAATTAAGGAATCCCTTCAACCATTGCCTAAATCTTCGGTAGAATCTCAACATCACTACTACTTTTAGTAACTTTTCTTCTTACCTTGAAATTCCAGGATATATATACTTTGCTTAACCTCCCAAACTTGATGCATGTATTCAGTCATTCAGTGAACCCTGGGACGTTTTCTCCACATCCCTGAAACAAGACATAACACTTGGTCAACTCGGAAGTCGGTAACAAACTTTACAAGCATCCCTGCTATCTAAAACCAAAACTACTCAACTAAAGCCTATTCTAGTCTATAGAAAATTCAAAAAACTCTCTGTTCAATCACTCATTCTCACTCATTTCTAAATGGTAATAAAATTACAGAGGCACCCTAAACGCAATACCAAAAATACTAAACGTAACACCATTTTAATAATTAAATTACCTAACTACCCCTCATTAAAATAATTCACCCCCCCATACACCCAGCCCCCCCCCCACACCCGGCCACCCCCCACCCCCCACACACTTGGTCTCTGTCTGAAAATATCTCTTTCTCTCACTTGGTCTCTCTCTCTCACTCTCTCTCAAACTAACACCCTTCATCTTTCACTCACACTCTCTCAAAATCTATCTAAAGAATCCAACCCAATTCATAATGAGTTATGATTATAATCCTAACGAAGATGCAACTACTAACAATGATGATTATTTTCAGGTGAGTGACCCTAAACGCAAAACTTATTGATTTTTTTGTATTTACGTAATTCGGGAAAAAAATTCGAATATTTCAAAACATCCGCTAGGTCACGCGGATGTACACTCAAGCAAGCTCGACCGGCGGATGTTTTGCAAAAGTACCGCGATTTAAGCGGATGTTTTGTGGTAGGTCCGTTTTTGAAGCGGTTATTTTTTTGGTTGATCCGTTTTTAGTAGCGGATGTTTTGTATTAGAACCGCCTTCGACTAGCGGTGTTTTCATGAAGAACCGCTACTATGTGCTCTTTGAATTTTTTGGAATTTTTGTGAAATTTTTTTCATTATTAAGCGGTTAATATGATTTTTTTTGTTTGTTGATAGGATTACGGTTCAAAACGAGAATCATTTATTTCAGGATGTATCTCATTTTTTGTGACGGATGAAAATTTTATTGATGAAGCGGCAGAAAGTGGGTTAGAATACCTGGACGTCTTGAGAATATGTACTTTTATGTGTCTAGAAGTAAAAAGTAAATTTGATAAGACTTCGTAAAATTTGCTTGAGTTGTGAGAATGGTGGAAAATCTCGATGCGATGGTAAAAAAGACTTGAATGATGTGAAGAAAAATGGTTCGAAGAAGATTCTTTGTAAATTTGAAGTGTATTTGCGGAAATAAAAGATGATGGTTGGAGAGTTAAAGTTAGCGAGTTTAACAATGCTCACAACCATCCACTTTCAATGGGAGAAAAATGGCACACTTCTCGCATCGAAGTTGACAAAGGTGAGATTGAAATGGTTGATCAACTTTATAGTGCTAATGTGAAGCCAAAGCAGATATTGAATCTATTGAAAAAGGAAAATCTCGATAACGAAGTTCGCGAAAGCATGTAGAATGCTTTGGTAGGTATAAGAAAGAAGAAGATGGGAAATAAATCAAAAATGGAGTATTTTTTAGATGAGATGCGCCGACTTGGATATTGTTCGGTCAAAGAAACTTGCCCAAAAAACAAAGCTTTATTGATGATGTTATGTTTGCTCATCCAGAAATTGAAGAGATGTTAACCTTATTTAAAATGCGTACGCTCTCTTATCATGGATTCAACATACAAGACTAATAAATATGATTTGCGTTATTGGAAATCATTGGAGTTACATCGGATGGGAAAGAATTTTCATGTCGCATTTGCGTTCTCAAAGAATGAGAAAAGTGAAACATTTGGTTGGGCATTACATCGCCAGTTGCGTGCTTTTATTAGTTCATGTTCGCCCACCGGATGTCATTGTCACGCAGAGATAGAGGAATGGCTCTCATGAATGCAATACGGGACTACTTTCCAACGTCTCGGCATATGTTGTGTAAGAGACACATAGCAAAGGATGTCGAAGTATGTAAGGACCCCTGTTGAGAAGTAGAAAATATACTCGCCAATATTTATGAAGAGGTGGATGGATATAGTTGAGTCAAGAATGAGGAAGAATACATAGAACATTGTCAGAGATGGAAGAAGCGTGGGCAAATACTCAGCGATTGTTGTTCGATATGTTAATTCTACTTGGTTGGAGCCCTATAAGGATAGATTTGTCGGTGCTTGGACCAAACAATACATGCATTTCGGTAATCAAGCGACAAATAGGTACAACTTATATGTTTATGAATGCAATATATTTATTGTTTATGAATGCAATATATTTATTGTAGCTATGCAATATATAAGTTACGAGTCGGTGAGAGTGCACACTCCCGGTTGAAAAGATGGTTATGCCGTCACCGGTGGTTTCGATCATATATTCGATCAATCCACGATCTATCGAGCAGCAGTTCAATGAGATCTTGGCTCTATTTGAAAGGAATTTGAATGTAGCTCATCCTTTGACATCCTCAATGTTTATTCTCCGTCGATTAAGATATAAGGTATCTTCTCATGCCCTTGAGTTGCTAGCATACGATTGGAATTCACAATGTATAGAGGAGTAGTAGAGGGTGATTCTAAAAGTGTGGGTGTTTGTTGAGGACAAGTTACGGTTTGCCATGTAGTTGCTTGAAATGTGGCACATGTCTCAGGGAAAATGTCCCGATTGAACCCCATCAAATCCATGTGTTTTGGAAGGCGTTGTCTATGGGCGAGTTGAAGATATGAGTACATCGAGGGAATCAGCTTCCTCGATTTGATCAAAAACCTATTATCGATATGGATTTGACTTTCGAATCGCAACAATAATATCACTATGCTAAAGTTTTTCGATGTTGTACATCCCCAACTAACATTGAGGAACCGAGAAATAGTGCGGCACTGAGGCGTCCAAAGAAGAACTCGACAAAGAGAGACCTCTCGGGTTTTACAATGTTAAATGTATATGTCACATTACTTTTTACATTTGTGTATAGTATATGATTTATGGCTTAATTTTTATAATTTTCGCCTCAACGGGTTATGAACATGCTAACCGGCCAACCGGAAAGACAATCGGAGGTAGAGGTCGAGGTCGAGGAAAAGGACGTAGTTCATTAGCATCGACGGTAATTCTAATTCCATACGCCTCACTTCCACCATTGATGATCACTTTCATATCAAATGTTATAGATGTCAAAGCGGATGGAAATTGTGGTTTCAGAGTAATTGCCCACTTTATTTATCACGACGAAGAAAAATGGGATCAGTGCGTAATGACTTGATGCGGGAACTTTTCGACTATTGGGACTTCTACTCACCATCAACTTCGAAGGTGACTGAAGGATCAAATGGTATGTCTCGAATTGGCATACCTCTCCAAATCTAACCGAGCATTGTTAATCCGGGCATGCTTGGTTTTATCATTGCTACACTGCATCGTGAGATTGTGACTTGTTTGTCGAATATATCGCTTGGTCAAACATGGTTACCTTTGCAAGCACTCCTGCCTGTTGATGGACAACCGCCACAACCCCGTCCACAAGTATTGACTTGGGTGGGTGAATTGTATCCATTTCATAGCACTTGGGATGAAGCCTTCAAGTCCCCTCGCCTCGCCTCCTATTATTCCGAAAAGGGACATATCTGTGACCCAACGATACGACATGGTCGCTAATTTGGCATGACGATTTACTACTTACCTTAGTGTAGAGATGTAATG
Organism: Codonopsis lanceolata; assembly: GCA_013146195.2. Classification (NCBI taxonomy): domain Eukaryota; kingdom Viridiplantae; phylum Streptophyta; class Magnoliopsida; order Asterales; family Campanulaceae; genus Codonopsis; species Codonopsis lanceolata. The sequence continues at coordinate 135,783,113 of CM028378.1, read as the reverse complement.
CTAATTTTACACTTCTTGTGATGTAAAACATTAATTAATTAATTACGAGGGTTAATTGTGATTCGATATACTTTTGTGATGTAGGCTTAATTGTTTAATTTCGACTAGTTTAGGTCATTGTTGAATTTGGTAAAAGTGTAAAGTTAATTATAAAATTTTGATAGTATATGGTGCTCATTGTTATTTTAAGATAGCATCCCTCATCAAGGTTTTACCCTTTTCTTATTTATCAAGAGTGAATGACTTTTCTTATTTTGTAGAGAAGAGTGAATAAATACATTTTTTAAATGGATTAAAAAATATAAAATAACAATAAAGATCGAGTTTAAAAAGCAGTATAAGAATAATAACATTGTCGATCTTGATAAGGGAGGGTTTATGTAAATTAGGGGCAAGTCGGATAATTGGGAAAAGTGTAGTGGATGGTGTCAAATTTCGATAGTGTAGGGGTGAATAGTAAATGCATCACAGCCATGAGCAACAAGTATATCACATACATACATATAGTATCACGTATATCCTCAAGCTGCTGAATAACCGTCAGCGATCGACATATAAGTACCACTGGACCACAGTGAATCTCGCTTGGACCGATGGAGTGCCTAAGGTGAGGAAATGCGCTGCGACTCGATCCTCGGCCGATCTACGTGCAAATGCCTCGGCGACTCGATGGATGAGCCTTTGGGATGCCCTACGTGGCGGTACATCCGATCGTGGGTGATCACGATGGTTGATCATCCCCATCTCCTCGGTGTCGTCGGCATCATCATCATCATCATCATCATCATCCTCGTCATCATCATCATGTCAGCGGTGGCATCACGCGATAATGTGGATTCGAAACCACTTGCTCGTAACCATCTACGGTGGTGGATGGAATCCACAGCTACACCGTTCCAGCCCTCTTGGGGTTTATAGAATGATGCTCCCATTGTTTGGAAATGCGAAAAGCATCT
>CM028378.1:135678759-135782057 GCA_013146195.2 Codonopsis lanceolata | reverse complement strand
AGAACCTTAAAGATCGAAATTGAACAATTTTAAGAATCAACATCACAACTTTAACCCCAAACCACTTGTGTATCAATCAATTTCTGAGTTTGCACAAGTCACACTAGCAACAATTGAGGAAAAAAGTCAAATTCAACACCAAAATAAAATCACAACCAATTTTGTACAATATAATGTAAAATGAAACAAATTGCACAAGAATATTATAAGCAAGGCTTCACTGTAGTAGCCCTAAAGCTTTGCTTGTGCATGGTTTCAAATTGTGTAATATAGCAATGTATCACAATTCACAAATGATATATTGTGATTCAAAATTGATGTATTGTGATTCAAAAGCGATTGTCTAACAACGAAAAAGATGAAAATTGGGCATTTCATCGAATATTTTTCATACATACTACATAGCAACACACACAAAGTGAATCTATTTTAAATCACATACAAACAATGAAGAAAAAGAAGAAGAATTGAACCTAACTTGGTTTTTTCCTTTGATTTGGCTTTCCTGTCCATCGAAACATAGATAGATGAAAAGAAAATATAGTAAGACCATCTCCAAGGGAAGCTTCAAAGCTCCAAATTTGAAATTTTTTTTACTATTCCATGCTCCAACAGTTGCTTCATTTCATCTTCAGATTTGAAGTTTCGATTACGAACTTCAAATCCAGCATACTATTCATACTTCATCTTACCTCTTTTTTTTTTTGGTTTAAGTAATTATTTTGTGTTTATGCTTTCATTATTATCGTTAGTTTAGATGTTTAGTTTAAATACCATTTTGAGATGTTTTGGTTTAAATAATACAAAAAAATTAATTCAATTATTTTATTTATATTGTAAGTTATTAGTTATATATAATATTAAAATTATTTATGATAAAGTTTATATATATTAGACATTAATAAATAATATTATTTTTAATATGTTTGTATTTTAGTCTCAATTAATAAATAATATTATTTTTAATATGTTTGTATTTTAGTCTCAATTAAATTCATGCATTTAATTATTATTTTTAATGCATAATATTTAATTTAATTTAATATTAAATCAATAATATATTTGTTTTGCTAAAATACATTAATGCAAATAAAATAAAATAAAACATATACTTGGAATACAAATTAAATGAAATAATGAAGAATATACTTGGAATATTCCTTTTAGAGTAAACTTTGAAGTAGAACTGTTGGAGATAGTGTAAGAAATTTGGTGCGAAATTGCACTACTTTAAAGGATTTTGTGCGGTTTAACTTCAAAAAAAAAACTTCAAACTGTTGGAGATGGTCTAAGAAGTTAGGGTGAAGGAGTAATCAAATTCAAGATGAATACACAAGAAGTTAGGGTCATTTAAGGAAAAAAGGAAACGAGAAAAGACTTATGTTGTTAAAAAAAGAGGTATTAGAGTGGTTATAAATTGATACAAAGGGAGTGACCTGCAATTTTTTCTTAAAAAAATTACACAATAATTTGTATCTAATGAAAATCAAATACAAAAAAGTAAATCTTATGTAAAAACGTTTTTTAATTCATAAGACGGAGACCCTTTTAATTTTCTAATTTTTTGCCGTCCTTGCGATCGAACCAGTAAGCCTGCCAATTCAATAAATCTGTGCATCATGAAATAAAATTCTTACATAGAACCTGACATGATGGAAATAATATCTTGAAAAGACCCTACGTCGGAAAAGCGACATGAAATGAAATAATCTAAATTCTAAACTTATAAACATATTTTCTATTATACATTTTAATATTTCAAAATATATTTAATAACAAAAAATAATTATTACCCCCTCTGTCCCGGATAAAAATTCATCGTTATTAAAAGTCAATTTTTTATTAAGAAAATGACACTTTTATGTCTTAATTTATTAAAATGGACTCTTTAAGTGAAACTTCTCAAAAATTAATGCTAACCACACCTCAAACTCCACTATCTACACCTCATTTCCTGCATTAAGGTGTTGTAGATTGGAGTAAATGGGATGCAGAGAGTGGGTTTTGGGGGTGTGGTTAGCCTCACTTCATCTTAAAATGAAATAGTGAACTATTTGCACGTAATAGAGATAATATATTAAAATACATAAAATATAGAAAAATATATTATGTCCCTTAATTTATTATTCAAAAAATATTTTTTATTCAGTAAAATGCACATAAATTATGTGAATAGACAAAATACATTAATTGAAAATCCCCATAAATTACGTAATGAAAAAGTTACATTAATTAAATATTATTCTCTCCGTCCTTAAATTATCATTTTGGTAAAATTGGCACACGGTTTAAGAAAATATATTTATCTGGATTATTAATATTAGTTTGATGTGTATTTTACTTTAAAGTACATTTGTATGTGGCTCATAATTAAAGTATGATAAAAAAATAAGGGCTAAAGTGGTAAAAGTATTGTTCTAAAAAAAGTTCCAAACAAAACAATTATTTTAGAACGGAAGAAAAATAAAAACAAAACAATAATTTAGTAAGAGAGGAAGTACAAAACTTTAACTAATTAGACAATATCTTATTTGACATTGATAAAAGCAAACTTGTTGATGAATTCGTAATACTTACTCATCTTTTATACCACTAGTATCCTTAAAAAGAATTGCATACTCAATTACAAATGTTCCTTAATTTATAGCTTCTGCTTCTTTGTTGATAGCTTCTTTAACTTTCTCCTCAATCACATAAAAAAAAATTCAATGACTTCACGAAACTTATCCCATATCTCATCAATTTGGCTTTCGTATTTCTCCCTGGTTTTTGCTTTTCCTTTTCACTTTGCCGCATTATGACCAATCGGATGGATGTCGGTGTGATTATCGTCGAGGTTTATGCTCATATGCACGTCGGATGATGATGTATACGTTATATTTTTGGTCTTTTAGATAAATGTTCACTTGATTTCCTACCTTACCACTTAAACTCATCTTTTACCATTATCCACACGTACTCGTATTTTAAAATATTTTTTACGTGTCTAGTGATAAAGCCCACGTGAGCCTTTCTTCACTTGGTCATCGGACCACCCTAAAAAATAACAGAATTAATAGACTGAAAAATCAATGTAAACTGCTATTAACGTACTTTTCAAACTGTTATAAATTGATGATTATCAAATCATAACCAAATGATTTTCGTTTTGTACTCAATCCTCATAGAGTAGATCTTTGACCTGGTTCAATTATGATGTACAACAGGTGGTCGAGACTTATTTGAGCAGGGTTTTAGAGAAGAGTTCGAAGTTCAGGGGGTCCAATGACAATTTTTGAAAATTGATTCGATGGGCAGGTTTTACAGTATTTCGTTTTTCGTTACGTACTAGTAGAAATCATTTAATGATTAACGGAGCATAACTTTTGCGTTCTCCTACCCTGAAGTTATCACCGACCCTCCAGGCTCCAGTGGCCCATCTCTCTCCTAAACTGAAGTTTAAAGAAACTGCTTTAGATGGTGGGGCACAAAAAAGGAAGGGTTGTGTAGGGGCGCATTGCTGGAGATCACCTTGAACAACCTGGCGTGAAGTTACACAGTTGGCCATAATCATGCTCTAACATTATATTTTACAAGTGCTTCCTGGGTCACACTCACACAACATGTTATTTCTGGGTATATTATAAAGTCGTTGCTCAAGTGCTAATACTAATTTTATGTAGATTGTTAATTCTGAAGAAATGATTAAAGAAACAGAGTGTGAAGATTATTTCTCATTGATTGAATGATTTACATAATAGAAACTTGATTGCAAGGCAACTAATTAACTAATGAGTATGTCTTCTGTGAAGGTAAAATTTGGTCGATCTATTTTTCTCTATTCAATTTTTTTTTTTATGTTATTTTTTGGTCCAAAAGTTATGATAATGAGTTACAATGTTTAAAACTTCATAAACATCTCAAGTGTCTTTATTTATCTTTGACCAAATCTCTTAAAAAGATCATTGGTTTAAATAAGGAAACTAATTATAGAAACTAATTATAGAAACTAAATATCTTATGTTCACTTGATCATTGATTTTAGTTTGTTTATTGTTTCAGAACTCTCTCAGCTCGAGTATATATACTTGTGCAGTTAATACACACCTTCAGAGACTTAAAGAGAATATCTACAAGAGAGAGAAAAACCGAAGACTTACTGGAAGAGTTGTTATAGTTTTGAATCATTTGCGTTAGAAGCTACATCGTTTTTTTTCTAGTTGATAGTAAAACTGATTTTTAAAATATATTTTCGGTTTTATTAAAAAAAAGGAAACTACTAGTTGCTTTAAAAATGGCTATTTTAAGAGAGAGAGAGAGAGAGGGTGGGGAACCATCATATACTCTTTCCATTTGATTTTTGTTGATCAAACTTGACGTTATTTAAATACAAATTTGATCGTATATTTTTTCTTCAAATAAAAAAAATATAAAACATGCACAATTTTACATTTGAAAATACACTCTGTCTCAAAACAAGACAATAGATCTGGAAAAGAGGGAATATATCGTAACTGATGTATTAATCAAAACAAAATGATCATATCTATGAATATTGCCACAGTACAGTATAAATAGAAGTGGACTAGTCAATCATACAAGTATAAAAAGCCGAATACATAGAGAGAGCAAATGAAATCAAATACAAAGAGAGAGCGAGCACTGCCTCTGTCCTGGCCAAGATTCAAGAGTAGAACTATCAATGTAGCCAAACTTAAGAGATAACCAACTTAAACAACAATGCAACCAGACTAAACAAGCTGGCCGCTACAACTGAGTCTGGAGATAGACTTCCGGCAGAAGATGGCATTGGGACAGCGGTGCCGGTGCCGGCGGGTGGGGTTATAGTAGTTGTAGGTGGCGCCTGGGATGCCCCACCACCCGACGGTGCGACGGGAGAGGAGGTAGAACCTCCTGCTGTGACAGGGACAGCTAGCTTCATGCCACCACTACAATGGCCAATTACTCCACATATGAAGTAATGGGTCCCGGGGGTATTGAGAGTTATGGTGGTGGGACCTGAACTATCAGCGACGGCATTTCCAACGGAGCAGGCGCTATAGTCACTTGAGCTCACTTCGGCAACGTTGTGATTGTTTCCGTAGTTGAACACTAAAAAGGGATAAAAATTTATGGTCCGTTTGAATGCATTAGTTTTAAATTAAATAAAAATACAAGTTCAATTGAATTTAAATAAGTGAAATTGGCTAGTTTTTACTAGTGGTCACTCATGGAAACGAGTCCCCGCCAGCTCGACAACATTAAGTTCCCTTACTCGGCTTTACTTTAATTTAACAATTAAAAAAACACACGATATTTCAAATTTAAGGAATCCCTATTAACACTTTATTTTTTACTAAAACACTTTAAAGTAACATCCGTACAATTGAATAAAGAATTGATGAAGTGCTAATGATGATTTCTTTAAATCTATCATCTTTCTTTGTAAGTATGTAAAAAACAGGAAGAAAAATTACATTTAGTGGTCGGCTAGTTGCACACGAAAATTAACTTACTTTGGTAGGAATAGTCTAACGTCATGGGAATTAACATTGCTACGTTTAGAGTATGTTTAACGGTGTTTCATATAAGATTTTATCGAGATTTTTCAAATACAACTGAGTATCATCCCTCAATCAAATGGAAATTTAATTTGACTTTGCTTCTTCCGGTCTTTGTCCATGAGATTGCTTTTATTCCAGCCTTTCTCTCTCTCTCTCTCTCTCTCTCTTTTCAAATGATGGTGGGGTATAAAAAATTATTGAAGTTTATGTCAAACTATTGTATATGTTTTTAGTTTAGGTAGCTTATGAGTATAGATGAATTTTTATATTTATTTTTAATGAATTGAGTATTAAATGAGGATTAAATATGATCCTTTTTTGTAGGGATGTAAGTGGTTCGGTTTGGTTTGGTTTATGTCAAAACCACAAACAAAACTGTCTCCCAGCGGTTCCAAAAATCTCAAACCGAGTAAGACTTGGAACCGAACCGAACCGAACCACTCGGTTTTGTGGTTTATATAAATTATTATTAATGAAATTAAACAATATTAAAAATAACAATAAAAATAATATTTTAATTTGAAATTAACATCAAAATTAGGAAATAACCTACTAACAACAAATTATCATAAATAAAACAATACAAATTCTAAAATAAACACAAACAATGAAAAAAATAATAGTTCTCTAACAATCAAGATTTTTTGGTTCAGTGTGCGTATATATATATTATATGAATAAATCAAATGTTCAAAATAGTTAATAAATGTAATATAATATATATTATATAATAAATAAATAAAAAAATATATATAGGTTGGTTTGGTTTGATTCGATATCAAAAACCGTGAATCGAACCGCGTTATTTTACAATTTTTGAAACTGAAACCGAACCAAACCGACTGATTTAATTTGATTTTATTTAATTCTGTTGTCCGATGATTTCTATTTATACCCCTACTTTCTTGTACATGTTCTTACAAAACACATGCATATATACAGAGGAAAATGTGAACCTGCTAATTAACTAATCTTTCCGATAGCTATATCTGAAAATGAAAACTATTACTCCCCCCCCCCCCTCCCCCTCAAAATTATTCTTCTGTTTCAAATAGCATATGAATTAAAGAAAAATAATTTGTTTAATTATTAATATTTATTTAATGTATAGTTTATTTAAAGTTTATATGCTTATGATCCATAATTAAAATAAAAAAAAGTAAAAAATAATAATAAAGTAATAAAAATATTGTTGTAGGAAACGATCATTTTAATTTTTAGGAAGGAGGGAGTATCATACACTATTTGGGGGTGGAAAGAAATGGTGTCAGTCACTGAGACAGTGAGTGGATGGAGGAATATATAGTGTACTCCGTACTCCATAATTAAGGGAATTGAAGAGGAACATTAACATACCAAGGGAGTCACCAACATTGAATGTCTTGCCAGTGGCCCAGGTACCGTAATCCACACTCTGTCCCCAACCCGCCGCGTCCCCAACTGTATAAACTGTTGCCATACTTGGTACACTCACAAACCCCAACCCTAGTACTACTACCATCAAACCCGCAATTCCTCCTCCTCCTCCACGCTTGTTGTTCCCCATCTTCTTCTTATCTATCCAACTGTGTGTGTGTGTGAGTGAGAGAGAGTTGGTTTGATGCTTAGATGGGAGAGTGGGAATGGGATATTTAAGAGTGAGAGAAGGAGAGAGAGAATATTTGGAGTTAGTAAACAAGAATGTTTGATTTGGTTCACTAACCAAATAAATAAAGGAGGACAGTTGTAAAGGTGACAATCCCTTGGGGTTGGGGTAGCTTTAGTAATAGTAGTATGGGTTGAGTTGAGATTAGAATCTGTACCTACTGTTTGTCCCCTCCCCGGTAATTAATTTCTTTACAATCTTCTTTTATCTCTCTATCATTCACTTACCAATTAAATAACTATTCAAATTTTAATCATTAGCTTTATCAGTAACATGTAACAATGATGATTTCTTTGCAAAAACAACATCCCCCTCTTAAATTAAGTTTTGATAATCACTTAACCTCGTCACTCTACTTTTTAACTAAATGCTCTTTCAATTCATATTGTTATCATATACTCTTCTTGTACCTAAATTATTATCAATTTTTTAAACTTTTTTCACTTAATTGTTTTTCAAATAAAAATTTGATATTTTTTATTTTATTTTTTCAGAATCATAAAATGTATTATGACGAGTTTTTTGTGTGCATTTGTTGAAAACGTGTCTCAAATAGAGATGACAATTTGTATTCATGCTCATATGTTTGCCCTGCTAAATTATTGATGGATATGAAGCATAATAAAATTGTAAGTGTGCAAAAATGAGTCATTAATTAGCACGGATTTATGTAGACGTAAATGAGAGTTAACCTTAAATAAACTTGCCTACAATATATGATAACCTATTAACCTGTAAACTTTTTCAGATTCAAAAGCCTCCCACAAATACAGTCATAAAGCGTGCAACAATTTATCACCTGAAAACTTTTTCATTTTTCTTTTAGCTCTTTCTTCTCCACCATCTTGTTTGTTTTTGTTACTCCCTCCGTTCCATAATATAAGTCGTTTTGGAAGAGTTTTTTTGTTCCAAAATAAATATCACTTTGTAATTTTTAATGAATTTTTTTTCTTTTTTTCTAATTCCACCCATATTAATTGACTCTGTAAATTGTGTTTAACTTTTTAGGTAAGAGTATCAAAAAAAACCCCTCATTAATATTTGAAATAAAATAAATACGGACAGTTTAGTTTTTATAATATACTCCCTCCGGACCTATATATAAGCAAAAAATACCAAATTTTGGTGGACTTAAATATAAGAAAAAATCATCATATTAAACTTTACTCACAACTTTCAAGAAGTTTGGTACCAAAAATACCCCTTGTTAATTCTTTTGTTTTTCAAGATGTGTGCACATTCCATATACATAAAGAGTCACTAATTATAAAAGGAGCTATAATGAATTGATGACAATGAGTTAATATTGCATTAATTGTCATCAGTTTTAAGTGAGATGCTTAAAAGTATTTTAGTAAGTATACTTTTGTTTTATATAAAATCGAGACAATTTAACTAATTTAACTTACTTTTTTAATCTGTGTGAAATCGGTTAGTTTTGGTTATATATAGGTCCGAAGGAAGTATTTCATTGGTCTGTGTGAAAAGCTCCAAAATGATTTATATTTGGGAATGGAGGGAGTATATGTTTCTAGGGCGTAGCACCAATAAAAAGGTCTAGTCTCTACTACCTTAATTTAGGCCTGTTAATAGATCGGATATGTATCAGATATAGGTAAATCCGAATCCGATCTGAAACCCTATATCACAGATCCGATCCGATCCGATAATCCGACGGATCAAGTGTATATAAATCCATATTTGAATCTGATATCAGTTAACATATCCGATTAAATATCAGATCCAATCCGATCCGAAATATAAATATATAAATAAAAAAAACAATTAGAATATGAAAGGAAGGAAGATCAAAAGACAACATACATATATAATTGTTTATACTATGTATATGTATAATAAAAAATATATTATTTTCGGATCGGTTCAGATCCTTAACGGATCGGATATAGCTAAATCAATATCCGACTCGTTAAAAAATAAATTATCTGATTCGGATTCGAATTCGGGTTATTGAACCGTTATTCAAATTCATATCCGAAATTTCAGATCAAATTCTGATCGGATTCGAATCAAAATCCAATCTATTGACATGCCTACCTTAATTATCTCCCTATGCGTTTTCAATTTCTCACTCCTCAGAAGTGGTGGAGAGTGAGAGAGAAAAGGGTGGAGTATTTGATTTGCTTTTAATTTTTTAAGTATTAATTGTGGGTCCATCCTTTTTTATGGAATTATAACATCTTTAGTCAATTTTCTTTTTATTTAAGCGATTAAGTATATTTTTTAGGATAAAATATCGAAGATATCCTTAATCAAAGAAAAGCTCACGGACAAATCCCTTATCCAAATTTGAACATCGCAATACATATTTGAAATATGTTTAAATTTGGGCATCGTAATTCAAAAATGATGTAACAGTCATATAATTTGGTTTACAAATTTAAATATACATTGAGTGGCTTTAGCATTACTCTTCCTTACTATGCAGCATACGAAAAGGAAAAATAATAGCCTCAATTAAATCCTAGAGAATGAATGTTTAATTAACATTCAGATATTGTGTAAAGAAATATTGATATAATTTGATATTTTTTTTCCTTTTTATAGAAGCAAGGAAACGGTAGTGCAAAATTGCAAATACAATGAAGAAGTAGATCCAAAGTATAAAATAAAACGTAGACAAATGAGAAATTCAAATAGAAATTGTGATTCTTAGAATTAATTTTAATTTTATCTTACCCCATATGAAGCAAATATCGAAATACATCAATTTGTTATTTAATCCTTATTTCTGTGAAATATTGCATTTCAGTATATGTATAAAATATTGACTATTAAGGAAACAAAAAAAAATTAAAAAAAATCGTTAAAAACATGGTTCAGTTAGTTTCAAGTCTCTTTCTGTTGTAGTGACTCTACTCAAAAGGAACGTGAAACCAACCAAATCAAATCAAATCAATGATGAAAGCTGATTGGTTGAAACCAGAAGAGAAAACCGATGAGTTAAGCATGTGACCAGTTCCTACTCCTCTCACACACAAACAAAGTGTCAAAAAACAAACCATTGACTAACCTATACCAAGTCAAGGAAAGTATTAGGTTAGGTGTGCTCCTTTTAAGTGGGTTTGGTTAAATGCCGTGTATGATGCCCCTAGGCTCTAGCCTCCAATAGTGTTGTACTGTACTCTCTTTCAGTCGAATAATCAAATAGTAACAGTCTCAAAATAAAATTTTTTAAGAAAAAGTGATAATAGGCTTATTTGATGGGATGAAATTATAATATCTTCAATCTACTTTCTTTTTATTCAAATTAAGCATTCTTTTGAGGTAAAATATTGAAGATATTCTTAATAAGTAAAAGACACTCGCACAAAGTCTCCTCCCAAAATTGAGCATCACAATGTATAATTTGGACATCAAAATAAAATGGTAAAAGTGATATTTTAAAAAAATAAGTTTCAAATAGAATAATTATTTTAAAACAGACGAAAAAAGAAAGAAAAACAATAATTTATGGACGAAGAAAAGTATAATTTAACAATTTTTCTGACTTTCTCTTTCTCACTCACACACTCTCTCTCATCATTAAGGTGTTTACCTTTCTTTATGCATTTCACTCTCCTCAATTTCACTCATTTTCTCACTTTCTATCTCTCTCTCACTTCCTTTCTTTTTTGAAACTTCTGGTGACATGTCTTTTTCATCATCAAGTTAAATTATACGTAATTATTTATTTGGGTATTGCAATAGTAGACTCCGATCGTCTGAAACAACTTCCCCATCTGTACATAATTTTTTCATGTTGAGAATGAGATAACTTAATTATCAGACTAATGGGCCAATTCCCTCTAAGGGAAGGGGGGTGCGGGAGGCGTAACCCCCATGCGGTACTAATTGTCAAGTTTTGGACAAAACGGTCGTATCATCATGATGTAAGGCGACCGCCTTCAAAGTGAAATTATGGACCAAACATCTGTTAAATGGGAGGTCGCTTAATGTTGATGTTAGGCGATCGTCAGGCTGCTTTGTTCAATTTCCTTATTTAAAAGATTTAGAATTTGATATTATATCCATATATATAGTTGTATCCTTAAAATATTTTCAATGTTGACTTTAGTAAAATTTTGATAGTCTGTTGGTCACAATCTCTTTTTTTTTTTTTTTTTGTAATTGATCTTGTTATAATCTATTAATTTGTTTGTAAAATTTTCTGTTATGCATAACACTTCATCTGTAGATGGTCAGAAATCAGAATGGGTTAAAGCCCAGAGCAATTCTAGAAAAGAACGTTTGAATGGAGGGAGTGGAGATTTGATGTCAAGTAATTCACCGAACATAACCCATATATCACCAAATCAACTTACTTTTTTTCCAGGACAGTGCCATATCATCATGGTTAAAAAAAAGGGTTTTTGCCTGGAAGCATTTTACAATTTCATAAAAGGAGATAGATGCACAATTATTCATTTAAAAAAATGACATTTTTAGTAATTAATAATAAAATAATTTTTTTAAGCATTAATTTTTGAAAGTAAAAACTTGGGAATGAATTTTGCATAGTTTTCACTGTTAAATCTAAAATAAAATAATAGATTATTTACCTAGAGCGAAGGAATATTAGGAGCTCCTTAATTTTAAGGATAAAAAATCATATTGCCACAAAAGGAAACTCGTATACAGATGCCAATTTGTACGGTTTACTATTTCTCCAATCAAATTTGACATTATTAATGAATTCCAGTTTGGCTTTGGAAATTGGAGGGTAATAATGTTTGCTGGCCTCCCTTTACATCTCAATTATTTTACTCTTTTCGTTTCAAAATATAAGTCGTTTTAGAGTTTTTCATACAAACCAAGAAAATATATTATAAAGACTAAACTATCTTTATTTATTTGAAGTAAAGTAAATATGGGTAGAATTGAAAAAAAAAATAAAAAAAGTTCATTAAAAATTGCAAAATAACATTTATTTTAGAACAAAAAAATTCTTCCAAAATGATATATTATAAAACGGAAGGAGTAATTATTTAAGATATATGAAAATAAAGTTGGACCATGGAAAGAATAACAGTGAAACGAAAAGAAAACAAATAACAATAAAACAAAAACAAAAAAAAAATTATGAATCACATCTAAATGACAATAAATTCAATTAACGAAATGAAACCAAAATAATTTGATCACCAAAGTAATGTTTACTGTGGTCATCATATCCAAGTCACTTTTGAGAAAATAATTTGAAAAGAGATACTATTTGGAAGAAAAGTAAAGGCAGTATATATAAGTCACTGACGTACTCTTTTCGTTTGGAGTAAAGAATACCTGTTTCAAAGTTCATTTTTTTAAAAAAATAAGATTTTTAGTAGTTAATTAATAATAAAATGATACGTTTCTATCTTAATTTTTAAAAATAAAATATTTAAATGAAATTTTTAGTAACCCATTAGTAATGAATATTTATTTACAGTGAAATAAATATTGAAGTCATTTAAATATACCCAAATATGTAAGATCTTAGGCATCACGTCGTAGAAACTAAAATTTCGAAGTAAAGTAATGTTGGAGACAAAGTATTTACTCTAAAAATGTCATTGCGTCCATCGAATGTAAGATTATCTTTCAAGTTCCCGAAAAAGCAATTTCTATTAATAGTAGAGTATGCAACGATAATTAATAAAATTCAAGATCAATCACTGTCACATATAAGATTCTTCCACAAGAAGTATGTGTTCAATCATGGATGGGTAACTATATGTTCCAGTTTTTAGGGTTATAAATTGTTCTCGTCTAAAACTATTGATATGCAATGAAGAGAAAAGCCAACAAATAAATTAACAAATTTGTGTACGAGGAAAGCTTTCAGAATTTATAATATTACCTCTACAATGATGTATATCTATTTAATTAGTTTTCTCCAATATTATTTTTTAAAAATTTATTCTTTTAAGTTTGTTTTTCCTCTTTGTTTTACTCGAGTATAATTTTATTGGAAAATATATACGTACGTGGGTTGTAAAAGTATTTTTGAATTAAACCAAAGACTTGGGAAAGAATTTTACAAAGTTTTCACCACTAAATCTGGATTTCAATTTGTTTTTTCAGCTGTCATTAGAGTCTCATTTCTTGTTGGTAACTTCATTTACAAGTCAAAATGGCGCTCATGTCAATGGGCGGGTATGGAGTTACTTTCTTGGTAGGTACTTGGAAACTAAAGCACGTGGTCAAACAGATTTGAACCGACATTCACTCTGGCGAGTGGTGACTGGTGACACACCAAAAACAAACTACTAGAACACCTATAGTATGGTCAAAGTGCAATATGATTCAAACGTAAAAGTTAAGAAAACACAAACATCAATTGACCTAGCTAGTTTTTAAGGAGATCAAAGATTCGGTTGTTATTTTAACTTTATCCCAACATTAATTAAGGAATCCCTTCAACCATTGCCTAAATCTTCGGTAGGATCTCAACATCACTACTGCTTTTGGTAACTTTTCTTCTTACCTTGAAATTCCAGGATATATATACTTTGCTTAACCTCCCAAACTTGATGCATGTATTCAGTCATTCAGTGAACCCTGGGACGTTTTCTCCACATCCCTGAAACAAGACATAACACTTGGTCAACTCGGAAGTCGGTAACAAACTTTACAAGCATCCCTGCTATCTAAAACCAAAACTACTCAACTAAAGCCTATTCTAGTCTATAGAAAATTCAAAGAACTCTCTGTTCAATCACTCAGTCTCACTCATTTCTAAATGGTAATAAAACTTCTTGTACAAAACTTTAGACTTTAGTTGGAAACAACAACTAAACTATCTCAAATCGACCAAGATTCATTCCGCTGCCTGTATGGATTTTTTATTTTTTATTTTTTATTTTGATAGGAAAGTGTGTCCCCTTGTATGGATTTTTTGGACATGTGTCACAAATTATCACATAAATTAAAGGCCAAAAGATTTCACTTTACTATCCTGTCATAGAGCTCAACCATATAGAGATTCTTCTGGTTTGGGAAAGTGAAAGATACATTGAGCAAACTGGGATTAATCCTGACAACCAAAAAGAACAGGTGTCATGGGTTTTAGTCATTCCAGACTCCTAAATCAGGTATTACTGACCAAAAAAAGTTGGATGACGTTGTCCAGAAACGATTCACTGACCATACGTCTTGAGAGCTAAATATTGTTCAAGGTGATATCATTCATGCAAGGTGCAGAGTGATCATATTTCAATGTAAAACTCATTCCCTTGTTGAAATGAATCGATCGTATGCCTCATCGGGCTCTGTTTAATGCATATAGTACGACAGAAGCCTCATAGCTCAAGCCTGAGCAACAGCTCCTCATTTCATTTTTTATTCTCATAAGTCATAACATATGACATCAACCAAACAACGCTAAACCAGGGCTGAAGAGCTAGAAACTTGCAACCTTAAGAAAAATTCAAGGCTATCTTACTATCTACCTCCTACTTCCTAAAGTCACATGAAGATCTGTGGTTCAATGAACAAGAAACAGAGGGAGAGAAAAAACAAATAACCTAAACAAGTGAGGTGCCCAACAAAATAGCCCGCATTGGATCTGTGGCTACCCCTCAACCTCAAATCCAATCTCTCTCTCTCCAAACAAACTAGTAAAGAGTAACTGTTCTAATAATGACATTTCTTCTCTTACTTCTCATTTCACCAACTCCAACTCAAAACGAAATAGCCCCTAAGGGGGTGGCCCAGTGGTAGACTTGGGGCTTCACAAAGTGTGAGGTCTCAGGTTCGATCCCTTCCCATGCCCCCCTTAGGAGAAAAAAAAAAAAAAAAACTCAAAACGAAATCACCCGACAGACCTCTGCAATCCAGGACACACCGAAATTGGGATAATAATGTACTCGTATGCTACTTGTCACTATAAAATGTAAAACAGTAAATGCCCAAACAAAACTACTCCAACATATATAGACTGAAAAGTCAAACTACTTATTAAGCAATTGGTGGGAGGATCTCTCAAGATCGACTGAAAAGATAACCTAACACAAGTATAACTTCATTCCAAGCCAATTTAACAATTGAAAAAGCTCCAACAACTAAATACTCCACTTAATCTTGTAAAAAATACTTAACGGTTCGGTTCCATACCCCCCATGGTACATTGGCAAAAGCCTTGTCGTAATCAGCAACACAATAGTTTTGGCCCTAACCAGTTTACATGAAGTAATTCAGCTCAATTGGCGGCGCATGTGAGAGAATTATTGTTGTTTTGACTGGAAACAAAAACATATTATGGTAGTTATACTTATCCAAACATTAACAATGTAAAATCAAAGTATGCCAAGATCACAGATGCACATTGAGATCCACAATAAAAATTCAAAGTATGCCAACACAATAGTTTTGGCCCTAACATGTGTTTCTGTGTTTTAAAAATAAGAGGAAGAAACACTCAAAACTCTCAAAAAACAATTGGGGGGGGGGGGTTTGGAGCTCAAATAGGCCACATATCTCCTAAATGATGCTTCTTCTCAAGTCATGTAATATAATAGTAAACAAGGACATAAGCAAATGGCTGCTGGGAAGGCCATAAAATTTCTGCAAAAAAGGTAAACATATTCCATGGCCTCTTTTCAAAAGATTCCAGCATGGCTTCCAGCATGGTATGCAAGCCTCGATAAGTGATAATTGGGAGATGCCTATCCTGCATTGAAGATTGACCTCTTGACTCCAATTAGTATAAGCTTGCACTTAAGGTAATCTCGCTCCAAGAAAAGTTGAATTTTGTAAGAGAGAGGACTCAACAATATAATCTAAGGTGCATCACAAACCACAAGGTAAGTCAACTTGTGCACTGACAATAATTCAGGAAAGAAGTGCAAGGGTGTGACTAGAGCACAGACCAAGCCAAACTAGCGCTATGATTCTATGTAAAGTTACCACAAAATCCAAAAACAACTTTTAGACAGAAGACCCAATAATGTACATCATGCTTTAACACCCACAAATCCAATTTATTTCACCTTCTCAATTTCGCATCTTCAATTATTTTCCAGATGGGAAGCTCAATATTCTCAACAAGTTGCAACTATACCAGTCTTCGCTCATAAATCCTGATCTCCTTTCTCCATGTTTAGAGTAATAACAAAGATTCTTAATAGCTCTGTTCAAGAGAATTTGTGAACACACAGGTAACAGGATTAACTGGGTAATCCAAAACTTCTCACAATTGATAAAACCTAAGGAACTCTTAGTCCTACGAAAAAAATGGAGCTTTTTTTCAGGACCACATGAAACACCCTCCTTTGGAATGAATGCTAATTCATCAGCCTATTCTCGCTGGTGAAAACCATAACAAATGCGCATTTCATTTATAAAGTTCTGCTTTGGCATTGGAAATATGAGCAGGTCCTCACCAATGAAGTGACCAAGATTCGGTTGAGAAGATGATTAAACAATTAAAGAAATGAACAAAGGAAGATACTTAAGTTTTTTTAGATCTTGTACTGTCTCCAGGAAGAAAAACTAGAAACATACTTTTTCTCTCTTGGCATCCAGTAAGGCATTTGATGATCGAGGAAGTTAATGCACTTTTACTACTTCATCACACTCCCTTCATGCTTTCTTCATTTTCATTTTGTGATTTGATATCTATAAATTGTAAAGAGATCTCTTTAGCGACCCCCGACTTTAGGGACATCTGTGTTAGGTAGGCCCAGGGATCACTGATCAGTTGAATGAGTCGATCCTCTGGTCAATCAAAACATTTGAGTTGACTGCACCAGGTAAACAATATTTTCAAGAGTACCACAGGTTTACCTATATAATGTGAGAGGAACAACATCACAATTAAAGTAGTACTTAATTTAGTGCAACCCATAATGGAAATCTGAACATGTCACAATTACCAACCAGCTTTTACAGCAACGTACAAGTGTCTTTATAATTGATCGTCTTACGCATAATAAATAAAGAAGATACTTTATAATTATGAGTTTATGACAGTTTGTTGAGGTAAAATTAAAAAGGGTTGCCAGAACGAGCAGCATATAGAACCAACGAAATTGATAGGCATCCTTACATATGTTGTTCTAGACTTCTAGGGACCAGAAAACTAATGTTCTACTGAGGCTCTTCATCACTTCACTAAAGGTGCATAATGCATGCATACTTACAGGTGTTGCAATTGTAGGTACATCAGTTAAAACTACAATTGTATTATATGCTACTCTGACAACACTCGTATATCAGTAATCAGAGAGAACTGTAGAGCACACTGCAACTTTTACCAGCTAAAGTAGTAATAAACTAAACTCAAACCATATAAAATCTTAGATCGGTTTCTCATGGAGTAAATAGAATACATGATAGAGAATGTATTAAAATGTGGAACCTTTCCTTCACCAACAGTTATTAACCTTTAAACTTCGTCAACTTTGGCTGGTTCCTCGGCGTTGGAGTTTGATACACTTGTAGCATTTTCTGATTGAATAACCGTTTTTGTTCCTGGTCTCAGAAACTTTCTGCTTTTTGCCACACGAAGTGGCCTCCCCATAAACACCTGCAAGGCGACAGTTTCTGACTAAGAAAAATTTACACCAACCAAATTTCGCACCTCTCAAAGTTCAAAGAAACAATTCAACCAGCATTGCGATCAGAGATCAATAACTTTGATAGAAGAAAGAACTAGTCTCATAGAGCTTAATATTACCTTCCCTTGAAAAGCAGCAAGAGCATCTTTAGCCTCTGCCTCAGTCATGAAGGAAACAAATCCATACCCAGCAGACCTTCGTTTATCATTAAAAATAATTTCCGCGGAAACAACATTAGAATTTTCAGAGAGGAAAAACTCCCTAAGGTCTTTGGACCTCGCCTGAAATGGCAAGTTTGCAACATATATATTGTGTATAGGCACTGGCTTTGGTTCTGGTGGAGAAAAAGGTTTCTCCTTCCGTGACTTTGCCCAAGCAAGCTTCAAAGTTCGACCTTCTAATTCCTAAGCCCCAGCCACATAATAATAAACTTGTCAAGCTCCAGAAAGATCAAAACACCTTTAAAAAAATATAATAAAACACAAAACAGTTTCATTTCAATATGCTTACATAAGAATCGAGATTACTGATAGCAGCCAGCGCTTCCTCATGCGAACTCATTGATACAAACGCTAAACCTCTGTTTCTTATTTTGTTATACATGGAAAGCTTAACAACAAAAGCGAACAAACAACAAAGAACCAATTCAGGAAAGCAAATAAATAAATAAATAAATAAATAATAATATTAATATTAATAATAATGAAAGTAATCAAATCCAATAACAGAATTTGTAAAAGATGAAACGCCAACTGAAATTAAGCCAAAATTAAACAAAACCTAGTAACAAAAATGAACAAACAATCAATCACTCAATTGAATAAAACCAAAAAACAAACGAAAATCCTGATTACAGAGACAGCTAAAAAAAATAAGAGCAAAACAAACCTCAATGTCAACGACAGTGCCGTACTTTTCAAAAAGGGGACGAAGGTCATCGGGAGTACTAGACCAGGGAACGTTCTGTGCGATCAATCTTGTCTTAGAAAGTTCATCTTCTTCTTGTTGAGGAGGAGGGGATTCAATGGCGGTTTTGACTTCGGCTTGGGTTTGGATTTGGGATGTAGAAGAGACAATGAAGAGCGGAAAAAGGTTGGGTTTTGGGGTTTTAAGAGAGAGTGGTGAAAAGGGGGAAGTGGAGAGAGAAAGAGAGGAATTGAGTAGGGGAGGTTTGTCGAGTTGGTTGATAGAGGAGGAGTTTAATTGTTGGGTTGAGAATTGAGAGGTCAATGGATGGCATAGTAGGCGAAGTAACGCCATTGATAAGCAAGCTCTTCACTTAAATTCTCACTGTGGGGGAAGCTTGGGCGTTTTTGAAAGAAAGGGAGGGAGTGAAGTAGTTGTTAGCTTTGTGCAATGTGGATAAGGTCATGCGTTGCCAAATACAGATATAAATAATATTACAACTTATTTTCTTCAAAGCTAGCGGGGATAGCTCAGTTGGGAGAGCGTCAGACTGAAGATCTGAAGGTCACGTGTTCGATCCACGTTCACCGCATTTTTCAAGTTTTACTTTCTCACTCAAAACCATTTCTGCTTCCACTTACAAATTTGGACAAACTAAACAATTGGTCCCTGTACTTTTTTTTTATGTCATTCGTCTTTATACTACCAAATTTAATAAAATTAATCTTTCCCTCCAAGTTCTTGTTATTTGTTTCTATACAGCCTTCCTCGATCTTAAACCCAGAAAAATAGATTGAGGGGAATTCTTAGATGGCTAAACATGACTTACCTCTACAATTCAAGACCCACCAACTTAAATTTCCTCCGA
Organism: Codonopsis lanceolata; assembly: GCA_013146195.2. Lineage (NCBI taxonomy): Eukaryota > Viridiplantae > Streptophyta > Magnoliopsida > Asterales > Campanulaceae > Codonopsis > Codonopsis lanceolata. Next base: position 135,762,557 of record CM028378.1, on the reverse strand, counting down.
TTATCACTAATCCCAAATTTTTTGATACAAACCCCCAAGTTACTTACCAAGATTTCAAACCCTAAATTGGTGAAATGCATTCCCAAACCACCAATCCTACCAAAATTTCAAACCCAAACACAATTACTTAGTCTTTAGATTTCCGAAATAATGTTTGCGGTTGTACAATGCCTACTGTGGTGTCCTTGATTCGTTGATCTCATGTTCAAGTGAAGGTGGCCGTTTTCGTAGCCCGTGTGGAGGTCGCTGACGGCCCCCACTACCGCCGGCGAAGCCCAAGCTGAAACCGCCGCGCTCGCCGCCTTTCTCAGCCATGGTTGTTGACGAGATGGAGAGAAGATAGGGAGAAGAAATGGAGGGTAGTGTATGTGTGTGCGTAAGGAGAAGGTACACAAAACCCCATAGGCGGGGAAAGAGGTTTTATATGTGAGTGATAATAGGGTTTGTGGGCAAAGGATTGAACTTCAATCCTTTGGCTTATCTTTTCTTCTTTTTTCCCTTGGTTGAGTTTGTGATCGTATATACTTGAGGGTTTGTGAGGTTGAAAAGGTTCATTCATATTACATTTATTAACTATTTTGAACATTTGATTTATTCATTATATATATATATATATATACGCATACTAAATCAAACAAAATTTTGATTGTTGAAGAACTATTATTTCTTCCATTGTTTGTGTTTCTTTTAGAATTTGTATTGTTTTATTTATGATAATTTGTTGTTAGTAGGTTATTTCCTAATTTTGATGTTAATTCCAAATTAAAATATGATTTTTATTGTTATTTTTAATGTTGGTTAATTTCATTAAAAATAATTTATATGAATAAATCTTACTTGGTTCGGTTCGGTTTGAGATTTTCATCTTTAGTATATACCATTGCAGAGGGATTTTCACCTACTTATTTGCTTTGAAAAGGTTTATTCGGCTTATAAACATTTATTTAATAAACCTATTCTTCACTGTGAATAAATCCATAAAATCTTTATAATATGGATCCATAACTAAATATTTTATTTTTTCTTAATTAAATATTTTATTTTTACAATATAAATATATCGTTTTAAAATGTAAAAAAAATATAGAAAAATATAATATGTCCAAAAAATAATTTATATATTTTTAAATTTTATTTTTGAAAAATATTTTCATTCATAAATATTTATTAGTAATTAAAAATATTAATGCAACAATATAGACTTTATTAAACTAAATCAACATAAAATCATACTCCCTCCGTCCCTAAATTATCGTCCTTCTTTCCTTTTTCGTCCGTCACAAAATAATTGTCCAGTTTGAAACTTACCTTTTTAGAACATCACTTTTACCACTTTACCCTTACTTTTTCACCCTACTTTAATTATGGGCCACATACACATGGACTTTAAAGGAAACTACACATTAAACCAATATAAATAATCAAGTTAATTGTTTTTTCTTAAACCGTGCGCCGGGTCAACTAGGACGATTAATTAGGGACGGAGGGAGTACGAATTATAATTAAAGTTGTATAATACAATGGGAAAACAAAATAAATAAACTACTAATAAGAAATATCTAATCGTAACAACTTAATTTTCATTGTTGTTGTCTCCAAAACGTTCACAAATATGTTCAACCAAAACAGATCAAAGTTTTTGATGCACTTCCCGATCGCGTAGTTATGTATGTCTTTGGAGATATTGTTGAAATTCTTGAATAAATCCATGTGATGCGGGCACCGGTGAATTTACTTTTTCATTGCTTCAGTTACTTATTGCATTACATTTATTCTCCACAATCATATTGTGCAATATGATGCACGCGTACATTATATCTTTCAAAGTCTACTTGTGCCAAAACTGGGCCGAACCTTATACTATTGTCCAAAGAGATTGGAGGACTCCAAACGCTCGTTCAACGTCCTTTCTTGCAGCCTCTTGCCTTTGTTTGAACTTTATCATTTTAAGATCTTCTAGATATGTAAAGCTTTTGACAAATGAAGCTCACTCTGGGAAGACACCATTTTCTAGATAATATCACATCGTGTATTGTGTCATTTACCGTAAACTTAACTTGAGGAGAGTGTCATTACAATACATTGTTGAACAATGGAGATTGGTTGAGCACATTAATGTCGTTGTTAGATCCTGCTAGGCCGAAATGTAGTTGAATCCTGTAATCTCCTCGGGTAAATTGACATTTCTATGCAACTAGACAATTTTTCCATGACCAACACATGCAGTCTATGCTTCCTAACATACCAGGAAAGCCATGTACCTCATAATGTAGTTAAAGTAAGCATTGGACGTCGTGAGCATTGGGTCTTCTCAAGTATACACTTCCAAATACTTAATTGCATATCAACAAAATTTCATTAAACAATCGATTACAGTGGTTTCGTCAATTCGTACATACTCGTCGTAATGATCGGCAGGCGTGCCATATACCAACAGACGAATAACAGCGGTGCATTTCTGTAAGGGGGAAAGTCCCTTTCTACCGATTGCGTCAACCCTCATCTGAAAATACTATGTATGATTTGAAAGGGCTTCTATAATTCGAAGGAATAACTCCTTACTCATTCGATACCTTCTCCTGAAATTTTGATCTGTGTAAACCGGCTCATTGGAGAAATGGTCGTTGAAAAGTCTTTCATGTCCAGCTTCACGTTCTCGATTTATGTACTTTCGACTGCGTTTACGACCGTGGGAGGCTTCAGCTTCTTCTTCCTTCATTTTCATTTCCATAATCATTATCATCATTTTTTCACTTGAATTGTTAGTCAATTCATCGTCTACGAATCGTAGGAGTGCATTTTTGTAGGAGTGATTGGGGTCTTGAGACTCTTTTTAGTGTGGAGATTGTTGTATCTGTAGGTATATGTGTAAGAGGTTGTGGCTAGAGAAAATATGAAGCCTCAAGCCACTTATATATAGACCTCTTATAACGGCTAGTTTTTGTAACACAATTAAAAAATACATTAATTAAAATATTACATAAATTAATAATACAACAATTACAAACTTCATAAATTAAAATTATAAAACCTAAACTAGGGAATATTATATTTGACCTTGATCATATCACAAATGTGTTGATGCATTTGTAGTTGATTATTCGTCATGCTACTAGTATCCTTGAAGAGAATTTCATAATTCATCGCAGTTGTCACTCCCTCAAGTGTTAATACCTTTCTTTCTTCAATTTCACAATGTTTATCCTATGAATCGATACTTTTGAATTCATTTTTTTCGGTGATTTTTTATTTCCCTTTCATATTTGCCACCTTTTGACCAATTAGGCAGACTTCGACTTCATTATCTTCGATGCTGATGCTCGTATGTGCATTAGATGATGAAATTAATGTCCTCGATTCAGATATCTTTGTCGTTTTAGAGGAATGTTCGCTTGATTTCCCACCTTTCCACTTTGACTCATCTTTCACCATTAGCTACACATACTCGTATTTGAAATGTTTTTTAGTTATCGAGTGAAAAAGACCACGTGCAGTTTCATTCACTTGGTCATCGGACCACCCAGTACGATGTTGATCTCTAACTTGGAAGAAAAATTGGTTAAATTGATTTACCATTTGAGTAATTGTGTACCAATGCGACTTCAGGACGTTCAACTTCCTTCTAATTCCTATCTTTCGGTTGTTGTTGTATTACTCAGTGATTCGTTTCCAAAGCTCCTTAACATTTTGAGAGTTCCCCTTCACACTATCTATTGAAATAATGAATCAAACACTTGCAAGCATTTTATCATATTCAATGCTCAACTTTGTTTTCTGCTTATCTTTTGTTTCTTTGTCCGCTTCATCATAAAAAATAATGTTTTCCAACCCTTCTTGGGTAGAGAATGGTAGAATTACAAACTTACCAACACTATCTCTTCGTGTATCAACTGGCGTTGTTAGATTTTCAATACCCATAATCGGTTTATAAAAACCAGATGTATATTGATTTGTCATAATCGGGTTAAAATTCATGTTGCGAATACATGAGAAATTAGGAATACGAAGGATATGAGAAATTTGGAACATTTGAAATACCTTGAAAATTTGGATAATGAAAATTTGGTTGAATTTGAAAATTTGGTGGAGCTTGAAAACTTGCTAGATCTTGAAAATTTGGTGAAGCTTGAAAAATTTTCGGAGTTTGAACATTTGTTGGAGCTGGAAAATTTTGCGGATCTTGAAAATTTGGAGTAGTTTCAGCATTCGCAAACTTTTCGACATTAGAAGAGTTCAATAAATATGTAAAAAAGTTGTCATCTAGAACAAAAGAAGTGAAAATAATAATTTGTGTACTTTAATGAGAATGAGATAGCATAGAAGTAATGTATGTTTGAAAAAAATGTAATGATTTTTTTTGGAAACCTATTTATATAACTTATAGAATAAATTTTAAAAAAATCAAAAATTGTACATTTGAAATTTACTGCAAATTTTTTTTACCGTTTTGCAACGTTCAATTTTTTTTTTGACAGAAAGTGACATTGGGCTGAAAGAATGACAATCACCAAGTTTTTTTTTTAATTATTTCTTTTGATGAGTCAGCCGACATTAAATGGTTTGCAACATGTTGATGGATTTGAAGCTTTTCCATCCTAGTCAGCTTTTTCAAAGTCTCGCCAGTGCTATAAAGCTTTCCATAAAGCTTTATATCTTTTTTTATCAACCTCCCACTGGAGGTGCTCTAAGGGGCATGGGCATTTGTAGTGGGGATGAAAATGTTTTTGAAACAAAGATATACCTTTTGCAAAAGGTTGGTATCCACTGAAGTTGAATGAACAAAAGGTAGTAATTTTCTAGGGTTAGTGGAAAAACTGCAAAGTAAAAATTGCAAAGGAAAAAAGAAAAGAGGGAGGAGTTGCCCCCTAGGGGAGTCGTGCCCTCCATGCCTTTTTCATGGCTTATTACTCTTTTATTTTAAAATAATTTGTTTAATTTTTCGGTCTGAAACTCTCTTTTTGGGAGTAAAAATGTCAACTTTGGATTGAATTTGAGTTGGTGATTTTCCTACTTTGTTTAATAAAATCTATATTATTAGATAAATATTTTAAATTACTAATTATTATTATTATGTTGACGTAATATATATTTTAATATTTTTTTATGTTTTAAGAATACATATTTATTATTGAAAATAAAATTATTATTTTTAAATAAATATTGTGAAAGAATGTAATTTTAAATAAGTGTTGTGAAATAATAAAATATTTAATTGTGGGTCCATGTTATAAAGCTTTTAAAAGGTTTATATAAGTGTAGAGAATATGTTTAAAATGAAAATATTTATAAGTTGATGACGTTTCATACTGGATAAATCCTTTAAAATATTAATGAGTGTGGATACTCTAATAGATTGGAGAAAGATAGACTTTGACGGAAACTCTTTTATGGAGATTTCGTCTTAGTGATACAGAGATAGTTCATCCTATATGAGATCTCCTTCCCGTATACTTGGCCTTCTGGAATTCTTTGACTTTCTTCTAGGATTTACTTTGGGTGAGAAGATGAAGTTTGTAATTTTTTTTTTCATTTTGATCTAAAGTATTTTGCAATTGGGTTTACTTCACCATTAGTCCCTGCACTTTGGAAAAGTCTAGTATCAGTCCATGTACAATGCAAGTGCACGCCATAGACCAAAGATTGGAAATTTTCCATTTCAATAGTCCTTGGGCCTAACTCCATTAACTAAAGTGTCTTTAAGTGAGCATGTGCTTATCACGGAGTTGTCCCTTTAACAGTATCGTGCGGCCTTAGCGTCTTGTTGCCCTCGCAATCTCGCTAAGTCAACCTTCCCAAATGTTGTGCTAATTGTTTTAGCTAAATAGTAAGTAAAGAACTTAAGATAATTTTACAAGTATGGTTTTAATTCACTCAAACTTGGATGGATAAAAATGAGATCTTCACCCCTATTTATACAAGTGGATGGAATATTCTAGATATCTATATACATGGAGAGTATTTTGGAAAGTTCCCTTACTTTCCAGCATCTTCTAGAAAGTTCTTTTACTTTCCATTCCCCTTCTAGAAAGTTCTACTTTCCAGCCCCTTCTAGAAAGTTCTCCTACTTTCTAGTCATTTCTAGAAAGTTCTCTTACTTTCCAACCCCTTCTAGAAAGTTTTCCTACTTTCCGGCCCCTTCTAGAAAGCCCCTGGAGGATCCTAGACCCTATGTCTTTGGTGTATCTTATTGGAGCGTGACATCCTCCCCCACCAAATTCGATGTCGTCCACGTCGCCGAGTGTTGTTCGAGTTGTTCTTTGAATTGCCACAAGTCTTGCTCAAGTTCCCACGTAGCCTCAGACTCAGGCAACCCCTTCCATTTGATCAAGTACTCGGTGTGGGGGGTACACCTCTCTTCCGTGCTGTCCTTTTTGTGAAGACTTTTTTGACCTCCTTGTCGAATGATTATGTCACAATAGGTGGCACCCGATGCGAATGTCCGCGGCTTGGATCCTCTTCATCAATGTGGTATGGCTTAAGCATGCTCACATGGAAGACCGAGTGGATTTTCAATGTCTTTGGTAAGCCCATTCTGTATGACACCTTGCCTATCTTTGCTTCAATTGGGAATGGTCCTTCATATCGCCAGATTAATCCTTTGTGCACGCTTCATAGGGATTTGAATAGTTGGGGCAAAAGTTTCACAAAAATTAAATCCCTCACATTGAGTGCTTGTGGCTGTCTCTTCTCATCGACCCACTTTTTCATCCACTTACGGGATTTCTCTAAGCACGTCCGAGCATTATTAGCTTGCTCCTCCCATGATCTGGCCATAGTGTTTGCCCCAGGTGCTTTTATCTTGATCGTAGGTAAGGCAAGCATATGTGGGGCAAGGGGTTGTTGCCCAGTTGCCAACTCAAATGGACTACGCCCAATCGACTCGCTCCTTTGCAAATTATATGAGAATTGGGCTATGTCAAGCAATTTTTGCCCAATCCCGCTGGTTTGCACTAACAAAATGCCGAAGGTAGCATTCGAGTAAAACATTCGTCCTTTCTTTTTGTCCATCGATTTGTGGGTGAAAGCTAGTTGAAAAACATAGTTCTGTCTCGAGGAACTTGAACAACTCTTTCCACAGTCGTCCCGTGAAGCGGGGGTCTCGATCACTCACAATGTTCTTTGGAAGTCTCCAATATTTGATAATATTTTTGAAAAATGCCCGAGTAGCCTCCTCTGCTGTGCAATCCTTCGTGCAAGGAACAAATGCCCAGTATTTGGAGAACCAATCTACTACCACCATGATCGACCCATACCCGTCCGACTTGGGTAGGGCGCTAATAAAGTCCATAGAGACGGAATGCCATGGTCGTTTCGCAATGAGTAGTGGCTCGAGTAACCCTGCCGGCTACTTGTTTTCTCCCTTGTCTTGTTGGCACACAAGGCATGTCTTTACGTATAGATCTATGCTATCCTTCATTTGGGGCCATAAATACGTCGATTCCAGTAGTGCCATGGTGTGCTTTTGGCCTGGGTGCCCTGCCCACTTGGTGTCGTGGCATTCCTTTACGAGATCTTTCCGCAAACCGCCCCACTTTGGAACGTATAAGCGTCGACCCTTGGTGTAGAACAGACCATCCTCTTTCCAAAATCGATAGATCTTCCCAGCTTTAGCTAAATCCACCAATTCCTAGCTCCTTGCGTCTTGCTAAAGACCTTCCTTGATGCGATGTGTGATATTTTCTTCGGCTAGGCAAATGGCGGCCAATTCTGCCTTTCTACTTAGTGCATCGGCCATAACGTTAGCCTTACCCGTCTTGTACTCCAACGTGTAGTTGAACCCGACTAGAAAGTCATGCCACCGTGCTTGCTTGGGTGTGAGCTTCTTCTGGGTTTGGAAGTAGCTTGTCGCGATGTTGTCCGGCTTGATTGTAAAATGTGGACCTAGCAAGTAAAGGCGCCACATTCGCAAGCAATGGATGATTATTGTCATCTCTTTTTCTTGCACAGTGTACCTTTGTTCCGCGTCATTTAACTTCCAACTTTCGTATGCTACCGGGTGTTCCTCTTGCATCAATACTCCCCCAATGGCAAAGTCTGATGTATCTACGTGTAACTCGAAGGGTTTGTTGAAATCTAGTAGTACTAAGACAGAGTTCCTGGCTTACGGCGACCTTCAAGTCTTCAAAGGCATCTTGACATTTCCCCCGTCCACTCCCACGACTTATGTTTCTTTAATAGGCTAGTTAAGGGCGATGCTCATGCCGAGTACCCTTGTATGAATAGTCGATAATAGTTTACAAGGCCAAGGAACGAGCGAAGTTCGGTGAGCTTGGTTGGAGCCTCCCACTCCTAGATGGCTTTCACCTTTCGCTCATCCATGAACAGCTTCCCACGCCCAATAATATGTCCTAAGAAGTGAACTTCTTCTGTAGCCAACGTGCACTTCTCCTTTTTTACATATAACTCATGTTTTCGAAGGATCTCTGTTGAGTGATTTTCAATTGATCACTAAATTCTACCGCAAGCGCACGACTATTCGTGTAGTATTTAGGATGTCGATCCCACAGGGACTTTGAATCAAGTACCAAAGAACTTACAATTAAAATTATCTAGACTAATTGATTTCAAGATTTTTTTGATGCGATGAGTAAATTAAATTAACAAGACTAAATTAACTAAATTAAAATGCAAGATTAGATTTTGGATTTAAAAACAATAATTAAAAAAGCTTCTAGGATTTCGGTTCACCACAACAATGAATTTATAAATTTCGTAACAATCTTTCCGTTCGTGATGAATGTCAAATTTTGAAGGCGAATTGCATAAAAATAGTTAAGTGCATTCTTTCGAACTACTCTCAACCTTGCCTAGATTAATTCAAATCCGATGTCTCACTCAATGAATTAAACTAAACACATTATGTCCTACAATTCTATAAGCCTCTAGAAATTTAATCAAGGCTCGTTCTCATGAATTTCTAGTTCAATATTAGAGTTCCGTTACTTACGCTTCACCTTTCGGTCATTCGCTTCAGTAACTAAGATTATTGTATAAACGTAGTAGTTTCACCTTTCGGTCCCTCGCTACTACAATTTTATACAATTATTAATAAAACTAAAATTGAATCAAAACGGGTGACATTCAAGTAAACGGAAAGATAAAAACTTTATTTATAAATCCATTACGGGCTACACCTAATCCTAGAATTAGAAAGCTACTCACACATAATTAAAGTGACTAAAATAAATATGTTAAAAATAATCATAAAATAAAAACAAAGAGAAGGGAAGAAGAAGAACTTGCAATAATAAAATGCTTCCAAACGAATTCACAAACTCTAGTCTTCAAATATAAAACTACTTAGAATGCCTATCTAACTATTTGAGAAGAGAGTATGGAAGTAAAATTCTATATCTAAGGAGGGGAGGAAGGAGCTATATATAGAGAAAAACTAAGCCTTTCCTTTCCCCTTGTCAACAAAAATAAAATGACAATAAATGAGAAATAAAGGAGAGATAAATGAGAGGCTAAATTAAAGCTCTTCATCCCCCTTTAGATGACATTTAGTCTAGATACATAAAAAGGGGTCAAACTGGAAAATATTGGAAGTGATTCTTGAGCTGCCCCGATTGAAGGTTGCGAAAGATTTCGCACCTATGGTGCGATTGCTGCTGAAAATCTTCAATTTAATTCTTGACATTAGTTTTCCTCCCCACGAAAAGTAACCGCTGCCCACGAAAAATGTTGGGATTCAATTTGCCTTTACTTCATCATTAAAGCTTGATTTTAATGCACAAAATTTGCAAAACTGCCTAAATAAGACAAATAAAGGTAAATGAGTCAAAACAATTAAATTAGCAATGATAAATGCAATATTGACTAGGAAAATAAGCCCAAAGTATCCAAAAATATAGACAATATGCACATTTATCAATCTCGAACACGATGCGCAAGTGTTCCACATGTTCTTCCAATGAATTATTGTAGATAAGGGTGTCATCCAAGTAGACCACCATGAATTTATCCAAGTACGGTTAGAAGATTTCATTTATGAGGGTGCAAAAGGTGGCTGGGGCATTGGTTAGCCCAAAAGGCATCACAAGCCACTCAAATGACCCATACCGAGTAGCACATGTTGTCTTTGGCTCGTCTCCTTCGGCAATGCGCATACCTGATAATACCCCTTTTGCAAGTCCATCTTTGTGTACACCTTGGCTCCCCAAGTATGTCAAAAAGATTGACAATCAAAGGAATTGGATAGCGTTTTTGATGGTTACCTTATTAAGCGCTCAATAATCTATACACATCCTTAGAGAGTCGTCTTGCTTCTTTTGAAATAGCACCGGAGCACCATATGGGGCTTTCGAGGGGCGGATCTTGCTTGTGTCCAGCAACTCCTTAAGTTGCTTCTTAAGCTCCTCTAGTTCAGGTGGGGCCATCTGATATGGTGCCATGTCATGCAGTTTGGCACCGGGTTCCAACTCGATTTTATGGTCTACCTCTAGCCTTAGTGGCAGCTTGTTGGGCAAAGTGGGGGGCATCATGTCCTCATTTTCCATGAGGACGTCTAGAATGATAGATGGCACGTCCTCGTTCTTGTTGGGTTCATCATCTTCCTTAAGCATAACCAAGTAAGTCGGTTCCCCCTTTTTTCACACCCTTAGTGACTTGCATTGCCGACAATTGTTTGGCCTCATATGCACGTTCATCAGCCAACTCAATTGTAGGCACCATGCAAGGGGACCTTTTTTTCCAAGATGCAGACAGTGCTAAAGGAGGGCATGGGTATGGCAATTACTTGGCGTAAGAAGTCCATGCCGAGCATAACTTTGAATTCATCCATGTGTACTACCGAAAAGTTGGTGTGCCCCTTCCATGCACCCAAGTCAAGCTTCATTCCCCAGGCTATGCCATAAAGAGGTCGAGCTTTGGCATTTACCGTCTTTAACCAGCCCTTGTCGCCAGCCCAGGTGAGACCTAACCGCTTGGCTTCGTTCTCGGTCACGAAGTTATGCGTGGCCCTGGTGTCTTGGTGTCGACCAATGCTTTAATCGGTTTCCCATTGATAGTTGCATTTATATACATTAGTCCCTTGCTAGAAGTGGCGGGTACCGACTTTGCCTTGAAAGCGTTGAGGACTTGGAATAACCCCAACATGCTTGACTCTTCCTCTTGCGTTTCAGCATCATGTTTCTCCACCATCGCAGTTAAGGACCCAAGCTTTGGGCAGCTGCTCATAGCATGTGGCCCTTTGCACACGAAACACCCGCTTTTTGGTACAAAGGCCTTCTTCTTATCATCATAATTGGTTTACGACAGTTGCCCTTGGTTCTTGTTAGCCATCTCTTTCTCATATGACTTCTCTCCCCCACCTTTGGTCGGATAGGAGCCTTTAACATCTTTCTTCTTTATTCCTTCCGAGAGAGGGTTTAATCGATAGTCCCCAAGTGATTCGGCTACCGCAATGGCCTCATCGACCGTCTTGACTCCACGTCGATGCATCTCCTCCTTGGCCCAATGTTGCAACCCATCAACAAAGTAGAAGAGGGAGTCTCCATCTGACATGCTTGGGATTTATAGCACTAACATAGTAAACTCCTTCACATAGTCCAATATTGCCCAACGTTGCTTCAATTCCCGTAACTTCCTTTGGGCTTCATAGACCACATTCTCTGGATAGAAGTTTCGTTTGAGTTCACCCTTGAACTCTTCCCATGTGTCAATCTTGCACACCCTTCGTTCAATATCAGTCTTTTTCCTACGCCACCACAATGCCGCAATGTTGTTAAGATAGAAAGAGGCAGTTCTTACCTTAGTGACTTCGTCAACTTGGCCTAGGCCGTCAAAGTATTGCTCCATGCGCCACAAGTAGTTATCTACTTCCTTGGCATCCTGTGCCCCGTCAAAGCTTGCTGGCTTGAGGCAATCTATCTTTAGATTGCCAAAAGTCCACCGACATTTCCATTCGCTGCGGCCTTCTTGCACAAAGTTATGTCTTCCCGCATCCCCTCGATGCAGTCTTTCAAGCCATGGATGACGTCTTCCAGCTGCACAAATCGAGCTTCGATGTCGTTGATGGCTACTTCGGCAGTCCCCTTGACAACCTCGATTTGCTCCAACACATGTTCCTCTAACATGTTGAAGTCATGTTGAACCCTTTCCAACTTTTCTACAAGTTCAAGCACCACCATTGGCTCCACGGAAGGCCTTTCCCCCCGAGCCTTGCTTTGATCACGTTCCTTCTTCCCAACAGTGTGTGTTATCTCTCACTCACGTTGTTCCCCAATCATGATTGTCTCGTTTGTCCCTGCCATTGTAGAGGTGTTAACCTGGCTCTGATACCACTTGTCACGGAGTTATCCTTTCAAGAGTACCGTGCGGCCTTAGCGTCTTGTTGCCCCTTGCAATCTCACTAAGTCAACCTTCCCAAAGGTTGTAAGGGCATGTTTGATTTGACTTATCTAGAAGTGTTTATGACTTATGACTTATCATAAGTTGATTTTGAAGCGTTTGATTTCACTTATGGTAAGATAAGTCATAAGTCATGTATAAGACACTTAAAACACATGTAAGGCCATAAGTTGTAAGCACTAAGCTTAGTGTTTAATTCTACTTTTTAAAAGCATGTGAGTCCTCTTCTTTATTGAAATTTTATATATTCCAAGATTACTCTTCTTAATAATAATAATAATAAAACAAAATGTAATAATAATAATAATAATAATTACTATAATAAATAATAATAATAATAATAATAGGAATTATAATAATATTAATAAATAATCATACGAATAATGATAATTGTTATAATAATAATAATATATATATAGTATTAATAATGATAAACATAATAATAATAATAATAATTATTATTATTAGTAAAAATAATTGTACTGATAATAAGTAATAATAATAATAGGAGTAATATTAATATCAATATTATAATAGTAAAATATAATATTAATAATAATAAAATCATTAATAATAATATAAATAATAATATAAATAACATTAATAATATTATTAATATGAAAATAAATACTAAAATTAACAAGTAATAATAATAATAAAAGTAATATTAATTTTAATAAAATAATAATAATAATAAAGGCAATAATAATGATAATAATAATAGTAATAATAATAGTGATAAAATGTGTATTAATAATAATAATAGTAATAGTAATAACAATAATAATAATAATAATCACATTTTGTGTTGATGTTATTTTAGTCTTTATATTTGATTTCAGCATTATTTCAACTTATTAATCAAACACACACTAACTTATGAAAGCTAATCAGCACTTAAAAAAAATTAAATCAAACATCACCAGTTATTATTCATCAATCATAAGTTATAAGTCATAAGTAATAAGTTATCAGTCATAAGTAATAAGTCATCAACACATATCAATAAATTAAATAAAACATGCCTTAATTGTTTTAGTTAAATAGTAAGTAAAGAGCTTAAGATAATTTTGCAAGTATTACTTTCCATTCCCCTTCTAGAAAGTTCTCCTATTTTCCGGTTCCTTTTAGAAAGCTCTCCTACTTTCTAGTCATTTCTAGAAATTTCTCTTATTTTCCAACCCCTTCTAGAAAGTTCTACTTTCGGCCCCTTCTAGAAAGGGACCTAGAGTGTATCTTATTGGAGTGTGACAATGTGCTCACTCACGTGCACCATATAAAGGGTAATTAAGTAATTTCATGTGATCATTTTGGTTATATTATTATTATTATTATTATTATTATTATTATTATTATTATTATTATTATTATTATTATTATTATTATTATTATTATTATTATTATTATTATTATTATTATTATTATTATTATTATTATTATTATTCCTAATCGTCTTCTTCTTCTCTCCTTCTGTCTTCTTCTCTCCTCAGCTATATAACATCAATTCACGATGATAGCTTAGCCGATTAAATTCTTGACTATATAGGACACAATGAAGAAATCCGAAGGAAGATTAACAAAAAGCCCCTAGCAATGGTGGTGAACGTAAAGAAGATGGACGAGGCAGAGGAGCCGGCTGTGTTGGGCAGAGTGGGGTACGGCAAACGGGGATAGAGAAAAAGATAAGACAAGTAGAGTGGAGGTGGCTTAAAAATGTTTCTCTATTAACAAACCCAACAGCTCCGCCCCCGCATCCTCTGTTAAAACCCAACTGCTCTGTCTCCGAATTCTCCCTCTCCGCTCTTCTGTCATGGATTTTTTTTTCTCTCTCTCTTCAATCAAACCCAACTATTTCTTAGATGAAGAAGAAACCAAATTTTGTTGCAAAGGATCTAAATTAACAAATCAAGATCTAAATTAACAAACCCATATCATTCATTAACAAACATAGATCCTACCATAGTCTCTTGGTCGATCGATTGATTGGATCGAAGTACAAATGGGTGATCGAAGTGTGAGATCAACCCAAGACCAAGGTCAGGTACCTAGCTGCTGCAGGATTGGACGTCCATCTCACCGCTCATCTTTCGTACATTCGGAAATGGCTGAGCCTGTGCATGATTCTCCATGAAGAGAGAGGTAGTATTAGTATTCTAAAAATCAGCCAAAGCAGTAGGCGGCACTCAACTGCCGCAATTTCTTTCAAATCGACCAAAAAATCGTTTGAGAGAGCAATCGCAGATTAGTCGCCCTAGGCACCTGACTACGAGGTGGACGAGCTGTGTGATGTCGGAGGAAGATGAAACTTGAAAGGAGAAAAAAGATAAATAATAAATAAAGAGAGAATGAATCAGATTACTAATTAAGTTATATTATACCCTTACCGTCTCGTCCAAAGTCTTCAATTTGGACTCAGATCTGATTTGGCAAAGAAAGGATGAGTAGAAACTGAAGTAGGGGAGGGGGACGGCTAGGGAGTAGAGGTGGCAATTGGGTGTTACCGGATAATTTGGATAAAACCATTATCTACCCAATATAGTTAATGAGTGTTATTGGATATTATTCAATAACACCCATTAAGCTTAATGTGTGTTATTGGATAATATCCAATTCTATCCATTAATAAATGTATATTATCTGGATAATACCCAATAAGTAACATCATGCTTTAATTTATTTTTGAGTATTACTTTCCTAGATATATTATTATTCACTAATCACAACACATAAAAAAAAGTACAAAACTATACAAAAACATATAAACACACACACACACACACACACACACACACACATATATATATATATATATATATATATATATATATATATATATATATATATATATGCGAGCACTCATACAACACATGCTCAAAGAATAAGACAATCATAACTTGCGTTAATTACAATTGGCAAGCAAAACAACCATAGCTTAGGGACATTTTTAGGAAACTTTATATCATAAAATGCTTCAGTTGTCTCAGCACATGCTGGCTATAAAATATTTTTGTTCTTCCAAATAAATTAGAGAAATTATAGTAGAATCAAAAAAAGTAATATATGCAAAAATTAAAAAGACAGCAAGCAGTGAATAGCTAATCATTTCTACTATACTAACAAACACCCACGACTATCAGACCAATATACTCTCTTCTTTCCGGGCAAAAAGTCCAACTGTTTCATTTCGAGATGTTTCACTTAAATAGTCAACTTTCAAAAATTGAGGTATAAAAATGTCATTTTTTTACTAATGGGCTACTAAAAGTTAATGAAATGAAATTGGTCATCAAATATTAAAAAATTTCATAATTTGTGGTCATGATTTTTTTTTTAAAAATGCATATTAAACTTGTGTAGACTTTGTTTTCTTTTTTGTCTTGCCAACTTTTAATTTCTAGCTAAATATTTTTTAAGTCAAATGAAATTGAACAATAAATATTAAGCTAAATAAATGAAATGGAGCCAACTGCTAATTTAACAAAATGAAATTGATAAGTAAATGAAGAGTGTGCGGTACAATAAGTTGCAATTTAGGTGCAATTTTTACAAAATTCAAAAAAAATTAAATTTAAATATTTATATTCATTATAATTATTAATAATCCAAAACAAAATAATAAATAAGTTCATAATAATCAACAACTTTTATGATTACTTGTTTATATTTATATTAAACATTCAAATAAATTACAAAAAGGGGTCTAGCCTAGTGGTAGCAAGTTTTGGTATAAAGTAACTTGATCAAAGTTAGAATTTTGTTAATAATAAGTTCCATTTATATTTATTTTCATTTTTAAGTAAAGAACATATAGTAGTGGTGGTGGCGACGATGGGTAGCAAGCGATGGCGGAGGTTAGGCGCAGATGGTGGTGGCGGTGGGTGAAGGTGCCGGCGGTGGTGACCGGAGGCTGAGGTTGGCAGCATACGGTGGTGGCGGCGGCAGTGGACAGCGATGGTGTTGGTGGCAATGGGCGACAGATGGTGGTGGTGGTGGCGGTGGGTGGTGGTAATTGGTGGCGGTTACCAGAGTTGGGAAGTGGCAGCGGTGGGAGGAAGCGGGTGGTGGTGGTGGCATTAGTTGATAAACCAAATGGTTGTGGTGACATTAATGGATAAACCCAATGGATAACTGGTTAATATTCATAAATTATCTATTCTGTTATTGGTTCTTAATGGGTGTTATCCATTAACACCCATTAACTTAATTGAGTGTTAATGAATAACACTCAATAAGTCTTTTATAATGGTTATATTGGATAACCCAATGGACTGGATAAAATTTTGCCACCCCTAGGCTGGAACAAGGGGAAAGGAAAGAAAAAAAGGGGAGAAATTGGACTATGGGGACGACTGGAGCAAGGGAAAAAAGAAAGATAAAGAAAGGGGGGAGGGGAAGAAGTAGAGGTTCTTGGTGGAGATGGAACAGCTTTCATCGATTGGAGTTTTTCTCGGAAAGGGTTTGACTAGAGTCTACTAGTCTAGTTGGGTAGAACCGTAGAAAGAAAAGAAGAAACAGTGATATCTATGCAAATATAAAAATATGTATAAAAAGAGAGGAGTAAATAATAATAATAATTTTTCAAAATTTGAAATATTTATAATTTGTATAGTTTTTTTTTTTGTAGAAATTGAAATGAAAATCAATTAATGAAGTTGACAATAACTTTTCAAATTCAAATGACTTTACAAATATCTTTAGTGCATTTAATGTAAACCATAACATTTAATATAGTTCAATACGATCTACGAAATGACAAGAAATACATTATCAAAATAATATCAAATATTGAATATTTATTCTATATCCGAATTTATATTTGTTTTAATTTTTTTTTTGCATTTGTAATTGGCATATTGACTTCTAAATCTTCACCATGGTAATATAAACTCCCAAAAATAAGATTAAATGATGAAACAGTCGATTCAATATAAATTATTTGCCACAATTATTAATAATAATCTTGACAAATAATTGCAATGCATTATTATTTAAACCAGTTTAAAACCAAAGTTAAATAGTTACTTCACATCACTAATTAATTAGTTAACGATTTACTAAAGAAATATTTTTGGTAAACGTCCAAAAGAATGATAATATTTTTTTCGTTTAGTAAAAAACGAATTACATTATCAGGCTTACTAAATAATGTATTGTTCAACATAAAATATTATCATTACCTCATGAAAGCTTTAATGTTTTAACTAACTTTATTTACAATTTATTCATCGATGTAATAAGAAATATAAAAGATGGATGTCAGATAAATTTGTTAATAGACAAAAATAAATTAGTAAAAGAACGCATGCATTAAATTAATATTTCTCCAAGGAGTATATAAAATGATTGTCAACCATAGTTATTTACAATCGTATGAAGTGTATAAACTAAATGCAATAAACATTTTGAAACAAATCATTTTTTTTAGATGTTTTGAAGCTTAATTTATAAGTAATATGAATAGTTTTATGAAAAGTTTAATTCTTCTTCATTCTTATAAATTTTAGATTATTATAGTTCTAAAATTTAAAGATTTTTAGAATCAATTTGTTGTTCGAGGTGTTTAAGTATTTTCATTATTCTAAAAAATGTTTTATATATTTTATAACAAGTTTCTATATCAATAATATCAATAAATTATATAACAACCAGATTTCAAATAATTTACTCCATACAATAGTAATATAAACATACATAATTATAACATATTATGAAATTTACAGATACTTTCATATAAATTAGTAAATAGAAAAGATAAATTAGTAACTGAGTATCTACAATAAATTTACTCTTAACATTTACTTGCCACCGATAATGGTAATAGTTCAGAAAAATAATTATTGTATAAAGTATCAGCATATGCACTACTCATGCCATTCAAATATTTTGTGTTTAACCATTGAATATTTATAAAAATTCAAGCACTTTTATATATGAAATCTATAGATCAGATACAGGCTTAGGTTAGATTGAACAAATATTTTAATCAAATAGTAAAATATAATACTAAGGTCAACCCGTTTAGCACGTAATTTAAACCGGTTGTATTTTTTCGACCCTAACCCTTTCCGATTCCTGATTAGCAGGGTCAACCATGCGGTTCTCGACCCTTTTAACATATCTAATTATGTATCCAAAAATCTCATTTTGACCAATTTTGGAAACTTATATGTCTTAGAACTGTACTTACAACCATGTTTGGGTTTGACTTTCATCAAATTCACATACATCATCACAAAGCTAAAAAGGGATAGACATTGGTTTACCAAATGAAATGATAATATATATTACGCATTTGAATTAAAATTGATAAATTATAATGGTTGAATGGTGTAAGAGATTATTCATAAGTTCCTATCCTCTTGATTGGTTGTGGGTTCGAATCCCAATTCTAACATTTTGAACTCTCATTTTAGCCAAAAGCTTCCAACACACGTGCCAGCCCTAAAACCTGCCAGCCTAACCCAGTTTGTCCGCGACCTTATAGGGTCAGCCCGTTTAGCCAGTTTATTAAACATGTTGGATTTTCCCAACCCTAACCCTTTTATGTTTCCGATTAATATGGTCGTCCCTACGGTTTCTAGCATTTTTAACATCTCTAAGTCACACTAAGAATCTATATTCAATAACTTTTGTTATTGAATAGTTATATAAAAAATATGTTGTATAATATGTTATTTCTAACATTTTAGTGATGAGGGTTTTGTTTAGAGTCTGTTATTTCGACTTCAATTCCTTTTTTTATTAGATATAACAAATAGTTTGATATTTGACTATTTAATATTTATTTATATATATAGCATAAACATTTGTGTTTTTTTAAGGTTATTTGAAAATTACCAATCCAAAATTTAAATGTAATTTTTTGTGATCCTTTTATTTGGTAGCAAGAAAGATTATTTCGTTGTTTTAATATTAGCAATTCAAAGTACAATTTATGCCGTATGCAAAGATAAATACAAATTCATGCTTTAAAACCACCCCTTCTAGAATTAAAAGTAACAATTGTACGTTTTCAATGATAAATATTATATATAAAGTAGTATTCTAAAACTTATAATAATTTTTTCAAATGTATGTGATTTTCTAGCTTTAATTTTAGTGTAATTTTTTTATTTTGTTCACATTAAAGTTCTTAATTGTATATTATATTCAATTTTATTTAAGTATATGATATTTTATCGATATATTCAGTTTTATTTAAGTATATCATATTCTATTGATATATTAAGTTTTATTTAAGTATATGTTATTCTATTGATATGTTCAGTTTTATTTAATCATATCATATTCTAATATTCAATTTGGAGGTAAGACAATTGTGTTTGGTGGAGATTTTTGACAGATATTGCATGTGATTCCAAAAGGAAGTACACAAGGCATAGTTCATCTCACTATTAATTCATTGTATTTGTGGAGAGATTCACATATATTGAGATTGACAACGGATATGAGATACAAAGTATGGGTCCAATGAGAGTTCCGAATAATTGAAAGTTTTTGTCGATTGGATTGCAAAGATTGACGATGGTAAAATTGGTGAACCAAATGATAATTGTGCTTATATTGATATTCTCAATCAACTGTTGCTCAAGCAAGCTTAAGCAATTCAACGATCCAATCGTTCCAATTGAACAAAACACATATCCTTCGTTTGGAAGCAGTCCTGATGATTCATTGTTTCTGAAAAAGAGAGTTATTCTAGATCCGACTCTTGATGTGGTTAATTCAATAAATTATTACACGGTATTGAAGAACAATGCAAAAGGAAGATTGTTTTTTAGCTCATATTTTTCGTTTTATTTTGATAAAAACGTTGATATTTTGAACGATATAGATATTCCTAAAGTTTTAAATGGAATTTCATGTTCTGGAATCCTAAATCATGAGTTGAATTTGAAGGTTGGAACTTCATTAATGTTGCTTCGTAACATTGACAATTTCCTTGAGTTATGTATTAGCATGCGATTAATTATTACATGACTAAGAAACCATGTTTTAGAATCAAATTCTTTCAAATGGACATTCTGGTGGTACTGTTTTATTTCAAAAATATCACTGACACCAACTGATCATAGAATTCCATCCAAATTTCAAAGAAGACAAATTACGCTGATGGTGTCTTACGAAATGTCTATAAATAAAAGTGTCTAGCGTCAGACTTCTTTTGAAAAATCATATTTGTAGTCATGATTAGTATGTCGCTTTGTCTATAATTACTAATCTTAATGGTTTTTAATTTTTTTATGTGATAGTAATAGTTGTAATAATCGTATATCTTCAACGTGAAAATGTTATGTGATTTTCTTTGATTTTACTGTTTATCAATTTTTATTTATTTTGTTCATATTAAACTTTTTAATTGTATATTATTCAACTTTGAGTAAGTATATGATTTTACACCCAAGTACAAATCGTGCAACGCACGGGTACATCACTAGTTGATAAGTGATAGGTGGGGAGAATCGTATAATGCACCCCAGAGCTTTGGACTTTTGTTAACTTTGGTCCTTTAAGTTAAGAAACAATTCCTAAATTAATAACTATTATTTATGTGTTTGTATATGTTTAATTTTAGCCATTTTACAAATTTACATTGTGTAGTTAATGTGTTTGATTACATTAAAAATTTGAGAACTATTGTAATTATGTTTTAATTTCTAAGCTCCGTCTAGGCTCCTAGGCGCTAGACCCTGGTCTAGCGCCTAGCACCCGCCTAGTGATTTTTAGAACTATGGGTAATGTGGTGGTGGTTTGGTGGAGAACTGGAGGTTGGAGTAGTGCGCAGCCTTAGAAGAAGAAAAAATGAAAGAAAATGGGTCGGGGAGAGAGAGCAGGGAAGGAGAATCGAAGAAAAAACAAAAGAGGCGGAGAAAATGGTGTAGTGGACTGTATGGACATATGGGATGCATTGGGTTGGGGAAGAAGGGGAAACATTACAGTTAGGCCCCTAAAGCTTGGGTATTTTTTAGTAATACTTCAAACTTTCAGGATGATCCCTCAAGTTTAGAAACTTTCAAACGGGATTGGAAAGGATTGATGTGCCCTCTTGTTTGTTTACATGAGTGAGCACATGCTCATTTAGCAGCACTTCAGTTAATGGAGTTAGGCACATGGACTACCGATGTATAAAATTTTCAATCTTTGGTCTGTCGCGTACACTTGCATAGTACAAGAACTGATATCAGACTTTTTCAAAGTACAGGAACCAATGGTGAAGTTAACCCTTTGCAATTTATAAGTAGGTGGAGGCTAACCACACCCCTAAACCCACATTTTACACCTCATTTCCAGCATCTTGTGCTCTACATTGCATGAAAAGAGGTGTAGAAAGTAGATTTTGAGGTGTAGTTAGCCCCACCCTTATAAGTATCATCAAGGAGCCCTCAAAGTTAATGATTTGATTAAGGATATTTTCGGGTTTTCGTATATGCTTTATGCTTTCCCTCTAAATAATTAGATAGACTGATGAACATGATATATACGTCCAAGTACATTATTGGACTTTTTGTAATAGTAAAATGACCAAATTTAGAATTAAGCATTTTAAAAGTAAATTTTTAATACACTCTTGGTCTGATTACTTTTTTTTCACAAGCGGCCTCAAAAATATATTTTTTTATAAGATTTTTAAAAAATATTTCAATCATACACTTGATTTTATATTATATTATACCTAGAAAAAGGATTAAACGTCAATCAATATGATGCATGCTATTAATGAAACAAATTTTTGTGTAAATTTAACATTTCCGTTATCGGTGTATCAAAATTAAATCCATGTTTGTATCACTTTGAAATGACGTAGGGGTATAAATAGCAAACCCATGAATAGACGCCAGAGTGTGCATATGTTTGTAAGACTAAACAGACGGCGCATTGACGGAGTTTTAGGCTTATTTGTTAAAGGATCTGACAGAGTTTGGTAAACATGGGCTAGTTCATTGGCAGCAGTTCCCAACCCAGAGTGCCAGAAGCATATGGAAATTGCCTCGGGACAACAACACTATTTGCAATGACAATGTCATAAATGAACTCATAGTAGTCTAGTACGTTATATAACACATACTCGACTTATGCACTGGCCTATATGAAGAGATGTGCCATATAAGCAATTTTACAAAAAAATAAAAATAAAAAAAAGTAGTTGAATATGGAACTGTCATTGTGACTAGAGCAACTTTGCAACAGACGAAACACAAACAGATATTAGTTTGAAGAATAGACTTTCAATCAACGGTTACTTGGGGAGTAACAGCGAGAGAGAAAAAAAATTAAGCAGGTCATGGAAGTTCCTACTAGTTACTTCTTGTGCATTCTAGACTCTGGAGAGTTATGTTGCAAGGGGGAAAAAGGCTGCCTCGATGAATCACAATCACTAAAGTTAATTTTCTCAATGGGGCTATTTGTCTTGGGGCTAGATTTTCGCTTATTGCTCTGCAAGAAAAACAAGCAATACAGAACTATTAGATGAAGCCAGCAAAGAAAAAAAAATTAGTAAAAAACAAATCAGTTTTCTTGCATTGCTCACCTTTGTAGATGCACTGTTAGAATGTTTTCCACCAGAATCAGAATGATGTCTTTCTCTGTGGAGTTGCCTCATCAGCCTTTTGTTCTCCTTGTCCAATATGTTGTTTTCTTGAAACAAGACTTTTACCTAAGCACGTCAAGTGGTTCAGGTTCAGTTAACAAGGAATAGATGAAATAAGAATAGCAAACCTTGCCAACCGAATGGCTCACCTCTTCCTCAGCTCTTGTAAGGTTAATCCTTAAATGGTCCTTATCTTTCTGAAGAGTCTTGACATCAGAAGCCAGTGCTACAACTTTCTGAATTGAAGGCTGCAAGCTACAGTCAACATTGCAATTTGCAACTCTTAGCAAAAACATCAGCACATGTTCCAACATAAATATGAGCAGCACTTCATACTTGAGCCATTGATTTACATAGAAGGATTACCCTAAATTCAATATCTTAGTGAGATAGGCTCACCTATTCCACATATTCAGCATCCTTTGGCATACTTCCACACTGCTGTTGGCCTCCAAAAATGAAAGTGCTACGGACGCAACTTCATCTTTGCTTACCAAAGTCGACAGCAGAGAATCGAGCAGAAAGTGTTCCATAGAGGTGCTCTCTATCGATGCACTGACCTGCCAATTAAGAAAGTAATATGATTGGCAGTCTCAAAATATACAGTTTCGACATATTTATAGCTTTCATTACCCAGAGCTATATAGAACAGGAGCAACCTAAGAAAAGAAAAAAACAAAGGATGATAGCAACAACAACAACAACAAAAAGTCAAATAGACTAGGGTAACCTCAGTTTCACTTTTCAGTTTCTTTTTCCAAAATTTTTGAGTTGCAAATACCATGATGTTAACTTCCATTTTCCAATTTAAGTTTAAATGATATCTTGTTATTCTCCAAGCGGCATATTAATGTGATGAGAACTTCTAAGTTTGTTTTCCATGGTCTTCCCATGATAGGGTATTATTAATAAAATAATTGTTAAAAAATGAAACATGAACCCCAATATAAAGTTAATTTTTATGACAGAATATGCTGAAATCAGATCACATTCAACAATTAGAAGATCAAGTTCTTTAATGAGCCACCATAATACAAATTCAGTCACCAAAATGTGCGGACAACTTATTGGCGGTGGGTACTTTCGCTTACACAAAGACGAAGTATAGGCTAAAGATACTCTCTCATTCAAATGCATCAACGGTTATTCAGCAAATCTCACACGCAACAAAATTGGACAAAAATACTAAATAAATACATATTAGGCTACCAAGACTTGAAGCAGCTAGGGCTTGCACAAAATTACACATGTGATCTTGCTTGCATCCACCAGCAAAATCAGGTTTAAAAGTAGTAAGTTGCAGCTAGACATAGCCCGGCAATGATCATCCAACTAGCTCTTGGATGGCTATCCACTACCAGCTACTTTTACGCTAGTTTAAAGATGCACATACACACACCTATGCACATTTATAAACTACTCCATCCCAAAATGAGTGTTCATTTTTTAAATTTTCTTGTCCCAAAATGAGTGTCTGTTTTTGCATAATTTTATAAATTCATTTTTGCCAACTGCTAGTATAGCAAGGATACTAAGGGATTTCATGTATATGTGCTGCTAAATTCGTCTGAGAGAGAGAGTATATATCATTTACTCCCTCCATCCAAAAACGAGAGGGAGGTTTTCCTTTTTCTTTGTCCAAAAAGGAAAGGGACATTTCGTTTTTAGGAAAGTACTTTTTAGCATAATGATTTTAATTTCCTATTAGTTTGTGGATTATATTTTATCAGGTCAAATCAACTAAAGCAAGTTTGAATTGTAGCCAGACAATGCATTGGTATTTTAGGAAGACAATGGATTTGCAATCATTGTCTTGATTAGAGCAATAACTGAAAGCGTCCCTCTCCTTTTAGGATGGAGGGGCAACAAATAACATACTACGACTAATCCATGCTTATACTCTTGATACGGGTAAAGTCCAAACATGTGGACATGTGGTACCATACAATTCAAGGAATGAAGTACTAAGAATCTGGAATTAGGTGGCTGAGGTCCAGACGAGAAGGTCAGTTTAAAGTGTTGATTCTTATGTACAATCAGGAATGCGTAAACAATAGATTCATTTTCAGTAAATATTGAATAAATATCCATCAAAGGCTTTCTTTTACATTGATTCAGAGCAAGAACAATTAAAATGGAGGGAAGAGGTAACAGGTAGAAGCTGCTTTTTGGATAAATTGTTCTTCACAAAGCAAAGTAGGGCTGCTTTCTTGGAGTACATCTGTTTGGTTATATAGTTCTTCTATGGGTG
The DNA here is from genome assembly GCA_013146195.2 of Codonopsis lanceolata. NCBI lineage: Eukaryota > Viridiplantae > Streptophyta > Magnoliopsida > Asterales > Campanulaceae > Codonopsis > Codonopsis lanceolata. Next base: position 135,737,368 of record CM028378.1, on the reverse strand, counting down.
TATATTTTTTAGCTTTTTTGTCTCAACATATTTTTACAATCTGATTAGAGTCTCTTTGGTGGCTACATATGAATTTGCTGCTGTGTGGGGATGGGGTTATCATGTTTTTCCATCACTGTGTTTTCTACTTATGTGTGATGTAGTTCTATTTGTAGCTAATATGGGGATGGGGCGATGGGCAGATCATGTTTTTCCATCACTGCCTTCTCTATTTTTGTGTGATGTAGTTCTATATGTAGCTACAGATGAATTTGCTGCGATGTGGGGATGGGGGTTATTATGTTTTTCCGTCACTGCTTTTTGCTTTTTGCTTTTTTCTATTTTTGAGTGATGTAGCTCTATATGTAGCTAACATGCCCTCATTTTATTTAATCCATAATATTTAATTTTCATCAAAAGAATTTATATATCTGAATCAATAGAACGAATGATTAAGATTCTGATCACAAATTACTTCTGATTGAAAAGAGATGCAGCGTCCAAAAGCAGCTCATGTAAGGGTGGTGTTAAATGAAACCATAGGTAAAAGGTCTATGAATTTCATAAAAGAATCAACTCAAAATTACTCAAGTCTGATCCCAACTAGGTTAATTTTCAAAGTTGCATAATAACTACTACCTACAATCCGTAGATATCTCAGATAAATACAATGTTATTCACATCACAGGTTATTTGTCAGAGAAAGTAATCCCTCGAAAGCATCATCATTTGTAAATTAAAATCAAATCACTTTGAAAAGTTCATTAAGACTTCAAATTTGTGAGTAAACATCTTTCAAATGCAGAAATCTGACAATAAGAGGAGAATAATAAATACCTGCTGGATCTCTGATTGATGTTTATAAAACTGTAATTCTCCAGATACTCTACAAAGCTCCTCTTCCAACTCATGGGCACGATTCTCTGCTTCCTTTGCACGCTCATCAGCCTCATTCCCGAATTCCATTAAAGCTTCTCGATCATGGTCATACAACGAGCACTCCCTCTCCCACTTCGTACACTGACCCAATAGATTAGTGCATTCTGCAGCCAATTTCTGATTTTCTTCAACAAACTTCTTCAAAGCTTGTGCGTTCATACTTGATTCAGCCTATATACAGTTAATAGGAGTAAATCCCCATCATCATCAGCAAAACCTAAGGTGTCACTTTGGTTAGCCCGTTAAAGAGTATATTTTGTTTCCCTTTCCCAAAAACTGCGGAAGCTTAGATATCACTTCCTGTTTTGTCTTTGGGAAGCAACCTTATATTTTTACTCTTTTATTTATTTATTTATAAGTACCTTATATTTATACTTAACAGGCACATTCTTCATTTTGTGATTTAAACTATTCTGACGATGGTGAGCACTCCTTTTGATCCACATTCTCAAAATGGCTTTCTGTCTGTATTCCCAAAATCACAAAACTAATGTGCGGATTCAAGATAGAAGTAATGTTTGATAGGGATTCATTTAAAACAAACAAGGCCTGAAACTGAAAATAATGCGCGTAATTATTAACAATAATTTCCAGAGGGGGTTTAAAAGTTCAGTTTTTGAGCATAAAAAAAAAAAATGGTTCTAGAAATGTAAAACTTAAGGATTTGTTTCTGTCAATCTCAATCCTTCAGAAAAAAGGGTCTGGATTCTTGGGAAAGAAAATGAAAACAAACAAAACGAAATCAAAACATAGACAGTTGATAAAACGGGAAGCACAATTCAAGCATCCAAAAGAAACCCTAATTAGTATTCCAAGACTAGACTAAATTGAGATGAAATGTAGTAGGGGACGGAGAAAAAGTACAAACCCTAACACGCTCGATAACATCGTTTTTGTCCTTGAGTTTGGATTGCAAGTGAAAGTATTGATCCCGGAGACGGCGTTGGGCTTCAACGGAGGCTCGAAGCTTTAATTCGAGCGTATGCTTAGATACGGGAAGGCCTAGTGAATACTCAATCGATTCTCGAATGTAATCGTCTGTTTCTTGTGGAAGATCCATTCCTCTGTTTTGAAATGAACAAGAAAACCGACTGCAAATTCGTGATTCTTCAATAGAATTTAAAACCACCGAAATCGCAAGAATTCACAGAGCAAACCCTAGATCACTCGAAAATTCGATAGCCCCCGGGAGAGAGAGTAATCTGATAGGGATTGGTCTGAATATGGAGAGCGGAAAAGGAGGGTTTTGAGACTGAGATTGTATTTGGGGATACTGTTTTAATTTTTACTTTATCTGTTTGGAGTTTTCAAAATGGAGATTGCGAGCGGTAGCCGTTAGGAAAGAGGCAGTCTGGTTTTTTTTTAAATGGTGAGGGGGTGGGGTCATGCAGTCATGCTAGTTTAAGTGGGGGTGTTTGGGTGTGGTGTGAGTTTTTCTTTTATTTATTTTATTTTGTGTAACGATTTAAAGTTGATGTGAAGCACTATGGGGTAGAGGTTTTAAAAAAATTTAGTTTTCTAACAATTAACTAATAATAATAAATAATAATAATTAATATGATAAGGATTATTAGTATTAGTATATATAACTTCTTCTATTGTTAATAATAAAAAATTTATATCTAAAAGTTTTTACAACTAACATTATTTCTAACCAATGTGTGATCTTTTCAAGGTGAGACATTACTTCTAATGACTTATTTCTAACACTATACTTTAAGTCTTGATATCTTTATTCATCAAAAACTTGATTTGGACAAATAAATATATCATTTCGATACTTTTGCCAAGTAGAACACATTTACACAATTATTTTTGTTAACAAACAAATGACATGTAAAGAAATTCATGCCTCAAGTTGCACAATTTCTTTCACTAAAAATATTAATTTTTTTAACAAATATTATAATTTAAATTTGATATCTTAATCATCCAAAACTCGATTTGGACAAATAAATATATCATTTTGATGCTCTCACTGAGTAGAACACATTTACGTAATTATATTCGCCAAAAAACAAATGACACGTAAAGAAATTTGTGTCTCAAGTTGCATAATTTCTTTAACTAAAAATACTATTTTTTTTCAACAATAGAAGAGATATATCCCTCATTGGTTAGAAATTGATATTGGTTTTAAAAATATTATTATTAAGTACCAATAGAAGAGATGTATTATACATTGGTTGGAAAGTGATGTTGGTTTTTAACGTCATTTGATAAAAGACTTCTACCATTATTACCAATAGAAGATGTATATCTCACATTGATTAGAAAATGATGTTAATTTTAAATTATTTTATATTATTACCAATAAAAGAGATGTATAATACATTGTTTTAAGAGAAAATGTTATATTTTAAAGTTTTTAGATCAAATACTTTCATTTTTATAAGAGATAGTGTCTCACATTGGTTACAAAATATTTTACTATTATTACCAATAGAAGAGATATATATCACATTTGTTAGAAATTGATGCTTGTTTTAAAAATACTATTATAAAAGAGATAAATCTTAGATTGGCTAGTGGTGTTGATTTTAAAAGTCTTTAAATAAATAAAAAAGACTTCTACTTTTATCATCAATAAAAGAGAAGAGAAAAGATGTATCACATTATATAGAAAAAAATGTTGGTTTTAGAGTTTTTTTAGATAAAAAACTTCTACTACTATTACCAAATGATGAGATGTATTCCACATTGGTTAATTAGAGAGTGATATATGTAGGTATTAAAAGGTTTTTATATATATATATATATATATATATATAAAGACTTAATACCAATAGAAATAATATGTATTTCACATTGGTTAGGAAAATGATATTGGTTTAAAATGTTTTTAGATAATGTATCTCACATTGGTTACAAAGAGATCTACATTATTTAGAATCATATATTGGTTATAAAATTCATAGATAAAAGTTTTTTTTTGTTATTATCAATACAAGAGATGTATTACACATTGTTTACAAAGAGATGTTAGTTTCAAAACTCTTTAGATAAAATACTACTACTATCATTAATTTTATGATATAACCAATAGAAGAGATGCTTCACGCATTGTTTAGAAAGAGATGTTTATTTCAAATTTTTTCATATAAAAGACTTTTATTATTACTATAGAATAATGTATCTCACATTTGTTAGAAATTAGTGTTAGTTTTAAAAATACTATTATTACCAATAGAAAAGATGTATACCACATGATTATAAAGAGATGTTTGTTTTAAAAGTATTAAGATAACAGTCTTAAACTTTTATTACCAATAGAAATAGAAAAGAAGTATCTTACATTATTAGAATATGAATAATGATTTTAAAAGTCTCAAAATAAATATTTTAATAACATAAAATCTAGAATTTAAGGTGTCTATGTACTAACGCGGATATGTTAAAAAGCTTTCATTTTGAAGAAAATTTATTTTTCTTTTCATTTATGACAATGATGATAAGAATTGTACAATATTATTTTTATTATTACTATTACTATTGCTATTTTTTATAATAATAATACTATTATCATTCTCAAGCATTCATGTGTGACTTATTGTTTCTCAATCATTACCTATAATATGTATTAACAATTAATACAATAATGAGATATTAATCTCTTCTATTGTTAATAGTGAAAGTCTTATATATATAAAAATTTACAACCAACATTATTTTCAAACCAATGAGGGATACAACTTTTCTATTAGTAATAAAATGTTAGATTTTTAATCTAATGACTTTTGAAAACCAAAATCAATTTATAACAAATATAAAATACATCTCTACTAATATTACCAATAGAAAATATGTATCTTACATTGGTTATAAATTAATGTTAGTTTTGAAAGTATTTTGATAAAATATTTCTACTTTTATTATCATAGAATAGATGTATCTTACATTGTTTAGAAAAGGATATTAGTTTTAAAGGTATTATATTAAAGATTTTTACTCTTATTACCAATAAAATATATGTATCTTACATTGTTTAAAAATAAATGTTGGTTTTTAAAAAAATTAGATTAAAGACTTTTTGTTACAAATAGAATAGATGCATGCATCTCACATTCGTTACAAAGTATTATACTATTATTATCAATAGAAAAATGTATCACACATTGGTTATAAATTAATGTTGATTTTAAAAATACTATTATTGCCAATAGAATTAATAGATATATCATACATTTGGTAGATGGTAATGTTGTTTTTCAAAGTATTTAGATATAAGACTTCCAATATTATTACCAATAGAAGATATATATCTCACATTGGTTAGAAAATGATGTTGATTTTAATTTTAGATAAAATACTTTTACTATTATTACTAATAGAAGAGATATCCTAAATTGGTTAAAAAATGATGTTGGTTTTAAGACTTTTATTTTTATCATCAATATAATAGAAGAGATGTGTCCCACATTATTTAGGAAGAGATGTTGGTTATAAAATTTTTAAGATAAAATATTTCTACTATTATTACCAAATGAGTATATGTATTCCATATTGGTTAGAAAGTAATGCTGATTTTAAAAGTCAACAATTATTAACAATACAAGAGAAGTATTTCACATTGGTTAGAAAAGTGATATTGGTTTAAAAAGTTTTTAGATGATGTATCTCACCTTAGTTTCAAAGAAATATATCTCACATTATTTAAAAAATGAGTATTTGTTATAAAAGTCATTAGATAAAGATATTTTTATGTTATTACCAATAGAAAATATGTATCTACATGATTTATAAATGGATGTTGGTTAAAAAGTCTTTTATCTAGTATTATTATTACTAATAGAAAATATGTATATCACATGGTTAGAATGTGGTGTTGGTTTTAAAAGTCTTTAGATAAAAAACTTAAACTTTCATTACCAATAAAAATAGAAAATAATTAGTATCTCAAATTGTTTAAAAATGAATTATGATTTTAAAAGTTTATAACAAAAAGACTTCTAATATTATTATCAAGTTACATGTTAATTTTAAAAGTATTTAGATCAAAGATTTTTACTATTATTACTCGTACAAAATATGTATCTCACTTTAGTTAGAAAATTATGTTAATTTTAAAATGATTTAGGTAAAAAAAAATCGTTTAATATTACTAACAATAGAAAAAAAATTATAATCATGGAAGAGATTAACAATGTAATTATAATATCCAAAAGTTATATTATTATAATAAAAAATATGTATATCCCACATTATACCCGTACGAAGCACAGACTAAATAACTAGTAGATAGATAGATAACTAAAAAAACACAAAACACATCGTGGATCAATATTCACCTTTTTTTTCTTTTCATTTTGTCCTTAAACCAAACTTTAAATTTTAAAAAAAATCATATTAGAGGTTTTTTTTTAAATCGTGCTAGAGCTTTCAACTTCAAGGATAATTGTCGGGTTGTGACAAAGATTTTGTAATACTCCAATTCCACGTCGAGTAAATGTGAAAAATGTGTGTATCTTACAACCCAGTACTTACGATAGGCACTTACAACATTCATGAACAATCTGGATAGTTTGTGGTGGATCTACCCGACTCAGTTGCTTAGTGGGTCAGTGTACGTCATGCGTAAAGACTCGAGCTTTTGGATTTGGGGCGTTTTTTCCTCCTTAGGGGGGCGTGCGTAAGCAATCGAGCTTTTGGCTTAGGGCATTTTTTTTCCTCCTTAGTAGAGCGTTGGAAGTGATAGAATCTAAGACCTCACACTAGACACTTACAACATTCATGAACAATCTCATGGTTTGTGGTGGATCTACCTTCTTTAGTGGGTCAGTGTACGTCATGCGTAAGCAATCGAGCTTTTGGACTTACTTTGTAAAACTCTATCTCTACCACTGGGCCACCCCCTTAGGGATTGACTTGAGCGTTACATTCAACCAAAAGCATTTTGGGTTTCACATCCCTATAAACCAGAGCATATGCTTGACAATATAAACCATAATCTGAGAATCCCGAATGGAATGAGACTTATCGATGACAAATAAGAAGAAGAGCGAGAAATGATGAAATCTCGAACCTAATTGAGATTCCCACCAACGATCATTGAGTCGTGGTCGTGTTTTGCGTGAGAAAGCTAAGAAGAAGGATTTTTGCCATGGTAGTTTTCAACGTGTTGGAGTGTATATATGGGGGTGCTTTTGGTATTAAAAAATTAGTCTCGCGCTATGCTACCAACATTATCCAGGGGTTTAGTGGTCATGCGCATCGGACTAATATTTCAAGCTAAGAATATTTGGATGTATGCACAAAACTGGAAATAAACAGCATAGATGTATGCCCACAACAATAACTTTTGACTGAGCATGTTTCTTATAAATCAGAATGTATTTGGATGAATGCTAAAAACATAAATAGCAAAATAAGTTTTGAAATGACATCAAGAGTGATCTCATTCCAAAAATATGACCAATGTATCTAACTATGTAGGAAAAAATTCAAGTGTGTGTATATATATATGAACCAGTCCAAGGTCACTAATTTAATCCAAGTGGTTTAAGTCCACGCTCTGTTGTCACTCTACTTTTGGAGCTCTTTGGATTTATCAGAATGAGCAATGGAATCCACAAGTGACTCGACGTCCTTCTCCACTTCTTCCACCTGCAATGTTTTATTTGATTAAGTAAATTATTTATCAAAATAGCTTGATAGGAAAAGAGTGGGGGGGGGGGAATTCATAACTATATATACTACAAATTCCACTGCTAATCACATTTATTCTTACTTTTACGTTCTATTTGGATCTTAAGGAAGGAAAAATGACAAGAAACGGGAAAATATGTGCCAATGAAAGAAGGGTTTAAGGGGTTGAACCTTATTGATAATATCTTCAGCAAATTGAGCATCCTTAGCTGCTTCTTTGGCAACATTGTCAACAAAAGTCAAAGCATTTTTTAGTTTCCCACCTTCAGGGAGGTCGTCGGCAATTTCTTCCACCACTTTCTCCACTGTCTCAGCCACTTCTTCTACTTTATCTGCTATTTTGACCGCCGTCTCCTCCACCATATCGACTTCCTCTGCACATGGTCGTGATATTCTCATTGTAACAATGCATTACTTGTTTCGACAAAATAAAATCTCTGTTACATTAGAACAAAAATTGTTTTAATCCTACTATATTTGATAACATACTTGCATACCTTTGAATTTTGCAAACGGTCCCCATTTATTGGCGAAGAAAGGTAAAATGATTGTTATTAGAAATCCAGGAATCCAATTTTTCCTGAGAGGATAAAAGTGAGATGGTAAACAAGTGCATCCAGGCTATGATGCTTACGAATATTCTTTTCAAACAAAATTAAAAAGATGAAAGAAAATAAAAGGACTAATTTTCATAGGAAGATACAAAACAATTAGTGTGAAAGTTGAAGTTACCAAGAATCAAGAAGGGTTCCCAGAGGAATCAAGTCTCCTGCTTGGTCACTGCTGTACACAACGAAGTCCCTACAATAATCGAAGTTATTAGTCTTTTATACAGAGGCAGCTTCGAAATAGGGAAATAGCAAAGAGGGTGTACATCTTTGATCTGTGATTGGAACTTTGCGCTGTTAGACCATTTCTGATATAACTGAAACTCGGGTTAGCCGGAGAAAAACGTCCATGGTGGGCCTTGTGATTCGAGACCGAGAGATGACATATGGGGTTGAAGAAGAATTTATGATGAAATTTGAAACATGGACTTGTATTAATTAATAGGCTACAAGTACTCAAACTAGATGTTGTAATAGACATGGCTCTGTATTTCTATCTAATCTTAGCAATGAACAATTTAATCTGTGCTGAAATGGAGATCTCAGGCTCAGCCTATATATATATATGTGTGTGTATATGTGGAGATCGAAGAGCTAAAAGTCAAGGGTCTTTGGCTATTGTATTTCACATTTGCACCCACAAAAACACACATCATGTGCCTAAATAACTATGACATGAGGACAAAAGCGGCAATAGCATATTGTTGAATAGTATATTGTTGAATAGTATAATTGGGTGGGAGGGAACTCAAGATTGTTTTTTATTCAGAAGACTTGCCAAAGCTGATGCCTAATTTCCCTTAAACCCTTTGTTTATTCAAACATCTCAGCTCATATGATACTGATAGTGACCTTTTGAACATATGCCATTTTAATTAACTCGGTTTCATTCTTTCAAGTCTCTTGGAGTGGCGTGCGGAAATATTAAGGTTTGTTTTTCTTTGTTTTTATTTATTTATGATTTTATAATAATTAAATTTAAAAAGTGGAAACAGTTAGAATAAAATGAAAATCTATATTACAATAGAGTTCATTCTCACACATGTGCAATTGACTAAATCTATTTAGAGTAGGGGTGACAAAAATTTATCCAACCCATTAGGTTATCTATTATATCCATTATAAAATACTTATTGGGTATTATCTATTAACACTCAATTAAGTTAATGGGTGTTAATGGATATTATCCATTAACACTCATTAACAAAATGAATAATTTATGGATATTAACCGGTTATCCATTGGGTTTATCCATTAATGTCACAACAACCATTTGGTTTATCAACTTATGCCACCACCACCACCCGCCTCCTCCCACTGCCACCAATCACCACCACCCACTGCCCACCGCCACCACCATCTGCCTCCCATCGCCACCAACCTCAGCCTTCGGTCACCACCTTCGCCCACCACCACCACCGCTTGCTGCCCAAGTATCCATCACCGCCACCACCACTACTATATGTTCTTTACTTAAAAATTATAATAAATAGAAATGTAACTTGTTATTAAAAAGATTTGAACTTTGATCAAGTTACTTTATACCAAAACTTGTTACCACTAGCAAGGTTCTAAAAATCGTTAGGCGGCCGCTAGGCGGCACACTAGCGCCTAGCGCCTAGGGGACTAGTCGGGGCGTAATCGGGGCCTAGGCGGGGTCTAGAATTAAGGCATAATTATCATTTTTTTTTGATAATTTACATCAAAGATCAAACACATTGAATACAAATTTAATTTTTTTTATATTTGTCATTTTATCAAACACTTGTCTATATTTGTAAAATGAACAAAAATATACAAATCTACCATTAATCTCAATTCTCAACAACCCCAAAGTAATAAACCAGCCAAGTTTAGAACAAAAAACAAAAAAATATATTACTTCAGTTCGCCCCCTATTACCTCTCTCTTTGCTTCACCATTACCACTCCCCCTTCCTTCTCTGGTCACTGCATGTCACAAAATCAAAGCTACAAAAATAAATTAAGGTCGGAGATGTTTGGCGTAGATGCCGACTTGGTCGATTAGACGGCAACTAACAAAGTCGTGGCGGTAGAGAGGGGCCTAGCGCCTAGGCGGGGCCTAGGCGGAGTTAGGCGGGGAGTTTTAGAACACTGACCACTAGGCTAGACTCCTTTTTGAAATTTATTTGAAAGTTTAATATAAATATAATCAAGCAATCATAAAAGTTGTTGATTATTATGAACTTATTTATTATTTTGTTTTAGATTATTTATAATTATAATGAATATAAGTATTTAAATTTTAATTTTTTTTTTTGTATTTGTAAAAATTGCACCTAAATTGCATCAACTTATTGTACCGCACACTTTTCATTTACTTGTCAATTTAATTTTGTTAAATTAGCAATTGGCTCTATTTCATTTATTTAGCTTAATATTTGTTGCTCCATTTCATTTGGTTTAAAAAATATTTAGCTAGAAATTAAAAGTTGGCAAGGCAAAAAAGAAAACAAAGTCTACACAAGTTTAATATGTATTTTTTAAAAAAAATAATAAAATCATGACCACAAATTATGACATTTTTTAACAAAAAAATATATGCATTTTTTAATATTTGATGATCCATTTCATTAACTTTTAGTAGCCCATTAGTAATAAAATGACATTGTTATGCCTCAATTTTTGAAAGTTGACTGTTTAAGTGAAATATTTCGAAATGAAATAGTGAACTTTTTGCCCAGAAGGAAGGGAGTATATTGGTCTGATAGTCGTGGGTATTTGTTAGTATAGTCGGAATGATTAGCTATTCACTGTTTGTTGTCTTTTTTAATCTTTGCATATGTTACTTTTTTTTATTCTACTATAACTTCTCTAATTTATTTGGAAGAACAAAAATATTTTATAGCCATCATGTGCCGAGACAACTGAAGCATTTTGTGATATAGAGTTTCCTAGAAAGGTCTCCAAGCTATGGTTGTTTTGCTTGCCGCTCTTTATCTCAAGTTAATTGTGAACGTTCGACTATTACCTATATATATATATATATATATATATATATATATATATATATATATATATATATATATATATATATGTGTGTGTGTGTGTGTGTGTGTGTGTGTGTGTGTGTGTGTGTGTGTGTGTGTGTGTAGTTTTATGCGTTTTTTTTTTGTGTGTTGTGATTAGTGAATAATAGTATATCTAGAAAAGTAATACTCAGAAATAAATTAAAATATGATGTTACTTATTTGGTATTATCCGGACAATATCCATTTATTAATGGAAGATTTGGATATTATCCAATAACACCCATTAAGCTTAATAGGTGTTATTGGATAATATCCAATAACACCCATTAACTATATTGGATAGATAATAGTTTTATCCAAATTATCCGGTAACACCCGATTGTCACCCCTAATTTAGAGGTTGAGATTAAATTATTTTAAAAAAATTAATAGTTAAGATTCACTCTCACATTCACATGTGTGAGAGTAGTTATCCACTTTTAATTTTTTATTTTCTCTCACCATGTCACAAAGTCACACCTTGAGATTAATCTTCTAAACCATTATCCCTTATAAAACATCAACCTTATATTAATATAATCTCGCAATAGAGCTCAATTGATTGTCTGAGACTATCTGGCCATGGGGGTTGATTTTGCCGCAAAATCAAATGTTCACAGGTCAGTTACATATAACTCCATACAAATAACCCCCCCTCAACTATGAGTAGAGTTCGAATAGCGCCCCTCAACTACTACTTGAAGTAATGTACCCCTCAACTGTAACATTTTTTTAAATCGTACCTTCTATTTAGACATTGGCGTTTTAATTGAACGCTAAACCTACAATGCCTATGAGCACTTGAACAGCCTTAAGGCCCTCAACTTTCAAGCTATCGCTTTTAGAGCATCCTCAATGTTGTATATTCTTATACAACTTCTTAGCTGGGTTCCACTGCCACCTACACATTTATATCTTCTTACTCACTTAAGAATATATCTTTTCATCGTATAATCTTCTTACACAAAAATAATATGAAATTTAACACCATACCATATATTAAATACAAACCCCCCCCCACACACAAAATAATAATGTCAGGTGGTCAGCCCCTCCCCTCCCCCCCCCCACACTCAGCCGCCCCCTCCCCCTCACAGCTCCATTTGGACCATTTCCCAATACCAATTTCCTATTTAGGAAGTAAATAACATTTCTCTCTCCTAGCGACTCCTAGTTGGCTCCTAGTGGCCACTCAACCCAATTCTCTAGAAATAGGAAGTTGGTGAAAAACTACATTGGGGATGCTCTTAGTGTAACAAAAGTGGCATTCCTTCATTTGTAGAGATTCATTATTTTGGGTAAAATTCAGGTCGGGGACAATATTATGGGTAAAATTCTTCCCGCCATTTTTTCAAAGTTTATAATCTCAAAAGTCTATTATTCTTTTTTTTAATCTCAAAAATTATTTTTTGAAATATTGTTTCGAAAATATCATCGTCTCCTTCAACAGCTCCAGCAAACACATTGGATTTGAAAATCACCATTATTGCGCAATGAAACGGGGATCAACCTGCCCGGTCAAGTCACGGAGGTCGAGGGGGCAGTGCCCCTTAGTGGGGGTTCTGGGGCAGCGCCCACGAAAGGTAAACAGTTTTTGTTGATTTATGAAATACGAAACTATAATAGATCTATGTTGGGTTGTGATTTTTCGGTAGAGACGAAGGTGAAGGGGGAGGAAGAAGAAGATGACTTACGATAGAGGAGATAGAAGAAAAAGATGGATGACATGGTTTGGTTCTTTATGATTTTGTATGATGGTGCAAAAATATTGGATTGATGTATCGCTGTTCAAACATTGATGTATCGCGGTTCAAATATTAATGTATCGTGGTTCAAATATTAATGTATCGCAGCGCAAAAATAGACTAGTTAATTAAACTGATGAACCGTGGTTCAAACATTGATGTATCGTGGTGCAAAAATAGACTAATTAATTAAACTGGTGAATCGCGATTCAAATATGAATGTATCGCGATGCAAAAATAGACTAGGCAATTAAACTAATGAATCACGGTGCAAAAATTAATTTAATAAAATTGATACATTACTGTTCAATAGTCAATACACTCCGATTCATTTCGTAGCGCGCCTCATGCTCATTAAGGGTATCGTAATATTTTTGCCCTAAAAAATCTCTTTTTCCGATTTGAAAAAAAAAAAACATGGGACTGGAGCAATTTAAACTTTTAAAAATTGGATCGGCTCCCAAATTTTCCCAATATTAAACGATAAAAGTCCACGGTATTTTTTTTTTCAATCGCTAAAGTAAATTTTACCATTAATGAACAACAAATGCGCGCACAAAGCCCACGCCTAAAATTGGGCATCGTAAAGCAAAAGTCATGCGTCGCAATGGACAATTGAAGTTCCACCAAAATTAGGCATTGCAATGAAAAAACTGTGTGTCGCATCAAAATTATGATGCTCGTATAGAAAATTACGATATAAGAAATTGATGCATTGTGAACTAAATGGAGAGAGGGTTCATTACCTGGTACCAGACTGAAGCAGGTGCGGCGACGGAGACGCGCCAGACTGCTTTACATCGGATCTTGGTTGGAAAAGAGAAAGGGCAAGAAGATGAAGGTGATTGCAAATGGTGAAGGACGACGACACTGGAATATGGCCAGCGATGGTTGATGTTGGTACGCTTGGAGCCGCTTGGCTGGAGAAGATGAAAGAAGGTCGTCGATGGAGAAAATAGAAATTAAGACGAAGCTAGATGAGGTTGGCATTGAGCGAGAGAGATAGCGAGCATATGTGAGAAGAAAAAGACGAAGACGAAGAAGAGAAAATAAGAAGATGGAAAAGGACTAGCTCGAAACAGTCTAAATCAAAGCATTTCTTTTCGATCCCTTTTTTAGCGATGTCTTAACTTATAGCCATAGAAAGGCATTCTGGACTTTTCTTTCAAAATCTTATTCTTCTTTCTTTTAACTTTCTATTTTGATGAACTTCTTTTCGCTTTCAGCAATGGCTTTATTCTATCTTCCTTTTTTGACTTAGAAAGAAGTCCTTTTTCCTATCTCATATGAAAACTATTTGGATTGGTACGGAGAAAAGGTCAATGCTTCATAGGGAAAGTAGATCCTTTAGGAAGTTCTACCCGTAGAGATGGAATCCTGGAACTCTTAAGTGTGAGGTCGCTATGGGCAATTTTGGAATAAAATTATGAAAATGGACTTTTACGGTTTAAAACAAAAGGAGGATACTTGAGTGGTTACAATATTAAAAAATGGTACCGACCCGTAATTATTCTAAATTTAAATCATAAACTAACTAAATGCTCGTTCCTTTTTTAATATGTCCAACTCTCTCTATCTCAAAACAAGTATACGTTATAAAAATTATTTTGTCCCAAACTGAGTATACAATTTTATACTCAATTCGTTCCAGACATATACTCACTCAATCCCACGCAAAAAGTTCATATTTGAAAATTTTAATTATTAGGAGATATATAATTAGTATTAAAGTTTATCATAATTACAAAAATGTTTGAGCATAATTAATATGTTAATAGCAAATGCGAGAATAATGTTGAAATGTTATGATAAATATAATTTTTTTAAAACAGACTCTTAAAATGAAACATTTCAAAATAGTATGATAAACTCTTTGCCCGAAACAGAGGGAGTAACTCACTATTCTATTTTGAGATGTTTCACTTAAAGAGTCAATTTTCAATAATTATGCTTACATTTCATAACATTTGTATTGTAAGCAAGATTGCACTTAAGTATATTTGTAGTTATGACAAACTTTAATAACATTATATATTCTTTAATAATTAGAATTTTCAAATATAGTTTTTTTTTGTTTGGATATACAGAGAGAGTATAATTTTACTAATTTCACTTTTGCTAATTAACTACCATGGCTTAGTGTTCACTTGCAATATTGTAGCATGGACACTATACATACATATACATATATATATATATATATATATATATATATATATATATATATATATATATATATATATATATATATATATATATATATATATGTGTGTGTGTGTGTGTGTGTGTGTGTTGTGTACTAAAAAAGCCCAAAAAATTGAAAATCTTACGAGGAAGGGACTAAGGGAGTACAATTATAAGTTTATTTTCATTATATTAAGTTTAAGATTAATAAAATCATTTAATCTTTAAGGTAATGAATGGTATATACAGTAAAAAGTAATACTCCGTTTGTCCCACAAAAAAAAGTCTCAATTTGAAAATTCTAATTATTAAAGGAAATATTAATATCATTGGAGTTAGTTATAATTACAAAAATATATACTTAAGCACAAAGAATGTCCTTACACCACAAATGGACGGTAAAGATAAAATGTTACAAAAACTGTAAGTATAATTTTTGAAAGTAGACTTTTAAAATGAAACATTTCAAAATAGTAGTGGACGTTTTACCTGGAACCAAGGGTGTAATTCTTAAAAGGGTGATAACCGGGCCGGTTCTCTGTGATGATATTATAACCGGGAAGTCCCCTATATTTGTTTTCAACCGCTAAAATATACTTTGGGTAATAAAATGACGAAGATACCTTTAAAATAAAAAACAAACGCACGCACAAAACCATTGCTCAAATATGGGCATCTGAATGAAAACATTGGGCATCACAATGCATATTTGAAATTTATCAAAATTTGGGCATCGAAATTCAAAAAGCAACTGCCCAAATTTGGGCATCAGAATGAAAACATTGGGTATCCCAATACACAATTGAAATCTGTCAAAATTAAGGCATCAAAATTCATAAAGTCATTGCCTAAATTTGGGCATTGGAATGAAAATATTGGGCATCGTAATGCACAATTGAAATCTGTCAAAAACTTGGGCATCGAAACTCAAAAGGCCAAAGCCCAAATTTGGGCATCGCAATGCACAATTGAAATCTGTCAAAATTTTGGGAATCGAAATTGAAAAGGCCACTGCTCAAATTTGGGCATCAGAATGAAAACATTGAGAAACGCAATACACAATTGAAATATGTCAAAATTTTGGTATCAAAATTCAAAAGTCACTGCCCAATTTTGTGTATCAAAACGAAAACATTGAGCATCGATGATAATTACTTTGCCCCCAAAACATACAGACACACAACAGAAAAAGAAGAATAAGAAGTAAGAGATAGAGAGAGAGGGAACCAACCCACAACCACTTCCCTTGAACTTTTTCAACGCCATTACCTCAAACTAACCAAACAAAGTGTAGCAAACTTAATTCTCCTTCACTATCTACATTGTCTTCGATTGAATCCGCATTGTTACCTAAATCGATGGCTTTTTATGTGTTTCTCTTCTGTGTACTCGAAATTTCCATGAACATCTTCAACTGATCACCTAGCCATTTGAACTGGTTGTACTCCCGGTGTTTTAACTCTCCCCAATCGGATTTCCATTGCATATTTGTTGATGGGCGATGACCTTTTGGATTTTTCCTTGGATTATGAAGAGGAAGATGTTGACAAAACCGAAGCTGCTCCTTCTTCTTCCTTGGAATTGAAAGGATACACTTCTTACAATACGAAAAGAGCAAGAAGAAGACGGAGGGAAGATGAAGTGTGGGCATTTTAGAAAGAAAAAAACAAAAAGGACTTTTGCGGTTGAAAAAAAAGTGCATTGAAGTGGTTACAATTCCAACAAATGGTACCGATCCATAATTATTTAATTTTTAAACTATTTGACTTCCAAATGTGGGCTTTTCGTTTGACTTGCTAACATGACCGATGCCTCTTCGTGTAGTATTAATGAAGTACTAAATTAATTTGTGAGGAGTAAACCTAGCAACATGGGTGAGCTTCGTCCTAGTCCGGTTCTATTCAGTTTTTCATTAAAAAAAAAGAAAATTGAAATCAGACAAATAGTCTAGTTGTCAAAAAAAATAAAAAAAAAAAAAAATATATATATATATATATATATATATATATATATATATATATATATATATATATATATATATATATATATATATATATATATATGGAACTAACCAAATATGTATAAGAACTAATATTTTGGTCTGGTCTAAAACCAACCTAAAATGTACGAGAACAAACAAATATTTGATACAAACAAATATTTTAAATATTTAATACAAACAAATAGTAAAATCTTGATCAAATCATATAACAACAATAAAAACAATGCATGCTAAAAAGAAAACAAAACTCCAAAAAGTTTGATCAAATCAAGAATTGAAATCGAGAAAGAAACAATTGGATTGAAGCTCTTTTATTTTTACATATTACTTCAGGAATAACAAAAGAGGGAGGCATAATACTTTGGGTGGGGTGTGTGTAGATGTGTCAGATTTCTTTTACGTAGCAGCGGTATTGCGAAGGTTTAAATAATTTTTTGGTCCCTCGACTTACAGATAATTATTTGTTTAGTCCTACAATTTGAAAATAATAATAATAATAATTTGCTCTTACATGTTACATTTTGTTGTTAGATTCTCCTCTCCCCGTTAACGTTTCAATTGCTTTCTATTTTTTTTTCTTCGAAAATGATCAAAGTACCCTTACCTACCATAAAATGACTATAGTACCCTTACCTTCATTTATATGGAAAGTAGCCTTTCATTCGTGCCAGAAGTGCAAGACCAATTTTTTTTAAAAAAATCTCCCTCCGTCCTTAAATTATCATCATCATTTTCTTTTTTGTCAGTTCTAAAATAATTGTTTAGTTTGAAACTTACCTTTTTAGAATATCACTTTTACCACTTTACCCTTACTTTTTCACTGTACTTTAATTATGAGCCACACACACATGAGCTTTAAAGGAAACTACACATTAAATTAATATAAATAATCAAGTCAATTGTTTTTTCTTAATCTATGCACCGGGTCAACGAGGACGACAATTGAGGGACGATGGGAGTAAAACAAATAAAAGAAAACATAAAATAAAATAATTCATTTATCTCTGGAACAAAATAAAAAAGAAGACACAGGAAATGGCTCTATCTCTGAGCACTACAACTCACCTTCATGGCTACACATCCAGCTCTCCACACTCTTTGCAACAGACTTCTAGTCCATCTCTATCCTTTTTTTTCTCTCCTCAATCATCAAACTCCTCATTCTCCCTTTCTCTCTCTAAATCACTTGGTTTGTTCTCTTATCGCCGCCTCACCGCCTGTACAGATTCCGTTAATGGCGTCGAGCCCCGTTACTATGATTTCGACATATTCACCATCAGCGCTGGTAGCGGCAGCGTTAGGGCTTCTCATAATTTGAAAACCCACAATTCTCATCTAAATGGAGTTTTAGTATCCAAACTTTACTTATCTTTTACTTTTGGTACCCTTTGTACTAACTGATGTGCCCAGTCCAAACTCGATCATGAGCAAAGAACGAGCGCCCACTACATGCCAGTCACGAGCATGATTAATATGGGACCTACCAGACTTAGTGGGCAGAGCTAGAGGGCACCGAACAGAGAGCACTATAGTACCCGTTAAAGCCTGGTCGAGTATTGGCCATGCCTGCCCAATTAGGGGCCAAGCCCAAGATCTATACTTATCTTCAATAGAGTTGTATCATATAACCGGGTAGAGCCTTGCTCGCTCGGGCAAGCTTCGAGCAGGGAACTTCAAAAACTTGCTCTCCAAGACAAGTCAAACGTTTCCTTAACCGAACAGGGCACTTACCATATCTGCTCCTATATTCACACGGTCAGCCGCATATCACGCCTAAAATCTAGGGATTCTCTCCTAATCCTACAAGATAACTAAGGCAGTAAATCCTAGACAGATTCAATGACATTGGGGGCCTATAAATACCCCCCATAAACCATATTCAAGGTACACACTCTTTCTTGAGCCTCGAACCTCTGTCAAATTCTCTTTTGACTTTCTCACACGATACTTACTCTCACGTCGGAGTGGTTTCACGAGGCCAAGTCTTGCATTCCCACTAAGGTGTTTTCGTGATCTTAATTAGATTCAAGGAAGCAGATCAAGCCCAGATATCCTACCCATCACAGGTGCAATGACTTGAAGCATCCTTTACACGCATATCACTTAAAGAAGTACTATCATTAAGCCAATTCTCAATACACAAATGGACAGGACCCTCAGCCCTGTTGAGGGTCAACATCATTTCATTAATAAAAAGGTAAGTTCTTTTATATTTGTCGATTCAAATTATATATTTGTCATTCATGAATTGTTTTCGGGTTGCTTGGAAAAATCTGCTCGCAAGCCGAGCTGTTAGTGCCATGCCCAGTCAACCTTCCACTATACCCGATATTTGTGAACATATCTTATCCTATCAGCGAGCAAGATAGGGACTTGCCCGATTCACGTGCTGGAAAGCCCTCAAGTCGGTAGGGGCCATGCCCAGAAGGTAGTGGCTAACTACCTCTGATTCCTATAGTGACCGAGTAACAATGTTAGTCGTATATATCTATACCCAGCTGATATACTAGCAATGGCTTTGACGTACAAACGTTAGACAGGTCTAAACTCGGTTAGCTGGTCGCTGCTCAGAGTTAGGCCATCCCCGCTAGGCAGTCATCAGGATGCTCACCCCAGGGCGATAGGGGTCGTGTCTGTTCAAAGCCTTGGCCAGAACCAAGCACTCAGACCTTTGAGCTTGATATAATATGTTTGCTTAAATTAGCCTATTATTTTTAAGTTACCATGTCACGTCATGCACCTAGAATTTTCCGAAGTATTACGGAGACGTCCGGAGTCCTCTAGTATGTCCTAGACTACTTCGGAATGTTATGGAAGTTACTAATTCTTCCGGAGTCCTCTAGTTTGTCCTAGAGTACTCTGGAATGTTCTAGAAGTTATGAGAACTCTTTAGTATATAATAGAGTGTAGTAGAGTATTATAGAATATAATAAAATTCTAGGAAATGGTAGGAATACCCTAGACTTGTATAGAATATTTTAGAGGCTGGTAGGATTAAGGGTGGTAGCCTATAAATACGTGATGTCTCATTTGTAACAAGACAACTTTGGAGAGCTCAATAAACATTTGTTTCCTTCTTTGAGTCTCTTTGAGTGATCTCTTCTTTCCAACTTAGTGCCTTCAAATAGGTGTGAATCCTAGTGGGTGGTATCGTCACATAACTTAAGGTTGACCTTTGGAGATAGTTGGTAAGTAAAAGTGGAGTAATGCTGACTAGGACTAACAGAATTGTCTTAGTGCCGCACGGATTGGGCAGAGTTAGGGCGAAAACTCTAAGTCCGTGACAGTTGGTATCAGAGCGAAGTCGATTCGTGGTTAGGATGAGATGGCTCCGTCGAAGGATTGACAAGGTATCTTTGACAAGGCCATCTCGTAGATTTGTGAGAAGAGCTATTAGGCGTGTTCAAGGCAATGGTTGTCGAGATGGAACACAAGCTCAACTTGGTATGTGAAGTCTTGAAGGAAGATGAGGAAGGAATGACTGTCGTCGATAGGCTTGTGAGTATAGAAGGAAAGCTCGACAATATAATCTTAGACAAGATCGAGGTCACGATTAGGTGCGAGGTTGAACGATGAAGAGACCTCGCAAAGCAAGTGGCTGAGTTGAAGACATAATTGGCAGTTTGTCAAAGAGATTTGACAAGGATGGCCAACATGGGTGGAGTAGCCATACCGAGAAAGAAGAAGGTTCCCGAGCCGAAGACATATGATGGGGCAAGGGACGAACGAGTGATTGATAACTTCTTTTGGCACATGGAGTGCTACTTCGCAAGTTTGGACATCGTCGAGGAGGACGAGCGGGTTGAGACGGCTGTGACATACCTCACAGACACAGCAATGTTATGGTGGATAAGACGTTACACCGATCGCGGAGAGCATGATGTAAGGACGTGGGACGAGTTCAAGAGGGAACTCAAACGACAGTTCTACCATGAGAGCGTAGAATTGAAGACTTAGCCATGATAAATTTGATACGGCTAAGGCAAAAGGGGAAGCATCAGGGAGTATGTCAAGAAGTATTCCACATTGATGCTAGAGGTCCCCGAGATGCCAGAGAGGCAGAAGTTATGCTTCTTCGTGGATGGATTGCAGGCATGGGTAGCAACAGAGCTCCGTAGACGCGAACAAAGAGATTTGGCGACGGCTATGGCAATTGCCGAGAGGTTGGAAGATTTTCCTAAAGAGAGGCCAAAGTCACCAAGGAGGGATCGTGCAAGCCCTGTTTTGGGCTTCGAAAGTTTTTCGATGCCAAATTTTTATACACAGATTTGGGGGAAGTATTCAATTTATTCATTCCGACGCCAAATTTGTCTATTTCGATGCCCACCTTTGTTGATATTTGGTGGCAGTGTTTAATTATTCATTTGGTGGCTGCTCGTGGATCTCTAGGGGGTCTTTCATAAAATTTCAATGTAAAGGGTTTTCTATGTAATTTAGATTAAGTAAATCTGGTATTTTTCATTATGGCAAAACACACAAACGGGCCACCCAACTTTGGACCATATTGCAATTCGGCCATCGAAACTTTGGTTAATCTATTTTGGCCACCCTACTTTCGTCTAGTTGCAAACGAGCCCATTTTTTGGATGGCCGTTAGATTTGGCCGTTAAGTCATGTCAAATGTCTATTTTACCCCTGTAAATATTAATGGAGGAACAATTATTTTTAAAAAGGGGTCAAACTGTAAATGATTGAACCTGGGGGATGTTAGAAAAAAAATATAGGTTACAGATCTGGGTTATCTTCAAATCCAGCCAAACTCAACAACAAATACTACCCAAACCCACCATCACCAAACGGCCAAGTTTTCTCTCTCACGCTCAGTCGGCCTTACTCATCTCCTCCCTCAGCTCTTGCCGAATCTTCTCCAGCTGCCGGCCTAGCAACAAGCTCTAGCAAAGCCACCGTCCTCCTCTGATCTCCTTCAGATCCGGCCAAACCTAGCAGCGTCCTTCTCCATTGATGAAGACCTCCCTTCCCTGCCGCCATCTTTATCGTCATCGTCGGGTTTTACCAAGAGAGCTCGCTTCAGATCTTCATCGTCATCGCCCTTCACAGTCTCCCTCGCTCCCTCCTTAAAAAACGCCCTCTCTTTCCCGCACACACTGAAATCACACATACATCTCTCTCTCTCTAAAATCTTTTGGGTTTTCTCCCTCTTCCGCTTCCTTAAAAAACGCCCTCTCTTTCCCGCACACACTGAAATCACACAGACATCTCTCTCTCTCTCTCTCTCTCTAAAATCTTTTGGGTTTTCTCCCTCTTCTGCTTCCTGGGTCTCTCCGATTTCCTTGAACCTGACCCGCAATTCTACCACAATCCAACCAGAATGTCCGAGAACCCGCCACTATTCGCCGTCCTAACCCGGGAATTCCTCCCCGTAGTGAAAGTCAAAGACCTCCCCGTACTCACCGGCAGAAGACCCCGGAGAGCGATTTGCCTGTACGAGTTTGAGAATGAGGAGGAGATCAGGTGTTTGACGAATTGTAAGCTGGACCGTTGGATGGATCATGATGATCAGATTACTTGCCCCCTTTATATGACCCCTTTTGTGCCTCGAGATCTGCAAGATGAGTTTAATAAACGGTTGTGGGATTCTTCTGGGATTACCGATTTTTACGGCGAGTACAACCCAATTCCGAGATTATAATTTAACTTCTTGAGTGTTAAGTGATTTTTTTAAATATTTTTTCCCCTCTTTTATATTTGGGATGAGACTGAGCAAATGAGTAATTTAATGGATGGTGTTCATCACAAATGTTGTGGGAAGATGAAGATGAATCCAGATCTCTAACCAAAGTTTTAATTTTTTACATTTGGACCCCTTTTTATTATAATTATTCATCCACACAAAGTTTTAGTATTTACAGGGGTAAAATAGGAAATTGACAAAAAATTAACGTCCTGAACTAACGTCATCCAAAAAATGGGCCCGCTTGCAACATAACAAAAGTAGGGTGGCCAAAATAGATGAACCAAAGTTTCGGTGGCCGAATTGCAATATGGTCCAAAGTTGGGTGGCCAATTTGTGTGTTTTGCCTTTTGGTTATTAAAAAGAACCCCAATAATCAAACACCGACAAAGATTGCCCACAAACCCAGAATGTGTAGACAAATTGCAATTGTCGGGGCTACTCCGACGAGTCGCATCTTTTCCCCTTTGACTATTGACGGTAACATAATTTGTTATCTGACACCCCCCTCAAGCCAAACGAATACGAGCGAAGTTGCAACTTGCATGAGCCAGGGATTTTGTGAAAATGTCGGTCAGTTGGGTTCTGTCACTGAAGAAGGGAGAACCGAAAAAGGAAGGTTACTAGGTCGATTATGTTGTTGCAGCGGTAGAGCTCAAAATCACAGGAGGCCGGTGAACAGGTTTGCTGGACTGACAATGGAGTCTAGCCGGTATCGGAGAGGCTTGGTTTCATTTCACCAGCGATGGAGGGAAATAGATCAGTCGGATCTCAACTCAGGTTTGGGAGAGAGAATGAGCCAGATCTGGGTGAAGAGAAGATCGCATAGTGATGGCGATTGGAGGCCAACTATGGAGGAGAGAAAGCTCCGAGAAGGAGAGATCTAGACTAGGGTTTGGGATAGAGAATGAGCCAGATCTGGGTGAAGAGAAGATCGTACAGTGATGGCGATTAGAGACCGGTTATGAAGAAGAGAGAGCTCGAAAAAGGAGATCCGTCGAGTTGCATTCTGGCGCTGTAACAAAGAAGGAGGTCGGCTGTGGAGTTGGTCTTGAAGTTGAGACAAAGAGTGGAAGAGGGAAGACGGTCGGACTGAGATGGATGAAGTCCGGTAATGGTTTTTTCAACAGTTAATGTGTTTGAACGTAAATGTTAAAACGCACAAAGGGTCTGAGATATCTACTCACCAACGAATCCAACCCTTCATGGCCACGTTAGCGAGTTGTTAACGAAGTTAGACGTCATCTTAATGAATTTTGTCACATTTTTTATAAATTGTTTGTCCATTTCATACATTTTGTTTCAAATTTTAGTACATTTGTTAAATTTATCTTATACAAAATACGTGGTCAATTGTGTCACTACCATGATAGAAAGTTGACTTGGTCTTCTAAATTGGTGGGAGTTTTGTTTCAATAAAGTCCTAGTCTACAGGGCATTCTGTTGTGTTTTAAAATTAGTTGGTCCATTTCTTTAGGAGTTGATAAGCATTATTCTATTTTCTTGTTGTTCTGTTTTTGTAAGGTTCTATATAAGCCTTGGTTCTGATTAAATAAAGCAGTGTGTGTTACTTCTCCATTTTATCCAGACTTGTGTGTTTGAATTACTATCTTAATTCCTAACAAGTGGTATCAGAGCCAGAGAGAGCCTGATACGAGTGAAGGAGAGGTGTAACGGAGAGAAAGAGAGAATGGCAACAGAGAGAGACAACTTGCTGAGCATCCCAAAGTTCGATGGAGATTACGAACATTGGGCGATGCTGATGGAGAACTTGCTGCGTTCCAAGCAATGGTGGAACCTCGTGGAGACGGGGTTCACAGAGCCGGCAAGACGAGAGGAGGCTCTGAACGATCGACAAAGAACAGAGCTTGCTGATTTGCGGCTCAAGGATCTAAAAGTGAAGAACTACTTGTTTGCGTCAATTGATAAGATCATTCTCAAGACTATTCTTCAGAAGAAAACTGCCAAAGAGTTGTGGGACTCAATGAAGAGAAAGTATCAAGGCAATGAACGTGTCCAGACTGCTCAATTGCAGAGGTTGCGGCGCAACTTTGAGGTTTTAGAGATGAAACCAGGTGAGTCAATTACTGATTATTTTGCTCGAGTAATGTTGGTAGCAAATGATATGAGGAATTTGGGAGAAGATATGTCTGATGCAAAAGTTGTTGAAAAGATTCACCTATATTGTGTGTGCAATTGAAGAATCGAAAGATATCAAAAATCTTTCGATTGATGAGGTGCAAAGCTCGCTGCTGGTTCATGAGCAGAAGTTAATAAGGGGGACTAGTAACGAAGAACATGTCCTGAAAGTAACAGAAGGTGGATGTGGTGGTAGAGGAAGCGGTAGTTCACTACGCGGCAACTTTAGAGGAAGAGGAAGGGGTCGTGGACGAACCACTGTAAACAAAGCACTGATTGAGTGCTTTAATTGTCATGAACTGGGACATTTCCAGTATGAATGCCCAAGTTGGGAAAAGAAAGCCAACTACACAGAGTTAGATGAAAGTAAAGATTTACTTCTCATGGCTCACGTGGAACAACATCAAGCTAAAAAAGAGGAGGTATGGTTTTTAGATTCTGGTTGTTCTAATCATATGACAGGAAATAAAATGTGGTTCATAAGTTTAGATGAAGAGTACAGGCACAAAGTCAAAATCGGTAACAATACTAGAATGAACGTGATGGGGAAAGGAAGTGTGAAGATGACAATTGAAGGTCTCACTTAGACCATAACTCAGGTGTATTACGTGCCAGAATTAAAGAGCAACCTTCTCAGTGTTGGGCAATTGCAAGAAATTGGTGTAGCAGTGCTCATGCAAAACAATACGTGCAAAGTGTATCATCCTAACAGGGGAATTGTTATGCAAACCAAGATGTCAGCAAATAGAATGTTTGCCTTGGAAGCATGTCTCTCTTCCAACGAATCAACTTGCTACAACATAACTAGAGACGAAGAATCTCATCTGTGGCATTGCCGTTTTGGACATCTCAGCTTCAAGGGGTTAAAGACTCTTTATTATGGAAAAATGGTGAAAGGATTACCTATGGTGAAGACCTCTTCAAAAGTATGTGAAGATTGTCTGGTAGGAAAACAACATAGAACAACATTCCCAAAGCAAAGTCAATGGAGGGCAGATCGAAAACTTCAGTTAGTCCATGCCGATGTATGCGGCCCCATCACCCCTTGTTCAAACAGCAAAAAAAGGTATTTAATCACCTTCATTGATGATTTCAGTAGAAAAACTTGGGTATATTTCTTGTCTGAAAAATCTGAGGCACTGTTTGCATTTAAAAAATTCAAGAGTAGAGTAGAAAAGGAAGCTGGGGAATTAATAAGTTGTTTAAGTATCAAAAAGTTTAATAATGGAGTAGAGAAAGAAGCAGGAGAATTAATAGGTTGTTTAAGAACTGATCGTGGGGGAGAATTCAACTCCATTGAATTTAATGAGTTTTGCAGCTTGAATGGAATAAAGAGACAATTGACTGCTCCATACACTCCACAGCAGAACGGAGTTGCTGAGCGAAAGAATCGGACCATCATGAATAGTGTGCGAAGTATACTGTCAGAGAAAAAAATTCCAAAAGAATTTTGGCCGGAAGCAACGAACTGGGCAATTCATATGTTGAATCGAAGTCCCACCATTGTTGTAAATGGAAAGACACCAGAGGAAGCGTGGACCGGAAGTAAGCCATCAGTTGATTATTTTAAAATTTTTGGTTGTATTGCTTATGTGCATATTTCAGATAAGAATAGAACAAAGCTTGATGACAAAAGCTTGAAATGTGTGCATTTGGGAATAAGTGAAGGTACTAAGGGGTATAGATTGTACAATCCAGTTACAAAAAAGGTGATTGTGAGTAAAGATGTTGTGTTCGTTGAAAATGAAGGTTTGGATTGGAATGAGACTGAGGCAACCAGTGAGGTGCTTATTTGGGGAGAAGATGACATTCATGAAGATGAACATAGTGCAGAAAATGGTTGCAGAGCTGATCAGAATAATGATGATGTTGCACTTGAAGGGAGGAATGAAAATGAACAGGCTCAAACTAGGAGAAATAGAAGGCCACCTTCGTGGCTTACTGATTATGTGTCTGGGGAGGGCCTTTCGGAAGAAGAAGACATAAGCAACTTGTCTTTGTTCACCGAAACTGGAGATCCAATCGTGTTCGAAGAAGCTGCAAGCAGTCCTAAGTGGAAGAAGGCCATGGACATTGAGATACAGGCCATTGAAAAGAACGAAACTTGGGAATTAACAACTCTACCCGCTGGAGCAAAAGCCATAGGAGTAAAATGGATATTCAAAACAAAATTGAATGAGAAAGGACAGGTAGAAAAGCACAAAGCCAGACTTGTCGCCAAAGGTTACTCATAGAAGCATGGAATTGATTACAAGGAAGTCTTTGCTCCTGTTGCTCGTTGGGACACAATTCGCATGATTCTTGTGCTAGCTGCTCATAATAACTGGTATGTTTTTTAGTTAGATGTTAAAAGTGCATTCTTACATGGAAAATTGAATGAAGATGTTTATATCGAACAACCTATGGGGTATGTGAAGTGTGGGGAAGAAAATAAGGTTTTGAAATTAAAGAAAGCCTTATATGGGTTGAAACAAGCCCTACGGGCATGGTACAATAGGATTGATGCTTATCTCTCAAAGGAAGGGTTTGTGAGATGTCCAAGTGAGCCCACTGTATTCACAAAGTGCAAAGAAAATGGAAGCTACTGATTGTAAACATATATGTGGATGACATGTTGTTTACTGGAAACGATGCACAAATGTGTGAGGAATTCAAATCATCGATGAGTCATGAATTTGATATGTCAGAATTGGGTAAAATGAGATATTTTTTAGGAGTGGAGGTTGTGCAGAATGAAGATGGCATTTATATAGGACAAAGAAAGTATGTGCATGAGGTCTTGAAAAGGTTTGGGCTGTTAGATGGTAATGCTGTAAAAATTCCCATTGTGCCAGGATGCAAGCTCGTGAAAGATGAAGGAGGTTCGAGAGTTGATAGCACCCAATACAAGCAAATAATTGGGAGTCTAATGTATTTAACTGTGTCTAGGCCTGATTTAATGTTTGTTGTTAGCTTGGCAAGTAGATACATGGAGAAACCAACTGAGTTACATATGCAGGCTGTGAAGAGAGTTCTGAGGTACATTAAAGGTACATTAGACTTGGGAGTATTCTACAAGAAGGGAGGAGATGGGAGCAAGCTGTTTGGATTTTCAGATAGTGACTATGCCGGTGACACTGATGATCGTAAGAGCACTTCCGGATATGTATTCCTTATTAGTTCAGGAGCAGTAGCTTGGAGCTCCAAGAAACAACCGGTGGTCAGTCTTTCTACCACTGAAGCATAATTCATCTCAGCAGCTTCGTGCGCATGTCAAGCAATATGGATGCAGAGGGTTCTTAAATGCCTTGGCTGGAGTGGAAGTGAGTGCACAGTTATATACTGTGACAATTCATCTACAATTAAGTTATCAAAGAATGCAGTGTTGCATGGAAGGAGTAAACATATTGATATCAAGTACCATTTTCTTCGTAATCTTTCGAATGATGGTATTGTTGAATTAAAGTACTGCCCTTCACAAGATCAAGTAGCTGATATCATGACAAAACCGTTAAAGCTCGAAGCATTTGAAAAGTTGAGGAGGTTACTAGGGGTGAAGGCTGTACCTTTCAAATAAAATGGTTGCTTATGCAGCATAGTTTAAGGGAGGAATTGATAGAAAGTTGACTTGGTCTTCTAAATTGGTTGGAGTTTTGTTTCAATAAAGTCCTAGTCTACAGGGCATTCTGTTGTGTTTTTAAATTAGTTGGTCCATTTCTTTAGGAGTTGATAAGCATTATTCTATTTTCTTGTTGTTCTGTTTTTGTAAGGTTCTATATAAGCCTTGGTTCTGATTAAATAAAGCAGTGTGTGTTACTTCTCCATTTTATCCAGACTTGTGTGTTTGAATTACTATCTTAATTCCTAACATACCATATAGTACGTTGGTTAAAAAATAATTTTCCCAATTTTAATTAGAACTAATTGAGCAAAGCAATTTCTATATTAAAAAAAAGAATTGACCGATGCTGGAATAGACAAATGAATCTCTTTCAACTCACAAATGTATTGTGTAATCTCTCCCAAGAAAATTATCTTATTTGAAATGTCAAAATTTTTAAAATTATAATATTACATGTTTGTAACTTCTTAGTATCATATTATAAATATTTTTTAAAAAGAATAAGGCTATTTTTTTAGGACGAACAAAATAGAAACGGGAGATCTTTTTTTTAAAAAAAATAATTGGGACGGAGAGATCGTCGGAGTATTATTTCGACATGTTAGGTAAAAAAGTATCTTTGTTTTGTAGCAAGATTATTGAGGCGGTTGATCGGAGATCTTTACCATTAGAGTAAGTTTTCTGTAAGACAGTCTTACAGATCTTAATTTGTAAGACGGAGCCTCACTCTCTCTCAGCTCAACCTTCTAAACACGATGAATCGGATAATAAGGACATGACTTACAAAAAATATATATAACATCATTTTACCTAAGTTTTAACCTACCATTGATTACAACCTAATTATTGTAATTAATAACAATGCTTCTATACTCAGATTAATTAGTAGATCATTGATACTCCATCTGTTCTAAAATATATGATGTTTTAGGTGATTTTTTTTGTTTCAAAATAGATGACACTTTGTAATTTTCAAAAAACTTTTTCTTTTTTTCTTTTTAATTTTATCCATATTTATTGACTCCGTAACTCGTGTTTGGCTGTTTGGACAAAAATATCAAGACACCTCATTAATGTTTAGATAGAGACAGTTTGGTTTTTACAATATGTTTCTTTGGTGTGTATGAAAAACCCAAAAACGTCGTATATTTTGAGATAGATAAAGTATAATCAATTAATACGTAGTTGATGAATCTACATTTACATGATAAAAAATTATTTATTTTTGTACGGATGGTACTTTAATTTGCACCTCTTTAGTCATTAATTACATATAGTACATTTAACACATGCAATTTTACAAATGAATTCAATTTAATTACAACTATATATAGAAACAAAGTTGAGACCTAAAAATCCCATAATTCTTTGCTTTTTCTATAATAGTTTAGTTTTTGTCTAGCTGCTGCGCATGAGCATTAGGATTTGCTATTTCAGCAGCCTTGGCGTTGGTAGCTTGATGATCAGCAGCCACTGGTTCAATAAATGACTCCACCTTCTCTTCAAGTTCTTCGACCTACATTTTCATTTCAACTATTGTTATTACTTTTGACAAGCAGAAAACACACACACACACACAAGAAAGCATGAAGATCATTTGTATTTTACTTTTGACATTTATCATGTTTTATTTATTGTTGTCTTGTAGTAGATTGTAGTGTTTTATAAGGACACTTCAACACTAGACAAAATGTAAACGTGCCACTAAAATATTTTATAAGTCAATTTTCTTTATTTTAGTTAAAAATATTAGTTGAACATATTTTGAGATAAAATGTGCAAATATTTGAAAATGAGAGACAAACATGACATGTCAATTTTATGAGTCCAGATCTTCTGTACACTTATGTGTATTATTGGTGTATCACTTTTCATCTTCACCATTACATCCCAATTATTACATCTCAACCAATAGTTGAGATGAAAAGTGATACACCAGTGGTACATACAAGTGGTACAAGTGATCTGTACCAATTTTATTACATTATGCGACCGTGATTGTCTACCACGTACAAAGACTATACCATCTTACAACAAAGATAAAAGACTACTTTCCGACATACTAACAAGTAGTTCTCCGTTCAAAAGAGGAAGTCAATCTTTCCTTTCTAGGTCGCTTAAAAAAAATTCTACTCTCTTATCTTTTCTTTTTTAGAAGTTATATTTAGCATTTTTATTTTTGATTTGATTTTCATTTTAATTGATAAGCTACACACTATTTTCATATTTATAATAGAGAATTATATTTTCTTGGTATGTGCCGGATGAAACAAATAAATATTTTAGAAAGGGAGGGAGTATTAGTTTTCAAGGTTATTTTTTTCTTTCTTTTATCATGTTGATATTTTAATTATTCCCTCTATTTCTTTTATTTTGTCCAACTATTCATAATTGAACGTTTCAAATTTTTTGACCAGTGAAAATTAATTAACAAATGCCTTATTGAGCCCCCCAACTAAATAAAAGATTCACAAGAAATACCATTTTTGATTACATGAAAATATGCCCGGTAATTGGATGGGTTGAGTTGAAATGAATAATGAGTTGAAACATATCGAAACTCATTAGAATTCAAATGTTAAACGGGTTAAAATGGGTTGGGTTGGAATATGTCGAGTTAAAACAGGTAACGGGTTAAAGCGGGTTGTCTGTCTTAACCCGACTTCTCCTAAAAAAGCATAAATTTATAACATAAAAAGTAACGGGCCCGACAGGCTGTAATCCGACCCAATCCGTTAATATTATTGGGTCAAAATAGATTATCTGTTTCAACGTAAAAATATTAATAAATTGGGTTAGATTAATAGATTAATGAGTAATGTACCTTATATACATAAAATGGTACAATAAAAAGTAAAATATAAGAAAGCAATGTGTGTTTTTGTGTATGGGACAATATAAAAGAAAACAGAGGGAGTATATTTAGGGACCATCCAATCAGCTCCTCAGTTGATTGGTGCATCGTGATTGGTCAGCTTTTAACAAATAAAGCGCTCATTAAGTTGTCTTAAAAGAATTCCAATGCCCATGTGTATCATAGATGTCTTAGTCTTATGAGCAAGTTGGGACTTATTCAATGACAAATTGAGGTTAGTTTATATCCCCTTGCTGATAATTAATTGGTTTAAGCCAAATTAATTAAAAAGCGTTAGCAGCTTAAGACAAAATGAGTAATTTTAGGGAGACTCAAATAAGTACTCAAATTTGGGTATTAAATGACGTGAAAGCTAAGTTGGTTCTAGTGTGTCCCTATATTTTCCTTGGTGTTTGTTTGATAGAACGTTTTAGTCAAAATGTTAACAAAAAATGCAATATTTTTTCTTTAAAAGTATTTCAATGCAGCGTTTTAAAACGCAACGTTTTAAAAATGTGCAACGTTTTAAAACACTTTAATTTAGAGCGTTTTAAAAATATGTTGCGTTTACAACTACTCTGTTTATGAAAAATAGCGTTTTGAAATAGTTTTTTAAATGTGTTTACAAAAATAAAACTGCGTTTTGAAAATACTGCATTTTAGAAACGTTACGTTTTGAAAAAACTGTGTTTTCAAAACACTGCACCAAACGAGCCCTTAGTTACTAACTCATATTGGTTAACCTATCTAAACAATCAAAATAAGTAATTAGATTTTCCCCAAAAATAACTTGTACAAACCTAGGCGCTATTCCTCCTCTTCTTCTCCGGTCGATTCTTCCTCTTCTTCTTTAGAGCAGACAAATGCCACCACAATCCCATTACATGAATCTCAAGGTCTCTCAACCTGTCTTTCTCTCCATCGCACATGATATATCATTTCCCCAAAATTACTCGTCCAAAACTTTTCCAATGAGATGAACGGCGAATACTTTGCGCCAGCAGCGACCATCGCAGATACAACTCCGACATATTATTATATACAGATAGGATGGGCGGTCATGTGTATAGGTGAATTAATTTTTTGAATTCAATTTTGTTCTATTATAAATCTCATCAACTTCCCTTCATCACAGTACTCTAGAAATCCATAAGTATGGCGACAACGGAGGTGGCTTAGGATATGACGGAAGAGGTGTCAATGCCGTCAAACTTGAGAAAGAAGACATAGAGAGAAGAAGGAGAACAATGACGGGAAGAGGAGAAATTGGCCGAAGAAGGAAGAGGAGGAATAACACCTAGATTTGTACAAGTTATTTTTTAGGGAAAATCTAATCACTCATTTTGATTGTTTAGTTAGGTTAACCAAGGTTGAGTTAATAAGAAAGTAAGAAATAGGGGCCCACTTGAGCCAACTTAGCTATTCACGTCTGCCCACCAAATTTGAGTCTTCCTAGTATTACAAAATTGTGATAAATAAAAAAGAGGTTAAGTAAGTAAACCTGATCGATGAGATTTCCGACTAAATGAGCATCCTTGGCTATTCTTTCAGCCACATCTTCAACGAAATCCGCTGCTTTTCTAAGTTTTCCTCCTTCGGGAAGACCATCGGAGATGTCTTCTGCCACCTTATCCACTTTATTTGCCACCGCTTCTATAACATCAGTTACTCCTTCAGCTGTTTCCACCGCGTTGTCTATTCTCTCTGTTCATT
Organism: Codonopsis lanceolata; assembly: GCA_013146195.2. Lineage (NCBI taxonomy): Eukaryota > Viridiplantae > Streptophyta > Magnoliopsida > Asterales > Campanulaceae > Codonopsis > Codonopsis lanceolata. The sequence goes on along the minus strand of CM028378.1, from coordinate 135,704,236 downwards.
CATTCAATCAAAGTTAAACCTAAATCGTTAACTAGAAAACTTAGTAAACTCTTGTTAATGTTACAAGGTAAGGCAGAATTTTCGAGCTTTTGATAGTATATACGTACTTAGAATTGTCTGTAGGGGTCCCCATTTGTGGGTGAAGAAGGGTAGAATCAATGTTATCACCATTCCTATAATCCAACTTCTCCTGTGAGAAATTACAGAAAACAAATTATATTGATATATTCCTATTTTCCCATGCGAATTAAAAATTAAAAATTCCACCGAAAACCATACAAACAAACCCCGGATGACCTCCAAATTCTACATTGTTTGTAACTAATTAATGGAAACAACGGACGCATATTAACACATACAGATGGATGTTGAGGATACCAAGAGTTTGAAGGGGGACCAGAAGGAAGAGGAGCTCCTACTGGTGGAACGCTAGCATACACAGTCAGGTCCCTTGGCCTTCCGTGGCTCGTGTTGACCAAGAACAAGGCCCGGTTACCAGGGAAACAGACTCCGTTTCCATTTCCAAAGATCTGATATTGGATTTTCAAACCAGTAACACGATCAACGAACAAGCCTCGAGGCCTATGAGATGGGTTTTTGTTTTCCAGGGTACGAATTAAACTGTAAGAAGCAATAGATGTTGTCATGGACATAACTTTAGCAATGAAAGAACTTTTCTTAAGGAGGATATAATATAGTCTTAGCTACTTGTTATGCCTTTTATAGGATAAATCTGTTGAAATTTATAATATATATATATATATATATATATATATTAAGTTGCCTTGGTCCATGGCATTAGGTGACGAGGATTGAAGATTAGAATACTACTCCTTGGAAGTCAACGTACGAAGGTTAGATTTCTTAACCACGCGAATTCATTACTTTTCAACCCATTTCCTTTCTTCGCAATTTCATTATAAACTCTTTTTAATTTCGTCTGTTCCACGACAGTTCTGGTTTAGGTTAATTTCCATTCCGAAAATAAAAATAGACATGAATTTTGTAGCTTTGTGATAAACGTTTTCCAACCAATTTCCGCAGCACCAACTGTTTGACTTTAATAAATTGGTTTTAGTAAAATAGACAATTGATTTAAATTTGGTTTTTCCTTTCTTAGTATTTACCTTAATTAAATTAGTTGACTTTGATTTAATTGTGTATGAAGTAATTTATATTATGAAATGCTTTAGACTCCGTTTGTTTCACAGAAAATGACTTTCGAAAAACGATTTCATCATTTTTCGGTATTTGGTAATATTAGGAAAATATAGTCAACGTAAAAGCTTTTCCGAGTCAACGAAAAATGAAGCTTTCTTTTCCGGAAAATGACTTACGGATTTATTTTTTGTAAGTCATTTTCCGAATGTTCGAGCATCTCTTCGCGCCCTTCCAAAATTACATATATTTACATACACGCACAATATTTCACTCAACAAATAAATTGTTTAAAAAATATAAATAGAGTTTGTGCATATTATTTATAAATTATAATCTTAAAAATACTCATAACGTCCTAAAATTAGTGTCCACTATATTATATTATTATTTAAGGACTTCCCAAACATTATTTATTTTATTTTTTAAAACAAATTTTCATATCAATTATCAAAAAAAATATTTGTGAGTTTGAAAAAAGATTATATTTACTAAGTTTTTGTCTTTTTTTTTTCTTTTCCTCCTAAGGGGGGCATGGAAATGGATCGAACTGAGACCTCACAATTTGTGAAGCCCATGTTTACCACTGGGTCATCCCCTTAGGGGCTTTTTTTTCTTTCAAGTTTGTTATTCTTTATTTAATTAATAAAATCTAGCAGGGTGCCGCCCTTGTTTCTTAAAAAAAAAAGAGTTTGAAAAAAGATAGACCTTATTGGTTTGACACCATTAATGATAAATTGAGAGTTATTAAAAGAAAATTACTTAAACTTCAACACTATTTTATATTCAATATGTGTATTAATATTAGAATATATTTTTTGTATTTATTTATATATTTTTTTCCGTGTATTTGCTAAACTTCCAAAAATATTTTTTGACATATTTTCAAAAGATTTAACAAACACTTGAAAATGAAATATTTTTATTGGAAGAGGAATTGTCTTCAATCCGTGTCTTATTGTAGGATCAAATTGATAGTGATTTAGGAATGCTTTGTGATTGGTTTAATTGATTTACTAACATCTAATATCTTTTTGAAAGATTTGTTCTTGGTTTCCAAGTTTTGTAAATGTTCTTGAAGGCTATATAAAGTGGAGAGGTCTCTCACTTGAAGGTTGTTAGAGTAGAATGTCTAACGTTCCAATTAAATAGTAAGCTTGTGTACATCCTGTAACAATTTGATGTATTTTCTGATTACTTGGCAATCACAAAGGAGTAATTTGGATGTTGCATTGGTATGCATGTAGGTTAATCAGTAGCCAACATATAATTCGATGCTTGTCAGATGATAAAAAATTTCTTGTGTTTTCATAGTTTATGATTTGAAGACTTTGTCCAAGACATGATGAATTCGGTTCATAAATGAATCTAATACTTGAAATTGAATCACAGTTATTAAATCGATTGAGTTTTAACTAATAATCCATATCCTAGATTTAATTGGAAAATTAGATGTCGAAAGGACCGTACATGTGTGCACTTGCAATTGAATATGTTTACTCATTATTTCACCTACTGCTAGGTATTCGTGCTACTTGCTAGATTTTCGCACGATTTGTATGTTTTTTTTAAATTAAGGAGTTAATTTCAAGTATATTAATTAATTGGATTATTTAATAGAATAAATTGTTATTCCTAAATTACAAAAATGTTGTAAACCTATAATTAGTATTAGTTGTTAACCTAAATGGTCACATGCACACTAAAAATGGAAGAATTTATTTGTTCAAATCAATGATTATTCCAAATAGTTGGATGAACTTGATTAGTAGAGATTAAAAGGATTTTATAGGAATAATATAAATAGGACAAGGTAGAAAGAGAAATGTTTGCGTAACAAGTGTCTATTTCTCTCTCTAATTTAGTTGTATCTCATTTAGAGTTGTCAGATGGACCGGGCCGGGCCGGCCCAACCCAAGTCTAGCGGGCTTCACTTGACAGTGGGCCGGGCCTAAACATGAGCGGGCCTAGTAAAAGTCAAGCCCATCCCATGTGTACTTCGGACCTATGTGCCAAAACAAACTATTTTTTTTATTCAAAAAACTCACAAGTTAAGTAATAAAAATTATATAACACATCATAACTTCAAACACAAACTTACTTATTAATATAGCTAACACAATTACAAAGCACTAGATATAATACTTCTCAGCCTTTAAGTCACAATTTGTGCCAAAAAAGTGAAAAACGGATAAAGTAGTCATTTTCAAGTGCCAAATCGTGTACAATCAGTAGACAAGATACGGTGAGTAGGCCACTTTTTACTGTATAATGTATAACAACAGGCTGACTAATTTTAGAATTTAGACGATGATCCTAGGCCGTGACTAATTTTAAAACAGTTGCAGTGCAAATGTGCAATACATGTGATATAAAGTAGATTAATAGATTAATAATTAGGGTGTATATTTTTTAGTAAAGTAGATTAATGGTGATACTGTGAATATGTGAATGTGATAGCAATAGCATTATTAGCATAGTTCTGAATGCATGAATAGTACTGATAGGCTTTTTTTAAGTTTTTGTCTTTTGGGCTTTTTAAATAATTAAGTTTAATGTTTAGTGTTTAGTATTTACTCACTTGAGTCACTTCACTGGTTTAAGATTTTCATTCTTTCAACATTCATTTCGGGCCGGGTCGGGCTTTACGGGCTTTATATGTCCGGGCCACTCGCAGCCCACGGGCCTATCGGGCCGGGCCAATGAGGCCCGATTTTTTTCGGACCTTCTAAACTGAAGCCCAGGCCCTTAAAATTTCGAGTGGGCTGGACCGGGCCTATGGGCCGGGCTCGATTTTGACAGCACTAATCTCATTAAAATACTCTTTCTAAGTCTACCATAAAAAGACTTAGATTTGCGTACGTTGAATTTTTATTGTTACTAGGTACGATAATATCCTATTAAAAAAGGGAGGGTATATTTTTACTATAATTTTTATTTATCTGATACTTAATTATTTATTACATCAATAAAACACGTATTTGGACAAAATTACCACACCACACACACGCACGCACGCACGCACGCACGAACGAACGACGCACGACGCACGGATACACGCACACACACATACACACAACACACGCACGCCGCATGCACGGACGCACGAACGCGCGCCCGACGCACGACGCACGGACGCCGCACGCACACACACACACACTGTAATACCCCAATCCCACATCGGGTAGATGTGAGACTTGTGTTTGATTTATAAGGTAGTCATGCGTTACTACTGGACACCAACATCATCCATGGATTTTTGGGTTGGCTTGTGGTCGGCCTGATGACCCAAGGTGTTGCGTGCTTAGTGAGCCAGAGTGTGGGCTACATGTATCGGACCGAGCTCTCGGGCTCGGATTGTTACAAATGGTATCAGAGTGGGTCCCGGCCGGAAATGTTAGAACAAAGTGCTGTGCGGGCCAAAGTGCTACACCGCAGAAGGTGGGAGCCACCTCTTGATCCCCGTACGAGCCACCTCTTGAATCCTACATCGCCCGGGTACGATTTGACCTTGACGAGGACGTCAAGGATTTGAGTGGGGGAGATTGTAATAACCTCAATCCCACATTGGGTAGATGTGGGACTTGTGTTTGATTTATAAGGTAGCCATGCGCTACTACTGGGCACCAACATCATCCATGAACTTTTGAGTCGGCTTGTGATAGGCCTGATGACCCAAGGTACTGCGTGCTCAGTGAACCAGTGTGTGGGCTACATGTGGCGGACCGGACTCTGGAGCTCGGGTCGTTACAATAAATGGGTAAACCCCCACATTTCAAATCCAATTAAAAGTTGTTTCTATGGAAATCAAAATTGGGTAAAATTTGTCCCACTTGATCACCCCCCAATAGAAAGCTAATTTAAGTGTTCTAAATTAGGATTACCCAAAATTTATGGATCAAGAGCTAAAAGTCAAAACTCAAGTTAGAGTTGATTCAAAATGAAAAACAAAAATTAATACGTACACGCTAATCTGGGAAAAGAGTCTGTTTCCGGTAATCAAGTCGGTCAGTACCTAATACTCCATTTCCATACGCATCTTTACATAACATCAAAATATTAGGACATTTAAAGACGATACATAATCCCTTTTTGACGAAGACCAAATTTTTCATGTGTTTCATGTTTATGTCAATATGGATATGCTACCCAAAAGGAGGCTATCACATTATATATTAAACATAAGAGACATGTTACATTTCAATAGATCTGTTGAAACTTTATAGAGAGAGATAGAGACATCTTACCTTTTTTATTCAATGTCGAGCCAGCACGTAAACACTTACAATTCATTTGCATTATCGGGTGTGAATTAATTGTTCTAAATGTAGTTAGTTGCATTGCAGCTAGACCAGCGACAAATGGCTAGTGTTTAGTCATTAATAATTCAATCCCTAACAGGGCTTACTATTTTTACAAAGACAATATATGTTTGTATTGGTATTAATCCGCAGGTTCTAAGTAAACTAAAGCACATGAATGGTTAAAAGTCATACAAGTAAAGAATAGTAAATAGATGGAAAGGCTGCGACATTTTTTAGATGTATTCTTTTTCATTGTGTCTTGCACCTTTTTTTTGTCTGAGTTTCTCTTAAAGTAAAAGAAATGCAAATTGAGGAAAAGTAAAATATGTTTTTGAGTTAGGAAAACTGGATGTGCTTTGGGAGTTAAAAGAACTCTTTTTCCGCAGGGTGTGTTTGACTTCGCGATTTAGTGACTTGATTTTGAGGTAATTTTTTTTTAGAGTAAGAGAGACTGAGAGAAAGCTAATGGCACCAAAGAGACAGAAAATCCAAAACCACTAAATCGCCGAGAAAAACAAACCCCTTATATGTTACGATTGGTATTAGCCGACTTGTTTTTAGCAAACAAGCCCAATCATTTGAGAAGAAAAACACATGCACACAAGGCTTAAGGTCATTCTATCTAATAGTTGTAGATTGTTGGAAAAGATGTAGTAATTTGGGTTAACACATATTCATTGCATAGTTTACTTTCTTTACATATCAGTTGGGTGCTTCATGGCTTTTAGAAGATTTAAGTAAATATGCTCATTGACTATAACAGTATAACTAGTATGTTTCGAGTTTGAAAAGCTGGTTGTGTGGTTGGAGCAAAATGAACCCTTTTCTCATGATAAGATTTTGATAAGATTTATCTTAAGTGGCTGGTTCTAAGCAGATGGACAATCCTCAAAAAAACCATAGAAAGGCACAAAGACCTTATATCTGAAAATAGTAAATTGTTGGAAAAGCTGTAGAAATTATTAGATGTATATGTTTCCATTGCGTCATGCACGTTTATAATCCATTGCTGTTGTGAATGAAATAACAAACTTCTTGTCGCTTTTGTCTTATTCACTAAATATGCTCATTAATAAGACTGGCATGGAACCCCAAGGGGGAGGATTGGCCAGTTTGATCAAGCATATTAAAAAACTTTGATCGATGATTGAGATAATAACAATCTTCTTAGAATGAGATTAGGCAAACGTGAATCTAGTAAATAATTGATCATTAAAAAAAGGATAGTTATTTTAGGAAAAGCTTACAAAAAAGGAACAATCAAATTAAAACGGAGAAAGTATTTAGACTTGGTGAAGTAACGGAAAAAAGAAAGACATACATATCTGTGTTTACCTCAAAGGTGAGCCTACTTTAACAATGAAAGCTAGCAACACTAATAATATCTTGTCCATGAAATTAATTTAACAATGCCTTTTAACCTAAATTAATTACTCAAAAATTCCTAGTATGATTATGCATTGCTGGATGAATATGACCTCCTGAAATGCAAAATATTAGCCTTATGACTGAAACACAACAAAAAGACACCTTAGTAACATCGTTTTGTGCAGTGCACCAACTCTAATCATCTATTAAAAACATACAATGCCTAAAAGTATTGTGTTTAAGCAAATCCTCTGTGTTACAAAAGAGTGATATTGACAACCAAAAAAGGCCTTGTGAAAGCAGTTGGCGCATATGTTTACAGACACACACACACACACACACACACACGCACGCACCACACATACACGCACGCACGAACGAACGACGCACGACGCACGGACACACACACACACACACACATAACACACACACACAACACACGCACGCCGGGCGACGCACGCACGGACGCGCACACGACGCACGACGCACGACGCACGGATGCACGGACGCCGCACGTACGTTACACGCACACACACACTATAATACCCCAATTCCACATTGGGTAGATGTGGGACTTGTGTTTGATTTATAAGGTAGTCATGCGCTACTACTGGACACCAACATCATCCATGGATTTTTGGGTTGGCTGCATGTGGTCGGTCTGATGACCCAAGGTGCTGTGTGCTTAGTGGGCCAGTGTGTGGGCTGCATGTAGCGGATCGAGCTCTCGGGCTCGGATCGTTACAAATGGTATCAGAGCGGGTCCCGGCCGGAAATGTTGGAACAAAGTGCTGTGCGGGCCAAAGTGCTATACCGTAGAAGGTGGGAGCCACCTCTTGATCCCCGTACGAGCCACCTTTTGAATCTTACATCGCCCGGGGTACGATTTGGCCTTGAAGAGGCAATTATCGTATAACTTGAATGAAGAGTGATGGAGGGAGAGTCTTTTTTCTTCATTAACTTGTCAATAGAATTATAACTTTGCACAGGTTCACCTATAGATGAACCCAAAAGTAAAAGCAAGGTTTATTATTAGTGAACTGGAAAACATGGTTAGGGCATCTGCTTTGACTGCATCGCAACTGGTAACTTATGATGAGTTCAAGCAGGTCAAGTTCTAAGCACGCATTTTTTCACATTGAATATATATGATGTTATCTCCATAGTTTCTAAAGAGTTCAATTCCTACATTGTTTCTAGTGTAATTACCAGCAGCAATTGCAAAAACGAATTGAGGAATGACAATTTGAACTTTTGAACTGAGGATTTACATCAACAACAACTTTGATATTGAATTAAATCCTCCTTGCATAAATGGATATCAGGTTCAATTTTAAAATAAACTTCAAAGTGCTAATGACAATAAGTTCCTAATAAGTGATAAGTGTGCATATATGCCTATTTTTACTTTTTTTTTAATTAATACATATAAAGGAAATGATTGGTATATATATATTGTATATATATCACATGTGCTTTGTCCTTATGCTTGGATTGGAGAAATAACTTTGATTCATTGTCGATCTCCCACCGGCCATGTTTGTGTTCCTTCTATATTTGAACAATTTTCTTAATTTCTCTTTCTCATTGTAAGAAAAAATGTCTTTCTCATCCATAAGGCACATCAAAATTAGCCATTGCTTTCCTTCAAATTTAGTATGTATTTTCCCATATATTCCACTACACTAACACCAAACCCTAGAAAATCTCGTTGGTCGGTCTCAGTTGAAATTCTTGCCGTAAGGGTAAAATAGGCATGATGTATTTTAATTTTGTTTCTCCTTTCTTGGTCTCTAAGTTTAGACATGTTTGGAAACAAAATCTTTAATTAGATTTTGATTTTTCTTGATCTTAAAGTTTAGAGTCATTTTTGGAAACATAATATGCCTAAAGATTTTTGGTTGCATATTTGGAAATAATATAATTCCATAGATTTTGTGGTTTCTTGGACCTAAATTCTAGGAGTTGTTTTTGGTAATAAAATCTAGGTCAAATCTTTCTATAAACCGTGTCTTAGAATCCTAATTGATATGGTAAAAAAATGTAGCATCTAAGGTGTTTGATTTTATTTCCAATTATAATCCTTGCCCTTCTTGGAGATGGATTCCTTCTTTGTGTGTAGGTTTCCTCAACATTATAAATAGAAGACAAAGGGCAACGCCTGCATCATGCTTCAAGAGAGAGCGTCTGAAACATGTGTGCGAAAATTGATTTGTTTCGATTTCAGGGCGTGCGATAGTTTTTTATTGTAGCTTCGGATGTTACAACATTGGAAGCTACATTGAGTGCTGGAATTGTTTTGTCTTCCTAACTAATTTTAGGAAGCTGTTTTGTTTCTTCCCACGTTTGCTATACCTGTTTTTCTGTGGGTTTTTGCTCTCCAAGACTTGTTGTCTTGTGAGAGTGTTTTGTTTGATGATTTCACATTCTTTTTGTAAAACAATTCATCTTTTTAAGTGAAATCTTTTTGGCCATGAGGCTAGATCTACAAGCATAGGCTTGTAGGTTGTTTGGTAAACCTTTGTGCTTATTTTCGTGCTTTAGTATTAAGTCTTCCGCTGTTCAGTTTTATTTTGTCCATTGTGACTTCCATTGTAGCTACATCAGAAGCTACATTGGAAACTACATTGGCTTCTCTTGAGAATCCTAGCTATTATTGTTCTTACAATTGGTATCAAGGCCTTCTCTTGACGTCACTAAGAGTAGATTCTGGTTGTAGCCATGATGGATTCTCAATATGAGAATGTTGTTCATCCTCCAACTTTGACTAACGTGAATTATTCTATTTGGAAAGTCAAGATGTGTATCTTCATCAAATCAATTGATGAAAGAGCGTGGCTTGTTGTTCTAAATGGTTGGAGTCCTCATAAGACTACTGATAATGATGGTGATGTTAAAATCACTAGTGAGGAAAATTGGACCACTAAAGATAGAACCATTGCTTCGTTTAATTCTAAGGCTCTTTCAGCCATATACAAGGCCTTAGATGCCACACCTTCAGAGTTATTTCAAATTATAACTCTGCAAAGATGTTTGGGATGCCCTTCAAACCTTATGTGAAGGTCCTGTTAGTGTTTGTACTTCAAAACTTAGAATGCTTACTACTCAATTTGAGAACACTAGAATGAATGAAGATGAAGATATTATGTCTTACTATGCTAGATTACTTTATATATCTAACTCTGCTCTTGCTTTGGGTGATCCAATCACCAATGATCGTCTTGTGAGTAATATGATGCGAACTTTGCCTGAAAGGTTTAATGTGAAAATTTGTGCTATTGAGGAAGCACATGATATAAACAAAATTGGTTTTGAAAGACTTGCTGGTATTCTTCAAAATTTTGAGTTAAACCTCAATGAGCAAATTAAGAACAAAGACAAAGGTGCATCATCTTCTACTCCTTCTGAGGAAAGTATTGTTTTTCCTTCTGTTGTTGATATCTCTTCTGAATTGATTGAATTGCATAAGGAGATTGAGGAATCTGATTTTGGTGAAGACTCAATGGATTTTTTAATAACAAAGTTTTAAAATATTTTGAAAGCAAAGGGACAAAACAGATCTCCATCGTCTATCACCAAAACAGTTTTCAAAACTGAGCCTAGCAAATTTCCTCCCAAAAAAAGTTCTTTTCAAACTCCTGAAAAATCTTTTACCAATCCTTTTGCTAAGCAGCCTACATCTAGAAGTAAAAATATTGATTCTATTCAATGTAGGGCTTGTCAAGGGTTTGGGCATTATGCTAATCAATGTGCTAATACTTTGAGAAAGAAGGGTTTGAATTTTTCTGCGACTTTGAGTGATAGTGATGATGAAGATCCAGGTGATCTCATCACTCTCACTGCAGTACACACACTCTTCATCTGATTTTGCAGGATTTTCGGCCAATGTAGCTCTGAATGTAGCTACATCAGAAGCTACAATGGACAGAAGTTGGGAAGATCATTGCTGTTTTAACTCCTTTGTCACAGAAGACGATGGAGAATTCGAATCAGACCTGCTGGAAGGGTACAAAGAGCTGTACAAGGATTGAGAAAAGAGGGCTCATCAAGTTACTTTGCTTGGACAGGTAAATGACTTGCTAAAGAAGGCTAATGAAGAACAGAAGGAGTGTATTACAAGGTTGGAGAGTCTGTTGAGTAAGAAAGATGATGAGATCAAAGAACTGAAAGAGGAGCTCATCCAAGCCAATGAAACCATGGCTAAATGGAACTCAAGTCAACAAAAAATGGATGAGATGCTGAAATCTGGTAAATCTGGAATTGGTTTTATAACAAAGATGTTTCTTAGAGAAGGTGAAGGTACTTCTGAACCTAAACAGCCCACGCAAAATTTTCAAAATCCAAATTTCTTTGAAAAACCCAAATCAAGAAAGAAGAATTTTGTGTGTCATTTTTGTCACAAGCTTGGTCATATACAGTCATTCTGCTTTCTTAAAAAGGCTGTATATGAAGAAGAAGTAAGGCAAGCCTTTTTGGTTAGAAATCAGATGCAGCATCGAATGCATCAACCAATGCAACAACATTGGAAGTCACATTCGAAGCTACATCAGAAGGTACATTCACAGAAACAGGAACCAAAAAGCTTTAAAAATATGTGGGTTCCCAAAGGCAGCTACAGGAATGATAAAGCTAAATACTGTGAGCCTTTTGATATATGTCCTGGTGCTAAGTGGTCCTATGATGATTCTCCTTACTTTGGAGATCATGAATCTCCTACACAATCTTCAGAACCTGCATCTGCAATCAGTGAACCTGCACCAGAACAGACAAAATCTGCTAGTCCTGGAAGTTCAGGGAATGTGACTCAGAATGTAGCTCCGAATGTAGCTACATCGGAAGCTACATTGGTCAGAAATATGCCAGATTCAGAAACAGGTCATGAACATTTAGAAATTCAGTCCAGTTTGACTGATCGCAGCCATGACATTTCCAGCAGAATTCAGAAAGTGCATCCCACTTCACAAGTCATAGGTAATATTCATGATGGCATATACACAAGGAGAAGAGGTAAGGTTGATTATCACAAATTAGCATGCTTATCAAAATATTTTTGAGAGAAGCCTTAAAAATTTTATGGATGCTCCAAATGATCAAAGATTATGGGCTACACATTGATGTGTTAACCTTGTATTTTGATAACACCTATGCAATATGTTTAGCACAAAAATCCAGTTCATCATCCTCGAACAAAACATATTGATTTAAGACACCACTTTATTAGAGACTTGGTTAAATATGGAAATTGTTTGCATTGAACATGTTGGGATTGAAAATCATCTTGCTGATATATTTGCCAAGTGTCTTGATTTTGAGAGATTTTTCAATTTTTGAAAATCTATTGTGTTTTGTGTGCCATATGATTTTACACTTAGTTAAAAAAAAATAGGCATGGTTGCATTTTGTCATTATAGGGCACTCTAGATCATTGTTTCATATGTATGTGCCTCTTGTGTTTGCTTGGGAATTGCATTCAATATCAGTTGTGATTTTTCTTATAATTCTCATTCTCTCCTAGTTCTTGAGCATATTTGAAGTCCACAAAGTAAAGAGCTACCTTTAAAAATCAAGGGTTGTAGCACTTTATCTTGGTACTATGGAAGTTAGGTTCTCATAGGTTGATCTTGAGAAAATTGGATACCCTTGAAAGAAAAAGTGTGAAAGCTACCTAACGGAAAAGAGCTACCTATAAACAAGGTTTGTGACAATTCTCTTTTGGGACTATGAATCCTTGGATTTCATGGGTTGATCAAAAGCAAAATGGCTTCCTTTGGTAAATAGTGTGAAAGGTTCCAAGTGACATGTTTTTTATAGTTTGAAATAAAGTAGAGCTATATTCCTAGGGAAATAAAGTACCTATGGATTTTTGTTGTGAAAAATTTATGATCTTGGGAGAGAAGTTTGGTTGAGAAAACAAAAAATGCAAAATTGAAAATAAAATCACAATTTTGGCGAATGCACCTTTCAATGCAGCTACATTAGGAACTACATCCTTTGATCTGGTCTTTATCACTTGTGTGTGATTGCATTTTTTTTATTATTTTGCCTAGTTTTTAGTAATCATGTTTTTAGGCATAAAATTTTAGGACATGCATTGTTGGTAAGGATATCAGCTTGGTGGAATTTTGTCCTAAAATCAAACTGTGCAAATCAATTTCAAAATATCTCCATGTTGAAAAATATTTAGTGGTTGTCTAATTTTTGTGTGGAACTAAGAGGTATTGAATTTGGTTATGATGTGCTCAGTTATTGCTAAGGGTGTGATCACGGCATGGTGAACACTTCATGGTGTTTTTCAAAATCTTTGATTTTTGTGAATTCTTATAAGATGGTTTATCCCTCTTCCTTTTCCGGTCAAATAGGGGGAAATAGATCAAGTGTTTCTGGTGATGATGATGAATCTGATTCCTTGTAGATTCATCATGTTTGTTTTGTATGCATGTGATTGCATCATTGGTATATTCTGATTTGTGCTTAGTAAATGATTTCTGATTTTATATATTGCACAAATTCAGGGGGATATGAGATTTTCTAACCAATGCATGTTAGATGGTTTGATTGGTGTTGAATAAACACTTGTCATTTGATTTGACCAGAAAGGTTCAACAAAGGAGGAGATTGTAAGTATAAAATAGGTATGACCTATTTTAATTTTATTTCTCCTTTCCTGGTCCCTAAGTTTAGGCATGTTTGGAAACAAAATCTTTAATTAAATTTTGATTTTTCTTGATCCTAAAGTTTATGAGTCATTTTTGGAAACAAAATATGCCTAAAGATTTTTGGTTGCATATTTGGAAACAATATAATTCCATAGATTTTGTGGTTTCTTGGACCTAAATTCTAGGAGTTGTTTTTGGTAATAAAATCTAGGTCAAATCTTTCTATAAACCATGTCTTAGAATCCTAATTGGTATGGTAAGAAAATCTAGCATCTAAGGTGTTTGATTTATTTCCAATTCTAATCCTTGCCCTTCTTGGAGATAGATTCCTTCTTTGTGTGTAGGTTTCTTCAACATTATAAATAGAAGACAAAGGGCAACGGCTCCAGCATGCTTCAAGAGAGAGCTGATACAGAAACATGTGTGCAGAAAATTCAGATTCAGAAGTTGTTTCAGTTTCCAGAGTGCAGCAGTTTTTGATTGTAGCTTCGGATGTTACAACATTGGAAGCTACATTGAGTGATGAATTGTTTTGTCTTCCTAGCTGATTTTAGGAAGCTGTTTTGTTTCTTTCCACGTTTGCTATACCTGTTTCTCTGTGGGTTTTTGCTCTACAAGACTTGTTGTCTTGTGAGAGTGTTTTGTTTGGTGATTTCACATTCTTTTTGTAAAATAATTCATCTTTTTAAGTGAAATCTTTTTGGCCATGAGGTTAGTCTACAAGCATAGGCTTGTAGGTTGTTTGGTAAACCTTTGTGCTTATTTTCGTGCTTTAGTATTAAGTCTTCCGCTGTTCAGTTTTATTTTGTCCATTGTGACTTCCATTGTAGCTACATCAGAAGCTACATTGGAAACTACATTGGCTTCTCTTGAGAATTCTAGTTATTATTGTTCTTACACTTGCCCAAATCACAACTTTTTTGTCTTTTTGCTCTTTAACATTTAAGAAATTTGCTTTGTAATATCTAAATTAAGCTATACATCTTATTCATTTTTTTCCTTTTCGAATATGATGTTGTTCCAAATGCACAACAATATTACGGTATTCAGCCCTGTTTCTTTTGTGTTGTTTGCAGTCTCTATCCACACTAAAAATTTTCGTTCCAAAAAAGAAAAGAGAAGCGTTAGTGGTCTAGACCAAAGAAAGAATATACAAATGTAGAAGGAGTCCCCTGAGAAAGGACCAATAATAGAATGTATTTCGAAAAGAAACTAACTGATGTGCCTGGCCCAAAAATGAATGAGATTTTGAGATTTCGACAGGTTGTTAATAGAATGTATATCAAATTTTTAATTATCCTAATTTTCTCCCTTTATTTTGTTAAATTTGAATAGCACACTATGTAACTATCATTGCTACTAAAAGAAACATTGAAACTTTTGGAGATTTTAAGCTTCAAAATAATACAACTCTTCTTCTTCTTCTTTGGAAAAATTAAGTGGTGGGTTAATGCCACTCATGTTTGGCTTGACTATGGGAAGACTCTACATCCATTTCAGGCCATACAGCGAGCGAGCAGAAACATATTGGTTTTGTTCAAAATAGTTAAAAACAAAATATAGAAAAAAAAACCAGCAAAGAATTAACTATTTTTGTTGAAAACATAGCCATTCTTTTTCTTTTCTTTTTTGGTTTAACCCAGCAAACAAGCAAAGTTATTGAACTGTCTTGCGCTCTCTTGGAAGGCATTTCCAAGTTTTCAAGTCTACAAATTAGTTCCAGAAAAAGTATAGGGGGGTTGTTACCACATATTTTTGTAAGGTATCTCACACAGAGAACACAATTAAAGTGATGTTACTGCTGTTCATATATGATTTGATCTTTTTGGATACAAGTGCAAGGAACAAAAGGGGCATAGTTGAAAATGAACCAGATGAAGGTGGTACTAACTATTAAGGATTAATGGTTTGATCTTGTTGGTTCCATCTAGTATGAATTTTTCTCTATTTCCCCACTTGCTACGTGTTGCTACAAATAGTTAGACAAAGTGATTTATGACTTACTTTAATTTATATGTGTAGCTTAATTTAGCTATTTTTTTTTCCTTTTTTCTTTTCTATTTTGCATTCCATTTTCTATAATTCCATTATGAAAATTCCACATTTTATCAAAGTAAGTCATAAAATAAGGTGAAACTATGCACTTTTATATCAGTTGATGAAATTATTTTCAATTCTCCAATTTTCAAATTGATATTTTACATATTTTTATTAGCTGCAGTGGATAAAACTATAACCTTTACGGATTACATTAGAAGTAATATGAATATCATATTTTCTTAATATCTAAAAAAAAACACTAGAGTTACATCAAGATCTCATTTGATTTTTTTTTATCAAGTCAGTATTAACAAACTCTAAACTCAAGTTTTTCTAGTGGATTGAGCGAGTATGTTATTTTTTGTAATTACTTAATTAACCTAATGAAAAACTTATGAATCACTTTATTAAATCCAAATAATGCTACATACACCTGATAGGTACCTAATTTTATGTACAAAATGATATAATATTTTTTTAAATGTATTATCTTATAGGTCCCACTGCGAAACCAATGAAATGATAAGTACATAAGAATTAAGATGTCATGTCATTTTGTAAACAAAATTAGATACTTATTAAGTGGCTCTTACATTACTATAATAAAAATCATCAATTTTGTGTAGATATCCAGATTTAAAGTAAGACGATTGAATTTTGAAAACATGTCTTTGAGTTGTAACATCATATGCACATAATAAAGAAATAAAGTATAGTTCCAAATCTATCAAAATCTTGAAAATTAGGCGTATGCACATAATATAAAAAATGAATAGGAAAATCTATACATATATAAAAGGAGAGGTGTGATTTTTAGAAAGTTTCCGCCAAAATACACTTTCCAAAAATGACAACACTTCTACATTATACGTGTCATTAATGCATTTCTGAAAACTTTTGACATTCTTTTTTTGACTTGAGACAATTGACAACCATATATACCAAACTATTTCAACTTCATTCATATCCGGCAATATAAAAAATAGTTATGATTTTTTTTAACTATATTGAAATTTCAATGAACTAATAAATAATTATTTATTTCAATTATAGAATTTAATAATCGCTTATCAATTGAATGATAAATGAATAAATTATCAAAATAATTACATGAATTATCATTGAAGATTAATTTCTTCGGCTGTAATTGGATGCCTAATGAAGTTAGATAGTTCCTTAGCTTTTCTTTTCTCGAGTAGTTTTCAAAGATAAAACAACTATAAATTTGTTACAATTTTGTTTGTTGAACAGCATTGTTAAAAACAATTGAGGATAACACATCAATATAGATATAAAATGTCTCCTTCTCTCATTTTGCTTAGAGACATCAGCCAGACCAAGGGTAAGCCTAGATAACTCAACGGTTTTTCGTGCAAAATGTATATTTTACAATGTAAAGATATCTTTCCAACCTGTAATACTTAATGTATTCTTTTAATTTTGATTGCTTAGGATCTCATGTACTTGGTCCTCTCTTTTTTTCTAGAGATCATAGAGCTATAATAAACTGAAAACAGTTATATATGTGAAATTATTAAATTCTCAGGGTACCTTTGTAATCATTAAATAGTTTAAACATATGCAATGCCTAGGATTAAAGATGTAGGGCATAAACTACGATAATTTAATAAACTTCATGTTCAAGTGTATGTGCTAAATTTAATACAATGTATTGATCTTCAAACTGATACAAATTTATTGGTAACCAATATATATTTATATTTATTTATTAATATGCACTGTGACTATAAATTTCTCAATTTTGGTTTTATCAAATCAATATAATAACATTTATAAATAAAATCTAATTAAATCAAAGGAATTTGAAATGTAAAGACGAAAAATAAATAAATTAGTGACTACAAAGAGGCCAATTTTGAAATAAACAACTACATTAGATTCAAGTAATTTAAAATAGATGTATTTTAATTATAAAAATGTTAAAAAAATAGATCTTCAAACTATAAATCTAAAAATTCAAATTCTATATTTTTTCTATATTCAAAATATAAATTTTTTGGGTATAACGTTAAATACTAAAATTATTAAAAAAAAGTCTCGACTTATTTAAACCGTATTTTAAAAAATAATTAGGTAAAGAAACATAAATACTTGGATCTTATTATAAGTCTTTTTTTTCCACTTCACTAAGTAAAATTAAGTTCTAAGATTAAAAAAAATTTGAAATACAAAGTTGAATACTTTATATATATATATATATAAATCTAACACACATTGCTACGAAATGGTTTGATCTGATTCTATTTTAGTTGGGGAAAGTCGGCGGATGAATTTTTGAAATGAAGGGTTTGAAGAGATGAAGAGTCATTGTCTCATGTTCACCGGGGGAATTTCCTAGATTTAATGCTATAAAAATAAGAAAGATGACCTTTTAGACGATTTAATTGAGTAAAAGTGAGAGTTAGGCGATGTGTATATAGGTTAGAGTGAGTGGCGGTGAGGTTTTTAGGTTAGATAGTGAGAAACTCTTTATCTTTATGACAAGTGTTTGGAATTTTTTTTGGGTCAGATTGGTTATAATTTGAGTAATATTTGTTGTTCATAAAAGTAATAATAATTTGTATTGAATCAATTGAGAAATTTGGGTAACGTGAAATTTTGAGTATTTTTAGTCCTTTTTGTTGTTTTTTGTTTTAGGGAGAAATTCGGGTCCGTCCACTATGTAAAATTTTCAGCACTTCTGAGTTTTTATGTTTTTAACTAAAAGGACACTTTTAGAGCAAAAAGACTATGACTCTTAATGAACCGAAGGCGCGCTACGGATCACTTAATCAATTCATCAATTTAAATCACATAATCTAATTTATGCATCGCGCCTTAAATCATGTACCAAACCTTCATCTCTCTTCTTTCATGTACACAATCAACATATGATTCAAAATTAATGCATCTTACCTAGATCTCATACCTAAGTCGATGCATCACAATTTACAAATGATACATTGTGATTTAAAATTGATGCATCGAGTTTCAAAAAAGGGTATTTAAAAACAAACAAATTTCTATTTAGACCTTTCATCAAACAGTATATGCATAGTAGCACAAATACAAAAGTAAATTTATTTTGAATCATACACACAAACACAAAATGAAGAAGAAAAATAACGAGGTATGAAGAAGGAAGAGAATGTGAGGACATAAAATGTATTTTTATATGTTTATATTTTCAATAACCAACGTTTTTTTTTATAACTACTACATTAGCATGAAATATCAGAAACTATTATCTCTATCAAATTTTGTCATTTAGAGGTCGTGTCTATTATCAATTGTTGACTTAACGATTGACGAAGATGGTTGAATTATATCCAATCCTCCATTTCTGAATAAGGAAATACATCTAAATAAATTTATAATTACTCTTTCAAATTTATGTGATCTATCTTTAATTTTACTTTTTATTAATTTTTTTTATTTTTTCATATTAAACTTTTTAATTATATATTCTTCAACTTTAATTGAGTATATTATTTTATATTAGTGTATAAACCGTGCAACGCACGGGAGCATCACTAGTTTAAATAACCATGGACTTGTAATTAAGCTGTAACCTTGGAGGATGATGTAAAATTGTAGGACCATGGACCATGGTGGGGGGAAAAAGACCCATAAAGAGATTTGGTCCATTTGAGAGTTGAGACAACTTGACTATTTTAATATTAAAATTATATTTTGTTCTTGAGTACTCTTTACTTATTGAGATACGGTTTGATTCCATGAAAACAATACTACTAAGAATGAACAAATTGGCTAAAAACACAAATGAGATTAGGGGTGTAAATCGGAACCACCGAACCACAGAATCGAATCGAATCGAACCAAATAAAACTAGTCAATTTGGTTCGGTTTTGGTCAAAGACGGTTCGGTTTCGGTTTCAAGAATTGGAAAACAATGCGGTTCGGTTCGGTTCACGATTTTTGGTATCGAACCGAACCAAACCAAACCGAACCGAACCGAACCAAACCACCCTATATATACATATTTCTTCTTCTTATTATTATTATATATATATATATATATAGACGGATACTAAACTAAACAAAATCTTGATTGTTTGAGAACTATTATTTCTTTCATTGTTTGTGTTTATTTTAGAATTTGTATTGTTTTATTTATGATAATTTGTTGTTAGTAGATTATTTCCTAATTTTGATGTTAATTCCAAATTAAAATCTTATTTATATTGTTATTTTTAATGTTGGTTAATTTCATTAAAAATAATTTATATAAACTACAAAACTGAACCAAACCAAACCAAACCAAACCAAACCAAACCGAGTGGTTCGGTTTGGTTCGGTTCCAAGTCTTATTCGGTTCGGTTCGGTTTGAGATTTTTGGAACCACTAAGAGGCGGTTCGGTTTGTGATTTTAACATAAACCGAACCACTTACACCCCTAAGTGAGATAGTTACTGTTGAGCTATCGGAGTCTATAACTATACTCTATAGGGAGACAAACAAATCTCCCTCCCCAGCTTCATTTAGAATTCATGTGTGTAGGGGTGCCTAAAAGTGGTTTAAATTGCCCCTAAATAGCTCAGCAAACTCTTGCTAGATTTTGTAGCCTTGTTAAGGGTTTCCTTATTTTTGGCTAAGCTACCCACAGCCCACAGCCCACAGCCCACAGCCACAGTTGTTAAGAAAAACCTATATTACACATTTACACCCCTTTCCCAATTTTTTACCTTAGGAATCAGGATGGACAAAATTACAAGTCCTTCAATTACATCTGTTGCTCTTTTCATTTAGCTCAATTTCCATAAATAAATTATCATAGTGAATGGGTAGTTCTCTTTGTACATTATAGCTCAACAATATTATGTAATATTCCCTACGTTTTTTAATAATTATCTTTATTTCTTTTTTTTATATGTTTCAAAATAAAGAACATTTTTTTTCTTTTAAAACATTCTTTTTTAGGAAAAAATATTTTTACAACTTTATCCTTGTTTTTTTTCTAAGTGGTGGGTTAATTTATAGGTGTAGCTTAATTTAACTATTTTTTTTCCTTTTTTCTTTTCTTTTTTGATTTAAAGCTTTATTAATAACTTTTCAAGAAACATATTGGTTTTGTTCAAAATAATCGAATTGAACTCTCTATATATATGCCTTTAATTAAGTGGTGGTGAAATAACACAATAGCTAGGATTCTCAAGAGTAACCAATGTAGTTTTCAATGTAGCTTCTGATGTAGCTACAATGGAAGTCACAATGATCAAAATAATCAAAACAGCGGAAGACGAATCAATCAGACAATAAACAGAACACAAAAGTTTACCAAAAACGATCTACAAGACTATGCTTGTAGACCTAGTTTCAAGGCCACAAAGATTTCACTAAAAAGATTAATCGTTTTACAAAAATATTGTGAAATCACCAAACAAAAGACTCTCACAAGACAACACGTCTTGGAGAGAACAAAACCCTACAGAAAACAAGTATACTAAACGTGGGAAGAAACAAAACAACTTCCTAAAACCTAACAGGAAGATAAATAGCAATCCAGAACTCAATGTAGCTTCCAATGTTATAACATCAGAAGCTACAATCAAAACTGTTGCACGTCTGGAAGGAGAGACTGCTTCTGAATCTTCAAAGTTTCTGCACACAACTTTTTTTCTTAGGTTTTCTCTCTTAGTCTCTGCGCGCATCAGCCGCGTCCAAGCTCCTCTTTATATAAAGTCGAGATCTCCTACACACAAGAAACAATCCGGCTTCTACAAGGACAAGGATTAGAGAAAGGAAATAAAATCTTCTTACCATATCCATAGATTTTATTACCATATAATGAAAGAGACTAGATACCCGGTTGAAAAATGATTCATAATAAGATTTTGTTTCCAAATGTAATGCCTACAAAATCTAATTAAAGATGTAGATACCAAAATTCCCAACACTTGTCTAATATGAATTTTACCATGAAAAGGGAAACAAGAACTAAAATAGGCATGACCTATTTTACCCTTACAATCACCCCCTTTGTTGAGCATTTCTGGTTAAATACAATGACAAGTGTTGTCATTATCAACACATACTTCAACCTGCAGAAACATATGTATCATACAGAAATAATAGGCAATCAAAACTGTATGAAATATCTACAAACCAAACCAAACAGTTAAGAGGATTATATGACCAACCAAACAGAAAGCAGTTTAAGAGATTTATTACAGACCAACATAAAATATTGTTTTGATTACAACAACCACCAGATAGACATCTTCAATCTTCTTGACAAGCTGTTTCCACGCAACGAGGTTCGAGGTTCGAGAGACATCATGGCAAAGAACCTCATGAACATGAGTAGTAGTAGCAGCAAGACCACTTGAAACATGAACACTTGGAGCATCACCCCCTATTTGGCCAGAATGTAAGGCTAGCCAAGAGGAATCTTGACGACCCAAATTTGGAGGAGAGAGGTTTGAGAAGACAGGATGGCCAATTGTGAATTAACCATATTCAGCTGAGCAGTTATGAATGCAACGGATATAGGAGCAGAAGGGTCAGCTAAGATAAGCAGTGATGAAGCAGTTGATGTAGCTGCATTGCCAGTAACATTGGGAATAGCTTGGGCAGAAGGTTGAGATATGGAGGGACTAGGAACACAAGGAGGGGGATTTGAAGATACAGGTGGATATGGATAGGCTAAGGGCAGATTGATAATCCTGTCCCCTTTTAGGAGTTTAGCAGAAATATGAAGAGGCTCGGGGAGGTAAGCCTTGTTCAGCCAGTGGAGTAAATCCCTGCGATACTAGGATTTTGTAGATCAAGGAAGTAAAGATAAGGGACCTTTTATCACCTTCAGATTCAGCAAGAGAAATGATCTTCCTGAAGGCAAAATCCCCAAAATCAAAGGGTTTACTAGTTCCTATTTGATACAACACTTTTGCATGTTCTTCTGTTAAAGTGTTGGTGTTTGTTGTGGGAGCCCAGTTTGCACAACAGATTTTGTGCATAAGGGCATACAGAGAAGACAGTTGAGAGGTGCTTATATTTGAACTTTTCCCAGGCCATCTATGCAAAATACCCACAGTGAGTTCAAGTGCACACATATTCAGATCAGATGTCATTGAGAAAGGGCCAATTTCAGGAGTGTTGAACAATTTATTGATAAGGGAGGAGGAAAACACGTACCATTTGCCATGAACAAAGACTTTTTCAAACTTGGGATCAGACACAAAAGAAATTTTCTTCTCAAGATTTGCATAAAACTCATAAATGAGATCTCTAAAGTATGGTGTGGCAGAAGAGAGAGTGCCTAAAAGACCTCTATCTATGAAGAATTGAGTCAAATTCTGCTCAGTTAGTTCATCAGAGGGAATAACTCTTTCATCAACCATTTTTCTAGATGTATTATATCTAATTGAAGCAGCTTTAGAAAGAAATTTTGCAGAGAAAGGTTTACCAACAATAGCAGAAGAGGAGGCAGAGACCTTTGTAGCTCTGGATGTAGCTACATTGGCATTTGATGCTCGACTTCTAGTAAAACGAATAGGAGCCTCTTCATTCTCATCACTATCAGCTGGAGTTGCTTCCTTACTTGCAAAATCTTTGTCTGAACTATCATCAAACTCGGAAGAGCTTGGTGGTTGAGCCAAATTTTTAGCTGGAGGTGGTGAAGACTGGGGAGACCGTTGGGAGGAAGCAGACTTCATTTGCACCAGGAAATTGGCCAGAGTACGTTGTTCATCAGAAAAGCTAATATCGACATTAGAAGCCGAAGGTGAACCAGAACCTTCATCTGAGGATCCCTTGACATGTGTTGAAGATTCAGTTTGGAAAACAACCCAAGGTGAAGGAATGGGGTAGTCTTCGTCGGCCACATCTTCGACAGCTGGAACAGAGGTTGAACAGACTGGTTTGGAAACAGAAGCTTGAGCGGCTGGAATAGGCCCTGTTTTAGCTTCAAAATCTTCATCGTCTGAATCACTATCAACGGGCAAGGGTTCTTCAAATTTTCCAGGAGATACCTTGTGTTTCTTGGCACTTGCAATGTCTTCCTCACTTGGATTTTCGTAATTAGTAGGAATACCTCTCAGTCGTTTTGACCGCCTTGTGCTAGGGTTCCGAATTTGGGGCAACCCAGATAAATCAATGGGATTATCCACATCGATGGCATTTCCCTTTTCTCCTGGAAGAATAACAGTAAGGGGTTCCGGAAGAGGCTGGGCAACCACTATTGCAGATTCGGGATTTTCAGGAGAAGAGATTGTGGTCGATGTAGCTTCATTGGAAGCTACATCAACTATGGGATTCTGCGTAGAACTCTTAGATGCAGATGTGGATGATGAAGCCATGGGAATATCAATGAGGGAATCAGAGAGAGAAGAATGGAGAAGGATTTCGAAGGAGGCAATCTTCAGCAGTACACTTCTATGGAATTGATGAATAAGTGATGTTTCTGAAGAAGTTAAGTTCCAGCCACCTGAAGACCACACTAATAGCTGCCACTAATTGCAATTAGCCGTTAGTCACTAATGATAAGGGAATAGGAGGGGACTAGATAAAACAACTAACCAAATTTGAATTTTGATGATAAATCAGATATTGACCAAAGTACATTTAAGGGAGAGATATAAAATCTGATTTTGTCAAGAGAAATAGGTGGAGAGTTAAGAGTGAGGGAATAACAACCAATCTTAGGTTTGAATCTTTGAATTTTAAAAATACATAACATGAACACAATAGCTAGGATTCTGAACAAACTCAACACTTAACTAACCAAAATTGTCACATCACTAAACAGGCAATCAGTAAGCATAATCTGGATCAAGAACTCATGAACACTAAACAGATTAGACAACCACATAAATTGCAACATGGAGTACATTGGTATATAGATTGCACTAATCTGAGATAGGCCGGAGCAAAAGATCAATAGGCTGAAATGATCAAAAACAGATTATGACATAGAAATTATGCCTATCAAATGCCAAGAACATAAAACCAATGCAGTCACACACATGTGATAAATGTCTAGATCATCTGAATGTAGTTCCCAATGTAGCTGCATCGGAAGATACATTCGCCAAAGTTGTGATTTTATGTACAATTTCTCATCTTTTGTTCACCAAAACAGCACTCAACTCCCACAAAAAACATAGGTACTTTATTTCCCTAGGAGAATAGCTTTACTTTATTTCAAGCATATTCACAACATGCCACTAGGAACCTTTCACACTATTTACCAAGGGAAGCCATTTTACCTTTTGATCAACCCATGAAATCCGAGGATTCATAGTCCCAAAAGAAAGGTGCCACAACCTTGTTCATAGGTAACTCTTTTCCGTTAGGTAGCTTTCACACTTTTTATAATGAGGGGAGTCAATTTTCTCAAGATCAACCCATGAGAACCTAAGTTCCATGGTACCAAGATAAATTGTTGCATCCCAAAATTTCAAAACAGGTAGCTCTTTCCTTTGTGGACTTTAAGATTTTTCAATTGCAATAATATTTTTAGGGAGAGAGTGAGGAGAATCGTAACAAAAAAAATCACAACAAATTTTGAATGAAAATCCAGGCAAAGAAAACAAAGGTACTAAAACATAAGGATGAAACTAGTGTGCCCCCCTAAAAACTCAATGTAAGATGCCTAAATTTTTTTTTATATAAGTGAAGGGTCACATGGCACACATACCGGAGAGATTTTCTAAGATTTATAAATCTCTCAAAATCTAGACTCTTAGTGAAAATATCGGCCAATTGATTTTTCTGTTCCTACATGTTCAATGCAAATAATACCTTGTTCAACCAAGTCTCTAATAAAATGGTGTCTTATATAAATGTGCTTTGTTCTAGAGTGTTGAACATGATTCTTTGCTATACTTATGGCACTGGTGTTGTCACAATATATGGTTAATACATTGCTGTGTAAGCCATAATCCTTGATCATTTGGTTCATCCATAAAAGTTGTGTACATCCACTTGCGA
>CM028378.1:135260506-135678659 GCA_013146195.2 Codonopsis lanceolata | reverse complement strand
AATGTATCGCTGACTTTGTGGTTAATAGTGAGGGTACTTTGACATTCGAGGTAGGATTGTGTTCCTTGTATCACGAATTGAAAGAGGTTGGTTCTTGATGAGGCTCATAAGGCGAAGTATACCATTCACAGGGAGCACAAGATGTACTAGATTTGAAAAGCGGTTTGGTGGAAGGGTATGAAGAGAGATCGCGGAGTATGTCTAAATGTTTGACTTGTCGGCGGGGTTAAGAAGTGAGCATCGAGGCCTGCGGGATTTCTACAACCATTGGAGATTCACAGTGGAAATGGGAGTTCATACCATGGATTTTGTGACGGGGTTACCGCCGGCAGAGGTTTTGCGCGGTTGGGTTATAGTCGGCAGATTGACTAAGAAATGCACACTTCATTCAGATAGCTATCACTTATTCGTTGACTCGAGTTAGCACTTTGTATATTCGAGGAGATCGTGAGACTTCATGGCGTCTTAGGTTAGTATTGTGTCAGATAGAGATCCGAGGTTCACGTCAAGATTTTGGAAGTCGTTGCGGAAGCTTTGGGGACTAGATTGGACTTCAGTACAGCTTTTCATCCTCAAACGGATGGCGGTCGAGCGATTGATTCGAGATTTTGGAGGATATCTTTGCTTGACTTGTGCAGTGGATTTCAAGGGAAGGCGGGATTCTCACTTACCTTGGGATTTCGCATATAATACTTGACTACGATCGAGTATCAAGATGGCGCCGTATGAAGCTTTGTATGGGCGTAAGTGTAGATCGCCAATTTGTTGGGATGAAGTTGGAGAGGCGAAACTTTGGGGTTCGAGTAGTGCATGATCGGTTGAGGCGTGAAGTTGATTAGAGATCGTTTGCGCACCGCTCAAAGAGTCGACAAAAGAGTTATCTTGGACAATCGAAGACGGGATCTTGAATTCCAAGTGGGTGATTACGTGTTCTTGAAGGTAACAGGAGAGGTACTAAGAGGTTCGGCAAGAAAGGGAGGCTTACAGAGATACATTGGTCCATTTGAGGTTCTTGAGAGAATTGGGACCTTAGCGTATCGAATAGCATTGCCACCTTCACTTTCGGAGACTCATAACGTGTTCCATGTTTCCATGTTGCGAAAGTATTTGAAGGATGAGTCCCGTGTACTCGGTATGAAGAGATCACGTTTGAGCCGGATATGTCTTACGTTGAAAAGCCCGTGAAGATTTTGGATACCAAGGAGCAAGTTCTACGAACCAAAGAATTCCCTTAGTCAAAGTTCTTTGGAGGAACCACAACATTGAAGAAGCGACTTGGGAAGCTGAGCGGAGATGCTTGCGAGAAGCATCCACATTTATTGGCGAACTTGGTAAGTAGGGACTAAATTCTAAAGGAGGAGAGTGTAACGCCCCGTAATCTTGCATGTGCATTCTATGCTTGTATTTATACTTTCTTGGTTGATTGTGAGCATGTTTACTTGTTATATATATGTTTTAGAATCATTCTAAGTCATTTAGAAGTCCATAACATGTTTAGAATCATATAAACTTGTTTGTTGAATCGCCGGTTTGATCGCGTTGAATTTGGTCTTAGCGATTCCTCTCGTTGCTATTTGCTTCTATTTCGGCGTCGAAGTGTTCGTTGAGTTCTTGGCTTTCTATTCAAGTCTTAATCATGTTGAAACAAACCTTTTTCATGCCCAAGATATCCTAGTTTGATTGATGTTTGATTTGAGTTTAATCCGATTGTTCATTAAATCGCGTGGTTCGCGCCTTGTTCTAGCTTGTTCGGGGTTGTTCGGTGTGTTTCCGACTCATTTGAGTAGGGTTAGACCTTAGAATGGTTGCCCAAAGTTTGGGACCATTTAGATCAAGTTTGAATCAAGTTTTAGAGGTACAGAGCCGAGGCATGAGGCAGTGGCGCCGCCTCGAATCTTGGGAGTAATTCTTTGAATGGTGCGAACTTGGGAGAGCCTCGGTTGTTGGGCGCATGGCTAGGGTGGCGCCCGCCTCACGCTTTCTTTGTGCAAGGATGATTTTCTCACTTCGAAATGGGCCGGAGAATACTACTTGAGCCCATATCTAAACCTATCCTAAACCTCCCTAACCCTTCTACTTAAGTCCTAACATCCCTAATTAATGATGAGTTAAGAGTTCATTAGTGACCAATTAAGCCACAAATCAGATTAGAAAAGGGACCACAAGTTGTTGACACTTGTCCCACTCAAAATCTGACCCTATATCAACCACATTTCGATTTTTGACCTCATTCTCACCTCCTCTTCCAAAACGAATTTTCTCTCTCTCTAGTTCTCCATGGTTTCAGGTCTTCATCTTCATCCTTCATCATCCATTCATCATTTGCCCAAAAGGGTCCTTCACAAGTTGTAGAGCTCAAGGGGAGCATTTCCATCCGATTAGTTTCTTCCATTGCTTTCTTTGGTGTGTATCAAGTAAGTTACTTTCTTCATCTTAAGTTCTCATTGACCCTAAGGAAGCAAAGCCTATGGTGGTTGAGGTCAATGAGGACACATGTATGCCTTTCATGCTATCTTCTTGTATGTTGAGATTTTGATCTTGTTAGGAGCATGTATAGTTAGATTCTTGCTTGTGAAAGCCTATATTATTCTTTCATCTTGCCTATTTAAAGTTTTAAACATGTTAGAGACATGTATATTATTTGTTGTTGGAAGTTTGTTCATATGAGAATGCCCTAAATGGAGCCTACATTATATGTTGTTATGTTGTATGTGTTCTATCTTATGAAATGAACTCTATGATGAACATGAATCACTTTGCATTGCCTTGGTGAATTTAATACCTTGTTGAACCTAGAAATGACCTAGGTTGGGTTATGAAGCATATAGCTTCAATTTCTCCAAATTTGGGAATTTAGAGCAAAGACTAACCGAGTCGACTCTGGGAATATTTGAACGTGTTGAACCCTAATTTCAATCCCTACGAAGTTTGAACACCGCTTGACTTGGTTTACTCAAGTATGAGCTTAGTTTGATTGTTTATAAAGTTTATATGAAAGGTTGGTTTGTGCAATTTAATTGCCTTGATATGATTTTATAGTAGAGATTGATACCCTACTTGGTTGGTCGAGTTCGCTCTTGTCGAATTCGGTCTTTGATTGGTTTAGTCAAGTAAATATCTACTTGTGCATCACATTGAGTCCAGCTGGCATTATTTGGTTTGTTTATCGGGTCAAGGTGGGACGATGCACGCCTTCACGAATTATGGGATTCGTGCTCGCTATGGATCGCCGCACCTAGACTTCACACACACCTCCATTGTTGGTCGCAATGGGAAGTAGCCCCTTGCCGACGCTAAGTGCCGCATTGGCTTGCTATCTAGATCGAGTGGTACTTGATAAAAGTTGATGCATTCACGAGCATCAATGTTGCACGATAAAGTATAATAAAGTTTTATTGGTAGAACTACGGCTAGCCGTGACTATATCATATCCTACTTGTATGATTTAATTTCGCATTATGTGAACAATGTGCTAAGTGCCATATGATGATAATGCTAAGTGTAAATGATGATAACATGCTATAATTGAGATAAATGTCATGCTATAACATGAACATGCATTGTAGTAACTTACTAAGTCTTTCGACTTACCCTATTTGTTTGCTTTGTCTTTCCTTAGATCCGAGCCGGGAGACGGTCCGATAGACTCGCTTGTACTGCTTGGTTGTTGTGTTAGCAGGTTGCTCTTTGGACGCCTATTAGTTAATCTTTTATTTTTGGAAAGGACGTTGGGAAGCAAGTCATGTAGACTTGGCTTGGGGTTTATGTTGCTTTTGTTGTTGTAATAGACTTAACTTCTTAACACTTGTAATCTTTTGGTATGCCGAGGCTTGTAGGTCGAGCCTTTCTTAATGTGTATGGTTCACTACGGTTTTCTTCCGCTAAAGCTTCGTTTAATTATTGTTGTTGTTGTCTCAGGCATGTTGTGGCCGTTGAGGTTATTATAAGCATGTGTTAATAATTGTAGGAGTAGATGTTGGGTTCAGTAGCGTCGCCGAAGACTTGTTTAATTTTAGTTGTTTTCCGGCCAAGTGTAGCCGAGTTGTTATTCGTATGCGATGTTGCGCCACATGAATTTTATAATCCTACTTATGCATGCTTGTGTTATTTGTCTATATGGACGGCGCGACTCGGGATCTCGCATTGGGGTCCGGGTCGGGTCGTCACAGTTGGTATCAGAGCTATAGGTTAGCTGTCGGCCAGGATAGGTTCCATGGCCTAGTTGGGTTGGTTATTTGTGTGTTGATTTTAACGTCGAGTGAATTCTTGTAGGAGTCCGATGGATAATCCCAGGAGAGGTAGACCCGGAGAGTTCGGTTGAACAGTAGAGGTACCGCCGAGAGGATCCGGTAGTTCGGATATGGCGAACTACATCGCAGATTATTGGCTTTTTGGGCAGGCCGGGGAGGTCGGGCGGGGAGCAGCACCACCACCTCCACCACCAGAGACCGAGGGAGGCGATACTACTCTCTTGAGAGGTTTCTTAGCTAAAGCCTAGTTCGTTTCTTGGAGAACCAAACCGAGTGAGTTATGGATGGAGGAAATGATCAAGGTATTATCCATGTTGGGGTGTACTGACGAAGAAAGGGTGATGCTAGCCACCTTTAAGTTTAAGGGAGCCGCCGAACATTGGTGGACCGTGTTGAAGGAGAGTTGGGAGATGCAACAAGTTCCCATCACTTGGGCCAATTTCCAAAGAGAGTTTAAGAATGAGTATGTGCCGGATGTAGTGCGCAACCAAAGAGAAGAAGAATTTTATGATCTTGAGCAAGGTAGCATGACCGTGGCGAGTATTACGCAAAGTTCACGAATTGAGTCGCTATTATGCGTATCGATTCCCGAGGCACGGAGAACACACAAGTTTGTGAAGGGGTTAAGAACTGAGTTTAGAAAGCAGATTCTAGCGCTTAAGCTCACCGATTATCGGACTGCAGTTGATAGAGCTTATGAGATTGAGCAAGATATTGAGGAACACCGAGTCAAGAATAATGCTAGTAGTGCACGGCAGACTACTCAGGCCAATAATCAGGGGAGTAATTCGGGTAACAGAAGGGGTTATCAGGGGAACCGTGATAGGAGAGGTGGAGGCCAAAAGTAAGGCCATGATCACGGGAAACAAGGTAGCAATACTTCTTCTTCTAAAGGGGCGCAAGGGTCGTAGTGAGGCTATGATTTGTTCGTTACGCCGGAGGTCGGGCACATACCGCTGGTGATGTCTTGGGGAAAAGAATGGAAAGTGTTTATAGGAGATGGAACTCATTTGAAGAAGAAGGCGTCCAGTTTAAGGCTAGTCGTCGGTGCCAGATGCAGGGCTAGAGAGATGGGGACGGTAAACCCAAGGTTCAAGGCCGGGTATTTGCGCTTGATCAGCGCGAGGTTCAGGGGTCTACGGCCGTGATAGGAGGTACTCTTTCTATATTCGATCATAAGGCTCGAGTTCTCATAGATCCAGGGTCTTCGCATTCTTATGTTGCTTCACACTTTATTGAGAATCTTTGCGTATTGCCTCAATCCTTGCCATATTTGCTTGAAGTTTCTACCCCGCTCGGGGAATATATGCTCGCATCTGAAGTGTTTAAATCTTGTGATGTTTTGGTGGGTGACCACACTTTGCATGCGGACTTGGTAGTTCTTCCTATACGTGATTTTGATGTGATTCTTGGCATGGACTGGTTATGTGCTTATCATGCTATAGTTATTTGCCATAGAAGAGGGTTACCTTTATATGCCTTAGGGGTGCTGAGTTTACTTTTGTGGGTGATCATGCTTGAGTGATGTGCACTTTATTTCTGCATTAAGGGCTAGAAAATTCTTGTCTCAAGGGTGTAGGGTTATCTTGCATGCGTAGTTGATAAGAGAAGTCTTCGCCTAACTTAGAAGAGGTCCGGTAGTGTGTGAATTTCCCGACGTGTTTTCTACCGATCATGCTATGCCACCCGATAGAGAGCTAGAATTCTGTATTGAGCTTATTCCGGGGACTTCACCGATTTCTAAGGCACCGTATAGGATGGCACCCGCGGAGCTTAGGGAGTTGAACTTCGGTTGCAAGAACTTCTAGAGATTGGTTTTGTTAAACCAAGTGTGTCTTGCCTTAGGCGCACGGTCTTATTTGTGAGGAAGAAAGATGGGAGTTTGCTTGGTTATGCATAGACTACCGAATTGAATAAGGTGACCGTTAAGAATAAGTATCCTCTACCCCACATCGATGATCTTTTTGACCAACAGTTCAGGGAGGTCTATTGTCTACTCTAAGCTTGATTTGAGATGGGGTTACTACCAATTGAAGGTTAGAGAAGAAGACGTTCCGAAGACGGCTTTTCGCACTAGATATGGGCATTTTGAGTTTGTAGTGATGCCGTTTGGGTTGAATGCGCCCGCGTGTTTATGGATTTGATGAACCGTGTTTTTCACAGTTATCTTGATTGCTTCGTTGTAGTCTTCATTGATGATATCTTAGTGTACTCGAAATCTCGGGAGGAGCACGAGAAACACTTGAGGGTTGTGTTGTCTATTCTTCGGGAGAAGCAACTTTATGCCAAGTTTAGCAAATGTGCCTTTTGGCTTTTGAGGAGTATCTTTCTTAGGGCATATCGTTTCTAGCGCGGGATAGCCGTTGATCCTTCTAAGATTGAGCGGTGACAATTGGAAGAGGCCAAGTTCGGATTCGGGTTCGTAGTTTCTTGGGGTTGGCGGGTTATTACCGAAGGTTTATTGAGGGTTTCTCTAGGATTGTGACTCCTATGACGAGGTTGACACAGAAGAATGTGCCGTTTGTTTGGAACGAGAAATGTGAGTCCAGTTTCCAAGAGCTTAAGAATCGGTTGACATCGGCACCTATTTTGGCTTTGCCTAGTGGAGGAGATAATTTCGTGATTTATAGTGATGCTTCTAAGGAAGGTTTGGGATGTGTTTGATGCGAGTTGTCTATTCACGGCGAAATTACCCGACACCGACATGGAGTTGGCTGCGATTATTTTCGCGTTGCATAAGTGGAAACACTACTTGTATGGGTCTAAGTTTGAGATCTTCACCGACCATAAGAGTTTGAAATACTTGTTTTCTCAAAAAGAATTGAACATGAGACAACGAAGGTGGATGGAAAAGTTAAAGGACCACGATTGTACTATCTTGTATCATCCGGGGAAGGCAAATGTGGTAGCGGATGCCTTGAGTAGAAAGGTTCATATGTCGTGTATGATGGTTAAGGAGTGGAAAATGTTAGAAGACTTGCGAGATTGGAGTCCTAGTGTTCATGATAGAGGTGTAATTTTCGCGAATGTTCGTGCTACGCCAGTCTTGTTTGGGAAAATTAGATAAGAGCAAGGGAATGATCCGGAGTTGAGGAAAATTATCGATGGGTTGGCTGAGAATGTATCGCCTGACTTTGTGGTTAATAGTGATGGTACTTTGACATTTCGAGGCAGAATTTGTGTTCCTTGTAATACTGAATTAAAGAGGTTGGTTCTTGATGAGGCTCATAAGACGAAGTATACCATTCACCCGGGGAGCACAAAGATGTACTTAGATTTGAAAAGGCAGTTTTGGTGGAAGGGTATGAAGAGAGAGATCGCGGAGTATGTGTCTAAGTGTTTGACTTGTCAGCAGGTTAAGGCTGAGCATCAGAGACCTGCAGGATTTCTACAACCATTGGAGATTCCTGAGTGGAAATGGGAGTTCATTACCATGGATTTTGTGACAGGGTTACCGCGCACGCGGAGAGGTTTTAATGCAGTTTGGGTTATAGTCGACAGATTGACTAAGTCTGCTCACTTCATTCCGATAGCTATTACTTATTCGTTGACTCAGTTAGCAGCTTTGTATATTCAGGAGATCGTGAGACTTCATGGCGTACCGGTTAGTATTGTGTCCGACAGAGATCCGAGGTTCACGTCAAGATTTTGGAAGTCGTTGCAGGAAGCTTTGGGGACTAGATTGGACTTCAGTACAGCTTTTCATCCTCAAACGGATGGCCAGTCCGAGCGATTGATTCAGATTTTGGAGGATATGCTGCGAGCTTGTGCCGTGGATTTCAAGGGAAGCTGGGATTCTCACTTACCTTTAGCCGAGTTTGCGTATAATAACAGCTACCAGTCGAGTATCAAGATGGCGCCGTATGAAGCTTTGTATGGGCGTAAGTGTAGATCGCCAATTTGTTGGGACGAAGTTGGAGAGGCAAAACTTTGGGGTTCCGAATTAGTGCAACAGTCGGTTGAGAGCGTGAAGTTGATTAGAGATCGTTTGCGCACCGCTCAAAGTCGACAAAAGAGTTATGCGGACAATCGAAGACGGGATCTTGAATTCCAAGTGGGTGATTACGTGTTCTTGAAGGTAACACCAAGGAGAGGTACTAAGAGGTTCGGCAAGAAAGGGAAGCTTACACCGAGATACATTGGTCCATTTGAGGTTCTTGAGAGAATTGGGACCTTAGCGTATCGAATAGCATTGCCACCTTCACTTTCGGAGACTCATAACGTGTTCCATGTTTCCATGAATATAAATATTCAAAATTGATCATATGAATATGTAAATGAAAGGTTAAAACCTACGACAATTAATAAAATCTACCCGCAAAAAAAACTTTACCATGAAAATTTAGAGTACTAATCAGGTGAAACTTGTTTAAATCAAATGTGATAAAATATATCCTGCAAAAATTGGTAAAAAAAAAACTTTTACCTTGTATAAAGGAGACATTCATTTTAAAATATATCTGATTTTAATTTTTGGCAGAAAAAAAATATAATTTGAATAATTTGAAAGAAATAAAAAATAAGGTAAATATTCAAAATTGACCATGTGAATATGTAATTGAAATATTAAAATTAATGAGAATTGATAAAATCTATCTGCAAAAAAAAAACTTTTACCATGAAAATTTGGAGTCATAATCAAGTGAAACGCGTCTAAATCAAATGTGATAAAATTTATCTCGTATTAACCGATTTTAGCAGCAAAAATAATAATAAAAAAACTTTTAACATTTATAAAGGAGGTACCGGCGTTAAAATCTATCCGGTTTTAATTTTCGGCACCAAAAAATAAGAAAAAAAATAAAATTTACAAGAAGGTGTCACGTCAAAGCACATAAATCATTTAAAACTTTAAACTTTCACTATAAAGTCATCATGTGGTAGCAGTGACTTTTTTTTTAATAATAGTTAATATATAAATAATAGACTATTAATTAATGATTAATAAATATAGATTAGTAGAAGAACAAATAACATAAAATTGGCCCGTTGACAGTTTGTATAAATTAAATAGAAGGAAAATGAAAAGAGATGAAAATTGAAGAGTTTCAGTCAAATTAAACTTGTATAAATTGCATAAGATAAAATCTAGTTCAATTAAGAGATATTTGAAAAAAAAAAACAAAATCCTAAATCTCTATCATAAATTTACTCCTAACACTATATCCTAAATCTATCTTATCAAATTAGTTTTAGGATTTTTTTATCTTATCTAATTAGATTTATAATTTTTATCTTAAACTAATCAATGTTGAAAAAAAGAAAAAAACTTACCATTTCAAAAGTGACACGTGGAAACACCGAATTTTTTTAAAACTTTTAACTTTTCACAGAAAGCCGCCACGTGGCAGTAATGAGTTCTGTTTTAGTAATAATTATAAATTGGATTAATGTGAATAGGAATAGGTTTACAATTGGATTAACGTGAATAAGAATAGGTTTATATATAATTTGATTACCGTTACAATTATAAAACGTGAATAAGAATAGGTTTAGATAAAAACAGTTAAGATTAGATTAAATCCTGACCAGTGATTACCGCCAACTGCCGTTCACACATGCGACATGAGGAGGAAATTACGACCGTAAGATTAAAGTAAAATAATAAATCTCAACCGTTAATTATTCCAAGTCAATTGCACACGTATAAACTGAGATGTATTGTATTATAGTATATTACTCCCTCCGTCCCTAATTTATCGTCCTGGTTGATCCGGCGCACCGTTTAAAAAAAACCTATTTGACGGAATTATTAATATTGGTTTAATGTGTAGTTTCCTTTAAAGCCTATGTGTATGTGGCTCATAATTAAAGTAGGGTGAAAAAGTAAGGGTAAAGTGGTAAACGTGATGTTCTAAAAAGGTAAGTTTCAAAGTGGACAATTATTTTGGGACGGACGAAAAAAGAAAGGAGGACGATAATTTAGGGACGGAGAGAGTATATTTATAACATCAAATATATATATATATATATATATATATATATATATATATATATATATATATATATATATATATATATATTTATTTATTTATTTATTTAAAGTTAGTGAGGAGCATTATGGTTGTGTCACCTCACCATCTTTAGATAAATTTTCATTCTAAAGCATCTATGTGGAAGTTTTAAATTTTTTTGCTTTTCTAGCCATTAGCTAATAATAATACATAATAATAATCAATATGATAAGGGATATTAGTATTAGTATATATAACTTCTTCTATTGTCAATAGTAGAAAACTTATATTTAAAAACTTTTACAACTAACATTACTTTTAACCAATGTGGAATAAAACTCTTCAAGGTGAGATATTACTTCTAATGACTCACTTTTAACAACATACTTTAAGCTTTGATATCTTATTCATTCAAAACTTGATTCGGACAAATAAATGTATCATTTCGATGTTCTTGCCGAATATAACACATTTGCACAATTACGTTTGTTAACAAACAAATGACACGCAAAGAAATTTATGCTTCAAGTTGCACAATTTCTTTCACTAAAAACACTAATTTTTTAATAACTAGTATACTTTAAGTATTGATATATTATTCATCCAAAACTCGATTTGGACAAATAAATATATCATTTCGATGCTCTCACTGAGTAGAACACATTTGCACAATTACCTTCATCAATAAACAAATAACACGTAAAGAAATTCGTGCCTCAAGTTGCACAATTTCTCTCACTAAAAACACTAATTTTTTTTTAACAAGTATTATACTTGAAGTCTTGATATCTTATTATCCAAAACTCGATTTGGACAAATAAATATATTATTTTGATACTCTCACCGAGTAGAACACATTTGGGCAATTACCTTCGCTAACAAACAAATGACACGTAAAGAAATTCGTGCCTCAAGTTGCACAATTTCTTTAACTAAAAATACTAATTTTTCAACAATAGAAAAGATGTATCCCACATTTGTTAGAAATTGATGTTGGTTTTAAAAATACTATTATTAAGTACCAATAGAAGAAATGCATCATATATTGGTTGGAAAGTTATGTTGATTTTCAAAGTCATTTGATAAAAGACTTAACAATTATTACCAATAGAAGATGTATATCTCATATTGGTTAGAAAATGATGTTGAGTTTAAATTATTTTATATAATTACCAATAAAAGAGATGTATAACACATTGTTTAAAAAGAAAATGTTAGATTTTAAAGTCTTTAGACTAAAGACTTTTACTTTTACAAGAGATGTATCTCACATTGTTACAAATTATACTATTATTACCAATAGATGAGATGTATCACACATTGGGTAGAAATTGATGTTTGTATTAAAAAAATAATATTCTTAATTACTAATTGAAAATATGTATCATATATTGGTTAGAAAGTGATATTGGTTTTTAAAGTTTTTTGATAAAAGACTTCTATCATTATTACCAGCTGAAGATGTATATCTCACATTTGTTAAAAAATAATACTCCGTATTGATTTTTAATTATTTTAAATTATATAAAAGACTTACTATTATTAATAATAGAAGATATATATCACACATTTGTTATAAATTGATGTTGGTTTTAAATTACTATTATTATCAATAAAATAGATAAATCTTACATTGGTTAACAAGTGATATTGATTTTAAAAGTCTTTAAATAAAAAGACTTCAACTTTTATCATTAATAAAAGAGAAGAGAAGAGATATATCCCATTATATAGAAAGAGATGTTGGTTTTAGATATTTTTTTTAGATAAAAAACTTCTACTACTATTATCAAATGATGAGATGTATTACACATTAGTTAGAGACACATTAGTAAGAGAGTGATGTAGGCATTAAAAGTCTTTTTTATAAAAGACTTAATACCAATAGAAAAAATATGTATTTCACATTAGTTAGGAAATTTGTAAGTCCAGATGGCAACAGTTAAGGCTAGAGGGGGGGGGTGAATAGCCTTTAAAAACTTTTGGGGATTGATTTGAAAATCATAAAATATTGGCAGAAAACTTTATCTTGTCAAATAACCAAGAGTTGGTCGGTTAGGCGACACTTTAGAAGTTCCTTAGACCAAGTGAGATGATGGGCATCGATACAAGCAAAAAGAAATTTGTTTTGAAGTTTGATCACCGAATATAGAGAAGAAATTCGAATCACAATTTAGCTAAACAAGTAAGCAAACAAGTGTTGTTATCGGCCGACACTTAATCGCTTAATAACTTCTTAAGTGTTAAGTCAAGTTAGCGAGGATGTAAGAAATGGCCGACAATTCGGCTTGAAGTGGTTCACGATAAACCAAGTACGCCCACTACCAAGTTGGTCGACTTGGATTTTTGAAGTGCACTAATTTTATTAAAAATCTAATTGATCTCTAATGGATCGATGTACAACAAAAGACCTAAGTGTTTGGGAGAATGATTGATAAACAATCAAACTCGTGAGACAAAGCTGACCGAAGTTCGAAATAAATTGAAATGAAGTACTCAGTGTTTTGCCTAAACAATAACTAGAAAGAAATTTTCAATGGCAAGTATCTAGCTAAAGTTTTTCGAAGACGAAGACTGAGAGTTTGTAAGTGAAAGTTTCTTGACTTGAAAAATTCTTCAGATTCGTTGTCTTCACCAATGCTTCCAATGGGTATATATAGATAATCTTTGCGCGAGCAACCCGTTAGGAACACATTTGAATTTTGAAAATGTGTTATGTATGCAAGATCACAAAGGATCTTGTGAGATATTATCTGGCAGACATCTATCACAAACACAAAGTGGGAAAGAGTTAGTACTAGAGTATGTTTAAACAAATAAGGAAAGATAAACTCATTCTATAGCAGCGTATAGATCAGCTGAGAAAGTTGGCTGACAAAATAATATTCAGCTAACCAATTATAAGCTACTTGTCCTGGCTGACAATCAAGTGAAATGTTTTTAAGCAAATCTCTTAAATTTTAAGATTCAACAAAATTGATATTGGTTTAAAATGTTTTTAGATAATGCACATCACATTGGTTACAAAGAGATCCACATTATTTAGAAACATATATTGGTTATAAAATTAATAGATAAACGAATTTTTATATTATTATCAATACAAGAGATGTATCGCACATTGTTTACAAATAGATGTTGGTTTCAAAACTATTTAGATAAAATGCTACTACTATTATTATTTTTATGTTATAACCAATAGAAGAGATGTATCCCACATTGTTTAGAAAGAGATGTTGATTTCAAAAGTTTTTATATAAAAGACTATTATTATTACTATAGAAGAATGTATCTCACATTTGTTAGAAATTAATGTTTGTTTTAAAATTACTATCATTACCAATAGAAAAGATGTATACCACATGATTAGAAAGAGATGTTTGTTTTAAAAGTCTTTAGATAAAAATCTTAAACTTTTATTACCAATAGAAATAGAAAAGAAGTATATCACATTATTAGAATATGAAAAATATGTATCTTACATTGTTTAGAAAAATATGTTAATTTTAAAAGTCGTATAGTAAATACTTTTACTCTTATTACCAATAAAAGATATGTATTTCATATTGTTTAAAAATAAATGTTTGTTTAAAAAGTTTTTAGATTAAAGACTTTTTGTTACAAATAGAATAGATGCATGTATCTCACATTGGTTACAACGTATTCTACTATTATATATTATCAATAGAAAAGATGTATCACACATTAGTTATAAATTAATGTTGGTTTTAAAAATACTATTATTACCAATAGAATAGATGTATCATACATTTGACATAAGGCAATGTTTGTTTTTAAAGTCTTTAGATATAAGACTTCTACAATTATTATCAATATAATATGTATGTCTCACATTGATTAGAAAATGATGTTGATTTTAATTTTAGATAAAAGACTTTTACTATTATTAGTAATAGAAGAGATATCCTACATTTGTTAACAAAATTATGTTGATTTTAAAAGTCTTTAGATAATAAACTTTTACTTTTATCATTAATATAATAGAAGAGATGTATATCACATTATTTAGGAAGATATGTTGGTTATAAAATTTTTAAAATAAAAGACTTCTACTATTATTACCAAATGAGAATATGTATTACACATTGATTAGAGAATGATGCTGATTTTAAAAATCTACAATTATTAGCAATAGGAGAGAAGTATTTCCTATTAGTTATAAAAGTGATATTTATTTAAAAAGTTTTTAGATGATGTTTCTCACATTGGTTACAAAGAAATGTATCTCACATTATTTAGAAATGAGTATTGGTTATAAAACGTCATTAGATAAAGACATCTTTTGTTATTACTAATAGAAAATATGTATCCACGCTGTTTAGAAATGAATGCTGGTTAAAATTTTTTTTATCTACTATTATTGTTACTAATAAAAAATATGTATACCACATGGTTAGAATGTGGTGTTGGTTTTAAAGTCTTTAGATAAAAGACTTAAGCTTTCATTACCAATAAAAATATAAAATAAGTATCTCACGTTGTTTAAAAATGAATTATGATTTTAAAAGTTTTTAACAAAATGACTTCTAGTATTATTATCAAGTTAAATGTTAATTTTAAAAGTGTTTAGATAACAAAAATTACTATTATTATTAATACAAAATATGTATCTTATGTTAACTAGAAACTTTTAGGTAAAAAAATCGTTTAATATTAGTAACAATAGAAAAAAATATATAACTATGGAAGAGATTAACAATCTAATTATAATGTCCAAAAGTTATATTATTATTACAAATATATATATATATATATATACATATATATATATATATATATATATATATATATATATATATATATATATATATCTCATATTGTATCCATACGAAGCACTGACTAAATAATTAGTTTTAAATAATAGCAGGTGAGGGAGAGAGCGTGAAAAACAAGTGGAGGCACGTATTTAGTTTTATCTACAATGGTTGCTCTCCAAACTACTCTTCTAACACCACGTTTTTTGTTCCATTTGCATTTTTTCAACACTCCAAAAAAGAATCCACTCCAACACGCATTCTCAATACAATTCTCTAAAAACCTCAAATTTCAACTAACAAACATAAGAGTATAATTACCAATGCTAATGTGAATGTGAAAGTAAATTAGGGATTACCTAAAATTTATACATTTTTAGAAAAAGAAAAAGTTTCGTCAATACAACTGTGGATATGACGTGTCAACCAATTTTTTTCATACTGTGGATAACGATCTTAATATTTCACATTCTACTTGAGGGTGTGAATACATCTTACTCAACATTGTTTTTAAAAAAAAAAACTCTTTTCTATTGGTTGTTCCTTTATTTTATTTTTTAATTTTTTTATTCAAATTACATTTTAGTGGTGGACGCATTTCACATAAGATCAAATCCACATTTGCATTAAAGAGCTCCATTTTAATTGAATGTAAATGAAGAATTTTTTTTTTGTCAAATATTATTGAGGGTGTTAATTATCAACGGTCACACGGGATAAAATATATGATTGCATTGGTGATGCTCTAACTACAAATATATTTTCCATCTTTTTTATTTTTATTTTTCTACCACAATTGGAATAAAATAGTTTATATTTTAAATTTATATTTTAGTAATTTCAATTAGCTTTCTAAAAATATATGCCTATTAAGGGGATTTATTTTTAAAATTTATATTTTAGTAATTATATTTCTCCATCACAATTGGAATAAATGTTACTCCCTCCGTCCCTAAATTATCGTCATCCTTTCCTTTTTTTCAAAATAATTGTCACTTTGAAACTTACCTTTTAGAACATCACTTTTACCACTTTACCCTTACTTTTTCACTCTACTTTAATTATGGGCCACATATACATGGACATTAATCTACACATTAAACTAATATAAATAATCGTCAATTACTTTTTCTTAAAAATTGACAATTATTTAGGGACGGAGGGAGTATTATTCAATGTAAATAACTCTTCAAATTAGAAGAGTTATTTACTTGATTTTGAAAATAGAGAGTTAGCTTGGATTTTTATTATGGGCTTAATTAGAGTTAAAAATCTTTAAAATAAGTTTTAAAGAGTTCGTGGTTGATTTTGTCTTGGTTATTCCGAAGGAGATAGTGAGGAGGACTGGACTGACTGTAAATTTGGAACAGAACCATCAGTTTTTTGAATCAAATCGGAGGGCATTCCCCATGGCCACTTCCCCCAGTCTCTGTTAATCTTTGAAGTCAAAAGTGGATGACAGGGAGGATTGGTGACCGAGAAGGAGGAGGAAGGTGGTCGGTTGTACGTTCTGACAAAGATCGGGAAATCTCCCACTCGTGAAGGTGAAAGTTTTGTACGTACAAAAGTCACGGTGGAGCCACCCCCTACCCTAGCCTTTCCCGACTCCTAATGACCTGCTTTTTCTGTCTCTTTCCCACTCAAATTTAGAAAGCCAATCACGCATTGATAACGACCGTTTACTGTTGTACTCATATTCTCAACCCCTAGTCTAAGGTCTTTGGAAAACTTCACAAATACACCCCTGCACAACCAAGAATATCTCCTTACGCCTTGGAAACATGTAATATTGTCCATTTGCCCACCTTTACGTAGTTCCATTCATAGAACCAAAAAAAAAAAATTTAATTAAAAAGTACACAACGACTCAATGAGGTTTGGGATTAGAAGAAACTAGAATACTGGTGGCATGGAAAATTATTCATAGGTATTAGATTACT
This sequence comes from Codonopsis lanceolata, assembly GCA_013146195.2. NCBI lineage: Eukaryota > Viridiplantae > Streptophyta > Magnoliopsida > Asterales > Campanulaceae > Codonopsis > Codonopsis lanceolata. The sequence continues at coordinate 135,661,740 of CM028378.1, read as the reverse complement.
ATTTCATCATTTTATGTGGTGATTAAGTAACAATAAAAAGTCACCAATGCGTTCATAAGGTGAAAAACTTTTTGGACATAAAAATAGGTGATTTTTTACTTGCACAATAAAGTAAATCAGATAAATACATGCATATGATGCATTGGCAATTTTGTAAAAATAATTAGGGTGGAAACTGTTAACACCCTTGTATACGGTGAAAAGCGGATATGATCATCTCTTCATGGATGATATTGAGATAATTTGAGGGTAGCAAGAGAATGCATTCCATGTTGAGATAATTTGCTTGCTCGGAAAATTCCAGTACCTCTAATTTGTGTTTGCTGTGAGCAGGAGATTGAGAACTGCTCGCATATATTTATCACATGTTCGTATGCGCAACAATGTTAATTGGGTGGAGGTAAATATTGTAATACCCCAATTCCACATCAGGTAGATGTGGGACTTGTGTTTGATTTATAAGATAGTCATGCACTACTGCTAAGCACCAACATCATCCATGGACTTTTGTGTCGGTTTGTGGTGAGCCTGATGACCCAAGGTGCTGCGTGCTCAGTGGTCCATACACTCAGGTTTGGGCCATTACAAATGGTATCAGAGCGGGTCCCGATCGGAAATGCGGGCCAAAGTGCTACACGGAGCCACCTCTTGATTCCTGTTTGGGTTGTTACAAATGATATCAGAGCGGGTCCCGATCGAAAATACGGATGCCAAAGTGCTACACGGAGTGCTACTCTTGATTCCTGTTTGGGTCGTTACAAATGATATCAGAGCGGGTCCCGATCGGAAATGCGGACGCCAAAGTGCTACACGGAGTGCTACATGGAGCCACCTCTTGATTCCTGCATTGCTTGGAGCCACCTCTTGATTCCTGCATTGCTCGCGGGCCAAAATGCTACATGGAGCCACCTCTTGATTCCTGCATTGCTCATAGGACTTTTGGGTCGGCTTGTGAGAGCATGCAGAGTCGTTTGCACGATGAGTGTCTTACTGTTTGGAAACTTGCAGAGTCGTTTGCACGATGAGTGTCTTACTGTTTGGAGACTTGTCCCTCTAAGGCTCATCCTGTTTTCGCTATAATACTGTGGAGCATATGGAGGCATAGAAATAACAATTTGTGGAACAACGTTGACAAACCTGCCCACTTAAGTGTGTCAATGGCAATTGGGTTCCTCCATCAATGGACAAGGGCTCATCTAGTTATGCCACAATCAGTTAGACAAAATTATAGAAATGTGGGTATATTGTGAGATGGGAAAGGCCACCTGCTACTCACTGGAAATGTAATGTTGAAGCATCAGTCTTTACTGAGCATGAGATGATCGGTTTTGCGGTTGTTCTTCGAGATTCCAATGAAGATTTTATTGCTTGCAGGTTAGCAAAACAAAGTGGGATCCCAGAGGTGAGAGAAGCTAATGCTCTTACGTTGCTAAGTGCCCTTCAATGGGTTCTCTCTAGAGCTACAAAATGTTATCTTTGAAACAGACCGCAAGAATGTGGTTGATGCAATTATAGGTGGTGTAGCCAATAATTATGAGTTTAAAAGCATTGTGGCCAGCTATCGAGAAATAGTTAAGAATAGAAGTTTATTTCACGTAGTATATGCAGGACAACGAGCGAACATAGTTACTCTTATATTGACTCGAGTAACCATTTCGTATGTTAGTCCTACTACTTTTCTTGATATTTCAGATTATATCAAGGATATAATGGTGATAGATTGTATTGCCCATTTGGAGCATTAATTAATGTTATTTCTTTCGAGTTCAAAAAAAAATAAATAAATCCCATTTTTATATACATGAGGAACTACGTTTGCGAAGAAAATAGAATGTATAGAATATATATTAAGTTATTAATAGCTCCATCCTAATAATTAATCAAAAACAAAGCGTGAGGGCCTACTTCCACCCACCACATGGGTTGACAAACAGCCTTCCATATTGAAACGATAAAAAAAAATTAAAAAAATATATATATTTGAAGGACCACTAATTAAGTTTAATGTTCTGAACAATTTTTGTCACTCTCTTTAGTTTTACTACATTATTTAAAGAACACGAATGCTGATATGAAAATAGACATTTGTGAAGTGTGGGATCCGGATTGGATTTTGAATAAAGTGAAAAAATTTAGATGATTACTAATAGTAATTTATGATTATACGTCTCCTATAGAATCGTTTTATTGGTCTTAATTCGTAAAACGAAGCTTCATTTTCTTACAATTCAACCCAGTAATAAATAACAAATAGTAATTCGGATAAGCATAATTTATTTTATAATAAGTATTCAAAATATCATCTCACACAAATTTTTACCGCAATTTATATAAAATTAAGATAACTGATCAATACCACAGTTGATTGGCCTTTTCCACTCCAACTAGGGTAACTTCCATCAAGATCCTTTAATCTGTATGTAGCAAACTCAAGCAAGGTCAATGTTAGAACAAGTTTTGTTAATTGTTTGAGCTCATCTCATTCTAATACAGACAATGACAGCCACAGTCCAACTAGCCCTTGATCAAGGTGCACCACAAGTCCGGATCCATGGGGGACGGGCTGGACCAGGACCTGTACACTCAAATCAAGAATTGATCAATTAAACCACACACCTTAAATGAATTAATGTGACACGAGATGTCAAGAGAATAAAGTGAAATTTTCCCCACCAATTTCATTTCAACACATTCATTCCAGATCCCAATATTGATCCATCGAGGAACAACAGACCCGGCAACCTATAACATGGTCTATTTAAATATGTTAAAAACTAGTACTAGTAATTAAAGTAAAGTAGCACCACAAGTTTACAAAATTTATTGAATTTCTTAGTTATTACTTATTAGCCCAAATGAGATGACTAATTTCTTTGATCTGGAAAGTACCAACAAAGAGTTGGGGCTTGATCAACCGAAAAAATGTTGCACGACTCTTCGGAACTCGTAACCAAACACTGCTCTTCCATCTTCACCTGTTGTTGCTGATAACCTTTTGTTAAAACAGGCCTCGAGTCCAAAAACTGTGAGTAGTTCATGGACGAAAAATCAAATCTTGGAGAAGTGAAAGCAGGTGGTGAGATTAGCAATTGGTCATTGATGAGATTACTGGTATTATCTTCATTTAAAATTCCACTTGAATCACTATCCGATGACCCATCCTTCAACTCCACAACCCCATTGATTTGTTCCAAATTTAAGCATTCGTGATACACTTCATGGTTGGTCTTGGCAGGTTCAGGTTCACCACAGAGCTCAATTGAATATGAAGACTCAGAGTTCTTTGAGACATTGTTCTGTGATCCCCAAAACACAGTTTTTCCTTGCTATGAAATGAGCGTGTCTTTGTTTTTTCCTCTGAAACCTTAGCTTTTAGCTCTTTCAACTGCAATTCAAACACCAATAAATTAAGGTCGTGTTTGATTCAAATTGAATTTTTCGATAAGAAAGAAAGAGATTTTAAAAAATCTACTCACCCGTGAAGCTAAATTTTCTTTCTCCTGCTCCAACTCTTGGAAATTGAGCTTAAGGGCTTCATAATTGTTCTTGAGAAATGTATAATCTCTTTCGAGTTGCTTGGTTTTCCAGCGGGCGCGACGATTTTGGAACCAAATTGCAACTTGTCGCGGTTGCAGGCCTAATTCTTGTGCCACTTTGAGCTTTCTCTCAGGGTCAAGCTTGTTATCGACTTCGAAAATCTTCTCCAGTGACTTTACTTGATGATTGCTTAGTCTCCGTTTCTTTTCACTGCCTTGCCCAGATTCTTCAATACTGTCTTCTTCATCTAGACCCTCCAACATTGCCTGGAATTCCCTACTGTATCCAGAGTTGTCGTTTGGGTTTACCTCCCCTGTATTAACAAGAAATGAAAATAGTTTAATCTTTACCCCCAAAAAGTTATTCAAAGCAAGTAAGCAACAACCAAACTCAAACTGACGAACTCTGTGTTAACAAGAAAAGTGATTTTTATTTTTTTTCAAACTACATAAACAACAAACTTGTGAAGGTAAATAAAATTCTTGAGTAATGTACTTTTGGGAGCTGGGGAAACTCAACATTGGTACCATTCGGATACACCCATGGAAATTTCTTTAGATTTCTTGGGTTTTAATTCTTGTAGCAGCCAAACATAGGATTTTAGAACGTGAAATTTGAAGAACGAAAGAGTTTGTCTAAATTGAAGCACCAAAGTTTGTAGTAGTATGTGTGAGCTAGGAATGAAGTTACAAAACTAAAAGGTTCAACATTTTAATGAATTTTTGCTGTGGGAAGCCAAACATTGAGGTTTAGAAAGATGATACAGAAAAACATAAATCTTCTTTTATGAGGCTAAAATTCTTAGTTATTTACCTTGAGAAGGATAGAGCAAAGCCGTTAAAGAATCATTGCAGCTGAACCTCTTCATAATTGTAATCGAAAAGGGGCCACACCCTTGAAGAAAATCTCAACTTATGATGATGAGACCCTTTATTTCTTAATTGGGCATTCCAATCTCTGTCTTGTAATTTGAGAGAGCTCTGATGCGCAAAAATCAGGTATGAATACGAATATGAATGAGTTGGAAGCTAGAAAAGGATAAACCAGAGTAATGGCAAAGGGTGTACGGATAAGGAGGAGCTGGAAATTGGAATTGCTTGCTTTAAGCACACCTAAATAGTGATATCATGAAATTTTGACTACTTATGTACTCTCTACCTCAGCTCTGAAACGCAAATATAATTCATATATATGTTGCAGTGAGGGAGACTGTAAATTACCCACTTCACCACCATATGTATGCAAAATCACAGTGATTGCATGTGTGTGTGTGAGAGAGAGAGAGAGAGAGAGAGGGAGAGAGAGAGAGAGAGAGAGAAGATGAGGATGTGAAAATGAAAATGGACAATGCACACTCAAGTAAAATTTGATTCAACCTTTATAAACCCAAGCCAAGAGTCCGCAACTTATCTGATAAGGTCTTTAAATTTTAACTTGTGAATTAATTTGTCATAGGGCTCTCGATTGGAAGGGTCAAATAGATATGGGTAGGGTTGAAACAGATAACTGATCGTGATCTGTTACGACTCAAATATTAAATGGTTTGAAATGAATTGGATCGAAACTGGTGACGGGTTAAAACGAGTCGACCATTCTTATCCCGTATTTTTCACCAAAAAACATATATTTATATAGCAAAAAAAAATATATGTCGAAATGGGTTGGGTCGAAACGGGTAACGACCCTGTTTTGACCCATGAAAATTTTCACACCGGGTTGGATCGGGTGATTTTCAAGTCGGCTTGGGTGGGTTAACGGGTTTTGGGTTGAAATTATCAACCCTAATTTGTCATTTAATTGGTTAAGTCTCTTGCAAGACGGTTTTACAAATTTTAATTCCTAAAATAGAACTCACTCTCTCAAAGCTTAACCTACCAACACACGGTAGATCGGGTAAAATATTATGCTTTACAAAAAAAAAAAATCGTAAGATCGTCTTATTTGAGTGTTATGCCCGAACTTACTTGTTGAACTTAGACAACGAAGGGCATCTTAGTGGTTTGATGCTTCCCCAACACCAAACTGGCTATAGGTTCGAGTCACCAAGAGAATAAGTGGCAAACCACTATTGATCCTCTTTAAAAAAAAGAAAAAAAATACTTGTTGAACTCATAACCTCACTTAGTCACTTTCTATAATATTGTCAAAAAGACGCAAATCGGTAGTATTTGTTATTGTTGATTCACTACAACTATGCATGTTCAGTCACTAAACAATAGAGTGACAAATCATTGTTGGGGCTAATTATACCAAAAAATCCACTCTCTACATCCTATTTTTAGTAATGTACAGAACAAGGTACAATACCTCAATACAAGAAATAGAATGTAGAGACTGGATTTTGAGGTGTAATTAGCCTCCACAATCATTAATTGCCAACAATATTTTTGTGCCTAATTTTTTAAAATTTATCGTGCCCTTAGGTATAAAATATAAGGTTATTTGATTGTTAATAAAAACATTAATTGGGTCTTTCGTTACAGCGGATTGTCGCAAGAAACGCACGGGTTGTATAAGACCTAATAAGGTTCAAGAGGAAGGGCACAAGGATACTGATAACGGGGAGGTCTGTACGAGGGTGTACATATCGAGGAGACTCTAAAGACTAAGGAAGGTACTGCCCCCAACCCTGCTAATCAACAATGGGTGCCAAACAGGAAAAATGTGGCCACTAAAAGGGGCTCAGGATCGAATGTCAAAACGACGATTGAAATGGTCGATGAGGTTACTAGAAAGGTGGATTTTAATTTAACTAAAGAGCAGTCCCCACGGGTGGATGCTCATGTTGCAAGGGAGGACGTTCAGGCTGATGTCGGGGTATCTCTCAAGGATACCACATGGGCAAGTGTAAAGGATACGGTTGCGCACACTTCTCAAAATGTGTTTGTTGTGCTATCAGACTTGGGGGACTCTGAAGATACCAATGATTTTGACACTGGGAATGGTAAGTGTGATGATGTTAGAGCAGGCAGTGATGGTGGGTTTCTAAGTTCATGGGCTAAGGATGATTTGGCTCCATTAATGAAGGAAAAACTTAAGCTATCTAGGTCCTTCTCTTTTGATGATTTAAAGGATTTTCATCCATTCAAGGAGAGTATATTAACTTTTCGAAAGTTCATTAAGAAAGTGAAGGATCAATCTTTTGCCCAGAAAAATAAGAGATCGACTAGGGCCGTTTCTAGGGCTCAATAATTCCTTTACCCCTTTTTTTCTCATATCGATCCTTTTATGGAATGCTCGGGGAGTTGGTAATAATGAAACGGTTGATTATATTAGGCTTCTTAAACGCCAACATAAGCCTGCTTTGTTCGTCATTTTAGAGCCTAAAATTGTTGGAGAACGGCTCAAAACTTTCGCTAAGAAGCTCGTATATAAACTGTTGGAAATTGGAGGCCCAAATCAGAAGTTGTGGCAGCCTTTCATAAGTCTCCCTAAGCCCAAACAGCTTGGCCCAACTCCAGTGTAGCTTGTCCCTTGTGCAACCTGGCCCAATCATTAGTGCATCCCGTCCTTTGTTGAGTGCAACCCTGTTTCTCCTTTGCAGTTTAGCGGAGGGGCTCTTTTGGAATTGTTGGTTTGTTTGTGTTGTCCCTGTTTGTGACCTGCTGCAACCGCCCTATTTAAGTCTGCTTCCCCTTCGTCATTTGCGCAGTGAGTGAGGCCTTGGCTGAGAGCAGAGTATGTGCAGGTAGGATACCCAGTGGTAGCCGTGCTCCCTTCTCTCTCTTCTCTGTCATTCTGTCCCCTTAGATTTAGGTTGGATTTCCCCCTCCGTCATATAATCTTTGGTGAGATTACAAGTTTGAGGGTTACCTAAATATAGCCATTCTTCAGTCGAGTGTTGCTGTGAGGGACAGACCTGGTTCTTGTAGTTTCTTTGTGAGCGTGCTGTGAGTTGAGTAAATTGAGAGAAAGCCTAGTTTTGGGTCACGGATTACTGGGTTGGTTAAGCTATCTTCTCCGATCACCTCTTCGTTCTTGGTTGCCGTAGTGGGTCGAGTCTAAGCTTGTGGTTTTGACCTTGGTGACAGTGGGCTGGTTCATGTTGGTCTCATTGGTGGATATGGTCGATGAGAGGGTGTTTGAGCCGACGAGAGCATAGTCGAGGTCCCTGACCGATTACGGCAAGTCGTGTTCTGGAACACGGCGTGTGATTGCTCTCGTCTGTGGCTTCGTTGTTTTATTCAGTTGTTATTTCATTATGTTATTTCAACTGCTTATGCTTATTGCCTGGTTTTCTGTTTGTACTCCGATTACTGCTTCTATTCTGCTCTGTTTATTTCGTTGATCTCCACAGTGTAGTTTACTCTCTGTTTTAGTCCATAACAGTTAGTAAACTACAAGGGCTGTGTATCCAGTATTTACTGCTTTATAGACCCTAGTGATTAAAATGTTACCCCTTTCCCAGGTTTTAATTGAGAGAATGGTTATTCTATGTTATCCGCAATTTTAATATTGGTCTGTAATATTTACTGGTTACTCTGATTTCTGTATTGGGACGGATCCTGGCTATTCTGTGTAGTGGTACAATTACACAACATAAACATTCTATGCAATGTAATCCAATTAATTCGCATATATGGTTGATGTGGGATAAGAATTTGAATGTGTCGTTTATTCAAGCAACCTCGCAGTCTGTTACAGTTCGTTTACATGCTGATAATTCTTTTAATGTTGTTGCTACTTTTGTATATGCCAAATGTAGTAGGCGTGAAAGATAGGAGTTGTGGGAAGAGTTATCAAGGAGTACGGTTGCGCAATCAAATCATTGGTTAGTTGGTGGTGACTTCAATGATATTATGCACTCGTCGAACAAAATGGGAGGTGCTCTTTGTGATTTTTTGAGTATGCGGGACTTTTTCGATTTTACTCAACAAACTGGTTTGGTTGATGTTGGTTTTCAAGGTAGTATGTTTACTTGGTGCAATAATCAGGACGGGGCTGCTAGAATATGGTAGAGAATTGATCGTGTTTTTGTGAATGGGGAGTATAAATCGTCACAACCTAATGTTAAAGTTGAGCATTTATGTAGGGTTCTGTCGGACCACTCTCCGTTATTGATTACATTATCTTTAGTAGTTAAACCTATGGCTGCCTTTCGCTTCCAGCGTATGTGGCTTGACCACTTGAGTTTCATGGAGTTTGTTCGCAGCACTTGGGAGGATCCTGTGGAGGATTCAGCTATGGCAGTTCTGCATCGGAAGCTTCATGTTTTACGTGACAAACTTTGGAAGTGGAATTGGACGGTCTTTGGTCATGTTCAGCGTCAATTGGCAAAGAGTCAGGATGATATTTTAAGACTCGAGGTTGAGCTGCATATAGCTTACCTTGTTAGTAAAACTGATTTGTGTAAGTTACTGAAGTGGGATGTCGGGTTAGTGCAGCAAAAATCTAGACAACAATAGTTGTGTGATGGAGAACGAAATACCTCCTTTTTCCATGCTAGCATTAAAGATCGGGTGGTGATGAATAATGTTAAAATCCAACTAGCGGATGGAAGTTGGGTTACTGAGAACCAAGAAATTGGTGGCATGGCTGTCCAGTTTTTAATGATTTGTTTACTTCTACTCGTCCAGCTATTTCAGATGATCTTTTTATGAATTTCCCATACAATATCAGTGATTTGGATAATGTTAGCTTTCAATATGTTCCGAAGGAAGAGGAGATTTGGCAGGCGGTTAAGCTTTTGAATCCAGACAGTGCTATCGGGTCAAATGGTTTTACAGTGTGGTTCTACCAAGGTTGTTGGTCCATTATAAAGGAGAACGTAATTGCAGTTGTTCAAGATTTTTTTCGAGGCTCCTAGCTCCATCGAGGTGTTTCGTTTACTACTGTGGTGCTTATTCCAAAAATTGCAAAGCCTATTGGTTTGGGTGTCCTTAGACTTATTAGTCTTTGTAATTTCACCTGCAAGATTATATCTCGTGTTATGGCTTCCCGGATTACTGCTTTTCTCCCCATTATTTTATCCTTGAAGTAGTCGGGATTTGTGAAGGGTCGTACCTTTCAAGACAATATAGTGATGGCGCATGAGCTCATTAATAAACTTGATACTAAGGTGGGTGGGGAAATGTGGTTTTCAAGTTGGATATGTCGTGTATGACAGGTTGGAGTGGCCTTTCCTTCTTAGGGCTTTGAAAGTTTTTTGGTTTTGATGAGAATAGCTGTGATTTGATTTATCGGCTTGTGAGTACTATTGGGTGTACCTTTAAGGTTAACGGGGATTGTTTTGGTTACTTTAACTCTTCGAGGCGATCCTTTATCTCTATCGTTGTTTGTGTTTGCCCAGGAGGTTTTATCTATTAATCGTAATCGTGTTATGATGGATGGTAGAATTCTGGCATATGCTCATGGCTGAGGGGGCATCCCTATATCTCATCTTTTGTATGCTGACGACATGCTGATTTTCAGTAACTCTAGTAAGAAATCTATTCTGGCTTTGAAATCGGTTCTGTCAAAGTATGAACTAGCCTCGGGGCAGCTCATTAATCTCAATAAAAATGGGTTTTACGTGCCAAAAAAAAATGTTCTCTGAGGAAGGCCCATTTGATTTCTCATTGGTTTGGGTGTAATCAACATTTTCTTCCAGTTAAATATCTTGGCATTCTTTTGTTCAAAGGGAGGATAAAGCAGTGTTACTTTGAGGATATTGAGTTATGGATCACTAGGAGGATTAGTGATTGGAAGGCTAACTTGTTATCATTCGGTGCTAAACTTGTGCTTTTGAAGGCGGTTCTCAATAGTATTCTCATGTATTCTCTTATTGTTCTTAAAATGTCGAAAGTAGTCAGTCGCAGAATTGAAAGGGCAATGTCTAATTTTTTTATGGGACTCAATAGGAGAATGCAGGGCTCATTGGATTCCTTGGGATGTGGTGTGTCGTACCCTGGAGGAAGGGGGTCTAGGTATTCGTTCCTTGCATCATGCTATGGCGTCTTTACATGCAAAGTTGGCTTGGTCTATTCGTCAAGGGGAGAGTCTGTTGGCCCGATTTTTTACGACTAAGTATGGGATTGTTGATGGTGGATTTAATTCGGCTGCCTCGTCTCATGTTTGGAGAGCAATATTAGAGCAAATGCTGAGGGTGGATGAGAGCTCTCGATGGATTTGAGGTTCAGGGGAAGTGAGTTTTTGGTCTGCTAATTGGTGCGGTGAGGTCTTACCAGGCCCTCTTCCAGTTGATGCTACCATGCGCGTTTGTGATGCAATTAATCACTTAGAGGATTTTCTTCCTGTGATTCCTGTTGGGTTACATGAAATTATTCAAAGTATTATTTTACAACCAACAACTAAAGATAGGTTCGTTTGCACGTTAACTACTACCAGGAAATTTTCCACCGCTGCATTCTGGACTCATTACCGATCTACGCATCCCAAATTATCATGGGCCATGAAGATTTTGAAGCCTTGGATTCCATTGAAGGTTAGTGGCTTTGTTTAGAGATTGTTAAATGGTGCTCTTCCGGTTGATTTAATGTTACATAGGAAGCATATTAGTCTGGTATCTAAGTGTGTTTGCTGCATCGCCTGGCATAATAGAGAATCGCTAGAGCATTTGTTTCTGCACTCGGAGTTGGCTCATTTTTTGTGGGATAAGTTCATTGCCCCTCTTAATAAGGTTAACCGTTATATTTCTTTCCGGTATTTGCTTGATATTTGGGTGGATGGGGAGTCCACTAGGAAACAACTTGGCGCTTTACAGTAGGCATTTACTGTTTGGTTTGTTGGGAAATTTGGAAGTTTCGATGCTCTGTAATCTTTGAAGGCAATATGTTACATTACGATGGGATTTTTGCTAAAGTGATTCGGGGGTTGAATGATATGAGGTTCATTTATCGTCCTCGTAGCGATTTAGATCCGAGGGGGGTTAGAGTCATCCAGCACTTTGGCCTGCCAATTAATCAAATGGATGTGCATGGTGATTTTTGGTTGTGTTGGGATTGCCCGGCCTTGGGGATTTTCAAGTTGAACACAGATGGTTCTATTATTGATGGTCGATAATATGGTTCGTGTTTTTTCTCATTTTTATGGGACTAGTACTAATATGATGGCTGAGATCTTGGCGCTCTGGGATGGTCTTCATCTATCTCGTGCTCTAAATTTAGTTCAAGTTGTTGTAGAAACTGATTCCAAGGTTGTTGTTATGGGTATTCATGGGGTTAATCAATTCCCTTGGGGGTATGTTTGCATGTTGCGGATGTGTCAAAATTTGTTGGGTGAATATTCTTTAGTGCATGTTTTTCGTGAAAAGAATGGTGTGGCTAATCGTTTGGCTGCGGAGGGTCATATTCATATGGAGAATTGTTTGTTTACATTGATTAGAGATCTTCCTAGTATGGTTAGTCATGCTTCTAGATAGGATAGTTTGAGTTTGTATAATTATCATAGATGACTTGCCATCTTTTGGTTTAAAGGTAAGGCTCATGTGTCCTCCTGGTCTCGGGTAAGGCTGGTTGTCTCCCTCCTTGTATGTTTTTATTCCTTTATGTTTTAATAAATTCTGGGCGGCCACCCTGCTTTCTCCAAAAAAATTTTGCTATTTAATACTCCTTGTTTTTAAAAACTATGTTATGCATAATAATCTCCTGTTTATTTTTTATTTCTTAGGATTATGAAGTAAAGGAAATATATAAAAGGAATTGTTGAATAAAAGAATGCCTTTTTTTTTCTTTTCTTTTGGGTTTTAAAAAATAAGAGTGCTTGCTGTTATAGAAACTTTGAGCAATTATTTTTATTTTTCTACTCATTTATCAAAATATAATAATATAGAACCCTAGGTTATTTCACCTGTCACGTTAATATTTTCTCTGTTTTAGGCAAAAAGTTCCTTTTAAAAATCAATTTTTTGTAAGAAAATGATATTTATAGTAGTTCATTAATAATAAAATAACATTTTTATTTCTTAAAATTTAAAAATAGATTCTTTAAATAAAACAATCTAAAATAAAATGATGAAAATTTTACCCAAAACTGAGGAAGTATAATAGTATAATATAGACCTATAAAATTGTGTGGCTTGCCTAGCTACAACAAGCTATCTTCAATTATTATGTTGTCCACCAGCGTAAACAGTTTTCATAGAAATTTTCAAAGAAAAAAAGTACGTACTACAACTATTATATATTCCTTCCTTAATAAGAAAAGTTTCCTTTTACACTTTAAATATTTTTAAAATAAATATAAAAAATAAGTAAAAACCTACACTTCTCTAAGCTAATAATAATTCCTTCAATGATTTATAGGGAATGTTATCAAGAATTTATTATTAATACCAAAAAGTATTTAATTTAGTGCATATATAGCAATAATTTCTCCTTTTGTTTATAGGATGAGTAGTAGTATAGTATTTTTAGAGAATGAAAAATAAAAAAACGGTGGGAATGCAAGATAGGGTAGATAGGTGAGTCCAGGCTGTTACAAAGGGAGGGGTGGTGGGTGAGATCAGAGAATACAACCTTACCTTTCCCTTCTGTCAAAAACTGAAATCTGCAACCTACCTCACATGGTGTGTTCTTCTTTTCTGTTTTATTCTCTCTCTCTCTCTCTCTCTCTCTCTCTCTCTCTCTCTCTCTCTCTCTATATATATATATATATATATATATATATATAATTATATATATATATTTATTAGTTACTCTCTCTGTCTCTAAATTATTGTCCTAATTGATTCAGTATACGGATTAAGAATAAAACAATTCACTTGATTATTTATATTGGTTTAATATGTAATTTCCTTTAAAGCACATGTATATATATGACTCATAATTAATAATATATAATAAAAAATAAGAATAAAATGATAAATATAATATTTTAAAAAGATAAATTTTAAACTAAATAATTATTTTAAGATGGAAAAAAAATGACGATAATTTAGAGAAAGTATATATTATATATACACGTATATGTAGAGATCCAAATGTAACCAATTTTGGAGGATGATGTGAATGCGATGAGCCCTAACATATGTCACGTCACATGGGGTGTGCAACAAAACTTCAATGGTTTTTCCCTATTCCTTTGAGGCTGCTACATGGAAAATACTTCATGCATGGTACCGTTTTGATTGATTGCTCTTTTGGAAAAAAATCAAATACAAACAAATTGTTATTAACACTTTTTTTTTTTGCGCATAATATTATCTAGTGAAATGGAAGTCTTAATATACTACCTCGTTTTATTCTCTTCATTTCCTTTTTTTACCCGTTTTAAAATAATTATCCTTTTAAAAAAAATAATTTTATCATTTTATCTTTATTTTTTCTACATAATTTAATTATGGTTACATACTCAAAGACATTAAAGAAAACTACACATTTCATAAATATTTATAATAAAATTAATTACTTTTTTCTTAAACGATGTACGAATTAAAGATGACTATTATTTGAAAATAGATAGAGTATTATTTTAGTCGGTCTTTAGAGTGTTAATTGCTATTCTTTTTTCTTTGAGTAACTTTTTTATCCATCGATGATACAAAATCTTTTTTTAACACAAGCAGTTTTGGAACATAATACGTATCACTCATAATTTTTGTCTTAATTTTTTTAGATATTAGTTTGTCACGTGTCATGTTCTAGAGACCACTTGTGTAAAATACACTCTACAATATATGCCCGTGGATGAAAACCTTATCATTTTGAAAGGTTCGTAAAGAATGAATGGTCGTGGAGAGAAAAGAAAAGAAAAATAAATAATTATGGGGGCTTAGCATTAAAATGAAGTGAAACAAAGATAAATAAAAGTATACTCCGTCTATTTCAAAATTATTGTTCTGTTTGAGCAGGCATACGGATTGAAAAAATATAATTGACTTGATTATTAATATTGATTTAATGTGTAGTTTTCTTTAAAGCTCATCTATATGTGGTCTATAATTAAACTATAATAAAATAATAAGGATAAAGTGGTAAAAATATTGTTTTAAAAGAGAAAATTTCACACATAATAATTATTTTTAGATGAATAAAAAAGAAAAATATGACAATAGTTTTTTTTAAAGTGATGTAATTAATTATAAATAATGGTGAGACCACTAAAAAGTTGTAAAATAAGTTTACGATAAAAATTTGTAAAAAGATGAGTACTTTGCTTTTGATGTAACTACCGATGTATAATGCACAAAAAGTTTACACCAAAGATGCCACGTCAAAATGAAATCGTGCCACTCTTTTTTAAATTGTCCAAACTACCCCTAATTGTAATCCACAATTACCACTTGAAAAACAATCACTTATATATGATACTAAGATCTTCTTGTCGTCATAAGACGCGCCATTGAAATTTATCAATAAATGAAACCAATACTGTGAAAATAAACTACTAAAAATATTACGAAGTATTTTCTTAAAAAATATTGACTTTCAAGCGGAGCCTCTTTCCCTGGAACAGAGGGATTAATTAAAAATTTGTATACGAAATTGCGGCCGGACAAAAAGAGCAGACAAAAATATATTGTGGAAATTAACTACTAAAAATATTATTTTCTTAAAAAAATTGACTTTCAAACGGGGCTAATAAAAAGTTTGTATACGAAATTGCGGCCGGACAAAACGGGCCCGACAAAAATTAAATTACTTAAGTTAATTACGATAACAGTTAAAAAGAAAAAAAATTCAAATTACAAAACTTACGTTTTTTTAATTTGTATATGAAATTACGGGTCGGAAAAAAATTTAATTGATTAAATTAATTACGATAACAATTAAAAAGAAAAAAATACAAATACAAACTTTCGCAATCATAAAACTGTAAAACTATAAAACCGTAATATCTTAGTAAAAGAGTAAATGTAAAATAATAATGTAGTCATTTCGCAAATGTGAGAGCTGAGAGAAATAAGGACCGTTGGATCACCGTAAAACAGTAAATCTTGACCCCTTTGTATGACAAATCAATTGTAAGCGTGTAACATTGAGCTGTAGTGTATTATAGATTGGTTTCTGAGTCGTATGAATTATAGTACTCTTGTCCGTGCCGATGGCACGGCGCTAGTTTGAAAATTTATCAATAAATGAAGCAGATATCGTAGAAATGAACTACTAAAAATATTATTTTCTTAAAAAAAATTGACTTTCAAACGGGGTCTCTTTTCCCGGAACGGAGGGATTAATTAATAATTTGTATACGAAATTGTGAGCCAAACAAAACGGGCCGGACAAAAAGTAAATTGCTTAAGTTAATTACGATAATAGTTAAAAAGAAAAAAATAAATATTTCAAATTACAAAACTTACGTTTTTTAAAATTTTTTTGTAAATTTGTATACGAAAATACGGGTCGGAACAAAATTAAATTGATTAAGTTAATTACGATAACAATTAAAAAAATAACAAATACAAATATTTGCAACCATAAAACTGTAAAACTGTAAAATATTAACTGTAAAATCATAATATCTCAGTAAAAGAGTAACTAATTTTCGTAAATAACAGTAAAATATTAAATGTAAAATAATAACTACAGACCGTCTTGTAAACCATAATATTTCAATAATTTTCGCAGTAATAAAATAAGGATGGAAAAAAACGTGATAAAAACGGTTGAGATTGTGAGATTAAACGTGACAAAGAGACATTTTTTATATTTTCTTTTAAATTTACACGTGACCCATAATTAGCACGATGAAAGGTATTGATAAAAATGATAAAAATACTTTTTCTAAAATGAAAAGAAAACAGAAACCCGGAGGACAGTAATTTTGAATTTATATATTGAACCCGCTCATCTATTGTTAAAACTGTAACGTCGCGGAGCCCAAAAGATTAGGCAAACACGCCTGTGGATGAAGGATAGCAGTACTTAAAGCTAACTAAAGTAAAGATTATCTGAAATGACAAAATTGCTTGTCAACCCCAAATTAATCCCATCTATCAGTTGGATCGTTTTCAAATGGCTAAGAAAGAGTTGTATGTTATGAAAGTGACTGGAGATAGATTGAAATCGTAGTGGGAGTTGGAATCGTAGAGGGAGAGGGGGACATAAAGGGATAAGGGTTGTGTGGGAATAAATTATAACTGTTTGATATAAGTAAAAAATAATAAATCTCGCTTTATCTCTACTATATATATATATATATATATATATATATATATATATATATATATATATATATATATATATATATATATATATATATATAATAACAAGGGTATATTTATCCCTCCAAAATCACACTTTTAAATTTTTGATTTTTAAGTTATAATTCCACTATTTCTTTCTCATATCTTTTCTCTTCCGGTTGTATTTCTCTTTCTCTTTCCTGTCTTCTACATATTTTCTCTATTATCACCATTATCTCCTCTCTTTAATTATGTTTAATTTTTCTCTCTTTAAACAAAAAAAAATAGTGATTAAAACAAAAATATAAAAAGTTATTAAAAGAAAAATAATTTATGGAACAAGCCACTATAAAAATATAAGTTACAGAATTAACAAAATAAAAATTATTTAATACGGAGATTAGTAAAATAAAATAATTCACAGAACAAAAGTTTTTAAAAAATTCTTATGAAAAAAAGTAAAACAAAAATATGTTATTAAAATAAAAATATTTGATAGATCAAAAATAATAGTTACGGAGTCAATAAAACAAAAACAATTTAAACTGAAGTTACTAAAATAATTTCGTTATTTTTTATTTTAGCTTATGTCATTGTACTTTGATCAATTTTTACATTTTGTTAATGTACTGTACTAATTTTCGAGCAAAATTGACAGTGTACTTTAAAAGATAGATGCAAATTCACCATTATCACTAATTTTCCAATTTTTTCACAGAATTAATTTCAGTTGTCTTCCCTAAGATTTTTTAAAATGTACGAAGATACTTTATGATATTTGAAGTTAAAAATTAAATGATTTTATGGTTCTTAAATTATCAGATTTTTTTCTTTTAGAGGTTAAAAACATATTTTATGAAAAAAAGAGGAAAAAATTAATGAAATATAAAAATACAAATAAGAATGAAATATATATTTCCTCAATAAAAAGGAAAGAGAAAAACATCAATAATACAATAGCACTTATTAGCTCACACACAATTGACAAAAGCTATTTACTGACTCAGATTAAATCATGTTCACACATTAATATTTATTAAAAATAAATATATAAATAATAATAATTTTTAATAACTTATTGAATTATTGAAAAAAAATAAAATTTTAAATAAATTAGTAAAAATTATTTAACAAGTTAATAATAATTATTAAATAAAATATTTAACACATAAATCATTATGTAGAAAAAAAGTTGTTCTTATAAAAAAGAGAATTATTCATAATATTTTTAACACATCACAATTTTCATGATGGCTATTATAGGTTGAATTTAAAAAAATTATTTTTTGTAATCTTATCTTTGTAATTCCAATTATAACCGATTTTGAAAAAAATTAATAAAAAAATAAGTTAGAATTTTAGTTAATTCTCTTTACGAATTAATTACATTCAATGAATGAGTGTTAACCACTAGGTTTAATGTTTAACTTTTTTCAAATTTTATTAATTAGTCAGATTTCTTTTAAACTTATTATATTTTATTATTATTATATTTTTATTATATGATTCATTATGACAAAATGTACATATTAATTAATTTAAATATTTTTCTCTTATTTTTTATTTAGACAACATGTATTTTCTTCTTATGTCTCATTTCAAACTTTCACCCAACTCTAGCCAAAATTTCCCATGTCCTCCAATCCAATTCTATTTCGCCTTCTCTCCTCCACTCTGACGTCTCCCTCTCTTGAGAAAGGGGGAAAATAGAACTGGGTTTCAGAAAATAAGAGAGAGCGAGAGATGCTTTTCGATGTCAGATAAGGGTACAATTTTCAGATCTGGGTTCAATGTTGAAAACATAATTGCGTTTTCAGATTTGGGTTTTAGAAAACAAATATGCGTTTTGGCGATGGTGACCGTAGTGCCTGATACGGAGTGGTTGATGATGGAGATGTTACTAGAGTGAGTAAGGTGGCAATGGTAGCGATGAAATTCGCAGCGGTGAAGGCCAAGCGTGATGATAGAGGCTGCTATGGAGGTGAATGTGGCTGGAGGTTGTTACGGTGGACGCAGTGAAGGTGGTGGTCGTAGGTGGTTGGGAGAGAAAGAGGACGATGACTAATTAGTGAGAGAGAAAGTGGCACCAATGGTTGAGAGGTGGTGGCATCCATGGTTGAATACAAGGGACAAGAGTTGGAATGAGGAAGAAAATGGTGTAAAAATTAGATTTTGCTAAATACAACAATACCATCATTTTTTGTTAGGCAATTTACCACCGAAACTTTCATTTAAGCGAACCCATTTTTTGGATGACCGTTAGATTTCACTGTTAAGTCATGTTAAATGTTTATTTTACCCCTTTAAATATCAATAAAGAAACAATTATATTTAAAAAGGGGTCAAACTGTAAATAATATAATTTGGGGGTTAAAGATCTGTTCATCTTCTCTCTTTCTCTCTCACACAAACACAGATCTGTCGTGAGAAACACAGACTGCTTTGAAACTCACCCACGATCTGCCTCGAAACTCACCCACCTGCATTGCTCCAAACCAACAACCCACTAAATTCATAGCTCCCACACTCACCGACACCGCCGTCGCCGACACTTGGAATACTACCAAATCGAACCCACTTGATCTAGAACCTTGACTGAATCGAACCCACTTGGAATACTACCGTAAAAGTAGTTATTTTTCAGAGAAAGAACTGCTAAATTAGACAAAGTCGTTAGATTCTTCCTGAGCTTCCCGCCAATGCATTGTGAAAGATTGAGAAATTCAAGATTCCTAAGTCCTCCAACGAGCTCCTAAGCTCGCCGAGATCAAGTTGTTGGAGAAATCAAGTAACCGGAGACCGGCCGCTATAAAGAGACGAAGGAATAGACCCGTTGATGGAGTTGTTTGACAAGTCAACGCTCAGGTGCCGGATAAGGTCGAGATCGCGGGAATGGAGGCGAAGAAGTCGAGAATCGGGAGAGACAAGGCGGTAACGCGTAGATTGCGCCGAATGCCGTCGGGTGCACCGCAACGACGCCGCATCATGAACATGGTGTCTGGCCTGAGTAACTCACTATCAAGAACACCAAACGTCACCGAGAACGTAGTATTTGAAAGAGAGCAAAAAACCCCATCTGTAGTGAGCCCAATGGAATGGTTCAACAGAAGTAGAAGAAGAAATGCAAGAAATTTCGACCATGAATGGAGACGATCAAAGTCTGATAAACTCATGGTTTCTCACAGCAACACACCAACATCTCTGTGTGTGTGTGCGTGAGAGAGAGAGAGAGAGAGCGAGTATTAACTGAGATTTATGAGACATAGGGAGGGGAGGGAGGAGGGGCCATGTGAGAGGGGACACAGCTCACCAGAAACAAAACTTCTTCACCAATATACTCTGTGCTCCATTTTTATTAGATTATGCATATGAATCTTCACGACCAGATCTGTATTTGTGTAAGAGAGAAAGAGAGAAGATGAACAGATCTTTAACCCCTAAATTATATTATTTACAGTTTGACCCCTTTTTTAAATATAATTGTTCTTCTATTGATATTTATAGGGGTAAAATAGACATATAACATGACTTAACGGCAAAATCTAACGGTCATCCAAAAAATGGGCTCGCTTGCAACAGAATAAAAGTAGGGTGGCCAAAATAGATGAACCAAAGTTTCGGTGGCCGAATTGCAATAAGGTCCAAAGTTGGGTGGCCCATTTGTATGTTTTGCATTTTTTGTTATGCAATTACTACAATAGATTTAATTAGTAATTTTGTCAATTTGAAAAAAAGATTGCACGAACAAAATTACCTTTCAGAATGCATCACATCAAATACACGTGGTTGGACTTAACATTAGAAAATAAATAGAATTGGATGAAATGACCTATCCCACGAAAAAAAATTAGTACATGGAGCAAAAATTCAAAAAATTTAATTTAAGGATCATAACCGAGAAACCCAAATTTTAAAGGGATCATTTGTGTTGTTTACCCTTTAAAAAACCTTAGGAGAGACGACTGAAATTAATTCCGTTAAAAATTGAGTAACAATTAGTAATAGTGGCAAAATTGCATCTGTCTTTAAAAGTATAATGACAATTTCGCTTGAAAAATAGTATAGCGGCAAAATATAAAAATTCATTAAAGTATAGTGGTCAAATTCACCATTTTTCCTATGATAAAAGCATCACCCATGCAAATATGAATGTGGAAAAAATTAAGTATCACTTAGGATTTGCATTGTTTAAAAGAAAACAAAAAACTCTTTCATGCAACCATTGATAAACGTTATGGATACGACGTGTCAACCATTTTTTTTTCTTCATATTCTCTATATGAATGCCAAGTTTTCACATTCTAGTTGATGATGTGAATACATTCTAATCGGTATGCATTTTTCTTGTCAAAAACTCTTTTCGATTGGTTTGACCCTTTTCTTTTATATTTAAATTTTTTAGCAAATTTTATTTTAGTGGTGTAATGTACGCCACATAAGATCGAATCAATGATTGTTGAAAATGTCTCTTTAATTGAATGTAAATAAAGAAAAAAAAATATTTCACATACGATTTAGAGGTTAGTTATCTACGACCAGGTGCATTTGTATACTAGAAAAAGTTATGAATATGCAATAACAGCTCATAAATATTACTCCCTCCGTCCCTAAATTATCGTCCTCCTTTCCTTTTTCGTCCGTCCCAAAATAATTGTCCACTTTGAAACTTATCTTTTTAGAACATCACTTTTACCACTTTACCCTTACTTTTCACTCTACTTTAATTATGGGCCACATATACATGGACATTAATGGAAACTACACATTAAACCAATATAAATAATCAAGTCAATTACTTTTTCTTAAACTGTGCACCGGGTCAAGCAGGACAATTATTTAGGGACGGAGGGAGTAAATAGTAGTATATCAAACACTTTTGGGACGTAGAGTGTAACCTGTTTAGGGACTTTAATCAAAAGGTAACTTTTGGGATAAGTTTATGTGATTCATTTCGTTTCTAATTGAATCCTTTCCTTTGTTGGAACCTTTTCAGTTTTCAAGTAATACCTCAAAGAAGGCCCAGCCGAAATTTTTAAATAAAAAACAGACAAACAACAAACACGTTGTAAATGAAATATGAATGTGGAAAACTGTGTGTGTGTGAAGTAAAGTGGTCCCAAAAACAATGGCGGCCAACGTTGATTGGCTTTCCCTAAAAGCTATTTTGGCATGGAACTCAACTGATTATTGACTTTAACGTTATTTCGGGGCCATCTCTTTATAAATTTATGATTTATCTCTTCTTCATAAAAATGTTGGTAACAACCACAAGACGGTGTCGTATCCTTCCAACAGGTTGAACATCCGTAGGTCGGCTATGACAAACTCGTTTGTTCGAATTGGTACGGTGGAAGGCGATTTGGTCAAGCGGGCTCTCGTGACGTTGATTTGGCCTTCTTCTCACCAGCAAAAAAGGCGTACCTCATTTCATCCGAGGCCTAGCCGGCTATTCATCATGTCCAAAACAGAAGATTTATGATAGATGATAAATTTATGTGCATTGACCAGTCAATTCTTCAGAAACCGTTATTTTCACCTAAAGTTCTGACTTTGACGATGGGCTCATGCAATTACAGCGATTGACAGATGCGGTGACACCAGATCCCGGCGAATCGGTGATTAGAGAGATCGGAACAAACTTTTTTTTATATTCCAGTGACCGAAAGCCCTAAAGGACCTAAAATGTCTTTATGTGATGTATATAGATATAGATAAAGATTATATAATATCAGTTGCTGCCATTAATGGCTAATCAAGCAGCTTCAAGCATCTAAATTCCTATATCCTTTAAAAATAAATGAAGAAAATGAGTAAATTAATTACCTCTGCATGTGAGATGCACATGTTAACTTTCTGTTAGTTTTCTAGCACTCGTTAGGGCTAGGGTGCAAAATGGAATAATTTGCAATGTCAGCTATGATTATGATACAAATCTTAGGTTCGGTACCATTTTAGGATTTGGTGGAAACTTTAGGGTGTTTTTCGTATTTTGACCTACAATTAATTATTTTTGTTCTTAAACGATGTGCTGAATCAAAAAGAATGATTTTTTTTTTTTTAATCAGGTTGAATCATGGGGTAGTAGTTCCGGTCCCTCATTGCTACTATCAGGAAAATCGCGAGATGTGCCCGAAATGACAAGGTTTGAGAACAAGAATCGATAACACATACAAGGTCCAACCTCGAAGAAAGCAAAGTGCTTCCACCAAGATCGAACCCACGCCGCACGCCTCCAAAGATCTTATGTCCTTCCTTTTACCACTCTCTACGGGGACAAAAAAAGAATGATTATTTGAAAACACAAAGTGTCCAGTAAAATACAAAAATGAATAAGAGTTAGATCACTATTTATCTATTCATCATATTGATAGATATCGTGTTACCTCCTATTACGACAAGACTGGTACCAAACGTTTGAAGAAATTAACAAACTTCCTGAAGAAAAAAGAAGAGAAAGAAAGACTTGTTGTGATCGAACTCTCTTGCCTTTATCATCGATTCATTGTAGTGGTTCAACTTTTGACTATCCCCAATTGAAGCACTAGGGGTATAGTAGGAAATGGAACAAACCAAATCTGTAAACAAAAGTGGAGATTAAGATAGATACTATTGAATCCAAGGTCGGCCCAACATTTATAAACAATTAAAACGAACTCTAAATGATATTTTTTAAGCAAATGCTAAGGTATCGTTTGGAAGTCAGGATTAAAATCAGATATGATTAATAAATCGAGTTGTTTGATACTTGGTATACAATAGATGGTCGGGACTAATAGCACGAGTTATCTGAATAAACTCATTATCCCCTCATTATTAATACCAAGGGGAAGGGTGGTATAATTAGCGCCCTCACTAAAAAAAATTATGATTAACATTTGTAATCTCAAAACTATCTCAGATATACAAGTGAGGATTAATAACGAGGACACTAATAATACTGGAATTAATAATACGGAGTACTATTTATCCTTATCTGATTACCAAACAAGCCCTAAAGGTTTTATTAATAATTATTATATTTTTATTTAAAGTTTATCTATCGTGCTTTTTAGGATGCAAAATCTTTTATTAACTTTTTGTAATCGATTTCATTTATCAATTCTTTTTCCATCAATAATAAAGCTAGTTCACTTAATTTTTGTTGAGACATTGTCTATTTTAGATGAGATTTTATATATTTTAGTTTTGAAAACATTTTTTCTACCGAAATAACAGTTACGGGAATCGTTTACATTAGCGGTATACGCATTTGGAAAATAATCAAGTCCTATTATTTAGTAATAAGTATGTCAATTGGTGCATCATCTTTCATTTGTATAATTTCTCTTATAATTTTTAGTTCCGTAAATAAATCTAATCTGTTAATATCATAATTATCATTATGTTTTAATGAACATTTTAGATTAATACAATTTTCTTTTAAATTTTTGGTTATTAGATCCTCTGCTTTGTTCGTAATTGTGAATCTCTATTATAAAATTCAAGATTGATTATAGATTTATAGGAAACTGAGGTGACGATGATGAACCTTATTTTTTACTTAATTAATAACTCAATGTTTAACTAACATGTGTTAAATTTCAATCCTATTTTTTAAAAAAAGAAAAGAAAACATATTAGGTAAAAGCTAGGGCTGCCATCCATACACAAGTCGTTCTGCTTTTACTTCTTCACCGACGATGACATCCCATTTTTTTGCTTTTTCACCGGCGCCGATGATCGACAATGACGATGACATCTCTTTCGACATATCTTTAGGTCTCTCCCTCTCTCCATTCACACCACTAGTGTGTAACCCGTGCTTTGCACTGGTAGTTTTTATTTTCTCAATAAATTTATTAAATACTCCCTCCGTCCCCAAATTATTGTTATGCTTTCATTTTTTGTCAGTTCCAAAATAATTGTCTTGTTTGAAACTTTTCTTTTTAGGATAACATTTTTTCCACTTTACTTTATTTTTTTTATCCTACTTTAATTATGGACCACATACACATGTGTTTTTAAAGTAAACTACACATCAAACTAATATTAATAATCGAGTTAAATATATTTTATTAAACCGTGCACCAAATCCACCAAAACAATAATTTAGGGACGGAGGGAATATATGACATACTTATTTTATAAGATAAGATATATATAATATGATATAAATATATTAATTGAAACATGAATGGTATGTTAATGTCATTTAATAATAAATTAAATTGCAAAAAAACTTACAAATCGGTAAAATGAAGTTTAAAAGGTTGTCAATTAAGAAAGTAATTGATTATGTTCACTTTATTATTATTATTATTACTCAAATAAAAAGTAAATGATTAATAATTGTTATGATTACATGAATTATTGTTACAATACCCTTAATTATTATCTCTAATGAATGCAATTGATGGTCATTTTAATGTCATATTAATAACATAATGAGAACCAAATTATTGTTCTTCTTCCTCCCCTCCTTCTCAATCTAAAGACCATTTGCATTTCCATTTCCATATGATTCAATATTTTTTTACAAGTTGTTGCACGTCAACTATTGTATCGATCTTGGCATGATCAATCCATGTGTATATATTTTTCTACTTGTGAAATGACTTTGTGTTTGACTTCAGTTTTTTCCTTGTATTAGTTCAAAATTTAAAAAAAAAAGGTAAATCAAGTATACTTGTTATTTTATATAAAATACATACATTTGGTAGTAATGCTTTCAAGCAATAGTATTTAAACAAGTATATAGAGATTTTAATTTATTAAAAGTATTTTAAGGTTACTACACAATAAATCAAACCCAAGAAATTGTATACCAAAATTTAAATTTAAATAAAAAAACTAAAATGATCAAATACCAAAATCAAGAGCAAAATAAGAAACCAATTTGTATCGAGTAGCATATTAGATTTGAAATCAATACGGTATTGAAAAAAGAAAATAACACAAATAAAATTATAACTAAAAAAGCATTAATGAAAATAAAATAACCATTTTGAAAAAAACAAAAGAAACAATCAATATAAAAACTTGCACAAAACTCTAAACTAAAACTAAAATCGGTGCCAAAACCAAATATTAAAATACGCCAAAATCAATATAATTTTATCTAAATAGAAGCAAATTAAGAAATCAAAAGCTCAATTGAAACAAAGCTACTAATCAAGAACCATAAACCAAAACCGAAACCTAAAAGAAATCTAGGAATCAATTACAAAAAATTAAAACTGAAATCGTATTTAAATCCAAAATAAAATAACAAATTAAAAATAATATTAAAATCATCGGATGAACAAAATGTAATATATCAAATGTCAAATCAAGAGCAAAATAAAAAACCAATTTATATCGAGTAGCAAATATTATATTTTGAATTCAATATGGAATCGAAGAAAGAAAATAACACAAATAAAATTATAACTAAAAAATAATTAATAAAAATAAAATTATTGTTTCTCATTGTATCTTAATTTGCATTTGCTCATTCATTACTATAGGTTCTATACTTTATCGCCATCGTCGGCACCGATGTCCTCGGCCTTCCTTACACCTTCATGTGCACTGACTGACTCATGATCTTCTCCATCGCCGTCCTCACCTACCATTGCATGATGCTCCTCATTGACACCCACAAAAAGCTCGAATCCCCTCTCAAACGTTCAAAGATTGCTTATTTCGACGATCTCGGCTTTGGTGTCTGTGGTGGTCGCTTCGTTGTTGACGCCATGATTGTCCTCTCTCAAGCAGGCTTTTGCGTCGGTTACTTGATATTCATCGATAATACTCTCGGTAATTTGTTCAGTTCCTCTTCTTCCTCTCAATTGCTTGTTAATTTGTGTTTGAACCCTACTATTCTAGGAATTTCCACCAAAATCTTTTACATTTGGAGATGTTTCCCTTCTAGTTAGGGTTGGAATTGTAAGCACGAAAGCTACTTTGAAGGGATTTCGTGCTGCTTGGCTTACATTGATGCTTGAAAACGATATGGCTACTATTACAGAAACCAAAAGATGGGTAAAAGTAGTCATTGATCTGTAGGAGCAAGACTTTTGAAGAGTTAAATTAAATGCTGAGTTTGGGACATATGAAGGGGAAGGCTATTTATAAAATAAATAAAAATGAATACATGAATCGTGAAGGAGAGGAGGAATAGTTTGAGGAGTTTGTCTAGGAATTGTGATTAATATTAACCCATGTTAGTTAAACATTGAGTTAGTAATTAAGTAAAAAATGGGGTTCATCAACGCCACCTCAACTTCCACATCATTAAGTGTATTTGTTGTTTCTCTTTGTATCTTGGATTTGCATTTTCTTATACATTACTTTAAGTTCTATACTTAGTGGCTAAATGGGTTGCGTACCAGTTAGCGTGGCAACTATGTATAGAACTTTACCTTTAGAATAGTTTTTTTAGACTTCACAAGTTTCAGCTGTCCTTACCAGAAGACTACGACAAAGGCTTCATCAGCAACCTTCACCAGCAGACCTTGTCTGCCTTCGAACAGCAGTATGACGTGTTCGCGGGATATCCAGCTCAACACTTAATAATAGGATTATTAATTCATATATTTATACAATATCAGTTTGAATTAATCCATCAATCGATTGACTCCTGGATTCAAGGAACACGACTTTCCAGCTTTTCCCAAAAATGAAGATTTTTGCCTCCTGAACAAGACAGAGCAAGTATACAGTCTAACACAAATAGACAGTACCAACTACTGCAGGTCTGCAACTCTGTTTGTCTTCCACCTGCTCACTCCAGTACCTGTTCCTCTCCATACCTCTATCAATTCCAGTTGAAGACAAAGTCAACCAATAACTCTTTGCATTTAATGCATCCAACCTAATAGAGTTGTTACTCACTTTGTCTTCTCCAATGGTCTCAAGAATGCTTCGATATAAATTCTGCCATTAAAGACTTGAAATATAGGACTCTTCAAAAAGTAAATGCTCTGAACTTATTCAACAACAACAAGTAATCTTTCTCAGTGCATTCAAGAGATCATAAACTGATCAACGAAGTCCTCAACAACAATAAGAAGATATGCACATTTATTGCTACTCATTTACTTTTTCTTGTTGTATTCATTTATTATTATTCAACATAGTGAATATTTTGTTTTCCCATATATTCACTTCCCCAACCTCAAACACAAGTCAAATATTTTATACACGATCTATTAGAGATTTCTGTAACAGAACTAGTCGAAAACATAGTGCACTTTCAAATCCAAGGTTGACTGCTTTGGTGGTGGACGTAGTACTTTTTATAGTACGAACCATCTCAAAATACCTGTAATGCAGTTAACTATTAGCAGCCCTAGTTAACCGAACAAGTACTTACGAGCTTTAGCAGCAACCCTAGTTAACCGAACATTCTGGAATGCAGTTAGAGACCTTAATCCTGATAGTGCTCCTGGGTCTAACGGGTTTAATAGATGGTTTTTTCAAGGTCTTGGGATATCATTAAAGCAGATGTTTTGGCTGAGATTCATGAATTTTTTCAGGGCTCTCCGTTACACAGGGGTATGTCGACTACCACCATTGTCTTGATTCATAAGGTTGATAATCTAAATGGCTTAAGTGACTTATGCTCGATAAGTCTTTGAAATTTCTCTTGAAAGATTATCTCGAGGATTCTGGCCACCCGTTTGTCTAGTCTCCTTCCTCGGGTGATCTCTTTGGAGCAATCTGGTTTTTTTGAAGGCTGGAACATCCAGGAAAATATGCTTCTGGCCCATGAATTAGTCCAGAAAATCGATAGGAAAATTCGGGGTGGCAATGTGATCTTCAAACTCAATATGTCTAAAGCCTACGATCGTTTGGAATGAAATTTCCTTCTCAGGACTCTTGCGGCTTTTGGTTTTAGCCTGAGCATTTGCAACTTCATTCAAAATCTTCTTGATAATATTTGGTACTCTTTGAGGATCAACGTGGAATCGTTTGGTATTTTCAAATCTTCCCGTGGTGTGCGACAGGGAGATCCTTTGTCTCCTTTGTTTTTTATTATGGCTTAGGAAGTGCTTTCTTATAACATCAACCGGGCTATGCAAGAGGGCTGGTTAGTCCTTATAATCATGGGCATGATGGCATTGTTGTCCCTCATCTTCTTTATGCCGACAATATGCTTCTTTTCTGTAATGGTGGGAAATCTTCAATCTTAGGCCTCCGCAAAGTTTTATCTTCTTATGAACAGGGCTCATGGCAGCTTATCAATGTGCACAAGAGTGGCTTTTACGTTTCTAGGCATTGTACTACGCATCGTGGTTCTCAGATAGCTACTTGGTCGGGTTGTACGTAACGGTTTTGGCCGATGAAGTATCTTGGCATTCCTTTGTTTAAAGGTAGGATGCGCAGGGTTTATTTTGAAGATCTAGAGGCTCGTGTGGTCAATAGGATTAATGGATGGATGGCGAGGTTGTTGTCATTCGGCACAAAGCTTACCCTCATTAAATCAGTCATGTGTAGCATTCCAATTTACTCGATGGCTGCTCTTCCAATCCCCAAGTCTGTCCTCCATCGTATTGAATGTAAATTGGCTGATTTTTTATGGAGTGTGAATCGGGAGCAAGGTACTCATTGGGCTGCGTGGAAGAGGATCTGCAAGCCTTTCGATGAAGGTGGTTTGGGTATTCATCCTCTCAACGAAGCCATGGACTCTTTACATGCAAATCTTGCTTGGCGTGCTTTAAATGGTGATAGCCTTTGGGCCAGATTTTGTTGGGATAAATATAAGGGACAGTTTGGCTTTGTGATGACTCAGTCGTCTTCTCACCCGTGGAAGGCTATTATGGGTCAATTGTGGAGGGTACAACAATGTAGTCGTTGGATTGTGGGTAGAGGCAACATTTCTTTCTGGGATTCCAATTGGTGTGGTGTTCGGTTGGGGGTACTTTACCTATGGATCTTTCTCTCTCAATTCGGGATGCTCTTTTTAATATTGATGATTTTTGCTTATTGGTAGACCCGACTTTGCATGATTCTATGTGGAACGTGCGCTGTGAGGATGATGTGCCGATAAGCTCATCTGTACGCTTTCTTCTTCAGGAGTCTTTCGGTCTTCAAACTTCTATAAGCATTTTAGATTGAGACACCCAGCTGTTAGTTAGGCTAAGAAGATTTGGCAGCCCTGGATTCCTATTAAATTTAGCTGTTTCATTTGGAAACTTTTCCATAATGCTCTTCCAGTTGATTCTAATATCCAGTTACGTCATATTCCAATGGTTTCAAAGTGTGTCTGCTGCTCTATCAGTCCTGATCAAGAATCGGTTCAACACCTTTTTGTTCATTCTGAAATTGCTCAATCTATTTGGACTCGCTTCTCGCATATTTTTCATAAGGGCAAGGGGTGTGCTACTCTACAGCAGCTTTTTTCGAGTTGGTCAAAAGGCCCTCTTCATTGTCAAATTATGGCCTGTCATCTTGGTATTTTTGTGGCTACTTGATGGGAGTTATGGAAAGCTAGGTGCGATGCTACCTTTGAGGGCATTCCTATGCGGATGGATGGCATTTATAGGAGAATTATGGAGGATACTAGGAATATGTTGTATATTTATAAACCTAAGGCTGTTAGTGGTTTTCGAGCTGGTATGGCTTTGCCCTCGGTGTTTGTTCCTATTCAGCCTTTGCCTATTTCGATTGGTAAGTGGGTTAGGTGGATTCCTTCTATTCAGGGTTTCTACAAACTTAACACAGATGGCTCCTCTCGTGATGGTATTTGTACATGAGGAGGTGTTATTAGGGATTCGCAAGGGACTTTTGTCCATGCCTTCTCCAATTATTATAGACATGGGTCTAACATGAAAGCAGAAATTTGGGCTTTAAGAGATGGTTTATCTCTTTGTCACTCTCTTGGCTTGTCTAATGTGATGGTAGAATAAGATTCTCTAGTTGCAGTTAACGTGTTGGTTCATAAGAGTGGTGCTCCTTGGCAATATGTGTATGAGATTAGAGATTGTATTAATTTGTTAGGTGCTTACAGTTTGAAACATATTTTCCATGAGCAAAATAGGGTGGCAAATAGACTGGCAGATGATCCTCATGTTCACCACGATCGCAAGTTCTTTTCCACTTTCTACTCTCTCCCCAGAGCTGTGAAGCAGATGTTTGCTATGGATAATTATGGTTTTTATAGTTTTCGGCATATAATGTCTTAATTTGGATTTTTTATTTCCTTTTTCGAGGTAAGGCTCCTCCGTCCTCCCATTATAAGGGTAAGGCTGGTTGTTCCCCTCTAGTTTGTAATTTTATTTCCATTTATAAAATCTAGCAGGGTGCCGCCCATGTTTTCCAAAAAAAAAAGAATGCTTCGATATAAATTCTGCCATTGAAGACTTGAAATATAGGACACTTCAAAAAGTAAATGCTCTGAACTTATTCAACAACATCAAGTAATCTTTTTCCGTGCATTCAAGAGATCATATACTGTTCAACGAAGTCCACAACAACAGCAAGAAGATCTGTATATTTATTGCTACTCATTTACTTCTTCTTGTTGAATTCATTTATTATTCTTCAACACAGTAAATATTCTGTTTTTCCAGATATTCACTTCCCCACCCTCCAAACACAAGTCAAATATTTTGTATTCGATCCATTAGAGATTTCTGTAATAAAACTAGTAGAAAACATAGTGCACTTTCAAATCCAAGGTTGATTGCTTTGGTGGTGGACGTATTACTCTTTATAGTACGAATCATCTCAAAATGCATGTGTTCGTTGAGTTATCTTATTTACTGCTTGTATTCATTTTTTTGTACTTAACTTATTTTCTTGAGCATCAAACTTGAGTGAACAGCCAAGTCTGCTGGTATTGTTTCACCAGCAGACTTAGTCTGTCTTCCTTACAAGTCTTCCATTACTTCAACCTATTCAATAGGTTGTAAGTACTTGTTTTGGGAACCTTCACGAAAAGTTTTTAAATGTTACTAGGCTATTCAATCCCTCCCCCCTTTCTAGCCTAGTATTGTATCCTTTGGGACTAACAGTATTATTTTAGATACATAACTAGTTATTCCATTAATTAATGATATATTTGAACAAATCTAGTCACAATTACTTGCTCATATTAAGTTGAGTAATAAAGTTACTTTTCTAATTAATTACATTCTAACCTTATTTTGTTGAAACATGAATGTTTAGAATTACTTAAATCCATTAATTAGGCTTTAGAAAATAAAACATCAAGTAATAATCAGTAAGAACTCATAGAGACCCACCTACTAAATTTGGATCACTCTAATAGATATATCTAAGTGAATTGCATGATTAGAATAAGTTAAAAACATTAGTTAGTTGTTAATTAAAGTAAAATTGATTAGACTTTAGCAAGTCTAAAGCTTTTTCAGAAATTCAGCAGGTAGATCTACAATTAATGTTTTACTGCTTTAAACAAAGATAAAATAAACTTAGACTAAGGTAGACAACTCTCACAAGTCTTATTTATTTATCTTTCACGTCTTAATCATCAGCAGCTAGCAACTGATCCCTTTACTTATCAGCCGCAGTTTTCTAAAATGTTTTATTACACCTGTTGATATCTTTATACTTGTTTTCAGCCTCTATGCTTTTATATACTTAAATCTCTATCTGGTGAAAACTATACGCTGTTGGAATAATGCGCTTCAAATTATATAATGACTTTAAATATCTTCAAACTTTGGTTAAAAGTTTTCAAAAACAATATATGTAAAGACGCGTGGTCTTCACTATCTTTTAAAAGCACTTAGCTCAAACAGTCTTTCGTTAATAGATAAATCCATCTTATAAAGCTGAGTCATCAGCAGCTAGCAGCTGCTCATACCAAGTGTGAGTCACCTCTTTAAATGTTACTCTATCTACTTACACTCTATTGATTAAAATACTTAAAACGATTTCTTACATATATTCTATCAAACAGTATTTTAAACAAATGTTTTGAAAAACACTTTGTGTCATTCTCACGTATTTAATTCTTGGTCATCTAATTTCAAACGTTAACCTGTTCAAAAGAAGACTTTTTGTCATTTCATTAAATTAATCTACAGTTTTTCATTATATTAAATATCCTACAGTGTATCATATCTTCTAGCTAA
The DNA here is from genome assembly GCA_013146195.2 of Codonopsis lanceolata. Classification (NCBI taxonomy): domain Eukaryota; kingdom Viridiplantae; phylum Streptophyta; class Magnoliopsida; order Asterales; family Campanulaceae; genus Codonopsis; species Codonopsis lanceolata. The sequence continues at coordinate 135,629,076 of CM028378.1, read as the reverse complement.
ACAAACTTTTTTATTACTACATACTAGAGATATCTACTCTCATTATTTTATGCAAAAAGATATCTAACCTCTATCTATGAATTTATGATCTTATACTAGGTGATATCTCCCGTAGCAAAAATCATCTTCAAGATCTTCGAGCTTTAAACGATAAATTTTATCATCACTCTTCAAAAGATCATCCATGCTTTTTCAAACGACTATTTTCAAGGATCTCTATATAAAGCATTTTGAGCAAGGATTCAAAAGAAGAGAAGAACTGGATCAAAACATTTCTCATATCCCATCAAACAATTCTTTTCTTGAAATTCTCATGGTGGAAGATATGAGAGGATTGAAGGGTTGAAGACTTCATTCATCTACTCATATAATATTCTTTCTTTGATCTTCTTCAACCTGAGACTAGACACTCACATTCTGCCTTTAAGCTATTCCTTCTTTAATGTGTTCCAGTCCTCAAACAATTACTAGATATTCTTTCACATATTATTCTTTTCTAGTTCTTATTTAAATAATCATTGTATTCTTCCTTACTTCTTCCAAATCTTAAAAGAATACTTGATTGTTGTACGAGTATGAATATTACTCAATCATAATTAGGGGGGACAAAATGGGTGTTATAGATAATCATGGGTTAGCCTATTATCCATGGTTATCCATGGATAATAAACTAACTCATGATTATCCATAACACCCATTTTGCCACCCCTAATCATACTCCTCAAACATTGTTTTTGTTGTGCACAGATCTGTTAGTGATTACTTAAAATTTCAATATATTTAGTGCACTTCAAAATCCAAGTTTGACCAACTTGGTAGTGGACATAGTAATTTTTACACTGTGAACCACTCAAAATATCATGTCTTGAATAATTTACTTAATTGTCAAATATATTGTCTTTTAGTTAAGTCATTATACTTCAGTAATCAAAAGAAAACCAAGCCAAACTGATCAGCTGCTGAAAACTTATCTTTTCTGCTGCATCTTTTGAAGGTTTTCAAAATAACCCATAAAGTTTTTAAAAGACTATTCCCCCTAACCTTATTTCGTTGCCAACTGAATTTACAATTATTTTTTTAATGAATAACATAGTTAGAATATTTTTATTTTCACTTTTTATTAAATTCTTAATCAATGAATCTTATGACTAAAGTTATCTTGCATAAACAATAAATTAATATGTTAAAAACGTCATTGTTTACCAAACTTTGAGAAAATGTGTACTTTTTGGTTATTAAAATAAAATTTCAAAAGTGAGATTTAAATGATATAATAGTAAAATAATTTTTTCCAATAGTAAAATAATAGTGAGAAATAATATGGTGAAATTTTAAAACTTTTTGTCTACCAATAAAAATGATTTAACAGTTTAATTATTGACTTGAATGAAACCAATATTCAATATAATACTTAACATATTGTTATTATTGAATTGATTTTTTAGAGTAATACTTTTTAAATTAAATTGAATTATTTATTTTGATGATAAATATCCAATTAATATTCTCTAGAGTTTTGATAGAAAAATGTCTTGATAATATTATTTTTACGAAAATGGAGTATGAGACACGAATCATAAACAAAATTGATTAAACATATTTATTACAAAAAATTACCTTGTTTGTTGAGACTTCAAAAATATTTTGAAAACAAATAAAAAAGAAAAAGAACAACTATCTTGTTTGTTGAGAATTAAAAATTAATTTGGAAATAAAACATATATAGGAATACTTTACTTCAAATGACAAATATAGAAAGGATAATTATGTCCAAAGATGCAATTATTTAATACAATAACTCATGATGTAGTGGATAAGAAAGAAATGTAGCGGAAATAGCCCTTACATATTACTTATTATAATAGTAATTAATAGAATGAGGCTAACCACACCCCAATTTTCTATCTCTGCACCTCATGTATTGCATTGAGATGTTGTACAATAAAGTACATAAGGTATAGAGATAGAAAATTGGAGTGTAGTTAGCATCACTCTAATTAATAAGGACTATTAATGAGTGAATGGAGAAAAACTAAGAGTTACTCTTAACATTTTTAAAAATATTAATATATGTAGTAATTTGGAGAAAATACCAAAAAGTCTTATTAAAATATTTTCATATCCAAAAAGTATCTAATGGGATCCAAAAAATATCCAAAAATCTCAAAAATAATTCTTCTACCAAAAAGTATGAAATCTTAACGTTTCCACCAACATAATTAGGGTATATGAGGTTTTATTTGAAAAAATATATATTTAACTTCAATAGTGTTAATGTTTTATTATTTCGGATAAAATAATAATTCTCCCTCCGTTTTGAATATAAATGTATGTTTTTTTTTGCGAAAAATGTGGGTTAAAACAGATCGACACGTTTCACCCCATTACCTATTCTGACTCAATCCATTCCGGCCCATTTAATATCTGGATTTTAATGGGTCACGACTCATTTTGACCCGAATCACCCAATCGCCAGTCCTAATGTTGATTCTCATTTGTATTTTAGATTTGTATTTGCCCATACTTTACATTAGTTTTTATATTTAGTGGCTAAATGGGCTGTGTACCAATTAACGTGACAACTATGTTTAGAACCTTGCCTTTAGAATTGTTAAAAAGGACTTCACAGCTTTCAGCATTTATCACAAGAAGACTCCAGTAAAACTTCACCAGTTGGCTTCACCAGCAGACCTTGTCTGCCCACGAACAGTTATATGACGTGTTTGAAGAATTAAAGGGAAATCTAGAAATCCACCTCAGTACTTTCGAAAATGATTATTAAATCAGATATTTTAGAATATATGTTTGAAATATATCCTTCATAGTTGACTTTTGGACTTAAAGAAAGTCATCCTAGTTTTTCTGGATACGGCTGGACTTTCCCCTTCGATGATTGCTGAACAAGAGACAGAGCAGATACTGACACAAGACTCTCCAAGGAAAGTACAGACTGTACCAACTCTTGCAGGTCTGCAACGTCTCTTTCTCAGTACATGTTTCACGTCTCCCTCCTCGATCAGTCCTCAATGAAGAAAAGTCAACCCAACTGCTCTTCGCATTTATTGCCTCCAACCTAATCGAGTTGTTACTCTCTTCATCTTCTCCAACGGTTTCAAGAATGCTCTGATATATATATATATATATATATATATATATATATATATATATATATATATATATATATATATATATATATATATATATATATATATATTGCCATTAAAAACTGAAGAAGACATGCTTTGAAACTACTCAACAGCTTTCAAGTTATTATTCTCAGTGCATTTAAGAGATCATAAACTGATCAACGAAACTCTCAACAACAACAAGAAGGCTGCTCATCGTTGTTATTTATTATCTTTTTATTTGTTGTTTTCATTAACTATTCTTTAGCACAGTGAATATTCAGTTTCTCAGATATTCACTACCAACCACCAAACACAAGTCAAATATTTTATACACGATCCATTAGAGATTTCTGTACAAGAACTAGTGGAAAATATAGTGCATTTTCAAATCTAAGGTTGACTCTTTTGGTGGTAGACGTAGTACTCTTTATAATACGAACCATCTCAAAATCACTATGTCTTTCTTTCGCTTATATTTTCTATCTGCTTTCATTAATTTGTTCTTTAACTGAATTCCTTCAAACATCAAACTTAGAAGATCAGTTAGTTAGTATGTATTCCTTACAACTCTTCTACTGCTACTACCTTTTCATAGGCTATTAGCATTTGCAAAAGGGAATCTTCTCGAAAAGTTTTTTAAGTGGAACTAGGCTATTCAATCTCCCCCCCCCCCTTATAGCCTAGTATTGTGTTCTTTGGAACGAACATAATCATCATCATCATCATCACCAGTACTACAACTAAGGTAGTAGTGCTACTACTAATTAATATAACTACCAAAATTTCACAATGGTATAAAGAGTAATTGTTTTGTGATCATTCTGGAATTAATTTTTAAAGAGATTTTTGGTACCGTTTACAGTAATAATGTTGATGATGACAATGATAATAATATGTTTGCTGTAATAATAGTATTATTATTGTAATAATAATAATATTAATAATCAATGTAATTTTTATCATCATTATCATAAACGAAAAGAATATATATGTTTTTATTTAAATAAAAGCTTTTAACATAACGATGTATATGTTATGTTTTTACTTTATAGTATGAAAATTCTAATTTTGAGACTTTGAATATGTGAATTATTTAGTAAGACGGGTTTTTGTATTTTTCCCGAATATTTTTTTCTTGAAGAGTAGCGTCATAGCTTTATCCTTTAATAGCTCTACCCTTGGGCGGTTGGGCCGACTCGATTGAATAGAGGAAAAGAGTTTGACACTTGACTCGATTGAATAGAGGAAAAGAGTTTGACACTTGATCATTTAAGGAGTAATAAAATTATAAAATTTTCATCAACGAGCATAGTAATTTTTTTTTTACACAAATAATCATCGGATCATAATATGTGCTCGTTTGTTGTAGCTTATTTTGAGTGACTTTTAGCTTTTGACTTTTGAAAAGTCATATTTAGAGTGTTTGTTTCAGCTTATAAGCCATAAGCCAATAAATAAAGTACAACACCCTTTATGCATTGAAATGCCAAAGCCAAAAAGCCAAAATTTTAAGCTTTTTTGGTTTTTTTTTTAACACGAAGACAACTATTCATTAATAAATATTTGATTATCTTCATTTTATCCTTTTATGAAATATACATAAAAACATGAATACTAATTTTCAAGTTTTTTTTTTAACAAATAATTATAACGATTCATAATAAGCTTTTCAACAGCTGTAACAAACAGTCTATTATGCAATCAAAAGTCATTCACCATTTATCACCATAAGTCATGTATCACCACAACAAACGAGCCCTATGTATCAATCACAAATCTTATCTTGTTGTCTCTTAGATTGTGATTGGTCATATGTCGTGATCCGTGACAGTGAATTTAATTCTTTAGGGGTGATAGTATGATAGATCTGTAAGTTACGAGTTACATAGTTGTTTGATACGGAGTACTCCCTTCGTTCTAAAATTATTGTCCTGCTCTCAAAATACTTGTCGTGTTTGAAATTTTCTTTTACCATTTTGTTTTTATTTTTTCATTATATTTTAATTATGAGTCACATACACATGTGCTTTAAAATAAATTACACATCAAATTAATATTAATAATTAAATCAAATGTGTTTTCTTAAATCGTGTGTCAAGTCAACCCAAACGATAATTTTGGGATGAAGGGAGTATGTGTTTTCTTAACATAATATATAAGTTAAGTTGTTAAACATTAACTTTGTGAATTACTCCTTCTATTTCGAGCAAAGAGTTCACTATTCTATTTTAAGATGTTTTATTTAAAGAATCAATTTTCAAAAATTAAGAAATAAAGGTGTTTTTTTATTATTAATGAATTATTATAAGTATCATTTTAAAAAATTGACTATCAAATGATGATTTTTTATCGAAAACGAAGGAAGTAAATATAAATAGCTTTATAAGTGGTAATGTGTCAAAACTGTGGAGGAAAATAATGAAAGTAGCAATTATTGTACTACTGTATTGAAGAGGAATCAATAATAAGGTTTGTCTCCCTCAGACTGATCAGTTGAGTCCTATGATTCTACTACACCTTCCCCTTATTACGTACGCATTCTAGCTGATTCCCACACAACCCAGTTATGTTAATTAAATTCAATGATCATATGATTCTCCTTTTGTACCTAGTCTATGTGTTTGTGCATGCGTGCATGTGTCATGTAACACTTTTCATGAAAACTACGTAAACCTTACCATTCCAAAATCTGGTTTTTATCAGTGTACTATGTTGCAAGTTGCAACAAAAACACCACCAACCCAACATTGCCTACTCTCAAGAGCCGTGCAATCTATATATATATATATATATATATATATGGCGGATAAAACAGCTATCAAAGCTATGCTTGTCAATCCGGTAGGTAATTTTGGATCAGGGATTTTGGTTTGTTTTACTTTTTCAAGTGTAATTTTTTTTTACTATTTTTGCTTGTGCTAGTATGCCCAAATTTTTTGGATTTTTTGCAATATGAAATAAATTGAATGAGATAGAGTGAATTAATAAAAGACTATTTTGAAATCACAAATATTTCAGACTATTAAGGAAAATTTTACACACATTTTAAAAAAGAAAAGAAATTAAAATACAAATATTTAAAATTACAAAACTTACGAATGTTTTTTTTTATAAATAAATCTAGGTCAGACAAAAATTAAATTGAGATTCAGTTTATTACAATAACAATTAATTAAGAAACTACAAACTAAATATTAATAATAAAATTAAAATACAAATATTTAAAATTACAAAAATTAATTACAACTCAATGGATACTCGGATAAATTATAAATAATCATCTCATCTATTCAAACGGGGGATGTGGTTAAAAAATGTGTTAGAGGAAAGCATTCAATGTAACTGTAACTGGTTGTGGAAAGGGTACTTAAAATAAAAACCATAGCTGAGGAGTTATTAAATACTTATTGGTTGTCGAAAGGAAATTAATTCAAACAAAACTCATAACTGATGGGTTTATATGTAACTCAGATACTTACGAATTATTCTGGACTACCAGTTGTGTTTGACACAATTCGATCTTGGCCCGTCAGTTAACCTCAGATCTTTTTTTATAATATACTAGTACTCTTGTCCGTGCCGATGGCACGATGCCAGTATATTTCAAATATTTTAAATTACAAAACTTACGATTTTTTTAAAAAAATTTATTTATATACAAAATTGCGTGCATAAAATTGATGGGTTTGGTGGAGGAAAGATTAGCGACCACCAACCATGAATAGTGGGGGAGTTGGAGAGAGAGAGGGGTAGTTACTCAACCGCCGTTCACACATATGAACTCGGGGAGTGATAATGGCCTTAGGATCTCAGTAATGGAATTAATCTCAGCCGCTCTTTATCTCAAGTCAATTATGAGCGTACGACTATAAGCTCTATTGTATTATATTATATTATATACTCCCTCCGTCCCATATAAATATTCCTAGTGAGTAAAACACACGGATTAAGAAATGTAATTAATGATAGGATGTAAAATATGTTGTGCTCTATTTGTACATGTCATTAGGAACATTAGTTATATAGAAAGTAGGAATATATATATATATATAAGCACAACTTATAAATTTACTTAAATTAAATGTGGCAGTTTAAGGTATATTAGAGTTTAAGTCTGATTTGAATTTAACTTAACTCATAGCTCAAATAAGTTGGAGCTGAACCTGATTGCTCAACTCTAGTCAAAGTCAAGTATTGCCCAAGCTCATTTAAGACCTCATTAAGATAAAGTTAAGAGTCGTTTGGTAGTCAAAATTAAGGCATGATAGGATTAATAAGTCAAATTTTAGGATATTTAATAGTAATACCCAATAGACGATCTGAATTAATAATTTGTGTTATCCGAATAAGACACTTTACCCCCTCGCTATGGTATCAAGAAAGAGGATAGTACTATAAGCACCCTCACTAAAAAATACATGTTTAATATTTTTAATTTCAAAACTATCTCCGATATATAATATTGAATTAATAATATTGATTATCTTATATGACTTAAAATTTCAGCTAAGTTTAACCCATTATAACCCTAAATTCAACAAAGTAATGGCGATGATAATTAAAGAGTTAAAATGGAAAAAACTTAAATTGCAATTTTAATAAGAGAAAGAAGAATGGAAGGTGCCCATTATATTATGGCCTCCAGAGCATGGTGCATGTTCCCTCCCATTCAAAGGCACAAGGGAAGGTAGCGTAGCTGACCCGTTAAACACTATAATTAACAAATGAAATTAAAGATGAAGAAAAAAAAAGAAGATTGGGCTCAATGATTTTCGAATATTACTACAAACGGAAATCTTTTGCTTCAAACATAGGGAGCAAGGTTATTGCCAGCTCCCAAATTAATGAATGACTGATTAATTAGAAAATGTTGGTGGGCGGTGGACCCCATCACAGGACTTAAGCTCATAGTTGTCTCCTTCACACTGAATAGGGAATAGGGAATAGGGAATAGGGAATAGGTATGGGATAATGGGATGCATCGAAATTAATTATATTTTCCTCTTTTGGGGGGAAGGAACTAGGAAGGAAGGAATTGCATCACCACAACGAACGGAATGTAATTAAGGTTCCGTGTAATTAGCAGTGAGATTAATAACGAAAAAAACATTAATTAATATAATTAAAGACAAACCTAGAAAACATATTTTCTTTTCTTTTCCTTTCATTCCCCTCCAACGGTCCATTCTTTTGACTTTTTACCACAACTATTAACTATTTTCACTTTTATTATTCAGATTAATATTTTAAATTTTATACTCCCACTGTCATAGGTATCCCATATTGATTTTAGGAATTTGAAAAAGAGAGTTGAAACTATAATTTTTGTTTAATACCCTCAAAGTATTGCACTGTCGAATCAATGGATCTACGTATAATATATTCCCTTCGGTTTGAACAAAGAGTTCCCGTTTAAAAATCATTTTTTTAAGAAAAATATATTTTTAGTATCTCATTAATAATAAAATGATACTTTTATGTATTTATTTTTGAAATTAGACTCTTTAGATAAAATATTTCAAAATGAAATAAAGGATTCTTTGCCCAGAACGGATTGAATACTTTTTGGGGTAAGCTAACCACACACCAACATCTACTCTCTAAACTTCAATTCTATCTACACCCTCAATTTAATCAAATTTCTCACATTACTCTCTACACCCACCTAAACTACCTATTTTACCCTTAACCCCTTTTACCCTTCTACCTATATTCTCTCTCCATCCCTCACCCCACCCAAAAAACAGCATTGATATATCCCTCATTCTTTTTCATCTTCAATCTGGTCAATCTTCATCCGTCTCATCTCTTTTCATAATTTCAAGTTGTTTCTCTTTTCCATCGTCAAAAGCATTGAAAGTTTTAGGGTGAAATCGGGTTTGGTCATTGTTAGCCGCCCACTCCAGTGGATGAGCTGTCGGTTCTTGCCGCATCCTAAATGATTCCGCCCTCAAAAAAATCTGCAAGGAGAGAGAGGATGAAGATGATGAGACGTGAGGGAGATGAGATAAGATGGAAGGAAAGGATGGAGGAAGGGGAGAATAAAGGAAGAGGAAATGGGAGGTTTATTTGATAAATAGATATAATGGCATTTTTTCAATTTTTTATGGGGTGTAGAGAGCATGTTGTGGTGTGTGGTTAGCCTACCCGTTCTTTTTTTTTTATCTCACAAGTAATAATAGTACTATAGATAATTAATAATTTGCTTAAAAATCTTTCTAAAAAAGAAAGGAAACACATATTTTGAAACATCATAAAATAAAATAAAAAACACTTATTATAATTATTTAAATAGAAGGGTGTAGAAAATAAGAGATAATTGTATACTAGCTCTATAATGTGAATAAGATAGTTGAGTTCCAAGTAGAAAATAACAGAGATATAATCCTAGAAGACGTTGTGGAATTTTTTCAATTGTCGTTAGGTTACAACTTGGTAGGTAAAATACATTGATGTATCCTAATTTAATTTGCGAATACACTGGGCTTGTAAAAACTAGATATATGACTTTCAATCTATCTGTATCTTGAGACCCAAACCTGTCAAACAGACCAAGAATAACCGTAAACTAGGCAGGGGCTTTCCCTGCAAAAGCGCTTCGGTGTGATAATCAGTAAACGCACAGTTGAGATAACAATTTGACAGAGTTTCAGTCTATAGACTTGTAAGCATACCTTATCTCTTCTGTCTAAGAGGTTTATATAGCCCTGGCCATGAAGTCCATGATTTGAACCTTAACTGCACGAGCATAAATGACGGATACATTTAAGGCCACGTCTAGAACGTGGGGGAGGATTTCTTGGCATTTAAGTCCCCATGTTGTAGACAACGGTTACCCAATACCTCGAGCAGGCTGATTGTGCTCAATATGAGGTCCTGCTTGCTACACTTTTGGCCCCCGGCTGAGGTTGGGTCCTTACCCACTGAAAGATCATGCCTAAATCAAAGATAAGCACATGCCCTACCCGTAGAAGTAGTATTCACGTGCCGAACACATGACTGTCACTTGGGCCATTTGGGCCTTCCAGTTCAGTGGCCCCCTATTCCTTGTCTGGCGAGTATAGTTGATTGAAGCGAGGAGCATATCTTCTAATTTATGTGGGTACATTTCCTTATTTGACCGCTAAAAGATTTGACTTGTTCAATGAGAGGTTTCGAGGAAACTACTGGAGGGTGCACGAACTTAGACACCTTGATAGTGGATGACAGCCAATGGTGTCAGGAGGGTAGGTGAGTGGACATGCCGCAGGTACCCGCCGTTTGCAAAACTCAGTCTCCATGCGTACCCATTTCTTGAGGTAACATTTAATGTGACGCCTCGTTTCCAACGCCGCACACACAGGTAAGGTAATCATGACCTTTTGCGTTTTTCCCCAATTTTACTTTTTCCATCCGGCTATAAAAAACAAAAAACTTCCTCATTTCATCTTTTTTACAAATCCTAAACTCCCAAAGCATTCCTCTTATTTCTTTCTGTAATTGGCGAAATAAGTTTTGAAACTGCTACAGTAACTATTCCTCAGGCTTCGTCTAATTTGTAATCTTCAAAATCATCAAGTAATTTCTCAATTCAAACCTTTTTTCTGAATTTGATTTCTACCATTTCCATTCTCACCGCTAGAACCCTAACTTTGGGATTCGATGATACTGGCTGGATACATGATGACAAATTGGTTACGATCTGAAATCCCTGATGAAACTTCGGGTGTCTGACATCCATTGAGAAATCTAATAATTTTTGTTGCGTTATCTTTCTCTTTCTGCTTTGTTGACTATCACGATCCCTGCCCTGCTTGGGTTTACGGGTTCTTTACCATTTTCCTGAATTTCACGCACACGAACACACACATAGGTAGGAATCGAGGAATACCTAACTAGTGCCCCGCTCACTGGTTCAATACATAGAACCCTAATTTAGCGTTTTGCATGCCCATCAATAACATTTTTCCGGGCAGGAATTAATGTGTCTTTTCCTCGATTCATGTAGGGTGTCTTCCCGCGAAGAAAGGGGATCTTAGATTAAGGGACATAGTTACGACCATGGAGCTTCATCGGAATCCGAATAAAGCTTTGAGGTTGAAGAGCAAAGTTCCGAGCACACCAGCTCAGAAATCCAAATTGTTGAAATCCTGGGTACCCGTTCTCCTGCTCTTGCTAGCCACCCACCTGGAAGCTCAGATTCTAAAAAGGACAGGTCCTATTGAACCCATTGCAGTAATTGATAACCCTGGAACCGAAGCTGTCGAGCAGGAAACTCTGGCCGAGGACCGAGGTTGGCGAGGATGGAATCGAGGCAATCCTGCGATCTGGCTCACTCTCTCCAAGTACCAGCGCTCCTAGAGAAACGATCCTGTTGCCGAAAAGGAACTCGATTAGGAAGTAACTTAGGACGAGTTCGAAAGTAAAAAAGATATGACGGGGTGGTTCTATTCACTGGGCACAGATCATAAAAACTACCCGGTGAAGGCCTTCGACCTAAATATTGAGCATAATGAACATGCCACCCATGGGGACAAGATGGTTTTTTTCTTTGATTTTTTCTTAGTCGGGCTTAGGTTACCCTTAGACCCCTTCATTTGCAAATTCCTGAATATGACCAACGCGCTCCCGTGTGAGCTGACTCTGACCACCGTCAGATTCCTGGTCGCATACATGGTTGCCTGCAGACTTCTTGGCCATGAACCCGATATGCTCCTTTTTTGCAAACTATACCTCTTCAAGATTGACCAGAAGACCTATCACATTTCCGGCCACTCCAACCCACATTTCTTCAAATTACTAAGTGAGGGCCCAAACAAAGTTGAAGCTTGGGACCAGAGAGTTCTGCATGTGGAATCATAAGTAGGCTGGCCATTTGCTTCATATCTTAGCGAACTGAAAGCACCGACGTACAACCGAGATCAATTCCGGTCCAGTGAGATCAAAATGCTTAGCGGCCTTAAAAAAATTTGGGCGTGAGAGAAGATACAAGCGGGCAGGACTTTGTATTCAACTGGGAAGCCCTAACCAAAAGTGACGTTTATCTACTTCGAGTTGGGATCTGCTACCGTTTAGTTCCCAGTGTGGAACCCCTTGTGGAAACAGGCGAGATTGAACTCCATCCTTATTGGGGAGGCTATTAAAGGATCAAATTTCCTGATGATTGTCATGAGTGTCAACAACTTGGGATGAACTGTACCCTTGCTTACGATGGTTGATCTTCATGCTTTCGTAATTTCTGCTCTTCTTTTTAACTAGCATAACTTTTTTCCATTTTTCATGACTCCTTGTCTTTGACTCCATGTAGCCATGAAGAGATTGAATGATACCAAGAAATTCTTCGAGGCCCAAACTAAGGCCAAAGCTGCCCGAGAGGCTGAGCTAGCGATGAAGAACCCCGCAACCCGTCCAAGGTACCTTTTGTGCCCGCTGCATGGGGTGTTCAACGAAGAGTCGAAGGGACACACCGTACTTCTCATCCTTCTGACCAGATGGACAACCATACCAAGCCTCCTTCTCCTACTAAACTACCCCTCAACGAGCATGCTGAAAAGAAAAAGGCTGCTGAAAACGTCCCCACCGAGAGGAACACTCGGTCCTGCTCGAAAAAAATTGTGCCTAGTCGGGGTACCACCTCTTCTTGGTGAACATTGGTCCCCTCCTTCTAAAGGGACGACTTTCATATGCCACGCACAAGTGTGGATGCGGACATGCTGGTGGAGGAAATAGGCGACGTCCCCTAGATGAAAAAGATCAACCTCCTGGAGAAAGGCAAGTACGGGGCCGTTTCCAGGGAAGGGATTCTCAAAAGAGTTTGCCATCTAGACGTTGCTGCTAGTAATGTCTGAACAACCTCCGGAGTTCTGATCGAAGAGATCGGACCGAGGATGAGCGAGGTAACTCTGAATATCTCACTTATCTGTCTTTAACAAATCTTTGTATGTTTTCATGATCCTGACCATCTTTTGATACAGATGGCTACCAAGTGCTCCCTTCTGTTTGATCGCCTGACTAAAAAGGTTGCCAGTTGCAACTCCCTGACTGCTGAGAAAAATAAGTTGGAGGAGCAAGTCAACTCCTTCCACTCCGAACTCAAGGCCAGTGAGGATGCAGTCATGGCCAAGGCCACCAATCTGTCAAAGGTAGAGGAGGAGAAGAAAACCATTGAGTCTCATCTTGCCTTCGCCAAAAATCTGAGGAGAAGTTGTTAACCGAGCTCGGTGAAGCCAGGTCTAGCACAGCAAAGAGGGAAGAAGTGCTGAGATCAGAGATGAACCGACAAATTACCGAGGAAATAGTGGCCACTGTAGAAGATTTCAAAGCCCCCTCTGTCTTTGACAACCTCATGTACCCCTACTACAATCAAGGCATGAATCACATCCTACAGCAAGCTACCCTCGATAGTCTACCCGAGATTAATCAAGCAATGCTCGCCGGATAGGGGACAGCTTCCCCTTTCGATCTGAAATTTCGTGAGGGCCATTCCCTTGTGCCCTATATCGTGGAGGAACTCAACTTGCTTGCTGATAAGGACACAAAATTGGGACTGCCTACCTAGAATCCACTCGAACTTACGGCCAACAATGTTGCTGACCTCATGACCAAAATATACCGGGCTTAATTGACCTCTATCGATTTGTCTAACCAAACATAAACAGTTGGTGATGAGGTCATAGTGATCGAGGAAGCAGTCAATGGAAGCACGAGCATGGCCGTTGATGATGCCATTCCCCTAGCCTAACACTTTAAACATCTTGGTCTGCGTGCCTCTGCGTGTCTAATACATTTGAACAATTTATTTTATACATGTAATATTTTATTTATGTATAAGGATCACTATGCTTCTGTTTCCGTTTTCAAAATTTGCTCAGGTTTCAACTGTCATCTCGATTCACCGAGCTGAGATGCCAAGCTCACACATAACCACCTAGATTTTAAGCAAAAGCTAGAATCCAAGCTCACTTAACACCTGATACCTTAGAAACAAGCTAAGATCTAAGGTATGGTTTCACTTGTTCAATCGAACTTTTCATAACTCCTGCTCACTTTCATGAGCAAGGACACCAGTTCAATTGGTTCAGCACACCACTTTGGTCTTAGACAAAACTAAGATCCAAACTCGAACACCAACCATTTTCCACGAGCAGAGACGTACCATGCTAATGAAAAAAAGGTATAATTCGAGATAACATTGAACTCAACACAATAACTTTTCAATATGAAGATCAAAACCAGCTCGTTTATTTCTCAGCCATCATACAACCAATCTTACAAACAAGTAGAAAAAGACTACATAATATGTTTAATTTTCTCGCTCAACGGTAATACTTCTTCAGATGGTCGGCATGTCATGGATGTTTTAGCTCGCTGCCTACCTCTGTTCGTAGAATGTAAGTCCCTTCTCTAACCACGCTAACAACTTGAAAAAGGTCTTCCCAATTTGGAGAAAGTTTTCCCCACTCTGCTCGATGACCCGTTGCCTCGATTTTCCGAAGGACCCAATCACCCACTACAAAAGATCGACCTCGAACTATCTTATCGCGGTGAGCTTTTGCTCACTGTTTATTATTTGTCATCCTCATTCTGGACTCTACTCACTTTTCCTCAAGAAGATCTAGATCGCACGAACTGTTGTTTTGTGCATCGTAGTGAGACACTTTGTGATTTGGCAAGTACATTTCCACTGGGTGTCATGGCCTCTGAACCATAAGTGAGGGAGAAAGGTGTCTCGCCCGTAGTCCCCCTGACCGATGTTCTGACAGCCCACAAGGCTGAGGGTAATTCATCGACACATTTGCCAGCCTTATCCTCCAGACTTCTTTTAAGGGCATGTAAAACCTACTTGTTCGCTGCCTCTGCCTAACCGTTTCCTTGAGGGTACGTGTTAGTTCGCAATAATGCTCAAATAGGCTAGAGGGGGGTGAATAGCCTATGATGCCAATTTAAAACTTTTCCTTTTTATATTCATGAAGGGAAGATTTTAAAGGCACAAGCAATCTACATAGCGAGCATGTCTGTTGTTAACACGGAACAGCAGACTTGCTATGAGTAGAGTAATGAACTCTTCAAAAGCTTTGTTAAAGAGTTTTAGCAGCGGAAATTATAAGGCTTGGATTTATTGAGGAAATCTTAAGTGGCTGTACACGAATATATATTCAGAACAACAGTACACTTAATCCTTTTTCCAAATACAGGTTTAGGAAATCATGAGAGAATAGCTTTCCAAGAGGTAAATCAGTTTATAAAAGCTCGTAGAGAAATTAAGGCTGAATATTAAACAAGATATAATATGAAAGAACATCTAAAGTTTATTCAAAGACAAACTTACAGAATATAATATGAAATAACATCTATCCTCGTGGTTCCAAACTTTAATCCTTAATTATTCATAGAAGAAGTTCTTAAGTAAAGATAGCAATAGGAAATGACAACGAGGAACAGATATGAGAAGAAAATTTTTAGGGTCGTTCAGATAAGAGGTATCTAAACAACTGAGTGCAGAGCACTTGACTTCTTATGATGATCGATGGTTGCACAATCAATATCATTTGTAATGGAATACAAATCTGAAAATATGAATGCAATACAGACATACAGCTCTTCATCTTCCTTGGGCATATTTCAAAATCTATCTTCAAATCGATCTGAAGTGTTTGGCCTCTAGCTTAAGAATAAAGTCCTGAAGCTTTGTTAGAGACTAAGATCTTCGAAAGAGGTTGAAAAACTCAAATCAAGAAACAGGTTCTTGATCAAGACACCGATCTCTGTCTTGTGATATTTTTGATCTCTCTCTTCTCATTTTCCTTTTTCTTCCTAGCAATCCACATAGAGTGTTTTGCTAAGATCTGGGTTCTTTCACTGTGATCTTTTGTGAGGATCTAAGAGAATCGTTGTTGAAGACGATTTCCTTGGTAAATCTCACAGCTTTGTCGAACAGATCAACTTGCATCTGTGCTTCACCCACCTTTTTTGAAGAGAAGAAAAGATTTTTCTTTTATACACAGGGGTCTTTTGATCGTTGAGATATGTTCATAGATTTTCTATCCATTTTGAATAGTGTTGTCGTTGAACATTGTAGGATAAAGATTTTGTTCTTTGGATCTCGAAATGTTGGGTAAAGACTTTATTCTATAGATCCTTGAATTGTTGGCCGTCAGACTGAGTTAATTGTCTCTGAAAAGTAAGTCTGAAACATAGTGCACTGATAAATGGTTTGTCCAATAAAGTATATTCTTTTGACTTTCCAAACCAAGTGTAGAGAGAGAATATCTTGCAACATCTGAGATGTCAGCCTTTATAAAAGACTGAAAGACTTTTGAGGCCTGAACATTTTGTCGCTTTTAAATATCTACAATTCTTTCTCTTTGTAGCATGTGTACGGTGTTCATTTCTGAAGGATGAGTCTTCCGGTAGAAAAGACTGCTAGTTGATGTAGTTGTGGTATGAACAATCAAACCATAACATGTCTACTGGTGATGAATCTTCAAGATATTTTGCGCTTATAACAAGTCTGCTGGTGACGAGTCTTCAGAAGATTTTTCACGCTCTAGCAGGTCTGCTGGTGCTGGTGTACAGGAATCGCTAGTCTGTTGATCATCAAGAAAGAACAAGACTAGACTAAGACTTTCCTCATCTAAGACCTATGTGATGTCAAAAAAGTTGTCACACTAACCGGTACGCAGCCCTTTTAGTCACTTGTTATGACACACAGTAATGGGATCAAGCAAATTAAAATGTTCAAATTATGCAAAGGCGGCAGGCATATTCTAACAGTACGCCACAGAAGACTGCTAGTGTTTCACACACATCTGCTCGCATGCCTTTGTAAATTTCTCCAAAAACTGGGTTCCATGGGCAGACACTATAGCCCGTGGAACACCAAAGCGGGACCAGATGTGCTCATGAACGAAATCATTTATAGTCACCTCGCTGATCGTTGCTAACGGTTTAGCCTCTACCCATTTCGCAAAGTAATCAACAGCCACCAATGCATACTTGAACTTCGACCGAGCTAAAGGAAAAGGATCAATCAAATCTATTCCCCACATATCAAATGGCCATGACGCCACTACAGGAGTCTTATTCAGTATAGGGCAGACGAGGTATGTTGGCGTAACGTTGACATTTGTCACACCGTTTGACATACATTTCAGCATCACGCCTCAAGGTGATCCAATAAAAACCTGCAGCCAAGACCTTCTCTACCAACAACCTTTGCCCAGGGTGCCCGCCACACTTTCATTCATGTATCTCCCCAAGTATTCCTTCGGTCATCTTTGGTCATACACATCTGAGTAAGGGCCTTGTATATGATCGTCTGTACAGGATCATATCCAAGACTTCATATCTACATGCTTGTTTCTGTATAATCCTTACTTCTGACTTATCCTTAGGAAAGGTTCCCTACTCGATGTAGTTCTTCAAATCATCAATCCAACACTTCATAGTGGGCTCGATGTCCATGATGACCTTTTTTCTATTACAGACGTCTCCAGATACTCAATCAGAACGCACAGATGCAAAAACTAAATTTCTTCCTCTACCATCTTAGAGAGATAGCCAGCGCGCATGTTGTCTTCATGGTCAATTCTGACCAACTCTCAGTAATCAAAATCCTTCATAATTTCCTTTACGAGCTCGCAGTATCGTACCAGAACTGGGTGGTGTACTGCATATTCTCCCTTAACTTGAGTTACGACCAGCTGTGAATCAATGTAGATCACGATCTCCCAAACACCAATGTCCTGAGCGAGCTCAAGTCCCGCGATCAGAGCTTCATATTCTGCCTGGTTGTTAGATGCTGGAAACTTGAAACCCAAAGCTTTCTCAAACTCCATATCATGCTCGGGTGGTACCAACAAAAGGCTTGCCCCACTCCCTAATTTACTAGCCGCTCCATCAACATGGTGTTCCCAACAATAATCCAGACGAGGTCGCTAAAGTGGGGTGGGGGGGCAAGTGTAGGCTCGACCACAAAGTCTGTCAAGCCTGTGCCTTTAAAGCTCGTCGAGGTTGGTAGTCTATCTGAAATTCAGTCAACTCGATCGACCAGGTGAGAAGCCGACCGGAAGAGTCTGGTTTGTGCAAGATTTTTCTAAAAGGAGTGTGTGTGTATACAATGTTCACATGAGTAGAAAAGTAAGCTTGTAATTTTCGAGCAGCAACAAAAAGCGAATAAGCCAACTTTTCTGCATTAAAATAAGTCTCTCAACTGTAGTGAGGGCCCTGGAGACAAAGTAAACAGGCTTTTGGATATTACATTCCTCCCTAACTAAAACAGCGGCCCTGATTTGTGGCCACTAAGTAAACATACAAACTCTTACCTATGACTGGGTTGCTCAACAAAGGAGGTTGTCCTAAGAACTTTTTCAGCTGCTTAAAAGCTTCCTCGCACTATAACATCCATTCAAACCCTTTGTTTCCCCAAAGGACTTTGAAGAAGGGTAGGCACCTCTCTACCCACCTGGAGATGAAGCGGCCAAGAGCGATTACCCTATCATTAAGCTGTTGTATGTCTTTTATGCATCTCGAGGGCTTCATTGTGATCAACACTGCAATTTTTTCAGGATTTGCCTCAATCCCCCTCTCGTTCACCATGAATCCTAAGAACTTGCCTGCTTTAACTCCAAACACGCACTTGCTCGGGCTAAGCTTCATACTGTGCTTCCTGAGGTTGCCAAAGGTCTCTTCCAGGTCGATTGTATGGTCATTTCCTTTTGACTTCACGACCATATCATCAATGTTGGCCTCGATGTTTCTGTCGATCTGTGAGCTGAACACACCGTTGATCATTCTCTGGTAGGTAGCTCTCGTATTCTTCAGCCGGAATGGCATCATCTTATAACAATACAAGCCGCCCGCAGCCCAGAAAGCAGTCAATGCCTTGTCTTTTGCATTCATCTTCACCTGATGGTACCCTTCATATGCATCAATGAAGCTTAGAAATTCAAATCTCACAATAGCATCCACCAGCTTATCGATGCGAGGAAGAGGATAACAGAAAGAGCCCTGCATATCTTTATCTTCTGCTCGAGATAAATACGGTTGATCACTATCTCCTCAAGCTCATCCTGCGTAGTGAACTCACGCTCATCGCGCACTTGTAGTGTGTCATATTCCAGCTTTTCATCCTTCTCGGCCTGAGTTTCCACCTTATCTATTTGGTCCACGACCATGATCTCCTGCTACTCGACCTGTCACTCCGGCTCCATCGCCAGCACATGACAAGTCTCAACCAGTTCGGAGGCTGCTCACCCTGAGTGGAATTCTCATCGGGCTCAACCTGATTCTCCAATTGAGCAACGTGCTCCACAACCATATAATCCGCTTGTTCGACTTGTCCCCCCGACTCCATCGTCGGCAAAGGGCAAGTGTCATCCACTATTAACCGCCGCTCGCCCTGAGCAGAACTTTCACCGATCATGGAAATTGGGAGAGGTCCTATGATCGTGTGGGAATTTTCCTTGTGACTGATGGTGATTTTCTGATCCTCATCTTCCAAGTTGATTTCAGGTTTTTTCTCTAGCTGTCCCGGACATACTCCAGCACTACTCGTGGTTGGCTATTCAGGGCCCCCACCCCTTGATCGGTGTAAAACTTTGCACATTGGTAGGGTATGGAAGTTACCATCGGAACTTGGCCATGCTGGGTACCCCCTAAGATGATGTTATAGAGGGATTTCAAATCAATCACCATAAAGGTGATTTTTTTAACTCTGGAGCAACTGCCTCACCGATAAAAACTTTCAGCTTAACTGTGCCCTTAACAAGCACCTTGTGGTTGGTGAAGTCCTCCAGAGTTCCTGCGTAAGGCTTGAAGCGATCATGTTTTAACTCTAGGCCCTGTAAACAGGAATAATACATGACATCCCTGCATGCCCTTGTATCCACTTGTATCCTATGCACCATACATCCATCGACCAGAGCCGTAACAATCAAAGACTATTCTTCGGTCATGCTGCTCGCCAACTCGCTGCGAGTAAACTGAATAGACTCCTCCCCTGCCTATAAAGTGGATAGGCAATCCATTTGACAAGGAATATACTTGCTTGCCCAGCTGTGTGAGGGTAGGGTCCTCATCCAAAATCATATTTATCACACCCCGAACTGGGGGTGCATCTCTGCTAGGGGCATTTCCCCTGTTGTTTCCATCTCGCTTGAAACTGTCTAACCTCCCCTCGTTGATCAACTTCTGAATGGCCTTCTACAACGGCCAACATTCCTCTGTGGTGTGCCCATAATCATCATGATATGCACACCTCCTCGATCGGTCCCTGGTGTCAACAGTCTTTGCACTCATACAGGGTGCCCGGGAAGCTCATCTCATATCTCAGACATGATATCCTCCCGCAATATGTTAAGCGGGGTGAGATCACTTTCCCGGAGGAATTCCGTGGTACGGTCATACCGTGATTTGCTCATGTTGTAACCGCCTCCTGCATTCTGACCGCTACTCTTGCCAGCGTTGCTACTTCCTCCAGCATCTGTGCTTTCCTTCTTCTTTTCCTTTTTTGCGGTCTCTCCCGCACACCATTTCTGAGCCCGCATCAACATTTTTGTCTGCGTCTTGGGCTCCCTCATACTTAGCTCTGACCTCAGGCCACCTTCTCCTTCGAGCAAACCTATTTTAAAACACAAAGTGACCTCCTACTCGGACAGGCCAAGCACTTGCTCGAGCATCTTCGTGAATCTTTCCAAATAACTGGAAGTATATTCATGGACCCCCTGCTTGATTTTAGACAAATATGTCCTTGTCTTTGCAATTGCTCCCAAAATCCCGAAATCGGCCAATAATTTTGCCCACAAATCCGCTCAGTTATTAATTGATCTGCGGGAAAGAGCTCTCATCTAGGCAAAGCATTTCCTTGCAGTGAACCCACAAATGCCTGAATCTTCAATGCCTCGTCAAAAGTCACCAGGCCAATCTAAGATTCAAAGGACATTAGCTAGTCCCTTGCTTTGGTCTTCCCAGTGTACTCCTTGATGTTGGGAAAGATGAGGCCCTTTGCTGGAGGAGCATTTTATATCCATGAAGCTAGAGGGCTAGCTATTGTGCCCATAAAATTGCCTTCCAAGGCCTTGCCTTAATCCCACGCCTCCATGCGTCGCTTCGTTTCCTCGAACTCCAGTACGTTTATTGCAGTAGGCAAACCATCGTCGGGTTGAAGCTGCACACAGGGCACAAGAGGGGCCTGTGGGGGACCCATAGCTCCCATGCATAGCCTAAGTTAAGCCTACAGCCTGCGCCACTTGTGCCTGGGGGCTCCCGCGGCCTGCTATACTTGATCTAGGACTACTCTCACCCCATTTTGTTGGTCGTTATTAGGGGGTGGAAGCTCCTACCTTCCTCTAGACTGGCGGGGGAAGGTGGTCGATGTCTGCGAGCATGTGATCCTCTTGGTGATGGGGATCGATGTCGGTGGGCATACGATCGACGTGGAGATGGAGAGCAATGTATGCAACCATGTGACATGGATTGGGAAGGTGATCTCTGGCGGCAACAAGATAGAGCCGAATGCTCCCTTGCTTGAGGGACGAGGCGAGAATACACACTGGGAACAGCTATGTGACTAGCCTGCCCCTCATGATGACTACAACCCCTGTTTGATTCCTGCTCACGGAGCTGAGATGGTACTTGAACTAGCCACTGGGGATCCCTCCCTGATCTAGATACGCTGACCGTCTAACTCTGTGCGGGCACAGTTGGAAATGGTTCCAGTTCGATGGGTAATGGAGGTTTACTGATAGATGTATTTTATACGCATCTATCGAGTACTTATTCAGCTTAGAAATAGTGATTCCACGTGGCTTTTGGCTACTAACATGTGTTTTGGAGCTTAATTGTGAGTTTCAGGGTTTTAGATGGAATTATGGAATTCATGAGGCTTGAAGTGAAAAATTGAAGGAAGGGTGAAAAGTGCAAAAGCTGTAAAGAAGGCCCAGAAAATATTAAGGTCTTGCGGCCGCATTCCCTTAGACCTTGCCCCCGCAAGGTCTCCAGTAAAGCAGCCCCAAAGGAACTGAAGGCATTGCGGCCGCATGCTTTTGACCCCTTCCCCCCGCAAGGGTAACCGACTTCCAAAGACGGGAATTTCAACCTAATTCTACTTATTGTCCTATAAACACTAGTATAAATACAAACCTTGTAGCCCTAAGTTCTAGGTCAGAAATCATCTGAATTTAGCTTGTAATTTATAGTTTTTCTTGCTTGTAATCATAGTTTAAGAAGATCGTTCATGTATTCTTTCATCCAATTGATTGGTTCATCATCAAGGATGAACTAACCGTTCATATCTAGGGATTGGAAGTAACTTGTATCGAATATTTTGCTCTATATTAATTTCTTATTCAATCAAATCTTGTTGATCACACTGTTTATCAATCTCTTTGTTATTTGGCTTTTTCCTAATGAATGGTATCGTAATAGTTAAAGACTAAAGGTGCGGATAACTGCACGGCCATATGCATATGTCATACATTGGCTCATCATTGTGGTAAATTAAACATATCGATGCACAAGAGTGATAAGTTAGGATTAGGTTCATATGTTCTTGTTCTTAATGGTATAGACTCGGATGAATTATTTAGGATGGAGACTGAATTATAATTCAACGAACTATACCAATCTTTCATGAACGAACCCAAGTTAATTGATTGATACATTAGACAAAAGAGCATTAGAGTATATATAAGTGAATCCTTATTCCTAGATTCTCCTCCACCATTAGATCTTCACAAATTGTGTTTGTTGCCTTGTATAAACTGCTTATTAGATTACTTGCTTTCTAGTAGAATAATTTAGTTAAATAAATAAATTAAACAAACCCCCCCCCCTTAGTTATATGTGTTACCTGTTTACTTGCTTTAGTCACTTCTTGTCTCTGTAGTTCGACCCTTGCTTTCTGTACACTATACTCTGTATTGATTCGTACACTTGCGAGGTAATAAATTAAGCCATCAAGTTTTTGGCGTCGTTGCCGGGAACAGGCTAGTTTATTTGGTAATTATATAAAAATTACAAAAAGATTTTAATTTGTTTTTAATGTATTTATTTTAGTTGTACGTTGTATGCTCAGTCGTAGATCTCTAAATCCCAAACCGACAGACTTAAATCAGAACATAAATAATTTAGGTAGAAATTAGGGAAATCCTTATAATTTTGACAATCCACCGGTTAATCCAGAACCCGTAGATAGAGAGGATCCCATAATTGATCCTCCAATGGCAAATCCACCTCCAGTGAACCAGGTTCCTCCAAAGAATCAAAGGGAGGAACCAATTGCGCAAAACATGGAAGTGGTGGTAAATGAGAGAACAATAAATGATTATGGTCGTCCAATGCTAAATATGACACCTTCGTGTTTAGTATTGTCGGATACAATCTAGAATTTTGAACTCAAATGTCATTTTTATAATATGTTGCCTTCGTTTTATGGATTACCTTCTGAAAATCATGTGGCCTTTGTGAAAAAATATGGTTATATGACTGATAATTTTTCGCTAGGAGGACTAACGAAAGATCAACTGAAAATGCGTTATTTTCAATGTGCATTAAAAGACGCAGCAAAAATATGGTTTATGAACTTGGCTCCAAGGAGTATTTATACATGGGCTCAATTATATGATTTGTTTTTGAGTAAATTTTATCAACATGCATCATTGTCGGACTATAGAAGACAAATTATTGCTTTTCAAACTAAACCAAGTGAAACATTTTACAAAGCATGGGATAGATTTAAAATTTTACAAATTATGTGCCCTCATCATAATATTCCCCAAGATGTGTTAGTTACACAATTTTATCATGTGCTTCCTTCAACTCTTCAGACCATGGTTGATAGTGCAGCCGGTAGTTCTGTTAGAGGAACGACACCAGCTCAATTCAAAAATATGTTTGATATGTTAGGTGCTAATTCTCAACAGAAAAGCACTAGAGGTAGAGGTAAAGGTAAAGGTTTGTATCAAGTTCAAGATAATAATAGTGAATCTGCTAAAATAGAACGGTTACAAGCTCATTGAGGCCTTACAGCTTTAGGTTGCAAATTCAAATAGATCTCAAGTGAATGAAGTGTGTGCTATTTGTGGACTAAATAATCATACTACTAATTTTTGCCCATCTAATACTTCGTTTCCTGACCATGTAAATGCTATGAACTCATATCCTCCAAGACAAAGGAATGATCCCTATACCAACACGTACAATCTGGGTTGGAGGAATCATCCAAACTTCTCATAGGGAGAAAATAAGCCATTGCAAGCACAATAGTTCCCTCAACAAGGACAGCTTCAAATTGAAAGAGCGAAAGTAGATACTGATAAATTAGAAAAATACTATGAAAAGAATGATTCAACGGTCATTTGTATGAAGTAACTGATGACACAAATGGGGCAGTTGTCGGATGAATTCACTCGATTTAGAGGTAGAGAAGAACGGAAGTTCCATAGTCAAAATGAACAATCAAAATCTATCACTACTTTGCATAGTGGTAAAGTCATTGGTGAAGAGGTAAGTACTCATCCTTCTTCTGATGTTCCTGAAAATGTAAGTGGTTCCAGTAAAGAAACTCAAGAACTGGAAAAAGAGAAAGAAAAAGAGGCAGAACCTCTTGCAGAACCATATGTTGCACCTCCACCATATGTTCCACCAATTCCATTCCCTGGTAGATTGATGAAAAAAAAAATGGACAAGCAATTCACATAAATTTATAACATGTTGTCTAAAGTGAATATTAATATCCATTTGCTCAATGTTATTAAAAATATTCCATCATATGCAAAGTTTTTCAAAGATCTCAACTCTAAGAAACACACATTTGAAAAGAACGAAAAAATAATCGTTTCTGAAAATTTAAGGGCAGTATTACAACCAGAACTTTCCCTTAAATTAAAAGATCCAGGTAGTTTCAATATCCAAGTGTTTTTCGGTAATTCGAAAAAGATGAAAGTGATGCTTGATTTAGGTGTGAGTATAAATTTAATGCCTTACGCTGTCTACAAACAATTAGGTTTGGGAAAATTGAAACCTACTACTATGTCCTTACAGTTAGCTAACCGTTCGGTCAAACATCCCTTAGGAATAGTGGAAGATATTCTCGTTCAAGTTGATAAGTTAATCATACTGGTTGACTTTGTGGTTCTAGAGATGGAAAGAAAAATATGCACGAATAATGAAGTTCCTATTTTGTTAGGACGACCTTTCATGGCCACGGCCAATACAGAGATCAATGTGAAAAATGGTAAGCTGTCAATGTCAGTTATGGGTGAAACAGTAAAAATTTCGGTATTTGATGCTATAAATAGGTCAAGCGACATTAACGCTTGTTTTTCAATTGATGAAATAGAAAGTTTTACGGCCCAAAGCTTTGAATCAAATTTAAAAGAAGATAAATTAGAATTCCCAAATATGTTATTCGACTTTGATGAAGCAGAAGAGATCCTTCCTAAGGATGCTCAACCTGAAAAGGTGGAATTAAAAGTTCCAAAGTTCACCCCATCCATTGAATCTCCTCCAAAATTAGAACTAAAACCCTTACCACCCCACTTGAAATATGCATTTCTTAAGGAAGGTAAAACTTTACCCGTCATTATTTACTACTGATTTAACGGAAGAACAAGAAAAAAGTTTGTTGAAAGTTTTATGGACACATATGGAGGAAGCTATTAGGAAAGAAGTTCTCAAACTTCTTGATGCGGGCATAATTTACCTAATTTCTGATAGCAAATGGGTAAGTCCAGTCCAAGTAGTTCCTAAGAAATCAGGAATTACAGTTGTAAAGAATGAGAAAGATGAGTTAGTTCCCATGAGAATTATAACAGGCTATAGGATGTGCATAGACTTAAGGAAGTTAAATGTGGCCACAAGGAAAGACCACTTTCCTTTACCCTTCATTGACCAAATTCTAGAAAGATTAGCGGGCCATGAATATTATTGTTTTCTTGATGGTTTTTCAGGGTACAATCAAATTCCGCTTGCACCGGAAGATCAAGAAAAGACTACCTTTATATGCATTTTTGGAACTTTTGCATATAGAAGGATGCCCTTTGGACTATGTAATGCCCCTGTCACCTTTCAGAGATGTATGATCTCAATATTTTTTGACTTAGTGGAAAGGTGTGTAGAACTGTTCATGGACGATTTTTCGGTATTTGGAAAATCATTTGATGATTGCTTAGAAAATCTGACATCGGTTCTCAAAAGATGTTGCAAGACCAATTTGACCCTAAGTTGGGAGAAAAGTCATTTTATGATTAAGCATGGAATTGTTTTAGGTCATATTGTGTCAAATAAGGGAATTGAGGTAGACAAGGCAAAAATAGAAGTCATCTCAAAATTACCTCCTCCAACTACAGTCAAAGGGGTTAGAAGTTTTCTTGGTCACGCAGGTTTTTATAGAAAATTTATAAAAAACTTTTCAAAAATATGTAAACCCTTATGCAACCAGTTAGCAAAAGATACTGAGTTTATTTTTGATCAAGAATGCTTTAAAGCATTTAATTTGTTAAAAGAACAATTAATACCAGTCCATATATTAACCAGCCCTGATTGGTCTCTCCCGTTTGAGATCATGTGTGACGTATCAGATTTTGCGGTTGGGGCGGTGTCAGGACAAAGAGTCGATAAGAAACCTCATGGGATACATTATGCAAGTACGACATTAAACGATGTACAACTAAATTACACCACCACTGAAAAAGAATTTTTAGCAGTTGTGTTTGCACTAGAAAAATTTCGTCCTTATTTGTTAGGAGCTAAAGTTATTATATTTTCAAACCATACAGCCTTAAAATATCTTTTGAGCAAAAAGGAGGCTAAGCCTAGGCTCATTAGATGGATGCTATTATTGCAAGAATTTGACATTACAATTAAGGATAAAAAGGGGACAAAAAATGTAGTTGTTGATCATCTGTCCAGATTAGAATGTTTACCCTTACTTGAACGTCAATTGCTTGACAATAAAATACCCATGAATGAAGACTTCTCTGACGAACAGCTTTTTGCAATTAAAAATCATGAACCATGGTATTTTGATTTTGTAAACTTTCATGTAGCAAATATCACAAATCCTGATTTTGATTATCATCAAAGGAAGAAATTTTTGGCAGATGCTAGACATTATTTTTGGAAAGACCCCTATTTGTTCAAAATGTGTTCAGATTCTCTAATTAGCAGATGTGTCCCAGACCATGAACAACAAAGTATTTTGGCATTCTGCCCCCGAATACTTTTGTGGTGGACACTTTAGTAGTAGTAAGACTGCTAGAAAAATTCTACAATTTGGTTTATATTGGCCTTCTATTTTTATTGATGCTAAAATATTTTGTAAAACGTGTGATAAGTGTCAAATGACTAGTGGAATCAGTAAAAGGAATGAGATGCCCTTACATTATAATCTTGTAATTGAAATTTTTGATGTTTGGGGTATTGACTTTATGGGACTTTTTTTTTGTCTCACATGGTTTTGAATATATCTTAGTTGCAGTGGACTATGTATCTAAATGGATAGAAGTTATCTCTACCCGAACCAATGATGGCCAAGTGGTTGTCAAATTCTTATGTGATGAAATATTTGGTAGGTATGGAATACCGAAGGCTATTATTAGTGATCAAAGAACGCATTTCACCAATCGATTGATGAATGCGTGCCATAGAAATCATGGTGTTACTCACAAGTTGGCTACTCCATATCATCCTTAGACTTCTGGCCAAGTTTAGGTTAGTAATCGACAAATCAAGGGAGTCCTTGAAAATACTGTTAGACCTAATAGGAAGGATTGGGCATTGAAGCTTAATGATGCTCTTTGAGCATACAAAATAGCCTATAAAAAACCGATTGGAATGAGTCATTATAGAATGGTATATGGCAAAACTTTCCATCGCCCTATTGAAATTGAACAAAGAGTCTATTGGGCAATTAAATCTCTTAATTTAGATTTAACTCTAGCTCTGGAGAAACGTATGTTCCAGCTAAACGAGCTAGAAGAACATAGACTTAATTCATATGAAAATGCTAAAACTTATAAGGAAAAGACCAAAAGATATCATGATAGGGGAATCAATCAAAAGATATTACGTCCAGGTTTGAAGGTTCTCTTTTTCAATTCTAGACTGAGATTATTTCTAGGCAAGCTAAAATCAAAATGATCCGGTCTATTTATAATAGTACGAATTTATCCACATGGATCAGTTGACGTAAGGAAACCCAAAACTGATGAAATATTTAAGGTGAATGGTCTCCGTCTCAAACCTTATTTTGAACTCATGTCAGTTGAGAAGACAATTGAACTCATTTGTCTCTCTGACATTGAACCCCCGATAGAATAGGTTTGAAGTTAGGTCAAGCCAAAGACGTTAAACAAGTGCGCTAGATGGAAGGCAACCCACTTTGATTAATTTTAATTGCTTTTGTAGTGTAATTTAAATATGTTTTGATCCATCTTATTTGATTATGAGCATTTAAATTAAATGTTTTCCAATCATTGCATAATTTAAGTTTGGGGGTGAAAAACATTGTAGTATTGTATTTATTTGTCATCTAATATTTTAGTTTTGTTTAGTTTTGTTTTGTAAAATTTTTAGAGTGCAGGAAAGAAACAGCCCTAACGGAATGTTAACGGAAGGACGAGAATGAAGATAATGATCAATTGAAAGAAAGCCTCTCAAGGAACATGAATTATGTGAACCTTGCGGCTGCAAGCTCACCCAGCATTGTTGCCGCAAGGCCTCATGTACATTAAAATGTTCGGTACTCATGCGGCCGCAAGCCTCAAGGACCTTGAGACCGCAAGGTACCCTTATATAATGTTGTTGATGCCTTCGCAAACAGTGCACCGAATTCAAAATTCAACAACTCTTCATCTCTTCCAGTTGTGCTCTCCCTCTCTCTCTCACAAATTCGGCGAAGTTCAACCATTCCGGCCAAGATCTCTCAAGTGCGGACTTTGTTCCCCAAGTCTCCCCAACCCATTTCATCTCCATCTCACTCCTTGCATCCATGGAAACTTGAAGATTTTTTTGCCAAACCAATCAATTGCCGGCATGAAGCTTCCATAAATCCAATCTTACAACTTTAATTGTGCACAATCCAAGTATATCCTATCCATTCTACTTTATAAAAGTTTGATTTGCAAAATTTTGCATGTTAGGGTGATAGGCTACGTAATTAATTTCTATGCGTGCCTGCTTTTTGCTTTGTTGGATTTTCTGAATTTTTTTGAGAAAGAGTATTTTTGAGCTTTCCCCCATGGCTCCCAACCGTAGGAACACCGGTCCATCCACTTCCCGCCCCACAAAAGAGCTTGATTTTGATAACTTTAGGTTTGACTCCGTTGAGGCTGTAGAGAGCTACTCTAGGAAGCTCTCCAAGAGTATAATCCTCGAGAGGGGATTTAAGCATTTAGACTTTGACCTTCCTAATCACTTTGCCCAGCGGAGATGGACAAATCTCTGCGTGACCCCGGAAGTGGCCATCGTGGCCATTGTCCGTGAGTTATACGCCAACGGGCGTGTTTCCACGACCGGTAGGGTGTCCAATTCCAGTACTATCCGAAATAGGAGAGTAAATTTTTCACCTTTTAGTATCAATCATTATTTTGGCACTCCTAATTTCGAGGGCACCAATGACTTCAATGCCCACATTACCCGCCAAATCCCTATTCATGAGATTAATGCATTAATCGCAACTCCTGATACGGTTTTGACCTACCATCAAGGTCCACCGTACGGCCCCCGCATCATGGACGAAGCCCGATTGACAAACACGGCTAAGGTCGTGTTCAAATTTATTTGTGCTTGCCTTATACCATCCAGCCACCAACATACAGTGTCGTGGCATAGGACTATTTTGATCTACACTATCTTGTTTAGTGGTTTTGTCAATGTTGGGCACTTGATCAATGCCCAGATTCACGGCATCATCGCCGGTAGGACAAACTCGGGATTCCTTTTCCCGAGTTTAATTACAGGTTTGTGTAGGGGGGCCAGAGTCATTTGGACTTCGGATTCTGAGAGGGTACGGGCAGTGCCCGACATTACTGCGGTGCTTCTTTTTGATCACCCGCGCCAGCCATGTGAGAAGAGACCACGTGAAGAGCATCAAGAGCTAACATTGAGGACAAGGGGGATCCTTTAGAGGCCCTCTCTAATAGAATGGAGGAGCTTGGGTTGGATCAACGGATGATCCAGCAACAGATCGCGCAGATGCGCTCGAACCAAAATTATTTCTACGAATGCTCAGGCCTAGTACAAAGAAATATAGCTATCTTCCATGGCATGCCAGACGGCACTGTGCCCGAGTTCCTTCCTCCTTCGTTATTTTGTCCTGACTCACCATGAGTCGAAGCACAAGTTTCTTCCTCTTTTCTTAGGCGAACCAACTATGTCCTTACGATAATTCTTCTTCATCAATCCCCTTATAGGGTAACCCTCAATTTTGGGGGCAAAATAGAAATTAAGTTTAGGGGGGTAATTCTAAGTCCAGGGTCTTTGTAGGACCTAGCCTAAGAAGGAGTGGAGTTGTTCTATATTATTTAGGGTGCGGGACAATTTTTGCTCCTCTATCGTCTCTTCTCCTTTCTCGATTTTATTGCTTTTTATTTTTTCCCATTTTCAGAGATGTTGCCTTGACCAGAATACTATAGGAAATAAATGGTTCCTTTGGAAACCCATCATCAATTGGGTCATCAACTATCTCCAACTTTCTTAAAAGAAATATAAAAAAATTTAAAAAATATTATTCAAAATTTTCATTCTCGAGTCCTAGTGTGGGAACTTTAGCCGATGATGATTTAGTGCAATGAACCACATGAATTTTCTATAGATCACTCTGGAACTCAGTCGAGTCTGCAGAATTTTTCAACATTCTGCAAACCCTTGTGAACTTTTCCCAAAAAAATTGAATATTTTTACTAAGTTTATAGTGCACATTTCATTCTAGCGAGACTGGTTTGGTGCACAAGAATATGATGAATAGCCATCCCAACATGATTGTTGCATTGAATTGTAACTTAGGGTCAATTGCATGATAGTTAGATCCCTTATATTTTTCTTACTAATATATCTCAAGCACATATCTGAACCGTGATTGCATGCTAGCCTCGATTGTCCCTACCTCTTTTCTAGCAAATGATTATGTGAAATCTAGTGATGCTAAATCTTTAATTCCACAACTGTCACAATGGATATGATATTTTATGTGTGTTTACTTTCTTAAAAACTGACATGAGTAATTCTGGCATTAGGATATGATTTAGACCATCTTTGGATCGTTTAAGCATATAAATTTCCCGACCTTACTAAAAATATCCCTAGTGACCCTTTTTGAGCTTAATTGAAGAATCGTATATGCTAAGCATACAACAACCTCCATTCGACTTCGTTTCTTTTACCCACATTAACTTAACCCTTAAACCTTATACACTTTATCCTACCCTTTGAGAGAGTAGGATTTGGGATGGGAAATGATCTTATGGGACAGTTGTTACAAATATAATCTCCCTGTGATTTCTTCTTCTTCGCCGTAGTCAAAAAAATGAAAGAAAATAGGTGCGACGAAGGATGATGAGAAGAAAAGGAGTGCAAGAAGATTCAAATGAAAGCATAGCTTTCAAGGAAAATATAGATATATTAGGGAAAGTTATCTAAGAAAGGGTCGCTAGCTATTTTTAGCATATTGTATTGAAAAATGCAAGTTTGGGGGAAACTCCCCACTTGTGGTATTTGCAGGTCTTAGCCTAATGAGAAATATTTCTACATGTAGTAGAAGCAACTAGAGAAAAGGGTAATCTTGTTCTCTCACTTTGTATTATATTCCTTTTCCATCGTATCCCCCAACACTAAGGCCTTACACTACAAGCTTAATAAAGTCCTATGGATTCTTTTTCCAGTTGCTTGTGTTGGTTAATTTGATTATGGCATATGTGAATTGATCCACACTTCATTTATTCATACTTTTCACCATTGCTCATTGTGTTAACATAATCTTAGCTATTGTAAGTAAATTGGATATGAAAGCATTGTATGACATACATAGGAATTGCATCGGATGGATGTGTAAGTATTTAGAATCCATTGTGTTCTCTCTTTCTGTGATAGACAGGGTTCGGATGGTAGATTACATATTCTGTGTTACACATGTTTTGATTGAAAATCTAATTTTAAAAGAATGAATGATGTGCTTAGCTTAATAAAACTATTTAAGTTGGAAGATTTTCATTATTGGTGAGCACACACACACGGAGATCTTGGCATCGGTCGCAGGAATGAGTGTAAGACAGTATGATATTTGGGTGAGTTTGTACACATGTGTTGAGCATCTTCCTGAGGCAAATATGAATATCCATGCTATTGTGACTTGATAATGATCCAAAAAGATTTGATTTGTTATTTATGGCTTTAGAGTAATTTTAGTTATCTGCTTTTGTATTTAACAGTTTTTGTATTTATCTGCATAGTCAAATCTCTCATTAGAGTCTCCTTGAGTTTGTGGGTTTATAAAGAAGTGTAAATAGTGTCACCCTCCAAAAAGATTTTTCTTAATTTTTGTGATTTAATCGTTTTTGTATTCATTAGTCGTTGTTTACTCGTGGATGAGCAAAGTCTAAGTTTTGGAGTATTTGATAGATGTGTTTTATACGCATCTATAGGGTACTTATTCAGCTTAGAAATAGCGATTACACGAGGCTTTTGGCAACTAATATGTGTTTTGGAGCTTAATTGTGAGTTTCAGGGTTTTAGATGGAATTATGGAATTCATGAGGCTTTAAGTGAAAAATTGAAGGAAGGGTGAAAAGTGCAAAAGCTACAAAGAAGAAGGACCAGAAAAGATTAAGGCCTTATGGCCGCATTCCCCTTAGACCTTTCCCCCGCAAGATCTCCAGTAAAGCAACCCCGAAGGTACTGAAGGCCTTGCGTCCACATGCTCTTGACCCCTTGCCCCCACAAGGGTAGCCGACGTCCAAAGATGGGAATTTCAACCTAATTCTACTTCTTGCCCTATAAACATTAGTATAAATACAAACCTTGTAGCCCTAAGTTCTAAGTTGGAAATAATCTGAATTTAGCTTGTAATTTATAGTTTTTCTTGCTTGTAATCATAGTTTAAAAAGATCGTTCATGTATTCTTTCATCCAATTGATTGGTTCATCGTTAAGGATGAACTAACCGCTCATATCTAGGGATTGGAGGTAACTTGTATCGAATCTTTTGCTCTATATTAATTTCATATTCAATCAAGTCTTGTTGATCACAGTGTTTATCAATCTCTTTGCTATTTGGTTTTTTCCTAACGAATGGTATCGCAATAGTTAAAGACCTAGAGGTATGGATAACTGCACGGCCATATGCATATGTCGTACACTGGCTCACCATTGTGGTAAATTAAACCTATCGATGCACAAGAGTGGTGAGTTAGGATTAGGTTCATATGTTCTTGTTCTTAATGGTATAGACTCGGATGAATTATTTAGGATAGAGACTGAATTATAATTCAACGAACTATACCAATCTTTCGTGAACGAACCCAAGTTAGTTGATTGATACATTAGACAAAAGAGCATTAGAGTAGATACAAGTGAATCCTTATTCCTATATTCTCCTCCACCATTAGATCTTCACAAACTGTGTTTGCTGCCTTGTATAAACTATTTATTAGATTACTTGCTTTCTAGTAGAATAATTTAGTTAAATAAATAAATCAAACAAAACCCCCCTTAGTTATAAGTGTTACATGTTTACTTGTTTTAGTCACTTCTTGTCTCTGTGGTTCGACCCTTTGTTTTCCGTACATTATACTTTGTATTGATTTGTACACTTACGAGGTAATAAATTATGACATTATTTACCCATTGCGATCAACTACTGATTTAGTTGATGCATTTGTCCCATGTACAACGCCCGTTGACGTAAAGCCTCCTCCTGAAATTCGTTTGTAAGTCCAGTTGGCAACGAAATAAGACTAGAGGGGGGTGAATAGCCTTTTAAAAACTTTGAGGGTTGTTTTGAAAACCTTCAAAAGATGCTGCGGAAAAGATAAGTTTTAGTAGCTGATTGTAAAATCAATAATCAATAGATGCTGAATGTGAAAACAGTTTGGTAGCAGCTGCTGAATACAAAATGGTTTAGTTTGGTTTTCTTTTGAACACTTAAGTATAAGGACTGAATTGAAGAACAATATATATATGATCAATTATGTAAATAATTCAGGAATGTAACTGTTAAACACTTAAGTAGATAGAAGTTGTTTAATTGTATGAACAGTAAAAACAGCAGATAGAAGAGCATAATATTTGAAGTGGTTCACGGTGTTAAAACTGCTACATCCACTACCAAGTTGGTCAAACTTGGATTTTGAAGTGCACTAAATATATTGAAATTCTAAGTGATCACTAACGGATCTGTGTACAACAAAAATCAGTGTTTGAGGAGTATGATTGAGCAACAATCATACTCGTGCAACAATTAAGTATTCTTATAGGATTAGGAAGAAGTAGAGAAAAATATTATGATTGTCGAAACAACAACTAGAAAGGAATGAAAGATGAAAGAACATCTGGTAATTGTTTGAGGACTGGAACACATCAAGGGAAGAATAGCTTTGAAGGAATCTGATGTATGTCCAGCCCTGGATTGAAGCAAATTAAAGAAAGAATATCAATTTCTCCAATCCTTCTATCAGCTATTCTCTTATGTCTTCTATCATGAGAACTGGAACATTTCAAGGAAGGAGTAGCTTGAAGGGATAAGTTAAATGTTTTTACCCAGTTCTCGGTCATCTGCTTGAATCCTTACTCCAAACTACTTTACATAGAGATCTTTGAAAGTAGATGTTTGAGAGAGCAGGGATAATCTTTGAAGAGTGATGATGAAGTCTATCTTTCAAATCTAAGAGATCTTTGAAGAGGATTTCTGAAATGGAAGATATTACCTATTATAAGATCATAAATTCAAGGAAAGAAAGGTTAGATATCTTCTACCGTAAAATAAGGAAAATAGATATCTTATGTATTTAAAGAGAATGATTGGCTATAAGATATGCTACAATGGAATATTTAATATGATGGTAAACTGTTGAGCAATTTAATGTTTTATAAAAAGTCTCCTTTTGAACAGTTTAACGTATGAATCTAAATGACCATGAATTAAATGTGTTAAGAGTGACCAACAGTGTTTTTCAAAGAACGTTTGTTTAAAATACTGTTTGAAGAAATATATATATAATCTTTTAGGTATTTTAAACAAGAGAGTGTAAGTAGATGGATTACTTTAGTGAGGTGTCTTACACTGATTATCAGCTATTGATTACTTTAGCTTCAGTAGATGGATTCATCTTTTAATGAACGACTGATTTTTAGCTAAGAGAAAAGTCCACGTGTTTTCGAAAATATTGTTTTAGGAAATCTTGAAAGCATAGATTCCGCACATTGATTCAACGGAGTATAGTTTTCAGCAGATAGGGATTTAGGTAGAAAAGCATAACGACTGAAAACTGAGTTTTGTTAACAGCATGTGTAATAAGCTATATAGAAAACTACAGTTGTTAAGTAAGGTGATCAGCAGCTAGCAAGTTGTTGATGACTAAGTTACTGCAAATAGAATAAGACTTGTGAGAGTTGCCTACCTTAGTCTAAGTTTATTTTATCTTGCATTAAAGTGGCAAAACATTTGTTGAAGGTCTACCTGTTGAGCTTCAGCAAAGAAAACTTTTAGACTCGCTAAAGTCTAATCAATTTGATTTTAGTTAATAACTAACTAATGTTCTAATCACGCAAGACAATAATTAACTCAACCTAATGAACTTCACTTAGATATATCTATTAGAGAGATCTTAATTAAGTAGGTGAGTATCTATGAGTACTAACTAATTTCCTAAAGTGTACTTAATGGGTTAAAGTAATTCTAAACATATTATGTTCCAACAATCTCCTCCTAATTACTTAAAGCTATTAACTAATTAAGAGAGAGCAATCTACGAATATAAGCAAGTAAGGTATAAGTTCAGAAGTTGAACTTAGAGATTGATCCATGTAGGAAATGTTAGAATGAGGCAGTTTGATATTTTAAAACCAATTCAAAACCATAGAAAAGAGTATTTAAATACAGATGCATAAAAGGTAAGAGTTTGAGATAGTATTTTAGTCTTTCAAAGACTTGAGGATCCTGAAGTGGAGCTGTCTGCTTGGTCTGAGCTATCAATAGAAGCTTCTTCATCACTTGCTTGATCATCAGCAACTTTGGCAGCAACAGCAGCAGCAATAGCTTCAGCAAAGTCTTTGAGGCCAAGTCTCCTCCTCAAAGTTTGGCATTCTTTCTTGTAGGCTTCTGCTCTTGCTCTCTGCTTCTTCTCCTCCTTAATGGCTTTAAAGTATGCCTTCTTCAGCCCTTTCTACTCTTTCTACATGCTTATTTTGGAAGTCAAGGATAACATCCCAGTCATGAATGTTGGCTTCTCTTGGAGCTCCCGCAACAATTGCAGCTTGGACTTCAGTAGCAATGGTGCTACGAAGATTTGGAAGGATAGAGTCCATCTCCTGTTGCATGACTTCTAATTGAGCAGAAACACCCTGGATTCTGGTGGTCATGTAAAGATGATGGATGTGCAAAATGTCCAGCTTTTCATTCACATTAGTACCATCTGGGAATTCAAGGAATTCAGGGACTGAGGCAACAAGTGTAGGAGTTTGAGCAGGAGCAGTTGTTGGGGCAGAAGGAGCTTTAGGAGTTGGTTCTTATTCTGCTTGATCTTCAGCTTCTGGAAAGCTGGCAAATATTATTTTCTTTCCAGTTGGCTATTGCAGAGCCTGCTTGATGATAGCTTGTTGCCTTTTGTGAACTCTGAAGGCTAATTGAGAGGGAGATAAGATAGACTCGTCTTCATCAGCAGCTCAGCTGCAGTGCTTGTAGCCAATTTCTCAGCTGCAACTCTTTCTTCTTCTTTTGTATCTGTTGTTTCTTCAACTGCTTTTTCTGGGATATTTTCATATTGGTGTGAAGAATGAGTGTCTAGAGCATCATCAATGATAGGAGAGGGAGGAGTAGCTTGTTGATTATTGGTTGAAGCTGAAGGAACTGGTGTTGGAGAAGAAGGGGTAGAGGCTTGGATAGGAGAAACATGTGTTGGAGATTGAGCTTTTGGAGAAACAATAGGAGAAATGATTGGTTCAGCTTTTGTAGTCTATTGCTGGGAAAAGGGCTCATCAGCTGGAGGGGTGGCTTGTAAAGGAACAACATCACAAGGTTGATTCTTTGAAGTAGATGCTCCTGCGACTTGTGATGCCTTTTGTTGAATAGCAAGGTAGTTTGCTTTTGCATCTTTTACACAGTTTGAGATGAACTGCAGTGCCTTCTCCTATATCAATTACAACTTTAATGGATCAAGGGGAGGCAGTTCCCTATCTTGATTAATTCTCTCATCAGATTCATCAGGTCTTCCAATCAGGTAGGGGTCATTTAGAGAGAGGTTTTGAGTCCCATAGACTTGGCTGTGAATGTTCCATACATTCATGATCAGCTTATTTTGAATAAACCTATCATTGCCTAAGTAGAATGCATTCCAGATTCTAGGCATAAGGTCAAAATATTTTCCAAAGTTGTAGGCCAGCTCAGCTAAAGTAAAATTTGCAGGGATAGCAGGGTAAAGGACATGTCTTTTTCTTTTATAGTTTTCATCCAGGTATTTCACTG
Source organism: Codonopsis lanceolata (assembly GCA_013146195.2). Taxonomy (NCBI): domain Eukaryota; kingdom Viridiplantae; phylum Streptophyta; class Magnoliopsida; order Asterales; family Campanulaceae; genus Codonopsis; species Codonopsis lanceolata. The sequence goes on along the minus strand of CM028378.1, from coordinate 135,591,295 downwards.
GATTGACTAAGGGTTCATCTTATTTCTTTTCCTCATGTAAAGAGATAAGGGATTGGATGAAGAAAGGTAAGTGGTCAATGGGAAATACCCAATTTTGAGGAATGGGTTTGGGGTTTTCCCAATAGATGGAGTATGAAGGATGGTAGGTTGGGTTAGAGATAGGTGGGAAATATGGAGCAGGATATTGGTTTGAAGAGGTTGATTCAACAGGTGGTAAAGGTGGAGGTTTTGTGGTTTCAGTAGGTGAGGAGAAAGTGATAAAGGATGCAGCATTTAGGTCTAGAGTAGCCTTCTGCTTTTTCCTTAAAGACCTTCTTGGAGGAGTACCAGCTGGAGCAGCAGCATGAACAGTAGTTGTTCTTTCAGTAGTTGAGCCTAGAACAGCAACTGCTAGCTGCTCATATATTTGCAGCTTCTTCTGCAATGTCTTCTGCTTCTTCTTCCTCAGTATCTTCAAGCAGATTTTTCTTTTTCTTCTGCTTGGACCAACTAACTGGGATAGCATGAGGGGCTTCTTGAATGTATTTGCTGGAGTTGATGGCCCTGATGATTTCTCCAACTGAGAATTTTCTTATCTCAGAAATTGAATGATGATTAGGTGGTGAGTTAGCCTTGCTTTGTTTGTTCCCAGATTTTCTCTGTTTCTTGCAATGTTAGAAGATACACATTCTACCAGCACTGCAGCCCAGTTCATCCCATGGTTCAGCACAATGGCTTCCATCATTTGCAGTTAAGCCTCAGTAATTTTTTCATGGCTTCCAAACTTGACAATGAGGAATTTGTCTATTACAGTAGCTAAGGCATAGTACAGGGGCTGAAAATGACTCTTGAATCTATCAGGTGCTTTTTCCAAATGGTGAGTGTCTATCATGGTGACCCAACCTCCATTTTGAACGTCTTGAGGTACTGTCAGGCTTGTTAAACCATTAATCCTTAGGTTTGGGAAGGCATTTACAATAGACATTTCATTGAATACCACCTGTTTTCCAAAAATGGAGCCTGAAAGAGAGAATGATGTATTGGGGGTAAGGTTCATGTGATTGAAGAACAGCTCAGTAAGGGTTTGGCTGTAGTTGTTGAAGTTGAAGGATATGAGTGGCATGAGTTTAGAATTAGTGAGCATTTGGACCAATTTTTGTCCAATAGGGGTCTTGTTCAGAGAGGCTATATCCAGAAGGCATCCAATGTTTGTATTGTCAGCCGCTGTTCTTGTTCCAGATTGATTTGGGCGAAAGTAAAGAACAAGTCGACTAGTAAGAAGCTAGGGTTATGGCGGAAAACTTGTTGCAGAGAGGAGAGATGAAGATGAAGAGAATTAAGAAGAGTGAGAGTATTTTCCTTTAGAAATAATGCAAATGGATTAAGTGGGGTAAAGGTATTAAGGTACAGAAGTAATTTTGTCTAGGAGGCACTGAAAGGAATTTTGGGTTTTTGAACCAACATTAAAGAGTTTAATGATGAGTATTGAAAAAGGTTTTGCTCAATTAATGTTGGAGGCGGTTTATACGCACATGTCTTGTCAACCGTCAGTGAAATAGTGAGTTTGTGGGGGTCAGTTGAGTTTTCAAGATAGAAAATTGTGGGAACCGAAATATCCTTAATATAAATGATTAATTGATATATTTAAAAAGCATTTAAGTAACATAGACAATCAACAGTGATACTTATCAGTTGATGTCTTTGTTTAGAGTCTACCTGTTTAGTGACGTGGTGTCGTGTCACTTACTTATTTACCTGCATTGTTTAATATGAGCTGATAGCATAATTTCAGTAGATGTCGTGACAGCTGATGAACAATGATTTATCCATAGATTTCAGCAGGTGAAAATTTTCAGTAGGTAGATGAATTTTAGCTAAAACAAGAATTTAGCAGTGGGAATAAATAGCAAAAACAGATGTAAGCTTTAAGGAAATGCTTCTGCTGAAGTATCTGCTGATGTTGGAAGATAATCTTTAACTTCCAATGTAACCATCAGCAGGTAGAGGCTGAAAAGTTGCGTTCATCTGCTGTTAGCCATAAGCTGGAGATATGGATACAAGTCCTGCAAATGTTAGTAATTTAACATATATATATATATATATATTATGAAGAGACAAAGGAAATTTGACGGTTAGAAACAACAGGTCTAATGATATATCAGATATATACAGGTCTAATGATATATCAGATATATAAAAGTTAAGAGAATTAGAGGCATGGAGATCCAGATATGTGAATCATTGTCTCCTCCTCAATTCAGTAGCTTCCATCTTAGTTACTTCTTTGCCTAGCCTTAATCTTTTGATATTTCAAGGCTTTATCTTGATTTATCAGTAGATGGGTCAAGCAATAAGGAAGATGGTTCATCTACTTTTTAGGTATCTGCTTCAATAGATAGTATTTCAGTTGAATGAGTTTGGTCTTCCTGCTGATGTGAAGTTTGATCATATAGATTATCAGCAGGTAGTGTTGATGATGTTGATTTGTTCTTGTACTGAGCTAATTTTGAGTTTCTTGTCACAAGAATCATAAAATTGTTAGAAACATCTTGAGTCTCTTTTGACTCAAGTAAAGATAGTTTTATCAAGAAGTTATATGCAATGTTTCAACAATCATTTAAATGAACTCTTTAAGCCTTGTATTTGAGTTTAGCAAAAATCAATATCATATCAACGGAAAATATATCATCATTGATTAATAATTTGTGTTTTGATCTGTTAAGATTTATTTTGAAAAACTCCTCCTCCTCATGAAGGGCATTTCTTTGCACAGATATATCTCTTTTCATGAAGTAATTGATTTGAACTTTCGGGTTCAATCTGCCTTGCCATCAGCTGAATTGAATTGACTTTGTATACATTCTTCATAGTGTCTTTCCAGTAAATCAAGAGATACCTGTCACGTATTATAAACTTACAAGAAACTGGTTAAGTCATAAATGATAAGATAGAAATCAAAAGATCTTAGTAGATTTGACAAAAGAATATATGTTCATAGAAGAAAATCCTGAGAACTCTTTTTAATAAGAACATAAAATTATATGCAGGTACTGAATTATAGGAAAGTGTGCACCTATTCCATGTATATAAAGTACCCTGGGTTTATAGGATCTTTGCTCCACCATCACCACTACACAAGTTTTATGTGACTACATGTTACACAACAATTCAAGTACATACCCAAGAATGTAATCTCTTTTTAAGAATAAGATCTCAAGAATATCTCAAATGAATGTATTGATACGTCAATTTCAAAAGATTTTTACAGGTCTATCTATAAATATATGAGTAACGAGACTTAAGCATATATGACACCAAGAGCAGCAACCTTGAAACAAAGAGTAGTGAAGTATTGAGAGCATACAAGACAAATGAAGATGATAAGATAAATCTGAAGATTTAAAACAATATCCTTCATATGGTTGCTAGTGATTGATCTCACAATAAATTAACAGACTTACTTCAATCACATAGGAATAAAAACCAAGTTAAAGAGATAAACATTTTGATCAGGTTTCTTAATACAAAGATGAAGTTCATAGATGAGATAAAAATAGTAGTTTTTCAAGAATGGTTTTTGAATAGAATATCTTAAAATAGTAACTCAGCCGAGTAAAGTGTAAAATTTTAACAGATGTTCAACTCATATCAAAAAGAATGTAATTTAGCATAAGAATGAGTGAACTTGCTGAGGGAGAGGTGAGCATTTGAGATATGAATGAATATCTTGAAAAATATAGAATATAAGAACTTGCTCATTGTATCTTACTTATGTTCAGCATATCAGCTTTATGAACTTTAGTAATTATATCAGCCATCTCCTTTATAAAAACATGTCAAGGAAATCATAAATATTTTTTAAAGAATATGAACACTTTCAAACTGTGAGCTACTAGCAGATACTTTCTTTTCTACTGACAATTGAGAAGATGCAATTCTGTCAGTATAAAATATTTCTCTTTAGCAAATATGTCAACATTTTCAGTTTAAAACAACAAAAGGTTTTCTACAGAAAATGATATTTAAAATACATTTTTGCAAAATTAATTTTGAGAAAATAATCCAAAGAATTTTTTTCATGAAACAAATGAAATAATATTTTTGAAAAGTAAGATCATTTCTTTATACATTTCATTAGTCATTTATCTATATTGTTCATATATTTTGTAGTTCTTTCTTTTCATATATCAAAGTAATCTTTTTTCAAAAAAAATGTATTGAATAAAAGTATTTGAGTGAAAAGTTTTTTAAGTTGCCAATATTGATCTTTCAAGTTGTTAGACTTGGAAAAATAATTTTTTCAAAAATTAGGTTCTGATACCAATTGTAAGTCCAATTGACAACGAAATAAGGCTAGAGGGGGTGAATAGCATTTTAAAAACTTTTAGGATTGTTTGAAAACCTTCAAAAGATACAGCGAAAAAGATAAGTTCTCAGCAGCTGATTGTAAAATCAGAAGATGCTGAATGTGAAAACAGTTTGGTAGCAGCTATTGAATATAAAATGGTTTAGTTTGGTTTTCTTTTGAACACTTAAGTATAGGGACCGGATTGAATATATATATATATATATATATATATATAATCAATTATGTAAATAATTCAGGAATATAACTGTTAAACACTTAAATAGATAAAAGTTGTTTAAGTGTATGAACAGTAAAAACAGCAGATAGAAGAACAGAATATTTGGATTGGTTTACAGTGTTAAAACTGTTACATCCACTGCCAAGTTTGTCAAACTTGGATTTTGAAGTGCACTAAATATATTGAAATTCTAAGTGATCACTAACGGATCTGTGCACAACAAAAACTAGTGTTTGATGAGTATGATTGAGCAACAATCATACTCGTGCAACAATCAAGTATTCTTATAGGATTAGGAAGAAGTATGGAAAAATACTATGATTGTCTAAACAAGAACTAGAAATGAATGAGATGTGAAAGAACATCTAGTAATTGTTTAAGGACTGGAACACATCAAGGGAAGAATAGCTTTGAAGGAATTTGATGTATGTCCAACCCTGAATTGAAGCAAATCAAAGAAAGAATATCATTTCAGTGGAGACTGATTTCTTCAATCCTTCTATCATTTATTCTTTTATGTCTTCTATCATGAGAACTGAAACATTTCAAGGAAGGAGTAGCTTAAACTTGAAGGGATAAGTGAAATATTTTTACCCAGTTCTCTATTATATGCTTTAATCCTTGCTCCAAACTGCTTTATATAGAGATCTTTGAAAGTAGCCGTTTGAGAGAGCATGGATAATATTTGAAGAGTAATGATGAATTCTATCTTTCAAATCTCTGAGATCTTTTAAGAGGATTTCTGAAATGGAAGAGATTACCTATCATAAGATCATAAATTCAAGGAAAGAGAGGTTAGATATCTTCTAACATGATGCATTTAAAGAGAGTGGTTGGCTAGAAAATATGCTACAATGGAATATTTAATGCGATGGTAAACTGTTAAACAATTTAATGTTTTATAAAAAGTCTCATTTTGAACAATTTAACGTATGAATCTAGATGGCCATGAATTAAATGCGTTAGAGTGGTCAACAGTGTTTTTCAAAGAACGTTTGTTTAAAATATTGTTTGAAGAAATATATATATATAATCTTTTAGGTATTTTAAACAAGATAGTGTAAGTAGATAGAATATATTTTAGCGAGGTGTCTTAAACTGATCGAAGATATTACCTGAAATGGAAGATATTACCTATCATAAGATCATAAATTCAAGGAAAGAGAGGTTAGATATCTTCTAACATGATGCATTTAAAGAAAGTGGTTGGCTAGAAGATATGCTACAATGGAATATTTAATGTGATGGTAAACTGTTGAGCAATTTAATGTTTTATAAAAAGTCTCCTTTTGAACAATTTAACGTATGAATCTAGATGGCCATAAATTAAATGCGTTAGAGTGGTCAACAGTGTTTTTCAAAGAACGTTTGTTTAAAATATTGTTTGAAGAAATATATATATAATCTTTTAGGTATTTTAAACAAGATAGTGTAAGTAGATAGAATATATTTTAGCGAAGTGTCTTATACTGATCGAAGATATTACATGAAATGGAAGATATTACCTATCATAAGATCATAAATTCAAGAAAAGAGAGGTTAGATATCTTCTAACATGATGCATTTAAAGAAAGTGGTTGGCTAGAAGATATGCTACAATGGAATATTTAATGCGATGGTAAACTGTTGAGCAATTTAATGTTTTATAAAAAGTCTCATTTTGAACAATTTAACGTATGAATCTAGATGGCCATGAATTAAATACGTTAGAGTGGTCAACAGTGTTTTTCAAAGAACGTTTGTTTAAAATATTGTTTGAAGAAATATATATATATAATCTTTTAGGTATTTTAAACAAGATAGTGTAAGTAGATAGAATATATTTTAGCGAGGTGTCTTACATTGATTATCAGCTGCTGATTACTTTAGCTTCAGTAGATGGATTCATCTTTTAATGAATGACTGATTTTTAGCTAAGAGAAAAGTACACGCGTTTTCGAAAATATTGTTTTTAGGAAATCTTGAACGCATAGATTTCGCGCATCGATTCAACGGAGTACAGTTTTCGACAGATAGGGATTTTGGTAGAAAAGTATAGCGGCTGAAAACTGAGTTTTGTTAACAACAGGTGTAAAAAGCTATATAGAAAACAGCTGTTAAGTAAGGGGATCATCGCGCTGATGACTAAGTTACAGCAGATAGAATAAGATTTGTGAGAATTACCTACCTTAGTATAAGTTTATTTTATCTTGCATTAAAGTGGCAAAACATTTGTTGAAGGTCTACCTGCTGAGTTTCAGCACAGAGAACTTTTAGACTTGCTAAAGTTTAATCAATTTGATTTTAGTTAATAACTAACTAATGTTCTAATCACGCAAGACTATAATTAACTCAACATAAGGAACTTCACTTAGATAGATCTATTAGAGAGATCTTAATTCAGTAGGTGAGTATCTATGAGTACTAACTAATTTCCTAAAGTCTATTTAATGGGTTTAAATAATTCTAAACATACTATGTTCCAACATCGTTGGTTAAACCAACGGCAACCACAACACTTATGGCCAACGATTACAGACCTCTCCTCTTGTTAATCTGATGACGAGCATCACGGGGAGGAGGAGGATGAGGTAAGATATTGTCAACCTGAACCTCCACGCTAGGAGTAGTCGTGTGCCTAAACATGCACATCCGGTCCACGGTTCGAACCGTGAACCGAACCGTTCCCGAACCGAACTGGAACCGAAGGTTCACCGGTTCACTAAAGGTTCGCGTATTTGATTTTTTGATGAACCGACGGTTCACGGTTCACGGTTCCAACGGCTACTTTTTAAATTGGATGACCCAGATCAAATATAGGGGCTGAACGGTATTATTATCGTTTTTTGTTGTTTTTTATGTAAAAAAATTACTCCCTCCGTCCCTAATTTATTGTCCTGCTTGACTCGGCGCACCGTTTAAGAAAACCTATTTGACTGGATTATTAATATTGGTTTAATGTGTAGTTTCCTTTAAAACCCATGTGTATGTGGCCCATAATTAAAGTAGGGTGAAAAGTAAGGGTAAAGTGGTAAAAGTTGTTTTTTATGGACAATTATTTTAAGGATGATAATTGAGGAGTATTATTCTTTTCCTTTTTTCCGAACCTATAAATACTCCCACTTCCTATACAACTTTTTCTCACTTCTAATCTCTTCAATTCTCTCAAAACTCTTCATCTCTCAATTCTTCAAGTCTTCAAATATCAAGTTATTACTCTCCAATTATTTAGTAAGTTTACTAATTAATTTTTATTAATTATTGTTTATTTAGTAAATTATATTAATTATATTTTTACTACTCTCCAATATTTATTAAGTACTATAAATTATATTAATTACGTTTTTAATTAAATATATTATTATTTAGTAATATTATTTTTGTTATTATTTATTGAATTTAATTTTAAAATTCTTTAATTTTGTTTTAATATTATGCTTACTAGTTATTAACTTTAATATTATTCTTACTAGTTATTAACTTATTGTTAATTACCACTTTTAAAATTAGTTATTAATTTATACTATTAACTACATTTTATTACATTATTTTATTACTTTATTACAAAAAAAATGTCTTCTTCTCAATCCGGTATGAACAAGGGAAAAGGCAAAGCTTCCCAAAGACCCCAAATCCCCAGGCCGAGAAGAGTTGGTCCTGAAAATACTTTTTGGCAAAATTTAGACACGCCAATTAGTTTAGATTTTAACGATGACGAATATGATGTTAACAATCTAATGGGTGATGAGCCGATTAATCCCCACACCTCCAAAACTCATCCTCGTACTCAAAAGAGTATCACTTAAACCGAAGGCCAAGGTGGAACAACAAGAGGTCGAGTTCAAGGTGTAACAACAACAAGAGGTCGAACAACGGAACAATTTGATATATTCACGTTGCATTATACAAAACGCATCTTAAAGGTAAGAATTTCCTAGTCACATGCAACTATCAACACTTCATTTAGCTTCAAAACTGGAAATGAATACGATACGTATAAGAAGCACATAAGGAACAAGCATCCCGACAAAATGGGAATGGAAGAAGGTCAAGCACAAATCACGGGAGTTGCGTGTTATCTTAACAAGGTATGTTTTCTCTATTTAAATTTACCGAAAGTATGTATGAAAAACAAATGGTAAATTTGATTTGTGCTAAAGGTCTACCGTTTAATTTTGCAAATGATGTTTTATGGGAAAAGTTGCACAATTGTCATCGAATCCCACCGCTAATGAAATTTATAGGAATATGGTTACTCATGACACAAAAATTGATTGCCTAGAAGGAAAAAAAAATATTAATTACTATGTTTATAAATTTATTGCAAAAAAATTCAATATATGTGTAGAAATTTGGAGTGATAAATGGCAACGACATAATTATATAGTATTTACATGTCATTGGATTGATTACTCGTGGATAATGCAAAAACAATTAATTGGATTTAAACACTTTGATATTGTACATAATATTTCCGCAAAAAAATATGAATGTTTTAAAAGAATATGGTTTAGGCCAAAAAAATATTTTTAACAGGTTTTGATAATGCTTCAAATAATACTGCTGCTTTACCCGAACTCATTTTATTTTGTCAACCATCATTTCATTTTGACGACGTTACGTGATGAAGTTAAACCAATTAGGAACATAATATCAGTTTTAACAAGATAACATAATATTTTTTAAAAAAATGAGCTAAATTTTGTAAACAACAAAATATAGAACCTAAATCATTTCATTTAGATGTTCCAAACCGATGAAATTCCACCTATAAAATGTTATATGAATCTTATCAACATCGGGAACATTTTTTAGCATTTTTTCAATCGATAGATTACACTCTTCTGATATTTCCTCATCAATGGAATGTTTGCGAAAATTTAAAGATGTTTTTAAAAGTTTTTAACGACGCTACCGAACAATTATCTGGTTCTTATTATCCTACTTCTGTATTAGTTTTAGAACATTATGCTAAAATTAGTTATATATTCAAACATTTTAAAGATTGTACAATTTTAGGTGAATATATTGCTAATATGAGAATAAAATAGCTAAAATATTTTTTGAACATTCCACCATTGTTTTTACTAGCTAAAATATTAGATCCTATAATAGGACAAGATGGTTTAGAAACAATGCTAACATATTATTATGATAATTTATTCCTCGATGGCATTGACATATTTTCAACTGACCTTATTCCAAATCCAACAAATATTTCGAATGAAGTTAAAAATGTTGTATATGACTTTTTAAATAATATAACGCAATTTATGGTACTGATATTAATAATGAAAATGTAGGTACTACAGTAGTAGTAGTCAACTTAGTGATGACCTTTTTTGTGGGTAGATAATTTTATTAATACAAGAACTCAAAAACGAGCACGGGGCCATGAAAATACATTAGAACTTGATTTATATTTATCAACTAATTTCGCTCCTATAGAAAATTTTGATATTTTAAAGTGGTGGGCGAGAATGGCCAAACATTATCCAACTCTATCATTAATTGCAAAGTAGGTCCTAGCTGCTCTTACCTCAACCGTCGCCGTTGAACATGCATTTAGCGTGTCCGGCTACGTTTTGAATTAAAGAAAATCTCAATTGGGCCCAAAAAATTTAGAATTTCAACTTTTTGTGGGCAATTGAGTTAAAGCAACAACTCGAACACAAGATAATGTAGCGACTTTCGAGGAGGATGAGGGCTTTGATGAGGATACAACGACCGGGAGCAATTGAACAACATCGGTTACGCGGCTCGTTTCGATAAGTTAATTGTAATATTTAGATTATAATTTTTAAATTATAGATTGCAAGTTATAATTTTTAGATTAGATTTTTTATTTATTGAAAAAAATTGTAACTTAGAGGTAAGGCTCCTTTGACTTTAGTTCATTGGTTGTCCCACTCATTGTAATTTTTTATTATATTAATAAAATTGATTAGGGTACCGTCCCTGTGTATTTTTTACAAAATATTGTTGATATTTTACAAAGTATAAAATATTTACAAAAAGTTAAAATAACTTTTTATCACTTTTAAAAATTCAAAAAATATTCAAAGATAGTTTTTTTACAAATGTTTAAACATAGTTTTTTTTTAATTAAATTTGGTGAACCGATGAACTGTGAAAACGGTTCACGATTCAAATCCGATTCACCAAAATTGCTTCTAAGAACCGTCGGTTCCGGAACATGATGGGCATGTCTACGTGTGCCCATCCTCAGGCAGGTTGACGCCATTAACACCGTTTGCAACCATTTCAAAAGCTTAAAAGAACGTTGGAAAAAGAATTTGAATATGAAGATCAACGATTCCCGACAATGGAACCAACTGATGTATCCTAATTTTGCAAATACACTGGGACCAACTAGCTTTCAATCTATCTGTATCTTGAGGCCCAAACCTGTCAAACAGACCAAGAATAATCGTAAACTAGGCAGGGTTTTCTGCAAAAGCGCTTCGGTGTGATAATCAGTAAACACGCAGTTGAGATAATAATTTGACAAAGTTTCTGTAGACTTGTAAGCGTACCTTCTCTCTTTGAGAGGTTTATATATCCATGGCTATGAAATTCATGATTTGAACCTTAACTGCACGAGCATAAATAACTGATATATTTAAGGCCACGTCTGGAATATAGGGGCGGATTTCCCAGCGTTTAGTCCCCACGTTGCAGACAACGGTTACCCATTACCTCGAGCAGGCTGACCGTGGGGTTGGGTCCTTGCCTGCTACACTCTTAGCCCCCGACTGGGGTTGGGTCCTTGCCCGCTGAAGATCCTGCCTTGACTCAAAGATAATCAAGTGCCCTGCCGGGGGAAGTAGTATTCACGTGCCGAACACATGACTATGACTTGGGCCATTTGGGTCGGGCAATTCATACATAAAATCTAATTAGCCGCAGAACAATAATTTGCTTGCAATTCGCAAATTGTTTTACAACAAAATTTCCAAAATTGGGGGTAAATTATGGGGAGGGCAGCATATGGAGAACAAAATATATGCTGCACCGCGGTATCAAGCTTCTCTAATATCAACCGATACATGTAAATGTAGCTACTCTCTAATTACTTGCTTCAAGAAATTCAACATGTGTGTGATGTATTAAGTAAAAAGGTGTGTGCTGTACTCAGCACCACCCTTTCTATCTTGGAATGACGACGGAGATGGAGCGAAGCATGAGGAGATGTCGATTCCTGCAACCTCCATTGCATTGCAGACCCATTCTGGAATATCTCCCACAGGAAACTACAAACATAATGCAAGCATAAGAAGTTGAGATTCATAGAATGAAGATTATGTTAATAAGTACACCCTCCGTTCTACCCAAAGAATCAATGATTGAAAAGTTTAATAATTAAGGGATATATAATCGGCATTTGAGTTTGTTATAATTACGATAATGCTCGAGTATAATAAATATATTAATATTAATTTATCAAATGTGAAGGTTAAAGTTAAAATGCTTTTGAGATTGTGGACATAATCTTTTAAAGTGGACTTTTTATGTGAAAGTGTAGACACCTCAATTTTCGTACCCCTGGTATGTAACATGACATGAAATATCAAGACCTGTTAAAAACTAACGAATGTCAAGTTACATGGTCAAAAATACAAAAAAACAAAAGCAGGATGCGTAAACAGTGAAGTGCAGAGGGCCTAAGTGCCAAAAAGAAGCTACAAAAGGGGCCCAGGGCGCCGCCCATGGACACTCTGGGTGCCGCGCCAGCTGTCAGCATGGGTGGCACCCAATAGTGCTTTGTGCACTGTAGCAGTTTGCCTTTCGTACAATTCTCTCAACGCGCGGTACAAGACGATGAAGCACATAAAGAGAAATCTTAATCACGAAGGAATCTCAATCTCAGCCTATAAATGAAGAGGCCCGGCTTGTGAAAATTCACTCCGCACAAACACAGTTCACAGTTATCGCACACAGTTAAACACGCAGCAAAAGTTTTACGTAGTGAGTTCTGAGAGAGAGCGCGCCGAGAGAATTCCTCCTCTAGCCCCAAAACTCCGTCAAATCTCCCTCAAGCACAAAACCAATCGGCCAAAGTGAAACCTAGTTACCCTACTAGAATTCCGTCCTATTTCACCGGTCCAAAAATCCTAAAAAGAGCAGTTGCTCTACCCAAATCCAGACACCAGATCAGCAAAAAACAACAGTTACTCTGCCCGAATCCCCGCAACAGCAAAACAACAACAAAGACTCCCTCTCCCGAAAGGATGAGCGCACCCTAAAATCTACTAGAAGCTAGTTGGTACGGGATAAAACCTCCACGCTTCAAGAGACATGCTATTTAAAAGTTTTATTATTAAAAAATGTTATTTAGGCCGACCCAATGTAATAAAAAAAAGCAGTTATGCTGCACGAATCTCTATAGGAAATAGCACTAAAAAGAGTCATTATTATAACCAAAATTTTATAAATGTATTTGTAACTCCATGAATAAGATTGTTGCACGTTTGCAATAATATAGATACAGATATATATATTTAAATGTTTATTTCATTTGTTAAATAAAATATTTAAAAAAAAACATATTTTAGCCAAAAACTATTTTGAGACCAAAAGGGCGAGTTGGATGCCTAACCCCTTCTCACCTCATAACTTAGCCTCCGAACCCTTTTCAAATCTGGTTACATTTGATTTTTCTTTGTTTTTCCTTAAAATAAAGATGGCGACTCTGTTTTATATATCTTGAGTCCACATTTGAGGCCAAGCATATTCCATGCACTTAAAGGTTTTGAAACCACTCGCCTTCATCGGTGGGAAAGGTCGTCGAAATCCGGGGCACTCATAGAAAGATCACAAACTAGACTCTTTACCTGGAACAGAGGGACCGAGGGAGTAATAATTTCCTCAATCTGGAATAATAAAAGATACAAAACACAGTAAAACAAGGAGAATGTAGGGCACAAACCCATTTTCTGAAAACATACCATTTTCTGCAGGAAGTCGCACACAAAACTGCAGGAAAAAGAACACGTTGAACATAAAAAACCTTGTGTATAACTAACTACACTAAAGAGTTAATTTCATTATGCACTTCAACAATGCCAAAACGTACCCTGGAAACCGTCCTTCAATGATTGATGTGTGAAGATTTCTGCTAAGCTGCAAAATTAAAACCATTTGATGTTCAAGCTTAGATCGAACAATGAAGCTCGAAGAACTACTTAGACAGTTCTTTGTGATGCTACCTTAGCCATGTGATACAAATTATGATATGAAAGAAGCTGAGAACCCATAGCATCTTTTGTAACAAGGCAGTGAATGTATGCCCTTGTGTATTTTTTGCAAACCTACAATGAGAGAAACCAATGAGGTGGAGACGATATATATACTTCAATTTTTTGATAAGTACAATATACACACGCACACACTTCAATTTTAGCATTAGAATCAATTGTACAAGTGTATATGATGTGCATACCATACACTCGCATGTAGGATCAATGGGTCGGGTATCATCAGACATTGCTTTGTGTTTGAGCCGCAAAACTCCCTGAATCAAGATTTTTTAATTATAGTTTAGTAGAATCAGAAAAGGGTTGAACTTCTCAGAAAATAATGCATGAAGTTCGGTCAGGAGGGTATATGATCATCAAGGGATACCACTCAAAATTACGCTGAGCAAAAGATTACACATGATGCATATCGAACAAGATTAATCACCTCGGGAACAAGAGCAGTGCCAAAGCGAGCAGTCCTTGTCGGATAGACACAGTCATACATGTCAGCACCCAAAGCACTGCAAACTACAATATCCAGAGGATAGCCAACTCCCTGGAAAGACAGAAACCAAGATAATATGGAGCTATAAATTAAGGAAGATGGAAATCAAGATGTATTAGGTATTGAAACTACAAAACGTATCTGTACCATAACATAGCGTGGTTTGTCCTCGGGCAATGCAGCAGTGCATTGAGCAACAACGCGCCAAAATGAATCCTTATCTTCACCGCCTGCAAGACCACCAATAGCATAGCTGTCACAAGTAAATTAAGTAATATTAATTCTTTGATCACTGAATTACCATTCTGCTAATGTAATACTGCTAAAAACAAGTACAAAATGATATTAAGACGAAGAGGCTATGTGGTAAACTTAATGACCAATTGAAAGAAAAAAATGTATAGTCAAAAGGTAAAAGACTAAAACAAAGAGAAAACGCCACCAACTCACAGCACAGCCACTCATACATGTGGTAAGTACTACTAAATTCTTGAAACACTTTTTTTAATCAGGAAGGATATCATTATATCTAAAGGATGTTGGGCACCTAGCATAGAGTTATGTTTTTATTATTTAAAAATAATAATAATATATATGGAGGATGCGCAACGGCCCGTTTAAACAAGGAAAAGACAAGGGTCAGGAAAAACCTAGCCTAATTAAGGCCAGGGCTAGGGTCATGGCCTAGGAATTAATTATTACTAATTAATTTTTTTTATATTCTAATTTTTATTTATTTTTTTATTTTAAATAATGTCTCAAGGAGATTTGAAGTTTTTATTGTGATATGATATATTGGCAATTTGGATTGTGTTGATTTTAGATATTAAATATATAAATATACATCTTTCAGGTGTGGCCCGACAAAGGCCTGTTTAAGCAAATCAGGGCCAGAGGCAGGTCTGCAATATTAGTGGCCCATTTAAGATGACCGTTTAGTTGCGGCCCGACAGGGACATGGCCCGTTAGGGCTGTACCGAAACAGCCAACCTGATTAGCATCTCCACACAGAATACCGCTAGCCTAATTAACATCTCTACTCAGAATTAGTTACTGTAAGGAATATACACATACCCAGGTAAATTCCTTTCCACCAATCCTCTAACACAAATATCCCTGATAATTATTTACAAATTAAGGGTCAGATATACAGTTGGATAATAAATTTTAATTAGAGCAAAAAACCACCAAAAGTGTTACAAATTAATAAAGCACCTTAATACTGGATCCAAACCACCCTGCACGATGCCAAACAAATTCTGCTCCTTTGGTCTCTTATGAGCTGTCCATCCAAAAAAATCCAGTAAAGATATATAGCACAAAAAATCAGAAGAGTGATAAAGTACGAAGATAAAAATTGCCACCAACAAGCTTATGATAAAATCCAATTAAAAAGCTAAGTCCCTTCCTCCCTCTGCATATTGGTGTCTTTAGATACAAAGTTATGATGTAGTGCCATTAGCAACCCTATAAGGCTACATATCATATAATAAAGTCAGAATCCATAGACAAACACATTTGAAAATAAACATTTTTTTAATCTTCTTTTTTTAATGCAGTACAAGCTGTGCGATTCTAGTGTATTTATATGAAATACTACAACTGACAGAATATTACACACTCCAAAGAGACATGACAAAACTGACTAACACATTTTCCAGTATATTTCAAAAAAAATAAATCGCACATTTGTTCTTGGTCAATACGCCAGTAAGCTGTGCTTTTAAGTTTTCAATTTTCCTCTAAAAAAAATTTTGATAAGTAAAGTAAGTAATATTAACTTGCGTCAAAAAGGTGGCACGACCTATATACATTGGGAGTATACAGTCAACTACTAATCGAGAAACTGTCCATGAAATTTAAAAAAGAATTATCCGGAGCCGACGTAGCCAAAGCACCAAAGGAAGAGGGTTTTGATAACCCGCTCCTTCAACCTTTCCATACTAAGCTCCACATTCTCGAACACCCTGCTATTCCTTTCTCTCCACAAAGTCCAACAAACGGCCAATGGAATTGCGTCCCATATGCTGCTGCTTCTCCTATGCAGATTCCAGCCAAAAAGAAGATCCTTTACCGATCTAGGCATAACCCAAGCGATGTGAAAAATATTAAACATGAAGTCCCAGATTTCCTTTGCCACAGGACAGTGAATGAGCTAGTGATTAACACTCCCTCCGTCTCCCTTCCACATGTAACACCGGTTAACATAGATCTTCCTCCTAGCCCTCAAGTTATCCCCTGTGAGAATGGCTTCACGTGCGGCTTCCCACATGAAAAAGGCCACTCTGGATGGAGCCTTGGATTTCCAAACAGCTTTCCAAGGGAAAGAATTGTTTTCGCTCAGCAAACTTAGGTAGAACAACTTGACCGAGAACGAGCCATTAGTTGTGATGAGCCCAAGATTTCCACAAATTTTCTCATGAATTTTCTTTTATTTTGTGCTATTTTTGAGTTATTATACCTTCTAAATATTATTATTTGTGCTTAATGTAGGTTTCCATTCATAATCGAGCATTTATATGGTGTTTAGCACAAAGTTCGAGGCAATTCCAAGATTTAAAGTTGAGTTGCAAATCATTCGGTCAAAGCCGTTAAATCCGCCTGAGTGTTCCAAGGCAAAATAGAGGCTAATGGAGGCTAACTGGGCTAACAGAGGACTTATTTGCAAGACCTAGCAGGGAAGGACTTCGGAAGCCTCATTTAAATTCCCGAGGGCACCGGAGTACTATTATGGAAACAAGGGAAGCCGACTCACAGTCCTTAAACTCCAGGGCCACCGGTGCCAATTCAGAAAGATCTCCATCATACGTTGTCGATTCCTAGAAGCGGCCACGTCACCGATCCATTCTCCCAGCTGGCCCGCCTCAACCTTCACGGATCCAAGTCCAGCCAGCCCACTTCACCCCATGCCCGCTCCATTTCCTTCCTTGACAGCCCACTTCCACTCACATTCCTCACTCGTTTCACCAGCAGATAACCCGCGTGTCCCTCCGTCGGGTCACCCACTCCTAGCCATGATCCAGCCTCCATTTCTTTTCCAAAGCCCTTCATTTTAATACTCCCAGCCGGCCTCCATTTGGAAGGGAAAAAAAAAAACCCTCCTACGGGCTGTGAGCCCCAATTGGGGGAGCCCCTCTTCCCCCATTTTTCTCCATGCTCAAAAAACTGCCCAGATTATCAATCTCCCAGTCATTGAAATTTCTGCGAAAATGAGGACTTCACACCATATTACCCCTTGTTAGCTAAAGAACGGAACTGACCAACTCATCCTTGCTGACAGCAATATTAAATAAGGAAGGAAATGCTCTCCACAACTCCCTATCACACCTATCTCTCCAAAATCTAACAGACTCACCATTGCCAACGACAAAACTAATGAGCCTCTTGAAAGGCTCATATCGCTTTCTAATACCCTTCCACACACCCACCCCATAAGACGCGTTAACCTCCTTGGGAAACCACAAATGATTATTTTCCCCATACTTACCCACCACCACTCTCCTCCGCAAAGACTCCTTGTCCACCAAGAATTTCCAAAGCCACTTCCCCAAAAGAGCCACATTGAAGACCCTTAATCTTTTGATCCCTAAGCCCCCTCCGATCAAACTATTGTCTATTGCAGCCATTATTCCAATTAACCAAATGGTATTTCCTCTCATCCGCTATACCATCCCACAAAAAGTCCCTTTGTAATTTATCGAGCCTTTTAGCCACAGAAGCAGGAAGGGCAAACATTGACATGAAATAAGTAGGTAAGTTAGACGAGGTGCTCTTGATCAGCGTAAGTTTGCCCCCTTTTGAGAGGAGTAGCTTCTTCCACCCAGCAAGCTGTCTTTCATACTTCTCAATGACCGGGTTCCAAACAGCTAAGCTTCCAGAATTCACACCAATAGGGAGGCCGAGATACGTCGAAGGAAGGGAGGCCACTTTACACCCAAAGAAATCTGTTAGCATATACTTATTCTCCACATCACCCACCAGATAGATCTCGCTCTTAGTAATGTTAATTTTCAACCCAGAAGCAGCTTGGAAAAATAATAGGACCATCCTGAGATACCCGAGTTGAGCCTCTTCCGCCTCATAGAAAATAAGGGTATCATCCGCGAAGAATAAGTGGGACACCGGAAACTCTGAACCACCAAGCCTCCCAACTTTAAACCCCTTAATGAATCCTCCTTCAATTGAAGCCTGCTCAAATCTTCCATAACAATGATAAAGAGGAAAGGCAAGAAGGGCTCTATTTGGCGGAGACCTCTGAAACTCGAAAAAAATCCATCCGGTTCTCCACTGACTAGTACGGAGAGTTTCACTGTAGATATGCAGAAGCGTATCCAATCTCTCCATTTCTGCCCGAACCCCATTCTAGTCAACACGTAAAGCAAGAAATCCCAATGAATGTGATCATAGGCTTTCTCAATGTCCAGCTTGCACAACAACCCCAGAACCCCACTTTTAATCCTATCATCAACTGCTTCGTTTGTAACCAGAACCGCTGGTGACCACCCACAAAAGCATGCTGCGAATCAGAAATCGGCTTACTTGTAACCTTCTTCAAACGGACTGTAAGCACTTTAGCAATTATCTTATCCACCCCGCCTATGAGGCTGATCGGCCTAAAGTCTTTTACATCCACTGCCCCCATCTTCTTCGGAATAAGGGTAATAAAAGAGGCGTTAAGGCTCTTCTCAAACTTTTTTTGCTCGAAGAAGAAGCGAAACACCTCCATCAATTCATCTTTGATAAACCATCCGGCCAGGAGCTTTGTCACCACTAATACCTTTGACCGCTGATAGGACCTCCTCCTCTGTGAAAGGGGTTTCTAGAGCCTCTCTCTCCTCTAGATCTAAGCCATCAAAATGAATCCCTTCCATCTTAAGGTGCCAATCCTTATTTTCCTTAAACAGATGCTCATAGAACCCAGCAATACCCCTTTTAATGTAGTCCTTACCTTCCAATACGACCCCATCAACCTTGACTACCCGAATCTGATTCGCCGTCTTGTGAGTGTTAGCCACTCGGTGGAAAAATTTTGTATTCTTGTCTCCCACCTTGAGCCATTGCACCCGTGATTTTTGTTTCCAGCACACTTCCTCTCTAACAAGGAGCCTTTTAACCTCCAAATTCAGAAAGTCACACCGATTAACCTCCTCAATGGTCAGGCTTCTCAAGCCTGCAATTTCATCCAGTGATTGAATTTCAGCTAAGGAGTTCTTTAAACTATCATCCGTGTTGCCAAAAACATCTCTGTTCCACACTTTCAGCTCTTCTTTGAGGAGCTTTAACTTCTTCGCAAATCTGAAAGAGGGATCCCCTGTCACAACAAAAGAGTGCCATTTCGCCTTGACCCATTCTAAAAACCCTGGTTCAAGAAGCCACATTTTCTCAAATCTAACCGGAGATTTTCTAACCTGCGCACCTCCACAATCGAAGCATAAAGGCACATGATCCGATAAGACCCTGGGGAAACAAATCTGAAATGAATCGCCAAAACACTCTTCCCAGTCTGTGGAAACTAAGAATCTGTCAAGGCGGGAGCTTTGATGCCTATCACCATTCCTTAACCAAGTGTGCTGGCCCTCTCAAAATTAAATTCTCTTAGTATCTCTTAATGGAGTAGTTGACGTGCCTGGCAAGTTTGAGCCCTACCTTTACCTTTACGTACTGATGGAAGGGTATAATTGGCTTTTATAATTCAACCTAGGGGTTGAACTGACCATTACTGTTAAGAATTCAGTAAAACAGAAAAGGACAAGGGTCCTCATAGAAAAACTAAAGGCTTAATTCTCAATTTGGTCACCCTACTATTGCGAAAAGTCCGCTAAGCTCACCCTACTACGTTTTTTCACAGTTTGGTAACTATGCTTAACAAAAAAGTATCAATTTGGTTCATGAGTTGGATGCCGTTAACGGAAGTCGTTGAAAAGACAGAAATGCCCTCTCTTAAAGACATAAAAATACTAATATATCCATCTCCATCCCCATTCCAACACCCCCCTCTCTGGTTTCATATAAGAACAATGAAATTGCTTGTGCCTGCTCCTACCCCTACCGTAGGACCTCCGCCCCCCCAAGCAAAGAAAGAGGGCAGGAACAAGAGGTTGTCCTCTCCCAACCTAGTAGTTCCGCCCATCACCACCTTACTTAACTCCAGCGCCTGACACAGTCGTAAACCATCTCGAAGAGCTATGAAATTGGTCCATAGATCTTTCTTTTTCTTTATCTCATCGTAAGGGGCCTCTTATTCTGGTTAGTTAAGTCCGGATCTCAAACTGTAAAGTCGTTTTCCAATACTGGTCTTGGTCTTTTTCCCCCAGGTTTCAGCAGCTTTTGATTGACCGAAATACAGGTGAGCGGAGGAGGTCCTTGGTCTGCTAGAAGACAGTGGTTAGAAAACTAGGTGAAAGAGCTTTGGAACAGTGAAAGCTTTTCAAGAAATGAAAGTAGGATTTATTGGAAAGGAAAATCTTTCTTTGAGCTCCCTTTACCAGTGTAACCCATTAAAGACTAAATGAAGTTGAGACGAAAACCCACATCTTTGGTCAACCCCTTTTTTTAGTAGCTACTTTCGAAATGGAAAAGCAGAAGCAAAGAGCTCCTCATTTTTGAATAGAAGCAGGGGCATTAGAGTTTTAGCCTTGGGCCTGTTAAGCTGCCTGTCTTGCAGCCACCTGTCATACCAAATGGAAGAATGCCCTCAACCAATTAACCAGTGAATGTGAGAGCCTCTGTTGTGGGTCTTGCGAGAAAGCTGGTATGCACGATAACGGAATCCGCCCAGCAACCGCCCTAAGAAATAGGCCAGTTAGTTTCGTCCCTCGATGGCTTAGTGGATACAGAGACAAGAACAGGAGCAACAAAAAGTTTCTCTAGACTTTTTCTCTCTACAGCGTATTAACCTTTCCGTGACTTACCTCTTCCTCCCCGGCCGGCAGTCTCGATTAATAATGCGCCGGGCATGCTTTTTACACCTATTGAGATTGATATAACATATATATATATATATCAACCTGTAATTCTGAGTTTACAAAATTTATGAAATCAAATAGGGGTAAGAAGATGAATGTATGGAAAATAATAATAATAATAATAATTTAATTGGGGGTATTTTCGGGTTTTTAGAAATATTTTAGACGGTTTATCCAAAAAACAGACGGGGTGACTAACGTGATACTTTTTGTCAAGTATAGTTACCAAACGTGATACTTTTTGTCAAGTATAGTTACCAAACTGTGAAAAAACGTAGTAGGGTGAGCTTAGCGGACTTTTCGCAATGGTAGGGTGACCAAATTGAGAATTAAGCCAAAACTAAAAAGCAATAACAGCTATGTTTATTAGAATTTACGCAAGATTACCTGACGCCAAACAATGAGGTCTGCACGTTTTACATCAGCAAGTTCATAATGAAAAACAAATAGAGTGGGCTTTCATGGGAAATATACAGATGGAAAATTAGAAAAAAACAAGTGTCCGTCAAGTGGTCCATAAAGTCGAGGAAAAGCAAATTTAATAGTACAGTAGGCTTCATAATTTGCTTGAGTTTAAGGTGGAGCAGTCAAGTCAATTAATTAATAAAGTCTTATTATTGGGTTTTATACTTTTATTAGATTAAGTCAGTTTTATAATAGGTTTCTTATTTTTTGAGTCAAATGATATTTTGATAATTTCCTAGTTCGCTGGCAATGGGTCTCAGTATTAACCTAGGAGTCTTGTTTAACTACTCACTTATTTAGTTGAGTCCATTCCTTATAATTTTTGTGTTTTAGCTGTCTTTAATTAGTTTCTAAGTTAGGATTATAATTAGCTCTTGCATTACATTCAGTTTGTTTAGAGATTAATAAAAGAGTTTTTGCAGCAGCAATTAAGCTTCGCTTTATTGAATTGTGTGATACAATTCCCTTGGGTGTGATGCTCAAGAACCCTAGGTGTGATGCCTAAGGTTCCCTCAGTGTGAAGACAGACTATTCTTGCTACTTTTCTGCCCTAATTACTGTTTCTGGGTACTGTTCCTACCATCCAGAACAGCCCCTGCAACTTATCGTATTGCAAGCCTAAACCATCCTACAAACCTAACCATAATCCAGTAAATAGTTGAATCCATAAATTCCAAGTTTTATGCTTAAAAACGGATCTAAAGTCCCTTTCCTGCAGTGCTCTACATCAATTTTGGCCTGACGTTTGTAGGCCAAGTGTACCAACACTTGTCCTGCACCAGCACGCTACTAGAGTACACTTTCAAAAAGACAATCTGGTACTCCGCTACAGTTCGACAGACAATCCATTTTTATTTTATTTTTGATAGGCAAGTGTGACCCCTTGTTGGTATGGAGATTGGAACCAAGGACTTCAAGATCTTTGCTTGAGTGCCCTTGCCATCTCGCCCACCCCTCGGGATCAGACAATCCATTTTTTTTATTTCCTATTCGTGAGGTCCAATATTGTGATTGGACAGGACCAGCCGAAGAGTTAAGGCCGGTTGGTTATAAACTTATACATGAAAGTTTTCCCAATTGAATTCTTTTTAACTTCTGAATGGAATGGGTGTTACTTCAATACTTTACCTGCTATGCATCTGTCTATCCAGCGCAAAGTGCGATACATAGCCTCTTCTATTCGTGGACCGGTAATGGTGGTTTTCACAACATCGTCAAGTGCCATTATAATATCGGCTCCTATTCTGTTCTGCAATTGTTGGCAGAATACATAACCATAGAAGATATCAGAGATGAAGGCACAAATGAGAGAAGATGGAAAGGACAGAGCAATATGGCTGCTTCAGAATATGATCAAAATCTGTAATTACATGCGACTATGGCTACTATAGAAATAAAAAGGAAGATAAAGATCACATCAGTAGTAAATACTTCACCAAAAAAAATCAGAAGTAAATACTGAAAAAAATAATTAAGCTTTTAATATATGCATCATCTAAAAAATGATTTTTTCAGCTGCAGAAAAAAAAAGAGCCTCATATAAGGCGAAATGTGAAGAAATAGATACTCCTAGCTGTTTTAATCTATGGTAAAAGAGCGAACCTAAAGAAAAGCACCATAAAGATCAATTAGTTAGGTTTTGGACATACATAATAATAATTGCACTCTTAGGAGAAAACCATAGTGATAGGGTCGGCCCAGTAATGTATTGATAACTAGATCTTTGATCCGAAAGTACCAGCAAATAGTAGGGGATTGTCAACAGAAAAAATGTTGCTGGACTCTTCTGAACGAGTAACCAAACACTGCTCTTCCATCTTCACCAATTGTTGTTCATAAGATTTTAAAATTTTAACAACAAATGATACAAGAAATAACCTTCATTAATTCGCTCTTTCTTCTTAATAAAGTCTGTTTGTTTGCTTGTCTGTTTTGTCATCGAATTATTCTTGGTTTTTTATTCAAGACCAGTTTTGACAAAAGTTTATCAACAAAAAGTTTGGTTATGTATTCAGAAAAGTCCGGTAACATTTGTTCTGTTGATCAAAACCCCTACTCGCTTGGTACCTTCTTGATCAAAGGAATTAATCATTTGGATTGTATTATAAGTAAAATAAAACCTCTATCATATGCATCATCTAAAGCAACGATTTTCATCAGCTGTAGAAAAAAGAAAGGAGCCTCATATAAGTCAAAATATGAAAAGAAGGATCTGTCTAACGGTTTTCTACCATGAATGAAGGATTTAGTTGATAGAAGAAGCACCATTAAGATCAATTAGCTTGGTTTTGGACTGATACAATAACTGCTAATCTAGGAATCAACTAATGCAATAAGGCTCTGTCTTCTGCAGCGTGTAGGATCAAGATTGCAAAAAGAGTTAGCTCTCTCTTGGAAGAGTTGAGAACCAAGCAAAGAACTAATGAGACATAACAAAAGAAAATCATATGAACAAATAGATTTATTCCAAAAGAGTTCAACTAGAGCCTTGAAATGAAAGATAACATGAACGCTCGCCTTTGACACCGCATAAGCCTTCACCAGGCACCAATCTTAAAATGTGTCGTGGTCTATCTAAATGAGAGTTCCATCTTAGACCAACTTCAAGATTTGCTTGCATAGAACCAAAAGCGTAGGTACTGGCAACAATATCAAGAAGAGAAGTAATATATTTGGAATTACAAGTAGCTGCTTCAAGAAGTTAAAAGATAGTCATTTCACACACAAACATAACAAACACCTACTTGGATTTGAATTGATTCTTCAGGTGTTAGGAGCATCGGTTTTCCGTCAACTGGCGACTGCATAAGCCAGTAGGAGATTGAGGCTTCAGTTTCAATCATGAAATAAGAGGTGCATCAAAAGTAGAGAAAATATAGCAATCATAAAAATAAAATAAAAATCTTTAGATTAACTAATGTATCAATGAGATAAGAAAACATGCTATGGATAATTCATACAAATAAAAATGAAAACAGGAACCATGAGAACAGTGACTGAGAGATGATTGAAAGGAAAAGCAATCATCAGCTTTCCTGATGTGTTCCTGCACCGTGACCACAGACACCAACCCGTCATGCTTTCATTACTCTTTAGGCTTCAATTGGTATAGGGAAATGGAATCAATTCAGCATAAAATCAATTGATAGCGTTTGGTATTGCCAAAATTATATTTGGAATAGGATTACTAAAATTTAAGGAATCACAATCCTGATGGAGGAGGTGGTATTTCGATTCCTAGTAGTTGGAATCCATGTATAAGGTCAATTATATCCCTCTATTAGGTCAAGTATTTGTTTTATATTTATAATCTCATTTGGTCTCAACTACTTTATGGTTGTTCCTTTTTACTTCCCATTGTCGTTGCTCTTCGGCTCTTCATAAGGTTTTTCCAACTCTTTCCATCTCATTAAATTTGTTAATAATAGTTTATAATTTATGATTGTGGTGTTAACTCTCACATTTGAAGCATACTTTGAAATTGATGAAACTGTTAAATAGTTTATACATCAAAATGAATCTTTAAATATAGAGCGAAAGAGAGGACAAAATAAATATAAACTTTATAATCAGTGTTGCTTGAACACTAATAAAAAAGAATGAAAATTGGAAAATTGAGATTTGTGGCATGCATACATTCATAATTCAAGTAATTGTTACTTTTCTCGAATTGTTTCAAATATTTAAGCTATTTTTGTTGGAACTAGTTTCATTAAAACATTAGATTGTTTTCTTTTAAATTTTAATTTATTGAATTTTTCTTGCTTTAATGATGTTGAAGAATTTAAAATTTTCACCAAAATTGAAAAAGAATGAACACCTTAAAATTTTGTGAAGCAGTAATAACGTTAATATCTAATTTTTATCATAAAAGTCATTAACAAGTACCTATCTAATTTGAGGTAATGTTGTCAATTGCCTTAATTTAATCATAGAAATTGTTTCTTACCAAATATTATATAGAAATTTGTAGTAAATTAATTAATAATCGCATTCCTTATGTTACAAAACACTTTTTAGGAATTATCTTTTGATCTATTTAAGTGGAATCTCATTACTAGTAATGAATTTTGCAGCATTGATTCCATTTCCAAGCACCAATCGAGACCAAAGAGTTTTCAACAATGGGAGACCAAAATGACAACATGAATGGAAAAAATTAGAAGAACATGATTGCTAGTGTTTTGATAATGGTCTTGCTTTGAGTAGACCTGAATTGAAAAAGGAATCAAGTCATAGGCTTCGAGTAGTTGGGACAAGGATCAACGAAGATAAGTAGGTATTAGGAACTACCAAAAAGGTGATTCTAGACATGCTCCCTTGAGAAGTCCTTTCAACTTACTACGTCAACCCCAACACATAATAAAAGCTAAGTCTCAAGGTAAAACCTTGAGGTTACTAGTTTGAAAGCCTAGGCACCGACAATGTTACCTATACCTCCCCACCCCAACCCACTCACCTACACCACCAAAGAGAGAGAGAGAGAGAGAGATGCCTGAGGAAAAGTAAGTAAGCATTAACCCAACACACATGGAAAAGCGGACTAATTACACTTGCAATCCCTACCCAAATCAAAATGTTACCCTTAATAGACTGATTCATCACTAGTGCGTAAAGGCTTGTAATGAGTTGCTAACGATATGGATGTGGCAATGTAACACCCCAAACCCACATCGGATAGAAGTGGGAATGATAATCGGCTTAAAAGGGGTCAGCTACTACCTTGATAATTTCTGCGGAAAGGAGGATTCCACGAGATTATTCAAGTTATTATATACTCAGAAGGTTGGCCTTCCAGCGGATAAAATATTATGGGATGACGTCAAAAGTAAAGTGTTTTCGGTGAAAGGGTATTACTCGAAGCTGGACAGCAACGATAGAAACTTATTACCGTGGAGGTCAATATGGAAATCTGAGTCCCAAGGAGAGTAGCCTTTTTGGCGTGGGAGGTAGCAAACGGAGCCATTTTAACATGTGATAACTTGAGGAAAAGGGGCCTTCTTTTTACTAACCGGTGCTTTCTCCCTGCAAAGGGGATGAGCATAGTTGTCAAAGTCGAGAGGCGCCAAAAAGGCGATAGGTCCAAATTTGAGGCGAGAGGCGAGGCGCCAAAAAGGCACTCACGGAAAAAATACTGAGGAAAAATACATATAAATATATAACTTAACAAATATCAACAAAACATGTTATAAGTGAGCATAATACATGAAACTAAGTGTTGAAAAACTAGTATTTTTAAATGAAGTAAATTGGGGCTTTGAGACACTAATTTATTTTAGTCATTTATGTAAT
Organism: Codonopsis lanceolata; assembly: GCA_013146195.2. NCBI lineage: Eukaryota > Viridiplantae > Streptophyta > Magnoliopsida > Asterales > Campanulaceae > Codonopsis > Codonopsis lanceolata. The sequence goes on along the minus strand of CM028378.1, from coordinate 135,564,285 downwards.
GACTAGGGTAATTGTGGAATTATGTTCTTCTCCACGAATACATACGAATACATAAGAATACTATATTTATTTGTCCAATTTTGATTTCGGATGAATAAGTTATAGAGGTTTAAAATATGACATTGGAAGTGTTGGAAGTGGATTATCTCACATTAGAAAAATATGAAAGTTTTGAATGGTTTATATACAAAGGCTCCCTTGTGTTGGGTAAGCTTGTATAGAAAGAACTATCCGTCCCGTGCCCGCAGGGGGGGTGCGAATCAAGATCCAATTTGCCTTGGGCCGACTTACTCGTGTGCCCGCACATGCAGACACGAATGTCGGACCAAATTGTGCTATTTTGACAAGTCCACCTTTTATTTATTTTTTGAATTCTAAAAAATACAAAAAAAAACCAAAAATAGTTTCAAAAAAAAAAAAAGTTAAAAAACTGAAGTGAGCGCCTTTCATGCCTTTTCACCGCCTCTCGCCTTTTCATCGCCTCGCCTCACCTCGAACACATGAGGTGCTACAGCCTTGCCTCTCGCCTTTGACAACTATGGGGATGAGAAGAGTGTTAATCATCTGATGCTACACTGTCCAGTGGCTGGGCCTCTTTGGTCCTACTCTTTTTGGTCTCTTTAACATATCGTGGGTGCTTCCAAACGACCTCTTCTGGAATTGGTCTTACTTTGGGAGGAGCAAGAGGAGGAATAGGCTTTGGAATGTCGCCCATTTAAGCGTATAAAGAGGGTTCTATGTTAGCTTTGAGGAAATCGCTGCTCTGGAACATGCTTGAATGGAGTGTAGGGGCAGATCATAATATGAATCTTAGTGGCAACACTAGAGAATATTTTTCACATTGGCTAGTGGGTATATTTTTTGTGTAGTTTTCTTCTATGTAAAGAACGCGTCACCTATCTTGACGCTCTTTATTTATACGTACTTTACCTTTATCAAAAAAAAGGGGTCAGCTACTACCAACTAGTACCAACATTATACATGGACTTTTGGGTGGGCCTGTAATGGGCCTAGTTGACCAAGAAGCTCTTTGTGCAAATGGATTGGCTGGCATGCGTGCGGTCCGGGCTCACGTGGTAACAGAAGGCGCTTCAGTTCACTCCTAGCTATTGGATCTACCTTCTACCTTGGCTTTCTTATCGAGGGAGAGCTAAAAGTCAACGAAAAGACTCCAAACCAAAAATAGAAATGAGGCCATTTGATGGCCTCTCCTTGTTTGAACATGGGAAATAGGGGAACCCGCCATCTCATAGTAACATGCCTCGTTTACCTCAAGAAAAAAAAAGTTCGACTCTGCTCTCTCTCTTACCTCACTCGACCGATTCAGTAGCATAACACAACTTTCTTCGCCCTTATCATTTATTTTCGTAAGGCAAAGACAAATGCCGCCAACCCCAAATCATGGGTGGACAGCTGCAGGTCCTATGAAAGTGAGTAGTCCTCCCCAAAGGATTTCATTCTAGTTCCCTAATATGCGTACCCCCCCCCTCAAGGTTTTAGCCCTTTATTATTCACTTCGGTTATGGAGTCCATCTCGATTGCCTCCCCGACAGCTTCTACATGACACGTATGCCCGGACCGTAGAAAGGCTAAGCTACTCTCACATGTGATCAAGGACCACCTCACCCTGACACATGTCTTGTTTTTCGGCTTCCATTCAGGTAATCTAGAAAGCATCCGTAACTATCCGGAGAAAGAAGGACAAAGATAGCTCAAAGCAAGTCTTTCACTGCTTTAGATCATTATTAGTAAAGAAAATAGACTTTCGTGAAGCCAAGGTATAGTGATGGACTTTGCATTTAGTAGGGGAGTGCTCAAGTCTGCCCTTATTTGAGTCTTTTTTTGATAGGTAAGTGGACCCCTTGTTGGTATGGGGATTGGAAATTCTCCTTACCTTGGGGTAAATAAAGGGTATCCAGCTCCTTGCTAGGCGTCTAGCACAAGAAAAAAGAATGGAATCATCCATCTTCTTCCACCGTAATATCCGTTCAAGGGAGTGGAATCTACATAGTTTAATGGAATGCTCGACCGAAAGCTGTAGGCAACATTGAAAGCTTTTGAGATGGGCCTTCCTTCTTCGAATGGATAGGACATTGGTTAATCTTCTCACATTTATTACCAGAGCTGCTACAAAAGCTGTAGACAAGATATGAGAAGCATCCTCCAAATATGTCACTTCAAAGAACTATAATGCATTGAATAGTGAATATCGTCGTAGTGAATATCGTCGTAGTGAATTGGAGTGGTAAAACTGAAGCATAAAATGTATATATCTGCAGCCAACTTAAAGTCCTTAAGTATCTTAAATAGGTACACAGGGAGAAGTACCCAAGTTAAATAAATGTCAAATGTACATTAAAGTAACTTTGAAAATAAAGAGATACTAACATTAGAAGTTACATCTCATCTAGCACATATAAACATGATGACCATAAAATAAAGTGGTGAGAAAAGAGAAAGAGAAGGTAACCTGAAATGTGACACCTCTTTCGGTGATATCAGCCAAATGCAACAATGAAACCTGAAACCATAAGGTAATCGTCAATTAGTTACATTTACTTTTGCACTCTACCGTCAACTTAGTTGTGTACATCATCCCTTCTCAAACTTTACTAATATGAAGACAAAATTGCATTGTTACAATTATCCAGAAAGACGTGGATTTACATGTGATCAAATAATATTGTCACTTGCACTATCCTGAAAGATCAGATAATGGCATCAAACTGACCGGAAAACAACAACACAGATATAGGTTGCATACATAGGAGAAATATAGCAATTAGTAATGGCAATCCATTCCATTCATTTTGATACCATGAATTTTTAATCTCCAAGTGAAAGCTACTGCAACAAATGTCAGACATTTGGCACATTGACGCACTACAACTAAGTTGTAATTGGTGCAGAATACCAAGTAGAATTACATGTTTGGGTAGAAACATATTTGTCATCTCTCCTTACAAATTTGTTCCTCAAGTAACCTTCTAGTATTCTACCAGTGTGACTTTTGAAATGAAATAATTAACATAGGCTGCCAAAATTCTCATAAGCTCTGACTAATTTCATTCAACGGCTATTATTGTTGTTTAATGCTACTGATTACTGAAGCATCAACACACGCACATCTCATTATCATATGCTGAAAAGTCATCAGGGCTTTGTGGATCACATGACCGCAAGATGAAAACTAAAAAATTTAAGGGTAAATCGCAACTGCGTCCAAGATACAGCTATTTTGATAAGCAGATGTTTCCAAGCTTGTTTTGTGCTATAAAGATGAGTTTCGTTAATCAAAAACATTAAACATAAGACAAAGCCAATGATTCCCAGATAATAACTCTTTTATCTAGGACAAAAATCTCATGGATTATCTATATATATATATAATGGCAAATGTATATTTATCTCTCCAAAATCACACTTTTGAATTTTTGACTTTTGAGTTATTTATTCATAAAATACAAATATAATTTAATAAAAGTAATCATTCAAAATGAAGAACTTATTTGAGTTCAGATTTTATTTGTAGGGCGGAAAAAATTCAAGTTTGTTTGAAGATATTCATTCTACAGAGTTTTTGAATAGTATAAAGTGTTCAGGGTTATTAGATCATGAATTGACACTTAAAATTGGTGTTCCAGTAATGCTATTGAGAAACACTGACCATGTTGCAGGGTTGTGCAATGGAACAAGACTAATCATCATAAATCTTGGGGATCATATTATTGAAACAAAATTTTTGAAAGGAGGCAATGTTGGAGAAAAGGTTTTAATCCTAAAATTGTCATTAACTCCATCCGATGTAAGACTGTCTTTCATATTCCAAAAAAGACAATTATCATTGTTGGTATCTTATGTAATAACAATTAACAAGTGTCAAAACCAATAATTGCATGTAGCCGTAGGTCACTTTTTGAAGAAACTAGATATTGATATGCGGTGAAAATGAAAAACCAACTAATAAGATAACAAATGTTGTGTATAAGGAATTTTTTTAGAATCTATAATGATTAGTGATATACTTATGTGTAATTGTTACTAAATCGATTCTTCTTATTTTATCATTTAATATTTTTTATCCTTTTATTTTGTTTATATACGATTTAGTTGACGTGGGTTTAACGTACATGTTAAAAAAACTAGTTTAAATAAAAGATTTGGAAATTACTACCCTATCTCAGCCACAAAGGAAATATACAAGTGAAACAGAACTTGCAATAATTCTACTGTGTCTCAATTATAAAGGAAACATACAAGTGAAGGAGTATTGCAGGTTGGTTTGCAGAAATGCTTATAAGACTTAATTTTAGCATTAATCAGTATTATCAAATGTGAGTGAAACAGCATAAGAGAAGGGAAGATGGCTGACAGGCTGAGTATATAGCACTACATCAAATCTTAAAACTAACCATTTGAAAGCCACCAGAATCAGTAAGCAAAGCCCTTGGCCAATTCATAAATTTGTGGAGCCCCCCCAACTCATCAATAAGCTCGGAAGTTGGGCGGAGAGCCAAATGGTATGTGTTACCAAGGATAATCTGGCAGCCAATCTCTTCAAGCTGGCTAGTTGTCAAACCTTTTATCGTCCCTGCAATCACAGAATCAGAATTCAGACCCAATAGATAAAAATGTAGTGATGCTTGAACCATTACACATGCATTCAGCTATCCATAAATGTGCTTGGCTGGTATTATTCTCCTGCAATATATAAGAATGCAGGGAGTCTATACTTAGGGTAATAAAGGTTTGTAGTCACTTGGTCATTCTACAAAATTGATGCCTGCACGTCTATATGCTCGATGCAGAAAGATTTTTGAATCCTATTTTGGATCAATAGATAGTCAACTTAATTATAGGAGATGAAATAGCTTCCTTGGTTCTTCATAGTCCATCAGAGGTTGTGCAAAAATTTCATAAACACGGGTTGAAGCAGAGTCCTTTCTACTATCTTGTGTGTGTTTGTATAATTGACTATGCAGTAACAGCGTTTATGTGACAACCATGTGACATATCAGACTTCTAACCTTGTGTTCCCACAGGCATAAATAGAGGTGTTTGGCACTGAAAATGAGGGAGTGTAAGTTGAGCGGCACGGGCGCGGTTGAACCTCCCAAGAATCTAACTCAACAAACACGGTTTCAAAAATTAACACTTGTGAAATAATCACACACTGCACATTGTAATTCAAAAGCAGTTAATAGACATGACAAGTCTAACATCAATCATCCATTTATCCTGGCAATAAATCATCTCAAAAAAATCTAAACAGTTGTATAGTAAATATGGCAGTGCAAGGTAATAATCCTGTTAGTCTTACTGTTGCATAAATAGTCATAGTTCTTTGCAACCAATTTCACTATTTACGATTGAGATCTATATTGGACAAATAATTATTCTATTTTAGTTAATAAAAACCATTATAGAATTTATAGAATTCATTAAAAAAAATGCTGTGAACCAAAAAAATTCTTAATGTAATTTTGGAAAGGAAAAAATAAACTAAACTACGTGCAACCAGCTTCAAAGTCCCACCTCAAATCGAAGCGCCATCGTGCACTGCTTTGAGACTGTCATAAAAGTAAAAATTTCAAATAAAAACTTCAAACAGATAAAGTATAATATAAAATTAGAGAGTTGAAAATATACTCCTCCTCCGTTTCTAAATAACTGTCAATTCAAACCAAATTGTCAATTCAATCGGTTTGAATATAAAAATTCCAACCGGTACAGTTATTTTGTAATAGGAACGGATGGATTCATACAAACAGTCTAATGTGAAGGGCAATGTAAGCTGTTGGAAGACAGAGGAAAAGGGATGATGAGAAACTCACTGGGAACAGAACGAGAGTGCGGCGGTGAAAAGCTCCGACCGCGGCACATAAAACTGCCCTAAAATTGAGGAGAATAGAGCGCGTAAATTAAATTACTAATTAGTACGAAAGCGCGCCTACCAAACAACGTAGCATAGTTTGACACTTTGACTCATCGGCTAATTCTTAAAGCTTGTTTGGTAGTCAGACAAGGATTAGCAGTATTATTAATCTCAGTACTATTAGTGTCCTCGCTATTAATCCTCACTTGTATATCGAGGGTAGTTTAGAGATTATAAATGTTAATCCTAATTTTTTTTAGTGAGGGCGCTAATAATACCACCCTCCCGCTTGATGTTAATAGTAAGGGGATAATGACTTTATCCGGATAACTCGTGCTATTAGTCCCAACCACATATTGCGTACCAAACATCAGGCAACTCGACTTATTAATCATATCTGACCTTAATCCTGGCTACCAAACGGCTCCTTAGTATGTTAAGAATGGGTTCTTATTAGAGCACATTCTTACGGCGCCGCCAGTTATCAAAACGGGCGATTTTGCATGACCGAAAAAGCCCGCTGCAAAACGAGCTGAGGCGGAAAAGCCTGTGAACTTGACGATCCCTAAAACTCATGGGATAGCCCACCCCGCGTAGGGCTGCGGGTAAAATGGGCAAGCCCGCAAAAAAAATTCCCTTTTATTATCATTGCATTATTTTATATCATAAACTCATAATTTATACCATAAATTAAACCACTGATTCACTAAATATTACAAATTCAAAAAATTAAAATTAAAAACTAAATAAGTAAAATACAAACTTAAAAATACTAATTACAACTTTACAAATTCAGCAACACGAATAGATAGGAGTTACACAGAGTCACATAGAAGACGGGCAGGGAGGGGAAGGGAAGGGGGCAAATGCGTGTGTGTACGTGTGTTATGTGTAGATGCGTGGGAAAAGCGGCGGGGAGTGAGGCAGGCGGTGAGCAGCCAGCCGAGCGCGAGCTCGGATCTGAACGCATGAAGCGGATGGGGAGAAGCGCGCGAGACTAAGAGCGAGACACTGGAGGCACCGCCGCAGTCGCCGGAGAGTGGAGACGAAGACGGTAAGACAGAAGAAGGAACTACGCTTGGAGAGATAGCGAGAGATTGAGTGTTATTTGTTGTCTGCCTTACTGGAGAGAGAATGAGAGAATGAATTTGAATCTAAGAGAATCCCCAATGTTTATTTTTCTAACACAACTTTTTAGTTGGATCCCATTGTCACATACACACTTTTTTTTCTTTTTAACCACTTAAGAATATATCTTCTCATTGTATACTATTCTTAATATATTCTTAACTGGGTCCCACTGCCACCTCATTAACTTTACACTTCATTTTTATTTTTATACTTCTCAATAAATAAATTTATTTCACGTTATTTGATATATTTCATATTTAATATTTCGTATAAATAATTAATTTATAAATTAAGATATAAATTAATTTAAAAATAATAATTACATTATTATTTTTAAATTTTATAATTTATAATTTAATTAATAAATTATCTATAAACATAATACACAAAATGATAAAATACATAAAATGATAAAATTAAAAACCCACCTACCCTCCCTCCCACCCACCCGCCCTCCCAAAAAGGCAGCCGCCCCCCACAAACAAGCTAAGAAGTTGGGTTTCTTAAATAAGAATTTTTTTTCTCTATCCTAATTGGAGCCTACATGGCAAGTTAAGAAGCTGCTCTCCATTGTAGTTGTACACTTCTTAATAAGAAGTTTGCTAAGAAGTGTACAATGAGGATGCCATAACCTTTACCTAACCTAATAATATTAATCATTTAATTGTAGACTAGACTTTGTAGTCTTGTATGAATGGGGCTTTCCAAAATGGCAATAGGCTGGGCCGCTAACTAATAATGGATTGAAAGGAATGTGTGATGACTGATGTGTCTAAGAAATTGCGGGCAGCCCGTCCCCGTTCCGTCCCACACCGCTCAAGCCCGCAGCCCGTGCGGACAAAAGCCCGTGAAGCTCGCATCCAAACGGTCATTTATTTCATCGGCCCAACACGCCCCTTTTTGGTGGCGGGACGGGCATGACCGTGGGCTTTAGCCCAATTTAACAGCAATCTTACCTAATTCTTATTTTATCAAATTTTAAATTAAAAATTATTAGCTGAAGAGAGAAAAAGCAGAGAGAAGGGCGAGAGTGTGGCGTACCACCTCCCTCAACAGGGCGCGTACACATAAGGCGAAGGCGCGTGAAGGCGGTTGAATTGGCAGGCCCCATATGTTCCCCATTACAATCAAACGGTTTTGAATTAAATTGTTTTTACTTTTTTTATTTTTTAAAAAGAAATCAGACCGTTTGGGCTTGTTTTCAAAATTGAATTTTTTAAACTTTTTTCAAAGTGATCTGTTGATTTGGAACAGTGTATTCTTAAAAAATATATATCATTTTGTCCGTTTTACTTTGAAAAAAATTCATCCAATTTTTACCTTATAAATATTTGAATATGAAATATAATAATTAAAGTTATTTTATTTATAAATATTATTGTATTTATAAATAATATGTTAAATTACATACATTTATTAAGCTTACAACAAATTAATTTATTTATAAATATTTGAGTATGAAATATAATAATTAAATTTATTTTATTTATAAATATTATTTATTTATAAATAATATTTTAAATTGCACGTATTCAATAAACTTAAAACGAATTAATTTATTAAAGTTAAAAAAATTATTTATTTGAAAAGTATAAAAATAAGAAAGTAGTAGGAATAAAATAGATGATTTAGTGGTGGGACTCGTATAAGAATTAAGGAAGAATGAAAACCATTTGAGATAAAAAAAAAATTAGAGACGAATATTGTTTAAATGTGTATGTGGTAGTGAGACCCAGCTAAGAATTGATATTAAGAATTTTGTTGTTGGAGATACTCTAACGGGTCGATACATGCATGTCAATAATGACAATTCGGTCCAAATGACTGTTTTTTAAGTAATGATATGTGTACTAAATGAATACCTAAAATCTTGCAGCTAATGATGTGGAAGCTGATGTAACATTGATGGGTCATATTTTTTACTTAATTACTAACTCAGTTTGTAACCAACTTGGTTAAATTCCAATCCTAAACGTTTTTTTTTTAAAGAAAATAAAACGTAAAACAGTAAAACAGTAAAAGCTTTGTTAGGGTTTACGAGTATCGTTCAAACATGAGTTGTCGTTCTACTCTTACTTCTTCACCAGCGCCAGCAACCGACAATGATGATGGCATCCCATTCGGCATATATACAAATCTCTCTCACTCTCCCTCCCTCCCTCATCGCAATACAACTCTTATTATCCACAAAAAAGTAAACTGGTGTATAGTCCAAAAAACATGAATGGATTAATAGAATTGAGGTCTAGCTTCGATACCAAGTTGTGGGTAGACTACTTGAACTGTAAACTTTGTCTGCTCATCATCTGCTTTCATTGCTATCCATTCATCTCCACTTACTATCATGACAACTATGTGATTACTCATGTTTCTAATAAACCGAAAATTGAAATATGTGTATAATTTGCTTGACTGATCTTAGATTAGATTTGATGAAGTCTCATTGATGGTGATATTATAAGAATTTATATACGTTGAGGTCAAGTTCTCAATACTAGTTCTGAATTTAAAGTCAATACTAGTGATGTACTTGTGCGTTGCACGATTTGTACTTGGGTGTAAAATCTTATACTCAATCAAAGTTGAATAATATACAATTAAAAAGTTTAATATGAACAAAATAAATAAAAATTGATAAACAGTAAAATCAAAGAAAATCACATAAATTTTTTAGCAAGTTATTATAAATTTTAAAAATACTTCTTTATATATAATATTTTTCGTTGAAGATGTACGATTATTACAACTATTACATCACATAAAAAATTCAAAGACGCTTAAGACCCTTAAAAAATTCAAAGACCCTTAAGATGTACGATTAGTTTTAAAAATATTATTATTACTAATAACATAGATGTATCATACATTTGGTAGAGAGTAATGTTGATTTCCAAAATCTTTAGATATAAGATTTCTACCATTATTACCGATAGAAGATGTATATCTCACATTGGTTAGAAAGTGATTTTTATTTTAATTTTAGATAAAAGACTTTTACTAAAATAAAAATATTCGATGGAACAAAACTAATAGTTACATAGTCAATAAAAACAAAAACAATTTAAACTGAGGTTACTAAAATAATAAAAATAATTTATGAAACAAAAATTAAAACAAATTCTTAAAAATAGCTATGTAAAACAAAAATACATTAGTTAAATAAAAAATTTTATGGAACAAAAATAATAGTTACGGAGTCAATAAAACAAAAATAATTTAAACTGAGTTTAGTACAATTATAAAAATAATTTACTGAACAAAAGTTTAAGACAAATTCTTTAAAATACTTATGTAAAACAAAAATATGTTAGTAAATAAAAATATTTGATGGAACAAAAATAGCAGTTACAGAGTCAATAAAACAAAATAATTTAAAATGAGGTTAGCAAAATAATAATAAAAAATTACGGAACAATATTTTTTCCGTAAAACTAATTCTTAAAAAATAAAACAAAAAGAATAGTTACGAAACCAATAAAACAAAAAAATATAATGGAAGTTATTAAAATCAAAATAATTTACAAAACAAAAATAATAGTTAACGGTAAAAATAATTTCGTTATTTTGATTTTAACTTATTTTCTTCTCATAAATTTCTTTATTCATAAAATACAAATATAATACAAATATTTATTATATAAAACAGATCAGGGCGGTTACAAAAGCTAATTACCGGTCATGATTTAGTTTTAACAAAGCTATTTACCGGTCAGGATTAACTCATATCAAAAGCTATTTATCGGCCAGGATTTGATTTTACCAAAGACAATCAACGGTCAGGATTTCATTTCATCCACAACCGTTTTTTTACACGATCCTTATCTCTCCCACTATCTCTTTCTCTCTCATCCACTATCTCTTTATCTCTCATCCTCCACAAATCCATTTTATTTGTTGAATCACGTTTTGGAGAAGAGGAACAGTGGAAAAAAAAAACAAAATGCCTTTCAAGGTGGAGTAGACAAATCCATTTTATTAGGAAAATGAGTATGCGGCAAATCTGATTTCTTGGTTTTCAAAAATAATCAACAAGATAAAAAAAGGCAAATCTGATTTCTTGATTTTGTTATTTAAATTAATTGGTAAAAGTTAATTATTGGCCAGATTTATTTTTCCCAAACAGATTTAATTACTGGTAAAAGTTAATGTTATTTAAATTAATTAGTTAAAAGTTAATTACGGGTAAAAATCATTATTACATTTTGTTAATTACAGGTAAAAGTTAATTATGCTCGATAGTTGGTAAAAGTTAATTACATCCGATAACATGTTTTATTATTTAAATTAATCTCTATTTTTCACCGGTAAAAGTTAATTAGGAAACGCTACAGTATTACTAGGACATGATATACTTTTACATTAATTGGTAAAAGTTAATTAAGGGTAAAATTTTATATTTACATTTTGTTTCTTATCGGTAAAAGTTTTCGATATTCCAATGGATGTAGCTTGATTTTTTGAAATTAAAATATTAAGTTAAGACAAATAAAAAAAAGTATGACAATTTTGTAAAGATGGATTGGAGGGAATGTGTACATAGTTATTGATAAAAAACAATATATTTCTACAAGCAAATATTTCTGTTTTGTTTTCTAAGGACATTTTCCCTTGATTAGTGGAGGATTTCCGATGGATCCAAAATACCATTTGATGGTTATTATAAATGGAATTAGTAATAATATGTATGAACACTAATTCGAAAATTCTTCCGATTTTTTATTTTGTTAAAACCACTCTAAAAGAAAAAATTGTTTTTATTATTGTCTTTATTTTAATTTTAAATATATTTTTTTAAATTATTTATTATATTGATTTATTTGAATACCACTACCTTTCCATACTGACATCGTCTCATAGTGGCGCCGTGCCATAGGCACGGGCACAGAATCTAGTAATTTAATAAAAATAATCATTTAAAAGGAAGAACTTATTTGAGTTCGTATTCTATTTGAAGGGCGGAAAAAATTCAAGTTTGTTCGAAAACATTTATTATACAGAGTTTTTGAATAGTATAAAGTGTGCGGAGTTGTCAGACCATGAATTGACACTTAAAATTAGTGTTCCAGCAATGCTATTGAAAACATTGACCACGCTGCAGGGTTATGCAATGGAACAAGACTAATCATCATAAATCTTGGAGATCATATTGTTGAAACAAAATTTTTGAAAGGAAGCAATGTTGGAAAAAATGTTTTTATCTTAAGATTGTCATTAACTCTATCTGAAGTAAGACTGTGCTTCAAGTTCCAGATAAGACAATTTACATTGCTAGTATCATATGCAATGACAATTAACAAGCGTCAAAGTCAATAATTGCATGTAGGTCTCTATTTGAAAAAAAACAAAAACAGTATTTAGCCATGGACAGTTATATGTTGTAGTTTATAAAGTAATAAATTATTTTTGTTTGAAGATATTGATATACGGTGAAAATAAAAAACTAACTAATAAGACAACAAATGTTGTGTATAAGAAATTTTTTAGAATCTATAATGATTAGCGATATACTGATATGTAATTGTTAATAAACCGATCCTCTTTATTTTGTTTATGTACGATTTAGTTAACGTGCGTTTAACGCACGGGTTAAAAAAACTCGTTATTACTAATAGAAGAGATATCCTACATTGGTTAAAATATGATGTTGGTTTTAAAAGACTTTTAGTTTTATCATCAATATAATAGAAGAGATGTATCCCACATTATTTAGAAATGGATGTTGGTTATAAATTTTTTAAGATAAAAGACTTCTACAAATATTATTACCAAATGAAGATATGTATCCCACATTGGTTAGAGAGTGATGCTGATTTTAAAAGTCTACCATTATTAACAATAGAAGAGAAGTATTTCACATTAGTTAGAAAAAAGTTATATTGATTTAAAAACTTTTTAGATGATGGATCTCACATTAGTTACAACGAATTGTATCTCACATTATTTAGAAACGAGTATTAATTATAAAAGTCATTAGAAAAAATCATTTTTATGTTATTGTCAATAGAAAATATGAATCTCATATTGTTTAGAAATAAATGTTGGTTAAAAAGTCTTTTATCTATTACTATTGTTACTAATAGAAAATATGTATACCACATAATTAAAATGTAGTGTTGGTTTTAAAAATCTGTAGATAAAAGACTTAAACTTTCATTACCAATATAAACCAAAAAATAAGTGTCCCACATTGTTTAAAAATGAATTATTATTTTATAAGTTTTTAACACAAAAACTTCTAATATTATTATCAAGTTAGATGTTAATTTTAAAAGTCTTTAGATCAAATATTTTTACTATTATTATTAATACAAAATATGTATATCACGTTATTTAGAAACTTATATTAATTTTAAAAGTATTTAGGTAAAAAAACCGTTTAATATTAATAACAATAGAAAAAAAATTATTATACTCATGGAAGAGATTAACAATCAAATTATAATATCCAAAAATTATATTATTATTATAAAAAATATATATATCTCATATTGTACCCGTATGAAGCACGTACTAAATAACTATTCTAATCTAAGATCAGTCAAGTAAATTATACACAGATTTCAATTTTCGGTTTATTTTAAACATGAGTAATGATATAAGTTTATTTCAATTTTCGGTTTATTAGAAACATGAATAATTACATAGCCATCATGATAGTAAGTGGAGATGAATGGATATCAATGAAAGGAGATGATGAGCAGACAGGGTTTAGGGCTCGTTTGTTGTGGCTGATGGCTTATGACTTATAGCTGATAGCTTAAGCTGGTGGCTGAATGACTTTGGTTGATTGCATGATAGACTGTTTGTTACAGCTGCTGAAAAGCTGCTTATGAGTCGCTATAATTATTTGTTAAAAAAAAAAACTTGAAAAATTAGTATTCATATTTTTATGTATATTTCATAAGAGGATGAAATGAGGATAATCAAATATTTATTAATGAATAGTTGTCTTCATGTTTAAAAAAACCAAAAAAGCTTAAAATTTTGGCTTTTTGGCTTTGGCTTTTCAATGCATAAAGAATGTTGTACCTTACTTATTGGCTTTTGACTTATAAGCTGAAACAAACACTTTAAATGTGACTTTTCAAAAGCCAAAATCCAAAAGTCACTCCAAATAAGCTGCAACAAACGAGCACTTACAGTTCAAGTAGTCTAGCCACATTGGTATCGGAGCTAGACCTCAATCCCATTAATCCATTCATCTTTTTTAGACTATACACCAGTTTACTTTTTTACGGATAATAAGAATTATACTTCGATGGAGGGAGGGAGAGTGAGAGAGACCTGTATATATGCGAATGGGATGCCATCATCATTATCGGTTGCCGATGCCCATGAAGAAGCAGAGTAGAATGACGGCTCATGTTTGAACGAAACTCGCAAACCCTAGCAAAACTTTTACTGTTTTACGTTTTATTTTATTAAAAAAAAACTTTTTAGGATTTGAATTTAACCAAGGTTATTTACATATTGAGTTAGTAATTAGTAGGGTCCATCAATGTCATATCGGTTTTCACATCATTAGGTGTAAGATTTTAAGTACTCATTTGGTACCCATATCATTTCTGCTGCTTTTTTATTAGAATTCTTTCTATTTTTCAAAGTTTTTGATTGTTCCGCTCCTTGCTTTAAATTTTATTTTATGATCAGAAAATGTCATTTTCTACCTTATGATGTACAAAATCTTGCATCACGATGTGTCATTTATACATCACGATGCATGAAATCGTCTTATTTTGTGTATCGCGATGTATAAAGTGATTTTTTTTGGATACAAAAAAAAAAGTGAAGCGATTAAAACTTCGTAAAGGGGATTGGTCCAAATTTCAACCTTTTTTATTTAATTTAATTTGATATTCTTTTTTTATTTATAAAAGGTGTTGGATAAAATATTTATTGGATACATTGTTAATAATGGGAAGTATGTTGTTCACATTTTTTGAAGAAATATTCAACAATGAGTAAATTTTTATCTACCGGTGGTGTAGAATTTTATTTGGCACGAGCGATCCTCGGATCATGACACGTGTCAATCACAATCTTTGTCTTATTTTTCTAGATTTTGATTGACCACGTGTCGTGATCTAAAATTCGCTTGAATAAAAAATTATATACTACCGATGGATGAAAAATTAAATCTTCAAAAAAAATTGGTTAATGAAAATGCAAATAGGCCAGCTTCACCTATTTTACCCTTCCTTGTGCCGTGTACAATGACTCATTTTTTAAAGTTGTTGTTGCCTTTCTTGGTGATCATAGGAAGCTTCAAGAAACCTGTTATGAGGTTTCAAAAAAGCTTAATGACTTCATTTCTTAAGAATGTAGTTTATATGACATATTATTTATATATGGAATGCTTTATTTCCTAACCTTAACCAAGTCATGTTTGATATTTCTTGGATAATACGTCAGTCGTACAGTATAAATACAAAGGCTCAAGACATTCAAACATGAAGCAAGAAGAGAGAGATCATGAGAGATTAAAGCACACAAATGCTGCAGACTGCCGACGAACTAGTGAATGAAGCTTCATTCATATTGCATAAATATCTGATTTCGTGTTTCACCATTTGAACCATTTTCGTTTGTGTTTCTCCAATGGTGATTTGTACTATAAAGTATTCATATAATCTATTAGGAGTTTTCATAGGAGTTTCACTCTCAAAGTGTTTTCGTATTGTAATATTTACAATAGTTTAATTAATGGAGGTTTTGTTATAAGGCACGCTCTGCAAGCACGATTGCTTGTAGACTTAAAACTTTCTCGTGTGTTTTTTACTTGCTTAAGGCTCCGTTTGTTTAACGGAAAATAACTTCCGGAAAACGTTTCCCTCATTTTCCGGTGTTTGGTAACCTTAGGAAAATGCAGTCAACGTAAAAGGTTTTCCGAGTCAACGGAAAATGAAGGCTTCTTTTCTGGAAAATGACTTACGGATTCATTTTCCGTAAGTCATTTTCCAAATGTTTGGGCACCTTCCGCCCCCTTTCACAATTGCACATATTTACTTACACACAAAATATTTCACTCAACAAATAAATTGTTTAAAAATATAAATGAAGTTTGTGCATACTATTTATAAATTATAATTTTAATAAATTCATACTACGTTCTAAAATTAATGTCACCTATATTATTTAGGAACATCCTAACCATTGTCAATTTTTTTTATTTTAAAACGTTTTTTTCATATCAATTATCAAAAAATTTATTTGTAATTGTGAGATTGAAAAAAGAGACACTGATTTGACACTAATAAGAAAAATTACTTAAAGTTCAACACTATTTTATATTCAATATGAGCATTAATATTAGAATATATTTTTTTATATTTCTTCATATATAGTTTTCCGTAACATTTTCTAGAGACATCCTAAACATTGTCTATTTTCTATTTTAAAACGTTTTTTTTTTTTATCAATTATCAAAAAAAATTATTTGTAATTGTGATATTAAAAAAAGATGGACCTTATTAAAAAAAGATGGTCCTTATTGATTTTCTAGGGACATCCTAAACATTGTTTAGTTTCTATTTTTATTTTTGTATTTATTCATATATTGTTTTCCGTTACATTTTCCGTATGTTTGTCAAACACCCGTAAATGTTTTCTGACATATTTTCAAAAGATTTACCAAACACCTGAAAATGAAATCTTTTGATTTTCCGAAAATTATTTTCCAGAAATCATTTTCTGGAAATGATTTTCCATGAAACAAACGGAGCCTAACTTTACTTCATTCCGCTATATGTCATGTTTATTGATCGAATCCTATTTACATATTTCTTATAGTTAACTTTTTACAAAATAAAATGACGATCTTTATTGAATTTTACTAATTTTGAACGTCAGATTAACCAATGACATATTAGTTAATTAGTAAAATTTTAATCCACAAGTGATGTAGATTTTTTTTACACAAACGGTCTTTCGATCATGACACGTGCTAGTTACAAACTTTGTCCTAATCTTTTTAGATTTTGCTTGATCATGTGTCATAATCCAAAGGCTACTCGCGAAAAAAATATTTTACACGACTAGTGATTTTTTTTTAAATTCTTGTTTAATACTTATTTAAATACTTTTTCCAAGATTTTCTACCTATCGTCTACTCTTATGTAAACATCACATCTCTTGCAGCCATACATTCGTTGTGGAGAATATTAATAAAAATTATGTTACATACACTTATTAAAGTGTCTTATTTGACTCAACGTGAAGATTAAAGAGTCATGCGATAATATATTTTTTATTTTTGTATGTTCGATATGATATGAAACACCCAAAACTATTTGCACATTGTATCCTTATCCTTATTACATACTAAACTTTTTACATACAAATTCTGATTTTTTATGCTTAATCGATGAAGCTTTCATTTATTTAATTGACTGATAATTAGAGTTGACCAAAGTAACATCTATACACTTATTTAAGATATGAAAAATACATAAATTTTTAATTACTAGAATGCTCAATATATATCAATTGAGTTTTGAAATTATTTGTGTAAGGGTAAAACAGGGACTTCTTATTTTATTTAATTGTTTGATATTCTCTTTCTTGGTCCTAAAGTAATGGTAAGTAATTATCATAATTAATCACTTTCAAAAAGCTCTCAAGAGTCCATAATTAAAGTGAACAAAATATTTGGTTAGATCCTTGAATTAAATTAGGAAACTAATTTAGGAAACTAACTTTTTATTTCCTAACATTCTATGTTTCCTTGGAGTTGTTGGATTCGTGTGTGTGCGGGTCTTTTCCTCAAGTATAAATACAAGCAGACCTCGTGCAGACAAAGTGATGCAAGCACAGAGAGATTGCATAAGAAAGAAAAAGCTGAGAGTTGTTATGGAATTTGGATGCAGCTTCGGATACAGTAACATCACAAGCTGCATTGGTTGTTTTTGCTGTTTGTTTTCCTAGTTCTTAGGAAATTCATTTTTTAATCTCACATTTTCTATACATTGTTTTTGTGGGCATTCCTCTCCAGACTTGTTGTCTTGTGAGAGGTTTTAGTATTTGATTAGATTTCACAATTTGCTTTGTTAAACTTATAATTTTTTTAGTGAAATATTTTTTTGTCATAAGGTTGGATCTACAAACATAGCTTGTAGATTGTTTGTTAAACTTCTATATTTATTACTCCTGTTATTATTTTAAGACTTCCGATGTTTACTTGGTTTTACTTTCTGGTCAATACACCTTCGGATGTAGCTACATCACAAGCGGTATTGATAGTTTTCGTTGAATCATAGCTACTGTTGATATTTCACTTGGTATCAGAGCTTCTTCTTGACGACACTAAGAGAAGATTCTGGTTGTAGCCATGATGGATTCTCAACATGAGAATGTTATTCGACCTCCTACCTTGACTAATGCAAATTATTCAATTTGGAAAGTTAAGATGTGTATCTTCATTAAATCAATTTATGAGAGAGCGTGGCTGGTTGTTCTAAATGGTTGGACTCCACCTAAGACCACTGATAATGATGGTGATATTAAAATCACTAGCGAAGCAGATTGGTCTACTGAAGATAGCACCACATCCTCTTTTAATTTCAAGACTCTTTCAGCCATATACAAAGCCTTAAATGTCAACACTTTTAAAGTTATTGCAAACTATGACTCTGCTAAGGATGTTTGGAGGCCCTTCAAACCCTTTGTGAAGGTCCTGCTAGTGTTCGTGCTTCCAAACTTAGAATGCTTACCACACAATTTGAGAACACTAGAATGAATGAAATTGATGATATTATGTCTTACTATGGTAGGTTGTTTTAGGGGTGGCAATTTGAGGCACGACACGATTGGCTGACACGAACACGACACGGAATTATAGGGTTTAGGCTGAGGCTTATCGGGTTCGGGCCGTTATAGGGCCAATACGGTAAGGCACGATAAAAAATAGGTTGTTATCGGACTGGCTTGATAAGCACGATAACTAAAATATATATGTTTTTAAAATATATTTTTAAAAATTTACTAGAGGTTATTCACATCTTTCGAACTATTTTCATGATTATTTCATAGTTTTATCATTTGAAAATTTATGACTTTTAAACTACTTGACTATTTATATTGATAAATTTTCAAAATATGTATTAAAAAATCAAAATTATATATTTTATAATGCTTATTGGGCTTAACGACCTTAACGGACCTGACTAAATAAATCGTACTTTTTTGTTTATCATGTCTATCATGTCGTGTCATGCTTTTCGTGTTTTTTATCGTGTCGGCCCGATAACGGTCTAGCACGACCGATTTGCCACCCCTAGGTTGTTTGATATGTCTAATTCTGTTCTTGCTTTAGGGGATCATATCACCAATGAACGTCTTGTTAGCAAGATGATGCACACTTTACCTGAAAGATTTAATACCAAAATTTGCTATTGAGGAAGCTCATGATATTGATAAAATGAGCTTTGACAAACTTGCTGGTATTCTCCAAAACTTTGAGTTGAACCTCAATTAACAAATTAAGCAAAAAGACTAAGGTGCATCATCTTCTAGTCCTTCTGTGAAAAGCATTGTCTTACATTTTGTTGTTGATGTGTCTTCTGATCTGCTTGAATTGCTCAAAGAAATTGAAGAATCTGACTTTGGTGAAGATTCTATGGCTCTTTTAACTACCAAGTTTAAAAATATTTTAAAAGCCAAAGGTCAAAATAGATCTCCATCTTCAAGCATTAAAGCTAATTTCAAACCTGAACCTAGCAAGTTCATTCCCAAATAAACTTCCTTTCAAACTCCTGAAAAACCTTTTACAAATCATTTTGCTAAAAAGTCTACATCTAGTGGCAAAAATATTGATTCTATTAAGTGTAGGGAGTGTCAAGGTTTTGGTCATTATGCTAATCAATGTGCTAATACTTTGAGAAATAAGGGTTTTAATTTTTCTATTACTCTGAGTGACAGTGATGATGAATATCCAAGTGATCTCATCACTCTCACGGTAGTACAATATGTTTAGACTAATCTTGTGCGTGTCTCAGGTGATGAAGCTTGCAATGCAGCTGTATCACAAGCTGCATCAACAGAAGTTGGGATGATTTTCTCTGCTTCAATTCTTCCATAACTGCAGATGCTCTAGAATCAGAATGCACTGATGAGTCAGAACTGATGGAAGCATACAAGGAATTGTATAATGATTGAGAGAAAAGAGCTTGCCAAGTAAAGGTTATTGGAAGAACAAATGAAACACTCAAGAAAGAGAATGAAAATCAAAAGGAGTGTATCGCTAGACTAGATAGTTTGCTCACAAAGAAAGATGTTGAGCTTGAATCTTTGAAAGAAGATCGTAACAAAGCCAATGAAACTGTGGCTAAATGTAATTCTGGAAAACTCAAATTAGATGAAATGTTAGAGACTAGACAGAATGGCAAATCTGGACTAGGGTTTAAGCCAAAGACCTTTGTCAAGGAAGATGAAGGAACCTCATCATCCTCTTTTGAACCAAAACAGTCTACACATACCTTCAAAAATCTCAACTTCTTTGAAAAACCTAAAACTAGGAAGAGAAATTTTATGTCATTACTACCATAAACATGGACACATTCAACCCTTCTACTACCAGAAAAAGACAGATTATGCTGAAGAAGTTAGACAAACCTACTTCACCCGCAACCAGATGCAACACTGAATGCAGCTACATCACAAGCTGCATCAACCAAAAATGTTCAGAAAAGTCTGGGTTCCTAAAGGGAGTTTCAAATCTGCTCCTAAATAAGAACCCTTTGATATTTTTCCAGGAGCCACTCGTTTAGAATCTGAATTTGTCAATGTAAGCTTCACCTCTTTAAAATCTCACGTTGTTGGGTCTTGGTACTTTGATAGTGGATGTTCAAGGCATATGGCTCGGTCTATTGAGAACTTGGTGGATTATGTGAACATCAATTGAGGATCAGTGACCTATGGAGGGGGTGCTAAAGGTAAGATAATTGGAAAATGCACACTTATTGTAGATGGTTTTCCCAAGATAAAAAATGTCTACCATGTTGAAGGGCTTAAGACCAATCTCATAAGCATAAGTCAACTATGTGATGATGATTTTCATGTACGTTTTGATAAGAATATTTGTGAAGTTTTTTATAAGGATAACATATGCTTATTGACAGGTACAAGATCATCAGATAATTGTTATATGTACAATAATGTGCAAACTTGTTATAAGGCTAGCATTGATGTCATATAGTTATGGCATCAAAAGTTGGGGCATTTATGAGTTTTCGTAAGCTTCATGAGCTTATGAAACATGAGGCAGTGAGAGGTTTGCCAAGTTTGAACAAGAATTCCACAAAGGTGTGTGGACCATGCCAAAAGGGTAAGCAAACCAAGGCATCCCATCCTGCTATTCAACATTATTCCATATCTAGATGCCTTGAGATGATTCACACTGATCTCATGGGTCCTATTTTGGTAGAAAGTCCATGTAAGAAATGATATACTTTTGTGTGTGTTGATGACTTTTCTAGATACACATGAGTTATATTCTTAAGAGATAAATCTTACACTTTTGATGCTTTTAAAGCTTGGTCTACCCGTGTGATGAACTTGTATGATCTAAAGCTCATTAGAATTAGATCATGACACTGAATATGAAAAATTATCTTTTTCAAACTATTGTGATGTTAATGGAATTAAACATGAGTTTTCTGCTCCAAAAACTCCACAACAAAATTGAGTGGCTGAGAGAACGAATAGTACATTATAAGAGATGGCAAGGGTCATGTTAAGTTCAAAAAATTTGTCAAAAAGATTTTGGGCTGAAGCCTTAAATACAACTTGTCATATTGGTAATAGGGTATACTTGAGACCCGGTAGTACCATGACTCCCTATGAAATTTTGTTAGGAAAGATACCCAGTTTGAAATACTTCTATGTCTTTGGGTGTGTGTGTTACTTGCTTAATGATAAGGATCATCTTTCTAAGTTTGATTATAGGAGTGACAAGTGTGTGTTCATGGGGTACTCAACTAGTCATGCTTATAGAGTGTTTAACCTTAGAACTAAGACTATTATGGAATCCATGAATGTTGTATTTGATGACCTTAACAGATCTTAGCCATAAAACTGTTGAGGATGATGTTTCAGGTCTACTTGATTTTGATGACAAATCATATAGTTGATGGACATTCAGAAACTGTCCCAGATACACAAAATCCAGAAGCTGAAAGTTCACGAAATTCAAAAAATATGGATGCAGCTTCTGATGTAGCTGCATTGGAAGATGCATTGGTCAAAAATTCCGAAGATGCTGAAACTGAAACTAAATGTGCTGAAACAGATTCCACTAGGGGTGTAAATCAGAACCACGGAACCGAATTGAACCGAACCAAATCAAATCAACATATATATTTTTATTTATTTATTATATGATATATATTATATTACATTTGTTAACTATTTTGAACCTTTGATTTATTCATTATATATATATATAAACGCATACTAAACCAAACAAAATCTTGATTGTTGGAGAAGTATTATCTCTTCCATTGTTTGTATTTATTTTAGAATTCGTATTGTTTTATTTATAATAATTTGGTGTTAGTAGGTTATTTCATAATTTTGATGTTAATTCAAAATTAAAATCTTATTTTTATTGTTATTTTTAATGTTGGTTAATTTCATTAAAAATAATTTATATAAACCACAAAACCAAACCAAACCAAACCGAGTGGTTCGGTTCGGTTTGGTTTCAAGTCTTACTCGGTTCGGTTCGGTTTGAGATTTTTGGAACCACTAGGAGGCGGTTCGATTTGTGATTTTGGCATAAACCAAACCAAACCGAACCACGCAAGATGAGCTTGATCAATTTTCAAAAATGATGTTTGGTTTTGTGTGCCTAGACCCACTTCCGTGAATGTTATTGGAACAAAATGGATTTTCAAAAACAAATCGAATGAGGTGGGAGAGATAATTAGAAACAAGACAAGACTTGTGGCTCAACGGTACACACAGGTTGAGGGGGTGAATTTTGATGAAACTTTTGCACCTGTGTCTCGCATTGAGTCCATATGTCTTTTGCTAGGCATTGCATGCTTTCTAGATATAACTCTTCAACAAATGAATGTGAAAAGTGTTTTTTTCTAAATGACATTTTAAAATAAAAAGTTTTTGTTGAACAACCTAAAGGATTTGAGGACCCCGATAAACTAAACCATGTTTTCAAATTGAAAAAGGTCTTGTATGGTCTCAAACAAGCTCCTAGAGCTTGGTATGAGAGATTTACAGACCATCTTTTTAAAAAGTGGTTTTAACAGGGGTGAAGTGGACAAAACACTTTTTATTCAAATAAAAGATAAATACATTTTGATTGCACAAATCTATGTTGATGACATTGTGTTTGGGTCCACTTCCAAGTCTTTGGAAAAAGAATTTTTAAATTGCATGACATCATCAATTTGAAATGAGCATGATATGAGAGTTAACTTTTTTTCTTTGGTATTCAAGTGAAACAAATGCATGAAGAGATGTTCATTTATCAAGACAAGTATGCTATTAACTTGGTGAAGAAATTCAATCTTGAGAATGAAAAAAAAACCCTATGGGTACATCCAACAAATTATGCAAAGAAGAGAATTTAGAGAGTGTTAACCACAGTACTTTATATAGAAGCATGATAGGAAGTTTGTTGTATTTGATTGTCACACGTCCAGATATCATATATAGTGTGTGTTTGTGTGCTAGATATCAAGCAAACCCAAAGGTTTCTCAATTGAAAGTTGTCAAACGTATAATTAGGTATGTTGGAGACGCTTCTTCTATGAGTTTGTGGTACAAAAAACAGACTAATACCAATTTAGTTGGTTTTAGTGATGCTGATTGGGCAGGTAGTGTAGATGACGTGAGAAGTACTTCTGGTGGGTGTTTCTACTTGGGAAACAACTTGATTTCTTGGTTTAGTAAAAAACAGAATTGTGTTGCCCTTTCTACAGTTGAATATGAATATGAATACATTACAGTTGGTAATAGGTGCACATAACTTTTATAGATGAATCAAATAATCAATGATTATGACCTACACAGTGATGTGTTAACCATGTATTGTGATAACACCAGTGCAATCAGTATAGTAAAAAATCTAGTTCCACACTCTGGAACAAAACACATTGATATAAGACACCACTTTATTAGAGACTTGGTTGAACAAAGTGTTGTTTGCATTGAACATGTTGGGGCATGAAATCAATTGGCTAATATATTTACTAAGAGCCTAGATTTTGAGAGATTTATCAATCTTAGGAGATCTCTTGGTATGTGTGCCATGTGACTTTACACTTTATTTTAAAAAAATAAAAATAAGAATAAATAAAAAATAGGCATCCATGTATTTTGTATTTAGGGGGCACTCTAGATCAATTGATTCACATATATGTGTCTTATGTTGTTGCTTGGGAATTGCATCAATAAATAGTTGTGACTATTTTATGGTTTTCACTCTCACTTCTAGTTCTTGAGCATGTTTGAAGTCCACAAAGGAAAAAGCTACCTAAAGTACAAGAGTTGTAGCATTTTATCTTGATACTATGAAACTTTGGTTCTCATGGGTTGATCTTGAGAAAAATGAATACTCTTGGAAAAGTGTGAAAGCTACCTAAAGGAAAAGAGCTACCTATGAACAAGATTTGTTATCATTCTTTCTTGGGACTATAAATCTTTGGATTTCATGGGTTGATCGTATATAAAATGGCTTCCCTTGATAAATAGCGTGGAAGGTTCCTAGTGACATGTTTTGTATAGCTTGAAATAAAGTAAAACTATAATCCTAGGGAAATGAAGTACCTATGGAATTTGGAATAAGAAATTATGTGGGAAAGGAGTATGTTTGAGAGAAGAAAAGATGCGAAATTGTACAAAATTACAATATTGATGAATGCACCTCCCAATACAACTGCATTAAGAACTACATCCGATTGATCTGATCATATTTTCACATTAGTGTGATTGCATTATTTGATAACATGTTTGATCTTTCCATATCATAATTTAGGCATAATTTTAGGTCATGCATTGTTGGTGAAAGTATCAGCCTGTTGAATTTTTGTCCTAAAATCAAATATACAAATTAAGTGCCTGAAATTTCCTTGTTGAAAAATATTGAGTGGCTGTCTAATCTGCGTGGGGAGTTAAGAGATCTTGATTCTTGGACACGGGTTGTTAAATTATTGCTTGGGGTAGATCAATTCTTGGGTAACACATCATTGTGTTTTAAAAAAAAAAATCTTGATCTTATTTGAAAAATCCTAAATTATTTTTGAAAATAAATCAATTTTGCCCCATATTCTATTCTCACCTATCTATCTACGCCTGATTTTATGCTCTTAATTCATGTGTTGTGGACTTGTGTTAGATTTAGTCAAAATAATCTCCTTTCAAAAATAAAAAATTCTACTTTATCTGAATTGGCCTCTTCATATTCCTTTGCATTATCTCCTAACGGCTAATTTGCAGAATTTTAGCATGTTTGAAGGGTTTAATTATCAGGCTGAAGAATTAAAGGTACATCCATCCTCTCAAAAATTCCCCTTGACAATTTATTCCCCCCATTTTTGCTAACAATCTCGTGCCCCTTCTTCTCTTCATCTCACAATTTTCGAACCCTAACCTGTTTCAATGGTATCAAATTCATCCAGTCTCTCAAACCCTAAAAATGCAACAACCCTGATGAAGCTTCGAATATGGCTTCACCCAAAGCTACATATCCCAAAATTTATGTGGCTAAACCTTATGCTTCTATTGAAACTAGTTTTATACCCGTGCGTTAAACGCACGGATAAAAATATTTTTTAATTAAATAATATTCAAGCAAATCAAAATCAAAAGAATAAAATAAGTTGCAATGTATTAAATAAGATATTTTTATGAAATTATTATTATTATATTTTTAAGTTATGAAAAATCAAAAGTTTGAGCAAAGTATATGAGGTATTATTTATTTAGTAAATAAATATATCATAAATTATAAAACAAGATAAAACATGAATAACTGTTAATCTACTTAATAATAAAAATTAAAAAATGTAACAAACATAACAAGCATTTACTTTGAGTAAGCGAGAGCGATTTATTTAAACATTTTTTCATGTTCGAAATGACAGTATGATTTGAACATTTTCCATGCTTTATTGAATCAATAATAAGTGAAATATTTGAATATGTGAAAGGTGAGTAGGTATATAAATTGTTTTTCCCTGTATTGTGTACTTGTGTAGTAGCTGGAAAAAATATATAATATTTTAAATATATGAATAAATATTTAATAAAATTTATTTTAAAATAGTATAATATATCTTACCATTCGTGATATCTGATAAAGGAAGAACTAAAGTAGGATGCAACACATTTTTATTAGAACCTCCAATAATATACTATTGAGAAACAACATTTTCTACAACATAATTTATATAAGATTATTAAATTAAATAAACAAACACCAAGAAATCATCCAGACATACTATTATTTTCATATAAACTAAATAATTCAAAATTCTTTAATACATGCATCTCATTCAAAAGACTTCAACAAGATTATCTAGGAACAATATTATTTTCTTATGACTATTTCTAAAATGAGAAATAAAAAAAACTCAACATATTGAAAAACACTAAAAGGCATGCTATATATAAAACCTAACTCATTAAAATCCCACCTACGCCCCTTAAGCCCCATGTGATATAAGTTGTCTATTTTAACCTATTATATATAATCAATTCATCACCTCAACACCTAACCAAATTCAACACATGTCATCTAACAAATGCAAGCCTTCATATATAATCCTTCATCTTACGTCTATTCTTTCACTTCAAAATTTCATCTACCTGACCTTCAGTAATAAATCCTAACAATCTCTTTCCACATATTATTCAAATCATTTTAATTTTTCATTGAGTTGAAAATTAAGTCTCTATCATTTTGTTTTACCTTATATTTCGTTGTATAACTTTAAATAATTTTTTTTGAAAAATATAGACTATCCTCATCCAATAATATCTCTATTTATTATTATTTTTATTATATATATTAATATTATTTTAATATCTAATATTTGTAATTCATGGTGTGAAATTTTATTGTGGGCCGAGCCCCAAATAAAATAATGACACTAAAATTCATCCTCTCAACGGCCTAATTCAAAATTGTCCAATACAAAAAATAGGCATAAAATAATTAGATTAACCCAAAACAAATATAATACAATATTAATTAATACAAATTAATATTTTAACTAAAATTATGAGGGTATTACAATTACAATGAAAAGAAAAACAGACAATTGCAGGCTAGTACACTTTGACGAATTTTCAATCGCTTTAGTCCCCGATATTATTTTTTCAAACCGCTATGATGCAATATCAGATAATGCATTGCGATGCATGAAAATACAAATGATTAATTGAAACATCCGCAAAAAAATGTTGTGCTGAATATATATGTATGTGATGAAAAACAAAAGGTCCAACATGATACTGTGAATTGTGCCGAGAATACCAACAGTTTAAGTGTATTCAAAGTTTCTAGAAATATGTAAATATATTAATGTCTACTTATTTAAAAATATTAAATGTTTAGTATACAAACTAAGGAAAAAGTAACAAAAAAAGTCTTTCAGCTTCCAATGCATGGCTAGATAATTCAGATTTGAGTTTCCATTTATAGTAAGTAGTTTTAGGCGGAAAAACACGGTTATATATATATATATATATATATATATATATATATATATATATATATAGAGAGAGAGAGAGAGAGAGATTGTTGTAGATGAGCCCCTTCCTGAACATATGTCCATATTCTTCCAGGTGATAGAGACAATGCTATCGATGTTGATGATCATGGGGATTAACTATTTTCCCCAAAATTGGAAACCCCTCTGTCAGAAAGTCCAAGAGGTAAAGGGAATCCCAATCAACTACGAGAACCCTACTGATGCTGAAGTTGCCAGAGCAAAGAAGCTCAAAGTAACCTTAGTGCAATTTGTGGAAGAAGTTCAGGTTTAGACTGACAGTGATGATGAGGATTTTGAACCATCTGGTTCTCAGTTCGTGGTAGCCCCTCGTGTTCCTCCTCATCAAATTGGAGGCAAATCTGGTGCAACATCACATTTGGATGTTGTAGGTGATGTTTAAAGAATAAAATTGCCCTATTCCCACTCCAAAAGCTGTGTTCTAGAGTAACTCTCCCAGTCAGGCTCATGATGTGGCTTCTCCCTCTTTCCTTGTTGAAGAACCATAGATTGAATTCTCTGATGAACAGCTTACATTGGCAGAATTCATGGCCAATACGAGGAATGCTCCAAGGCCTCATTCTCCAAGGCCAAGTCATGTTCCATCTACAAGCTCATCTGAATTCGATGACAGCTCTGATAAAGATTTTGTAGAAAAGGATGCTCAGAAGAAAATGACCTTGTACCAGCCAGAATCCTGAGAATCAGGACTATTCCATTGACCAATGCAGCTGCTAGAGAAGCTGCATCCAATGGTGCCTCAACTAATTTGGATGTAGGTAATCCATTCTCCTTTACTTTTTTCTACTCAAGATGTCTCTCTAAGGTATAATTTAAGTATAAAAGTTGTTGAGGAAATGTTTATTCCTATATAGGACTTAACTGCTCAGAATCTAGTACAGTTTTTCACTGATAGGAAACTACTATCCACCATCACCTCTGATGCCCCTTACATTAAGGAGATGGTCATGGAATTCTATGCCAACTTATAAACGAAAATAACTTCTGTTGGTGATCTTTTGTTTGAGAAAGTTCTTGTTAGGAACAAATTGATATAATTTTCCCCTTCTCTATCAATAAGCGTTGCGGGACACCTAATGTACCAATGAGTGGATTTATCAGTGACCTGAACATGTGTGTGAAGGAACTTAGCGGTGGCCTTATCATAAATTGACATCCAGATTGACCTCCTTTTATGCTGTTATGCATAAAATTTGTTGTGCAAATTGGGCACCTACTTCAAATGCCAACTCTGTGACTGAAGAACATGCCAAATTAATGTATCAAATAGGTTTAGGTTTGCCTTTTAATTTTGGTGACTCGGTATTCAAAAAGGTTGTCTCCTTGGCTGGAACTGAAAGTGGCAAGAGAGCCCTTCATTTTCCCTCCCTTATGTACAGTCTTTTGATAGCTAGGGAGTTGCACCAATGGAAAATGAAAGACTCATCCCTGTCCTAGACCCTCGTCCCATTTCTTCAAAACTATTGAAGGGTGATAGGATTAGGAACCTTCCTTTTGCCTATCCATTCACCCCATACTCTGAATTTGATCCTCCTCAAGATCGGCAACCATAAATTCCAGCATCTGCCACTGTTGTGACCAATGCAGCTGCATCACAAGCTATATCAGGGCCCTCAGACCTTCTTGATTTGTCATTTGGAAAAACTGCTCCTATGGCCCTGTCCTTCATCAACAACCAGCTTATACAGATCTAGTCTTAGATAGCATACCTTCAGACCTTGGAAGCTTAGTATTATGCTTGGCTTGCCATCCATTATGGTCAAACAAGGGGGGGGGAGACAAGTGATGCTATTGATGTTGCTAATGCAGATGATGCTGAAGATAATGCTGCAGATGTTGTTGAAGATGATGAATCTAATTTTGTTTGATTCATCAAATGCCTATGCCTTGTGGTTCTCAAAAACAATTTCTAATATGTTTTGTATAACTTTTACTATGTTTTTGCATCATTAGGTTTATTCTAAATTGTGCTTAGCAGTGTGCTTTGATTGTTTATACATATGCTCTGATTTTAGATACTTGCACAATTTCAGGGGGAGATGTGATATACTAACAAATGCAGGTTAGTTAAGTTTGTTGATGGGTGTTGAAAAGCACTTGTCATTTGCTTTGACCAAATATATTCATCAAAGGTGAAGACTGTAATGGTAAAATAGAGACTTCCTATTTTATTTAATTATTTGATATTTCTTTTCTTGGTCCTAAAGTAATGATAAGTAATTGTCATAATTAATCACTTCCAAAAAGCTCTCAAGGGTCCATAATTAAAGTGAACAAAATCTCTGGTTAGATCCTTAAATTAAATTATGAAACTAATTTAGGAAACTAACTTTTTATTTCCTAACATTCTATGTTTCATTGGAGTTGTTGGATTCATGTGTGTGTACGTCTCTTCCTCCTCAAGTATAAATACAAGCAGACCTCGTGCAAACAAAGTGACGCAAACACAAAGAGATTACATCAGAAAGAAAAAGCTGAGAGCTGTTATGGAATTTGGATGCAGCTTTGCTGCTTCGGATGCAGTAACATCACAAGCTGTATTGATTGTTTTTGCTGTTTGTTTTCATAGTTCTTAGAAAACTTATTTTTTAATCACATGTTTTCTATACATTGTTTTTATGGGCTTTCCTCTCCAGACCTGTTGTCTTGTGAGAGGTTTTGGTATTTGGTTAGATTTCATAATTTGCTTTGTTAAACTCATAATTTTTTTAGTAAAATCTTTTTTGGCCATAAGGCTGGATTTACAAACATAGCTTGTAGATTGTTTGATAAACTTCTGTGTTTATTACTGCTTTTATTGTTTTAAGACTTCCGCTGTTTACTTGTTTTACTTTCTGGTCAATGCACCTTCGGATGCAGCTACATCAAAAGCTATATTGACCGTTTTCGTTGAATCATATCTACTGTTGATTTTTCAATTTGATTTAACATTAATATTTTTTAAAGGTATTTGATGTGGCAAAAACACAGCTTGGGCCATCCTTGAATTGGGTAGGATATCTGGGTTTCGGATCGTCATCCTTGAGCCTGTTAAGATCACAAACAACCTGAGTGGAAGTGCAAGACAGGGCCTCGCGAAACCCCTCCGGCGTGAGAGTAAGTATCGAGTGTGATTGTCAAAAGGTAAATTGACAGAGTAACGAGGCTCAAGAAAGTGTGTACCTTGTTAATGATTATGGAGAGGTATTTATAGGCCTCGGTGGTGTTTGAATCCGTCTAGGATTCAGTTTCCATAACTACCGAATCAATCAAGGGGAGAATCCCTTGATTTTAGGCGTGATAAGCGGCTGGCCGCGTAGATGTAGGAGTAGATAAGGCAAGTGTTCTGCCCAAACATGGAAACCTTTGACTTGTCTTGGAGTGCAAGACACCGGTGCTTCCTGTTTGATGTGTGCCCGGGCGAGCATGGCTCTGCCCGGCTGCTCCACTTGCATTTCTTTTAAACTTATTGTCGGTCCAAGGTATGACCCCTAGTCGGGCAGGCAAGGCCAATGCTCGAATAGGCTTGGACGAGATGAGTCTGGTTTCTTTGTCAAGTATGTGTGATGTTCGGGCATGGCCCCTGGTCGGGCAGGCAAGGCCTTTGCCCGACCAGGTTTGGATGAAAGTTACGTTGCTCGGAGATCGCTGCGTCTATCATTTTATTCGCTGGGTTGTGGGCCCCTTATGCATTGTGCTCGTGATTGACACGTGATGCTAGCTCGTGCCCTGCTCGTGACCCAAGGCTTGGACCGGGTATATCAGTATTTATGTAATATTTTTTTCCACTCTGACAATGTATAAAAAATAAACTCTAAATTCATACCCTCCTTAGTTTTACTCTTTAAGAAAGTGGTAAATTTTATATATAAAAGAAACTCAGAAATCGAATTCCCAGTAGCATTAATCTAATTTAATGTATTTTCGACTGTAATTAGTACATGTATTTTGCACTGTAACTTGTAAGGAGGTTTGTGACTGTAATCTATAGTTAGCGAACTTGGAATGTCGCCGTCGTGTTAATACATGCGGCACCATTTCCCTACTAAACATGTCGGGATCCGGCAAAAATTAATCTACGTGATTAGTAAACTGATTACCGAACAGCCTAACAACGACCAGGCCACTTCCTCCCGCTGTCATAAAATCAAAAACACCCACATCTGGGTCCCACTAATATAATTCAAAGCCTGCAAAATTCGAACTCAACCATCATCAATGCCACCACACCAGATCTCCCTCTCGAGAAGAACATTCAACTTCCTCTCCCAAACCCTAGCTTGATCCAACCTCCATTCCCGCGCCAACTCGCCACCAATTTCAGGTAATTATCTTCCCCATCCATCGCTTCTAATTAGCGATCCGGACTCCATAATAGACTCAATTGCGTTTGTAATTATACATTGTGACAAATATAATTGAACGAATTTATACACTGTACTGTTAGTTGAAACACTGAAGAGGAGTAGCTGAATTTGATTGGCGTTTGGTTTAATTTGCAGGACTGCCGGCTGGTGTAGAGTGTCTAGTGTGATTCGGTTAATATGCAGCATATTCCTTCGACGATTGAGGAACAGTTGATTCTGAGAGCTATTAAGGAAGAATGTCCCTGGGAGAGTCTTCCTAAGCGTCTTCAGGCGGCTTTGAACTCTAAGGATGACTGGCATAGACGGTTAGTTGTTAGTTTTGTGTCATAGTTAGCTGTGTGTGTGTATGTATGTGGTTTATTACATTGCAGCTGAAATGACATAGCTCCTGCTCTACATTAGAATAAGGTGATATGTTTGCAAATACATGTTTTAGCTTTATTCGAAGTAATGGATGGTTGTATTTCCAAAATTTGTTGGGAGCCGAGATCATGCATGAATGCGAGATGTTTCACAAGCTTATTTTGGCTGGGTTTTGGACTCACTGAATGTAACTTGACTAATGGTTATAATTACTTCCAAAGTATTGTTGGTTTTTGTGAAGCTAAATTGTTTTGAGGTATACTGGCTGGTTTTCATAGTAGTAGAACATAGCCATCATATGGTTAAAAGAGCGCCACACCTGTAATTGGGAACCTTGCTGTGGTTAAATATCAAGATCCATTATATGAAACTTCCATACTTTTTACATCTGTGTGGTATTATGTCAGACATATAAACTGACTGCAATTTGAAAATGGTCTATTCCAAATGAATCTTGCACATAATAATCAAAACTTTGATTTTTTATTTTTATTTTATCCAAACATAGATTATTAGCTGCAAATATTAGATTTGAAACCGTGAATGTCTATGAGCTTATTTGGTGTTGCTACACACATTACGGGTATTCCCAACAGGCATTGTTAAAAGTTTTCGCAATTTAGCCCCCCCGATGCCCACTACTACCTCCAATCAACTCAGATACTCTTTCACGACAGCTTCTTTTCAAAATTATTTTTCAATGTATTTCCAACATAGAAAAGGCCCATTAGTTCTACCGAGTTTATAAGCTGATGTAATGACATATGAGATTACTATATTAATTTTTTTGTTTCATTGACTAACCTTGGCCATCCCAAAAAAATGGCTGTGGATGTGTGCCCCTGTTCGTCATTATATGAAATGGTTTAGTATATAGACTACAGTTTTGATATTCAGTATTTCTTTCATTCTTATAATTTATTAGAGTTTATATGGTGATAACTTATTTTGCTAGTTTTTTAGATAGTACTGTCATTTACATATAATATTGTTTTTGGTTTTCTCTAATATCATGCGATATTCATGCTCTCATGCAGGGTAATAGAACACTGTATAAAGAAAAGACTCCTATGGAGCTCTTGTTTTGCTCGTAAAGTATGCAAAGAAGGTGAATATTATGAAGAGATGATGCGTTATTTGCGAAAGAATCTAGCGGTGCGTATTAAATAGAAGCTTTCTGATTCTCAGGTTTCCAGAAAATTTCTGTAGCGACAGTCTTCATTCTAATTGTTGCTTGATTTTATAGATGTTATGGACCTCAATTGCCCTTTGTAGAAGTTCAATTTACATATACTTCCTACCGTCTTTGGTGTATGTTGAATGTAGTAACATAATTTTTGTACCATTTGGGCTTTTTACAAAGCTGGGTCTTGCTACTAATCTTTGGGAGGTAGGCAATTTGAATTGACTCATACTACACTGTCCTGATATAATTGAAATACCCCTACTCAAGCTTTTCATTTATTGAGAATCATTTACAATGCATTGGGGAGTGTTTCCAGGGCACTGAAGATGATTTCCAATGCAACCAAATTCTATTGATGAAAGCTTAACAAGGGCCAAAGAGGAACTTGTTAGCAAAAATCTTTTATCAATACTCAAACCTTAAGGGTTTTTGCTCTGTAGGCGTCACATTGACTTGATTATTCTTGTTTGCAGCTTTTTCCTTATCACCTGGCGGAGTATGTTTGCCGCGTAATGAGGGTTTCACCATTCAGATACTACTGCGATATGATATTTGAAGTCATGAAAAATGGTACTAGGTTGTTACTTTGAATAACATGATATATATTTTTATTTGATAGAAGGAAACTAAAGCATTTGCCAAAGTAATAACAGTTAAATATTAAGAGTTTGGACTACATAAATATCTCTAACTCACAAACTCAAAGTCTCAAAGGCTGCACTGACTTTATTGTGCTGCATCAACAGTGTTTAAAATGTCGTTGTTAGTTTTAAAGTAGCCGACTCCATGTTGTTGGGAATGTGTTAGTTTTGTGTGCATATAGTGGTGGTTCATTTCAGTTTGTCTTAACGTTCATAACCTTCTAATGCAGAGTTAACTTCTTCAACAGGTAGTTACCTATTTATTACTATACGTACCTGACTAACACCTGACTAACAGATAACATAATTCATGGTTTTTAACTTTTTAGG
Source organism: Codonopsis lanceolata (assembly GCA_013146195.2). NCBI lineage: Eukaryota > Viridiplantae > Streptophyta > Magnoliopsida > Asterales > Campanulaceae > Codonopsis > Codonopsis lanceolata. The sequence goes on along the minus strand of CM028378.1, from coordinate 135,529,663 downwards.
CAGTTAGTAATCAAAGAGGCCACATGCGCATTATATCTTTTTTGTGTTTACCCTGCATCTGCTATTGTCTTTTTCCCAAATTGAAAATAGAGCTTAAACTTCGTACTTGAAGCTACATCATCATATAATATCTACTAGAGACTTTGTTTAAAATACTGCAAATATCTGGTGAAGCTGTCATGCTGCACTCTATCATTGCTTTTCTTGTTGGAATGTTAACCTTTCCCTTTTCATTAACATAACATACGTTTTTGATCAAGATAGTTGCAAGATAATCACATTTTTCTTGTCTGATATCAGTACTATTAGGTCGTTGGTCAGTTCTTACTTCTCCATGCCAGAGGAGAAGAAGGGATGTTATAGATTTCTGGCCATGGTACCCTAGCCCATGTGCCACCTACCTTGTGATCTGTTCATTACAGCGTATGCTTGCTGCTTAAACTAGAGTCACGTAAGTACTTGTCATGACTGACCAAAGATTAACTGTGACGTTTCTGCAAGTCAGAATCCACTGTTTTGACTTACTCCCTTCTCATTTTCTAGAAAATGTAATAGCAATTGAATCCCAGTAAAGAGTGGGACCTTGTTTTCTTTTGTTCTTTTTTCCTCTTAGCATATCAATATGCTTTATTTGTTTTTTCTGCTGTATGATTCACTCTTAGTCACTATATAATGATCTATGACAGTTCGCTTAACATTCTTTTGGCTGTGTTGCATCCCTACATGATTCCAGTTTTGGTGTTTTCTCATCATTCTCGTGTTTCTATTTGTCCTTTTTCCAAAGGAGAATCTTATATTCATTTTTGCAGAGCAACCTTATGATAGCATCCCAAATTTTAGTGCGGCAGATGCCTTGCGGCTTACAGGGATAGGTAGAAATGAATTTATTGACATCATGAACAAGTGTAGATCAAAGGTATAATTTTCTTATGCTCTGGGTTCAAGATAAAATATTTGCAAATTCTTAACTTATGTGCTAAATGCTAACTGCATGTGTTTTACTTCTCATGTTCCACTCAGAAAGCCCTTATTTGAAAAGTCAAATATTTTAGTGTGGCATAGCTACCCTTGAAAGTAATCGTTACTACAACAAACATTATTTGTTGCATCAATTTGCCTATTTCTAATATGGACGGTAAAACAAGAATGTCTGGACTCTGAAGATTGCTTCATGGTTTTCAAAACGAGACTCTATGACTGAAGCATCGCAATTGAGTCGTATGACTCTTTTGAGTGGAATGAAGGTGGTATATGTTTGTCTATCTATGTCAGATAGGTGCGTTCATTCATTTTTCTTAATGTGAAGAGAATCCTCCTCTAGGCCTACTCTTGGTACGTTACAATGATTGGGCAACTTCATTAGTTAACACTTGGAGTCATGCACCACAGAATTTTCTGAGATATTATACTTCCTAGGTGATCAATATATTGTTGGGTGATGATATGAGAATCTTTCGTAGCTTTGCTTTTGTATGGTATTGGTGTATTCTTTGTTATTATTATAACCTTATAAAAAAAAAAGAGAAGGGTTCTGAATTATGGTTATGTAGCTTTTTAAAAAATAAATAAATTAAAGGAACAGGGACGGCACCCTCTGCAAATTTATTAATATGAAAAAATAAAAATACAAGCAAGCTTGAGGGGGATAACCGTCCTTACCTGATTTTTTTTTTCTTTTTTTTGTGGGGGGGGGGGGAGGAGCCTTACCTCTAAATGGAAAATGCATAGCAACTTACTGAGCCTATCTACGAAAATAAAAACCAAAAATCACTTCCTGAAGCTATAAAGGCCAATAGCATAATGACCAATCAACTTTATACAGATAATCTGTCTATGTTTCCCTCTCTCTCTCACACACACACACAGACACCCCTTTGTTAATATTGTGTAATTTAACTTCCGCTCTTTTCTCAATTTTTTGCTCCATTGAAAAGAAAAGATGCGTTCTGTTAAAATAAAGGATACTACCAATACAGGAGCCTTGTACGTCCAACTACTGCCTCTTGTTGTTTCCACACAGACGATAGTTTCATGTAAAAGCTCTCTTGGTAGTTGCGGACAATATTATTGAGAATGCCACTGAAGGTGATTCCTGCAAACAGTACAATAGTCGCTAGAAGTTAAACATCTGAAATACATAATCGGAGAAGAGGCCAGCACTTGGTATATGATACCTGACAGCCTCCTAGGAATCCTGAGCAAGAGCAGAGCTTAGAAAGCTTGTTAATTAGCATCATGACTATCTGTGCCAAGCTCTTTGAGGTTATGTGCAGGGTCTTTAATGGCCAGACTGTTTGCTCAACCTCTGTTATCATACACTCCCTCCATTCCCAAATTATTGTCCTATTTTACTTTTTAAAGTCAAATGGACTGTTTTTCAAATGAAAAATTGACATATATTTTTTTAAAGTGCTATGAATTACATGTTTTATGATTTTAAAAAAAATTACGTCAAATTTTCTTTTGAAAAATTGTTGGTTTGACTCAAAAAAAATAAAACATGACAATAATTTAGGAATGGAGGGAGTATATGTAAATATATGCAGAGGCTTGGAGAGCTCTCCTATTTTAGTTTGGCCTTTGTTTTTTGTTTTTTCCTTTTTATAGGTGCATTTCTAATCCATTTTGTTTGTAATTTTCCTATCTTACTATATTTTCTTTTTCAATCAAAAAACAAAATAAAATATGTAAATATAGAGGTATAAATAGATAGCTACATAGTTCGTTAGTAATCGAGAGATATTTTATGAACAGTTATACACCACATGGATGCTCCCTCCAATGTGGACATCAAAACCTGATCTTCTAGAAAGATTCTCTATTGCATGATCAGCCACTTCTGCGTGTACTCGTTGATATAGAAGGCCTGCATTTTGTATTGATCAGCTGCTGCTTGCTTCGGCATGTACCCATTTGCATAGAATGTCTGCCATTTTGCATTCATAAAGTCACTTAACCTTATGACTCCTACTTATGTTCTGTAGTTTTCACTTCTGGTATTATGCTAGGCCGGTTTAAAACTACCACAATCATCATCCATTCTTCAAGTGAAGCACAGTCCGGTGCCACAGAAGCTCCTCTACCCTATTACTTATATATATGTGTGTGCGTGTGTGGTTGTATATATAGATAGGAAAACCGAACAGTTGAAATTTGCATGAATGGGTTACTCTCTGACTTTTATATGGGTATTGATATACATATTCTTGCACCCATGCTTTTGTGGCACATTTACATCATAACAATAGATGGAAGCAGGTATTTTTACTTTTCTAATCATTGTATTGATTTTGGAGCTTTCCAGAAAATTATGTGGAAGTTGAACAAGTCAATTGCGAAAGAACTATTGCCTGTGCAACCTGTGGATTTCACAATTGAACAATGGTGGGGAGTTTGTCTTGTCAACTTTACGCTGGAGGAATTCAAGGTTAGATGTCCAAATGATATTTCGTTCCTAACAATATGTATTGTAAATAAATTGTACTAAGATGAGTTAGTTTCTTTAAGTGGATAATCAGTGCAACTTATCCATGTGACACTCAAAATGTTAATGACTAGTATTTATTCTGACTGGTATTGCAATATTGAAAGGTCGGGATAATATGTTTGGCTGATACTGGCTTCTTTCATTCTCCTGCTCCACTGCAGAAACTTTCAGAAGAGGAAATGGCAACTATTGATAAGATTTGTAAGGAGGAAGCAAATGCATTCATTCTTTTTGATCCCGACATCATTAAGGGTCTTTTCAGACGTGGATTGATCTACTTTGATGTCCCTGTTTATCCTGATGATCGTTTTAAAGGTACTGCTTGCATTTAGAATTGTCTTACAATAGGTGTTTCTCGTCAAAGGCACGCACTTCTTGTTGACTTGCTTCTAAACATATTTTTGTATATGAACATTGGAAATGACTTGATTGATTTACTTTTAATTCTGAGATTATTAATTAAACCAATTATATTCAGCAGAACCATATAATATTCTTTACCTAATAGATTGGTGTACAACAATGAAATGATTTCCAGAACTGTTTGTTGCAAGGCTGGTACAAGAAATGGAAAACTAATTCTTGTTCGCTTTTGATGTTAGGTAAAGGAGGTGAAATTATATCTTGGGATTAAATGTTATTTGGTCTATTTTCTTTTCAGACTTAGTATTTCTGCAGGGAATTCCCTTTTAAATGCCTCTTATGAACTTGGAATATTAAGTATATTATGTTTCAGTGTCCAGGCTAGAAGGATTTGTTTCAAACAGAGAGCAGTCCTATGAAGACCCCATTGAGGAGTAAGAGAGTGGTCTTAACACAAAATGTTTATCTTTCTCCGTTTAGTTTACTCTCCAAGCTGAGAAGGTATGATTCTAATGATATTAACTTTGCTTTACAGGGTGCTGTATGCTGTTTTCGTGGTTTCAAGTGAGAACTCAACTGTTGCTGAGTTGGCAGCAACCCTGCAGGCTGACCTCTCTCAACTGCAGGCTGCTGCATCTTTTGCTTGTCGGTTGGGATGGGCAGTAAAATTAATTGACCCTGGATTTATTCTTCGAGAACCAACCATACCTGGTTCACCTAGAAATATTCTCAGTGATGAAGAAGAAGGTTCTCATGCTAGTGTGGGCTCTGCAAACATGTCCACTGATGGCAGCATCTTTCAGCAAGATGTTTCAGGGACAGAAAACCTTGGTCCAGCTTCTGACTATGCACGTGTTGCTTTTATTGTTGATGCTAACATAACATCGTATCTTATGATGGGGTCTGTTTCGCCAGGTCTGTTGTTTGTTACGTCTTTTTCTTAAAGTTTGTCTACTCCTTGTCATAGGGCTAATCCATAAAACTACTTCATTTGCTATAATTTTGTTTTCATTGATTATGCTATCTCATCTGCGCATTTTAAACTTCTGTTATGCCCACCTATATATGATAAAGGAATCCTATATCATATACTTTAGCTTCTGCGGGACATGTGCCATCAAATTTATCAACAACTGAAAAATTAGAAGTTGGTTGTCTCAACAATTTTTATACCTTTTTTTTTCCTGGTAGATTTGGGGTACTTCAGTGCATAATTTGTAAAATGTAGTTATGCTCTTTATGTTATCAAGAGCCACAACTGCCTTTTGAGGATACTTATTAAAAAGGTGAGGACATGCTTTCTTTAAAGAGATTCATTTGGGATGTTTCTTCACTCTGTCTATGAGACTGACACTAAGTGTCATATTTCCTTATCATCTGCAAAAGGATTGCAGAAAAGTTTCATATGTCCTGTCCCTGAAGTGGTATCTTTAATGATTCAGGCTCTTAACTACTATGTTTTGGTTGAAGTATACAGTTTACATGATTTAAGAAGGTTATGCTATGGCACGCCATGCTAGATTACTTAGTTTCTTCCCTGTATCTCAGGTGATGCATCTCTCTAATAGACAGATATAGAGAGATGGCGTTTATGCATGGTTTAGCTAGCTGTGTCTTTCTTTGAGTGTGAATGACAGAAAGTACTATGTACATTGCTTAAGAGTCCCCTTCTACCAATGTAATCATAAATTATCAAAAAAACCACAAACTACATAAAAAAGTGGCCAAAAAACCCACTCCATCAGCCCCTGACCAAAAACTTAATGTGGTGGCTGATGTGACAAATTTGTTAAACTTGGCTAAAAACTCTTATGCAGCTTAAGTTTCTGTTTTTCTTAAGTAACAAAATTATTAGCAGCTGCAATCGCTCTCTCTCACAGCCACCGGTCCACCAACCATCATTTCCCTCTACTGATATCCAAGCAAATGTTCATCAAAATGCAGTTAACTTTGAAATTCACTTTTTTGTTCTGTTTAATGTGGAGTACTTGCTTTGATATTTCAGAAAGAACATCATATCAATACAACATACTGAATCAAAATCATAAAAAATTACCAATGCTTTTTAGCATTACATAAAAATCCTGTTTCTCAACCTTCCATCGTCATATTGCAGAGGGTTTCCACTTCACAGTTTCTTTTTCTCCGAAAGACTATCTGATGCAATCTGTCTCGCTCTCTTTCACGCGCGCACACATAGAGTCACACACTTATGAAGTTCCAATTACTATCTGCATTATGAAAATTGACACCATCTACCCTTTTTAGGCTTCTGAACTGCACTAAGAAGAACCAACCCCGGATCAAATTCACAAAACAATTCCAATTGCATCAGCCCCAGCCGCCACCAAAAAGTCTGAAAAAATAGCATAAGCAGCCAACACAACCTAGAAGCAATGGGTCTCACTGCTAAGACCAGACATGAAGCTTGATTCCCTGCATAGCCTCTCCAGAGCCATCCTTCCGAGACAAACTGTGTAGCTTGAACGTGAATAAATCCTTAAGAAGTCTTTATCAAAAAAAAAAAAAAAAATCCTTGAGAAGTAAATTCTTTCCCTTTTGGATATGAAGAAATCATCTCCAAATTTGTAACTATCTCGTGAAGGACAGATATTTGGGGATGACACTGAATTTGATTTTAGGGATTAGTGTGGGTTTAGACCGGAGAAAGAGAGGAATGGGGGATGAGATAGAAAGAGTGAACTTATTGCCTATTGGTTGGTTGAAAAAACAAAATAAAAATAGAAATAATATTAATAAAATTCAGTTTAATCATTATTTTTAAAATTTATGATATTACTTATTAAAACTGCCTAAGATGGTTTGGATACATACAACACAGACCAATTAGTGCACCCGTTAGAAAGTGCAAGTATATCAATATCAACCATACTAGATGTAGGGGAAGGGGAAGATCAAAATTAACCTGGAAATCTGTAATAAATAAAGATATTAATGAGTCTAGTGTGTGTGATGACATTGCTTTGGACCGAATCGAATGGCGGAAAGGATTCATGTAGCCAACCCCAAGTGATTGGAAAAAGGCTGAGTTGAGTTGAGTTGTATCTTATCTATTAAAAGTAAAAGAGTAAGAAAATAACTGGCTATCTATTCTTTTAGCCAGTTGTAAAAAAGGGTCCACGTCAACACTCTGTTACGTTTTTGGACATAGGATTGACGTCAGGTTTTTTTAGATCACCTTATTTTGAGATTCATGATTTTTTCGATAATTTTGTGACTACAGTTGTAGAAGGGGACCCTTAAGGAAAGTAAGTTGACACTTATTTACTAATTCAATAGGGGAAGGACTGGGAAGAGGGGATTGACGTCAGGTTTTTTTAGATCACCTTATTTTGAGGTTCATGATTTTTTCGATAATTTTGTGACTACAGTGGTAGAAGGGGACCCTTAAGGAAAGTACGTTGACACTTATTTACTAATTCAATAAGGGAAGGACTGGGAAGAGGGGATTTTCCTGTTATTGCATCTGTTGATAACAGCTAACAAAGAAGACGTTTGGTCACTGCTGTCCTGCTGAGTTCATTTCCCTTATGAAAAATTTGTTTTGCAGGCTTGAAGTCTCATGCTGTAACATTATATGAAGCGGGAAAACTGGGTCATGCTAGCATTGCAGATCTTTGCAAAGATCTTAGCACATTAGAAGGAACAAAATTTGAGGGAGAACTGCAGGAATTTGCCAACCATGCATTTAGCCTCCGATGTGTTTTGGAGTGCCTGACATCAGGTGGAGTTGCTCCTGATGAGGAGGACAAGATTGGCATGATATCTTCCACCATTGATGAGACTATTTCTTCGATAGCTGATATTTCTTTGACAGATGAATCCGGACATTCTGTCAAGACTGAATCAGGGTTAAATGTTTCTGTGAATTCAGAAACACCTCAGGAGGATTCTGATTTTTCTGTACCTGTTACTCAAAGTGCTGCTGATGATAATTTATTATCTACTATACAAGAGGAGGGTAACTTCGTAGGTGAGGATTCAACGTCAGACCTTAGCATCCAGAATGATGAGCAAGTAGTATCTACTGAAGATACCGATGTTGGAAAAGTAATGACAAGAAAACCTAGGAAATATCGTGTAGATGTCCTGCGCTGTGAAAGCCTGGCTACTCTGTCACCAGCAACGTTAGACAGGTTGTTTCTTCGTGACTATGACATTGTTGTATCAATGGTTCCACTTCCTCAGTCTTCAGTACTGCCTGGGCCCAAAGGTCCCGTTCATTTTGGTCCTCCCTCTCATTCTTGTATGACACCGTGGATGAAATTGGTATTATATTCAGCTGTGGCTAGTGGACCTCTTTCGGTTGTTCTTATGAAAGGTCAATGTTTAAGACTGCTTCCTGCACCATTGGCTGGTTGTGAGAAAGCCCTTGTATGGTCTTGGGATGGATCGACAGTTGGAGGGCTGGGAGGCAAGTTCCAAGGGAACTTAGTTAGAGGAGGTATACTCTTACATTGTTTAAATGCGCTCCTCAAATGCACTGCCGTATTGGTACAGCCCCTAAGCAGGTATGACCTTGATGAGTCTGGAAGAATCAGTACCCTGGATGTTCCTTTGCCCTTCAAGAACTCTGACGGTTCAATTGCTAAGATAGGGGAGGAATTGGGAATGGGCATGGAAGAAAGTTCAAAATTGAACTCTTTGTTATGCAATCTGGGAAATAAGATAGACCTCTGGACAGTTGGTTATATTCGCCTTTTAAAGCTCTTCAAGGATAGCGAATCGGACCACTTTTCACCCGATGATGAGAAATATGAATGGGTTCCGTTGAGTGTGGAATTCGGAATTCCACTATTTAGTCCAAAATTATGCAACAGTATATGTAAAAGAGTGGTTTCCTCGCAATTACTTCAGACAAATTTGTTTATGGAGCATCATGAAGCCATGCAAGAACTAAGGAGAAGGTTACGTGATGTTTGTTCTGAGTACCAAGCAACTGGTCCAACTGCAAGACTTCTTTATCAAAGAGAGCAACCAAAGGATTCTAAGCGACAGCTTATGAACTATGCCAGTGGAAAGTGGAATCCACTTTTGGACCCTTCTTCTCCCATTTCTGAGGCCTCAAGCGAGCATCAGAGATTGAAACTTGCTAGCCGACAACGTTGCCGTACAGAAGTTCTGAGCTTTGATGGGAACATTCTAAGGTGCCTTTCGGTTTTTTTTTTTGATAAGATCTTCTCCCTTTTGTTTGCATGTCGCCAATACTATATCCAACACATTTTAAAGATGATAGTCTCCGTACTGAGATTTCATATATTGGATTGGATCAAACAATCCTCTAAAACGTAAATTTTCTGTACGCTCTCTCTCTCTCTCTCAGATTAATCTTTGCCTCTTTTGTAAGTTCTATTTTTTTTAATTGAGGAGGGGTGTGTGTGTGTGTGTGTGTGCGTCGCTGAAGGAGGGTTTAGGTGGATAGATGAGGAGTTACCCGCTTTTTTGGTCAGTCCTTTCACATGTTCATTTGCAGATCTTCATGATCACTCGCATCTAGTCATGTTGTCTGCAGATCAGGAGGCATTGAGGCATGCCCATCCCTACCCTCTCTCTTGAAGTTTTCAAACTTTATATAATTTGATTTGGGCCTCAGTGCAACTGAAAGTAGGGTATGGTTTCATAAACATAAATGAAGCTCAAGCATCTAATAATCAACCGGACATTGAAATAAGCCAAGCACAATTTAAGACGGGAACTTCTTTTAGTTAGGAATACTCTTGCTAGACAACTCAACGACAAAATGGAACCAAGCTTGTAGGTATGATCCAGGATAAACGGTAGGAGTCTACACTGTGTATACCCTTGTATGATAGCTAGTTTATAGACTGCTACAGCTTGCGGAATGTGCATTTGGGTTTAATACCTGCCCTAGGATTTATATGGTATTATGTGTAGGCTTAAGGAGATTTGGGTAAATTTGAAACTACTTCATTTGACTTGTATCGACCAGAAGTCAACTCTTTAATATGTCCTGTCTAGCTGATGAGAAAGGTTTATGTAGAGTTTCAAAAGAAAATCAATATCAGGGTGGCTTAGGTGTTGGGATGGCTCTCAAGTTCTTTCTCTGCTGTAATGCATGGAGAAGGGATCTCTGAAAAATTGACGACCTTTGCTAGGAACAAGCGCTCATGTTCAGGAATTGTGTTATAGCTAGTTATTGGATATATATTTCCTTAATCCTTGTGAATTTGGACGCATGTTCTGCTATGGAAGCTGTGGTCATGATTAAAACATAACTCTTTTACTGTACTTATACTGTGGTTGCACGAAGAAGGATATTGTCTCATCTCATTCCTAAACAATCAGAGAATGAAATGGTTTCGTTTTCTTGTCAACATACAAGTATAATTACGATTTTTTTTTCCTTTAAAAATAAGCCTTTGGTAGAAGTTACAACATTCATGATCTCTACGCATGTTCTGTTCTGTGTACTTTTGAAAACAACCATGCTTTTGAATGAAATCTGCAGATCATATGCTCTTGCTCCTGTTTATGAAGCTGCCACGAGGCTGGTTGAAGATTCCCCAATTATAGGCACAGTTAAAGTTGACACAGATGATGCAGACAGCAGAGAAGTAATCCTTCCTGGTGTTGATCTTCTCTTTGATGGATCTGAGTTGCGCCCATTTGACATAGGGGCTTGCCTGCAGGCTCGACAACCTGTGTCATTAATAGCTGAGGCTTCGGCGGCCTCTGCATCTTCTTGGATTAAGTAAAGCCCCAGCTGTAAACTTGCAAGTATAGATACAAGAGATTCTTTCCATAGTCACTGGAGACAGTTTTGTTCATAATGCTTCTTCACTGTTGTCACTAGCTTGTGGATTCAGTTTTGAATGGAGGTCTCTCTAAGCTGGCTGATATTGAGGTAAAATTGAATTAAATTTTATTAATTAATATCATAATGTTAATGACTAATTTTGCAACCCACGGTAGATTATATATTTTGTCAAAGTTATATCATTGTGAACCAGGATTTTATGGTAGAATGATTTGCAACTCTCGGTATTGGTGTATGATTTACTGGTTTTTGGTCTAGAAATTGTTAGGCCGTCGTTCTTGTCTATTACTATTGCATCTTTCTTAGCAGTTAGCATGATACATGGTAAGAAATGAGACAATAGTTGTTTGTCTTAAAATGGATTAAGCCCATCAAGTTTACTGAATGAAGCTACATAAAGAAAGCATTTTAAATAGGTTTACGGTTCAGTTCGTGCTTCTAGCTTCAGCTTTTGTTTGCTCCAACTGTCCATTGATAAGCGTTACAATGTCCAGTAACTGTAGACAGCAACATGCTTTCTTTCACATTACTGGAAATTGTTCCCCTAGCTTTTGATACTTACAGAATAGGTTCAGATCAATGAACAAATCACCCAAAAAATAATTGTGAGCTACCATACTAGCAAGATCTTGTTATGAGATTTCGGAAATGACAAAACATTTTGAAATGTGAATTATTTCCCTCGAGAGTCTTTAAGAATTCAATACAACTTGTTTTTTAGACAAACGAGAATTGAAGTTGGATAATGAGGGAAGTTGTTGGCTTAATTTAGAAAGGGACTTTTCAGAAAGAGAAAATGACTCAGTGGGACGGATTATAGTACATGATTGTTTGATCTATAAGCTGGGTCTTGATCTTGTTATTGCTTCTATGCAGGTGTTGCTTTGTATTTGTGAGGCCTGGTTCACTTGTTTGAGACACACTGCCATATCACTGGTGCTTTATTACTGTGAAAGGTAAATTTGAGAACAAGGAGAATCCAATACAACTTTTGCACATACCAAAGTGGATGAAAATGAAACATTCATATATATATAATTTTTTGCAAATAGTATATGGGCAAAAAGAGGAAAAAAAAAAAGATGTTTGAAGATTAAGCTTCAGGTCTCTACCTGCACTTCCCTTTCAAACTGTTGTTTTACTGTATTACACGCATATTGGGGACTCTTAATAGTTCTAATATTGGTCAACCATATTTAGAAAGATAGTTTAGTGAAAGAGCCGTAGTCAATGTTGTTCGATCACATTTTACTACTGTGTATGGCTGTAAAACGAGGAATATATTTTGTCAAAAGCATGTTGAATTTATTGATCAGAACCATGTTTCTTTTGATGAGGAGTATGGTGCATTTTGTTGATTAACCAATTATGCCCAAAAGAGACTGGTAACTCTTTTAACAGCTTGGTGCAAACATCTATTGGGAAAGATAAAGATGAAGGGGGCTCCATTGAGCCACACTCAATTTGAATGCTGTATGTTGGCTTGTTCTTGAGGGATTATGAGCATGGAACTTGGTTTTTCCCCTCTTAACTCGGATGTTTTTGAATGGGAAATTGACATTTGTCGTGTTTGTTTCCATCTTTTTATCGCTGAACGATATACATATAGTTTTTAAGGATCATGTTGTTTTTAAGGAAATCTAACTATTGTGGTTTTGAAGAAAGCATGACGCATGGTTGCGATGGGCTCAAACCTTGGTTCTTTGCCTCATAAGACTTTGAACGTTGAAGTCCGTAAAAGTAACCTTGGGTTCACAACTCACAAGACTTTGAACTTTAAAGTCTGTAACCAAGAACTTGGATATTACTTAGAAAAGGTGTAAAATGGCGACACTCCTCGTGGTTTGGCCAAATCTCAGAGCCAACCTGCATTGCTTTGGCCCCATACAGTTGCCGTTGCCGCTTCTGTTGGCTGTTGTAAACATTTACCGTTAAAATGGAGGGTATATCCGTCTTCTCCACTTCCATTAACTCTCAAGTCTCGAGTATCCCAACTAGGGTTGGCGATTGGGTGAGTTGGGTCAAAACGGGTAATGGTCAAAATGAGTCATAACCCGTTATTAACCAAAATTAAACGAACCAAAATGAGTTGGGTTGAAACGAGTAATGGGTTAGAACGGATCGACCCGTTTCGACCCACGTTTTTTCATCAAAAAATTACATCTATATAGCAAAAAACAGGCCGAAATGAGTGACAGGTTCGACCCGTTTTAATCCGGTCCAAATCAAGCAATTATTTTTGGGGGAATTTCAAGTGGGTACAATTTTGAAAACATGTTTTCATCTAAGACCATTAATTTTTTGCACATTTCATAAAACTACAAATTGCTTGCAAATGACAAAAATGCCATTAATGAAAACTCGATGCCAAAAAATCAATGATGTCCCGGATGCCAAAATCAAATGCCGCATCATCAAAAAATCAAATGCTTGGCATCAGAACCTTCAAAATTTAAAATCAAAACTCAAAACCCAAAATCAATAACTTCGTCATCGCCATCGTCGTCTTCGTCCTCCGAACCGTCTTCGTCTCTGCACCACCTCTAACTGAAAATTTCGAATTCTAAATAGAAAATCTTTTCCAAGCAAAAAAGGCAAAGCATTAAAAAAGACAAAGCAGCATATGATCAGAAGCTATAGAATCCTTTCCAATTTGCTCTATTATGTCCTCTTCTTATAGTATCCACATCCCATTCTCAATCTAAAAAGAAAGAAGAAAAAATCTCTCATTCGATCGCCACTTCCCAAGCTCAAGCTCTTAAGGCTCGCAAAGCGACATCAATGGCGATCCGCCACGCAGGAGATCGAGTCCTATTCGCTTCCCAAGCTTCTCTCCGAAGCTCTTAAGGCTCGCAATGACGACATCAATGGCAGATCCGCCACAGATCGAAGATGTTGGAAGGCCTAGGTGTGAGCCGGTTTCAATCCAATTTGGGGTCTCCTAAGTCCGTTGAATGTGTCGTGTGCTTGTGCAAGGTTGAAGACGGTGAAGTGAATGATTTGTGATTTCTACGGATGATTTGCGTACACGAAGGGTAGACAAGTACTTTTGCCCAAAAATTGTACCTAAAAGAAATATTCAAAAAATAGCTGGATTTATTTGAAAACATATTTTAAAAAATGTACCGGCTTGTAATTATTCAATTATTTTTTTTATTTTTTTTTGTTATCAGAATGGGTAACCCATTTTGACAAAAAAAATTAATAATAATAATAACGGGTCGTGTAATTTTCAAGTCGGGTTGAGTGGATTTGCAGGTTTTGAGTTATAATTACTGGGTCTAATCCCAACAAACAATAAAGATCTTTGATCAATGTATCATTTACCTTTACATGGGAGACACTAAATGTCGCACCATTTTAAATGCTTATATTACAAGCATATCCTCCCTCCCCTTAAAACAAAATAACCCACTATTTTTCGTCATTTAACCAAACACCCCCCTCTTAAACAAATTTTCTCACTCTACCCGATTTCTTTCCAGATCGACAACGAGTGACGTCGATTTCTCCCCAGGTCGGCAACAAGCGATTTTTTAGGTTAAGTCGCTGGGGAACTTAAGATTAAATCATTACAAGTCGCCAGACATTTTAGACTTGCATTTATATAAGTTGCCAGACCCTTTAGACTTGTATTAATGTAAGTCGTCGGACCCTTTAAACTTGCATTAATGTAAGTCGTCAGACCCTTTAGACTTACAACTATGTTAGTCGTCAGACTCTTTAGACTTGCATCTATATAAGTCGTCAAACTCTTTAAACATTCATGTAAATCGAAAACTCTACTAAACTTACTAATTTTAAGTCCATAGACCCTGACGACTAGCCTAGAGTTTCAAAAATTCATCAAGTCGCTAGTGCATTTCAACTTATTTGGAAGTGAATTGTAATGTGATTTGGACTTAAATGAGGTTAAGTGGCCAGAGTTTGACAACTTCAATGAGTGTAAGTCACCATGGTTTGATGGCTTTGATGCGCCAGAGGTTGGGACTTCAAGCAAATTTCGGTAGTCCGAGTTTTAGCTCTGTATCTCGCATATTAAATCACAAAATAATAAAAAATATATATATAGAACATACTATAAAATAAGAATCTATATGAGCATTGTTGTCTTGATTCGCATTGTTGTTCGGATTAGCATTGTCAGGAATCATGATTCTCATCGTCGTTGGGATTATTGGAGAGTAAAATTTGATAGTGGAAGTATCTATTATTGAAATTCATGGAAAGATGGGGGAGGGAAAGAAATAAATGTAATTTTTCTTACAAAAGGGTGATTTGGTAATTCAACTTTTAAGTGAGTGCGACGTTTATTATTTTTAAAATACGACGTTTTGGGTTTTTGTTTTTTTTAAACAAAGCATAAAAATGGTCAATCAAAATGCTGGTCGGGTCTTCTTCCCTTTACTACCAATCTAATCTATCTAATTCTAATATAATATAATCTAATCTATCTATCTAATCTAACTACCTATAAAAGTGTAGGTTGTCTCTTAGAACTTAATGTATGGACAAACCTACCTCTTAACTTAATACATCATCCATCATTAATTAAGACAAAAAAAGTAAATTTGTCATAGGCTAATAAATTCTATGAACAATTAAATAATAGTTTGATCTCTTGACTTGTACCTATTTTAAAGTTAGGTCCTACATTTTTTAATTCTATTCATTTCGTCTTGCATTTTGATTTTCTTATCATTTTCCCCCACCTACCATAATCGTTACAAATGTCGCCCAATATTTTCTAAAATGACAAAAATATCCGTACTCAGTCGAGACACTAAAACTTTATTCGAAACTAAAAAATAATATGGTTTTACTTTCTTCAATATGTTCGGGAAAGACATTATTAGATTTATATGAAAAATTGTATTTATAATAATAGAATTATTAGTGAGTATCGAAATATTAAGCAAATTTGTAGCATGTTTAGTTACTACCCATAAATAAAATAAGAGAAATAAGTTAAGAAAATGTGTCATAATGTCAAGAAGATAAAAAAAAATGAAGAACTATTTGATGAATTTGTGTGTTTTGTTAAGGACAATACACATAAATTTACCATGCCAGACAATAATTATTGGAAAAAAATTGTCATAAATATAATAAATCACTTGTCATTAATTAAGGTCAAAAGAGTAAATTTGTCATAAGCTAATTAATTCCATGAATAATTAGATAATAATTTCATCCCTTGACTTGTACTTATTTTAAAGTTAGGTCCTACATTTTTAATTATATTCATTTCGTCTTATATTTTGATTTTCCTATCAATTTCCCCTCCTACCATTATCGTTACAAATGTCGTCCAATGTTTTCTGAAATGACAAAAATACTCTTACTCAGTCGAGACAGTAAAACTTTATTCGAAAATAAAAAATAATATGGTTTTACTTTCTTAAATATGTTCGGGAAAAATATTATTAGATTTATATGAAAACTTGTATCTATAATAATATAATTATCGGTGAGTATCGAGATATTAAGTAAATTTGTAGCATGTTTAGTTATTACCCATGAATAAAATAAGAGAAATGAGTTAAGAAAATGTGTCATAATGTAAAGAAGATGAAAAAAGAAGAAGAACCATTTGATGAATTTATGCGTTTTATTAAAGACAATACATATCAATTTACCATGCCAAATAATAATGATTGAAAAAAAAATAGTCATAAATATAATAAATCACTTGCCATTAATTAAGGCCAAAAGAGTAAATTTGTCATAGGCTAATTAATTCCATGAGTAATTAAATAATAATTTGATCCATTGACTTGTACTTATTTTAAAGTTAGGTCCTATATTTTTTAATTATATTCATTTCGTCTTATATTTTGATTTTCTTATCAGTTTCCCCTCCTACCATTATCGTTACAAATGTTTCTCAATATTTTCTAAAATGATAAAAATACCCTTAGTCAGTCAAGACAGTAAAACTTTATTCGAAACTAAAAATAAAATGGTTTTACTTTCTTAAATATGTTCGGGAAAGATATTATTAAATTTGTATGAAAAATTGTATCTATAATAATAGAATTGTCGGTGAGTATCGAGTTATTGAGCAAATTTGTAGCATGTTTAGTTATTACCCATGAATAAAATAAGAGAAATATGCTAAGAAAATATGTTATAATGTCAAGAAGATGAAAAAAAAAACCATTTGATAAAGTTGTACGTTTTGTCAAGGACAATACAAGTAAATTTACCATGCCAAACAATAATGATTGGAAAAAAATACTCATAAATATAATAAACCACTCACCATTAATTAAAACCAAAAGAGTAAATTTGTCATATGCTAATTAATTTCATGAATAATTAAATAATAATTTGATCCCTTGACTTGTACCTATTTTAAAGTTAGGTCCTACATTTTTTAATTCTATTCATTTCGTCTTGCATTTTGATTTTCTTATCAGTTTTCTCCTCCTACAATTATCATTACAAATGTCGCCCAATATTTTTAAAAATAGCAAAAATACCCTTACTCAGTTGAGACACTAAAACTTTATTCGAAACTAAAAAATAATATGGTTTAACTTCCTTAAATATGTTCGGGAAAGACATTATTAGATTTATATAAAAATTGTATCTATAATAATAAAATTGTTGGTGAGTATCGAGATATTAAACAAATTTTTAGCATGTTTAGTTATTACCCATGAATAAAATAAGGGAAATGTGTTAAGAAGATGTGTCATAATGTCAAGAAGATGAAAAAAAAAATGAAGAACCATTTGATGAATATGTGCATTTTGTTAGGAAAAAAAAAACTAAAATCTACAGTTTACTTATTTGAATTTTCAGACTACTACAAGCAGCCTTAAAAACTATCATACTGGTCCCAAACTTATAGATATTACAAACAAAACCAATTGTAATAATCACAAATAATTGGGTTCAAATATTTTACTCCTCTCCATAACTGTGTTCCAAACTTCAAATCTCTTTTATTCTTAACTTACTTGCTTCTTTCATAGGACTCGAGGTAGTTACATATGAGAATCTATCTATTCCCTATCCCCTGGCTATCAACTTTATTTTCTTCTACCGCAACTCTTCTTTTATTGGAAGATACTGTCACCAACCGACATCATTTCAAGTAGTCTATCCTAAAATTAATTAGATTATCTCTTTGCTTAGTAATTTGACACCGAAAGTGATAGGAACTAAGAAATGAGAGGTGTTCTAAGAAAAAAGTCCGACTGTTGGAATATGCCTCTTGATAATCTACTTATCACCTTACATATTATATACATGTTGATTTGCTTGCCCCCATTACAAGTGAGTCATCACGAGTGGCTAAAAGGTATGTGTACCGGTTAACGTGACAACTCGTGTGATATCACATAGGTCTTAGATTAGGTGCGACCTGATCAAGTCCTACCTTCCTATATGATGATTGAACAGACCAGCACTTCAGATGCATTAAGCACTGGAAGACTTACAGCTATGTCAAGAAGCCCTCAGTGATAAGATCAGAACATCTTGAAGACTCACCACCGGCAGACATGCTACAAGTTAAACTGTTCGCACCAGCAGACATCAGTTCTCCTAAATCGGAAGATCAGTTCCACTGGTTCGAAGCATTCCACCGGCAGACTTAATTCTGCACGTGCTACAGAGAAAAGTCTAGAAGCAATTCAAATCAAGTCAAATATGTTCAAAGCCTAACATAGTTAAAGCTACAAGACTTTCTCTCACTCACGTGGTCTGATAAAGTCAAAAAGCAATTACTTTATTGAATAGACCACCTGACAGTGCAACATACATCAGACCTACTTTTCAGAGACTTCTCAACACAGTCTGACAGATAACAAGTTCCAAGATCTATATGACTAAATCTTTGCCCCAAATAGTCAAAAGATCTTATGGACAAAGATCTCTATTCGATAGACATCAAACATCTATATCTCTAAACGGATAGAAACTTCAAATCTTCATATCTCAACGATCATATTGACTCCCGCCTATATAAATCCTCTCTCTTACCCAAGACAAATATAAATCATCAAGACGACGATACTCAGATGATGAGCAACGAGTAACTGAACTTACTCAAGAGTTTTAAAGAAAAGAGATCTACAACAAGATCGTCCTCACCAACGTATCTTAGATCTCCGCACAAGATTGCAAACTCATCCAGATCTTAGCAAGACACTTTCAGTGGATTGGAAGCTATGAAGAAAAGCTTGAGAAAAGAAGAGATTGATCAGAAACTTCAATAGACATATCTGAAGATTGATGTTAGATAATGTCTGAAGAAAATGAAGAGTTGTCTGTAGATATTGCATTCATATCTTCATATTTGTATTCCAATACAAATGATGTTGATTGTGTAATAATCATTCATCATGGAAGGACGAGTGCTTTGCACTCAATCGTTCAGATATCTTTTATCTGAACGACATTGAAAATCCTCTTCTCATAACAGTTTTTCGTTCTGGTCTCCTATTACCCTTTGCTGCTTAAAGATTCATGAATGAATAATTAAGTAAGGATTGAGGATTAGGATGACAAAGCCAGAAAATGTACATAGATTATTTAGACTGATGTAATATGTAATTTATCTTTGAATAAATTCATATGTTCTTACAAATACCTTATCTCTCAGTCCTTATATATCTATGAGTCTTTTACGAACTAATTTATCTTTAGAAAAGTTATTCTCTTGTTGATTTCCTAAATCTGCATTTGAAAGAAGTATTAAGTGTGCTGTTGTTCTGAACATATATTCATGTACAGCCACTTAAGACTTTTCTAAATCTAAATCCTCTTTACTTTCCGCTGCTTTGACTCTTTTTAACCGACTTTTGATTTGACTAGCAGTTTACCGGCATAGTTGATATTTATGTTTAGAGCAAGTCTACCGATAGCCTCTACCGGCAGACATGCTCAACTCGATAAACTGCAATTGCCACTTAAACTATGCTTTATATATATCCAAAAGAAAAGTTTTAAATTGGCATCATATGCTATTCACCCCCCCCCTCTAGCCTATTTGAGCATTATTGTGGACCAATACCGACTAATCGGAAGTTAAAAAGATTCTATATCTCCATTTGAACAAGGCGAGGTGAATGCATTTCTTGTTGATGGTGATAGTAGTATTGATGACTGTAGGGATTGTGGTGTTAGGGGCGGTGGTGGTGGCAATTGTAGAGATGACAGTGGTAGTTTAGATGAAATATAGCATTGTGAGATTTCTAAATCATTATATTTTCAAATATCCACATGAGTTTTGGCTTCAATTTGAATATTTGAAAATTCAAAAAATTGAATTTGAGTTTGTAAAAAGTGAAATTCAAAGTTGTGTGGTGATGTGTCTATAAATGATGAGTTTTGCAAATTAGTTATTTTGAAGAAATGAGTAAAGAATTAAAAAAAGAATCAAATCAAATAAAAAGAATTAATCTTTTGGGGAAAAAATAGTTAATTTTGTCATTGTACTTTGATTAATTGTTACATTTTGCTACTGTACTATGTTTCGAGCGAAATTGTCATTATACTTTTAAAGATATATGCAATTTTATCACTAACACTAACTGTCATCCAATTTTAACAGTGATTTGACGGAAGCTAAATATATTTTATTTTTCTGTTTTAGCAAAACAAGGTGAACGCGTTTTTTGGTAGTGGTGACTGGTGATGGCGATGACGGCGATTACATGAATGCTGGTAGTGGTGGTTAGGTGTGTTGTTTGGTGTGATTGTAAGCATGAGAGTGGTGATTTATGTGGAATATGACATTGTTAGATTTCCAAATCATCAATTTTTCAAATGTTCATATGGGTTTGAGTTTCAATCTTCAAATTTGAAAATTCAAAAAATTTAATTTGGATTTGTATATAGTGAAATTTAAGGTTGTGGTGGTGGTGGGTCTATAAATGATGAGTTTTGCATATAGGTTAATTTGAACGAAGGAGTAAAGAATTAGACAAAAAAATTGATTTTTGGGTTAATGGTGTTATTTGATGTGGTAATGGTGGTGGGTTTATGAGTGATGAGGTTGATGGAAGAAAGTGAATGATAAAAAAATAAATTAAATTAATTCTGAATTTTATTTTTTAGAGTAATGCAATCTTTTAATTTTTAATTTAAATATTAGAAAATTTATAATAACAATGTTGCTAGCCTTACAACTAATTTTATAACTTTCCTTACAATTTAAGCCATGAAAAAGAACAAAAATATCTTTGTCCAAAACAACTTTGCAGTTCTTCAAAACTTACTTGTAAGGAAAGTAATATATTTAGTTGTAAAGATATCATTTTCCTTATAATTATGTCAAATTACAATTTCCCCCAAATATATCCACCAAATCATATTGTGCACCCCAACCCTAAGGTTTGTCCCGTAATGGTATCTGACGTTATTTTTTTTCTTTTTGTTTTTCACACTAACCACAGCCGTTAGAAAAGTTATGTTAATTTGACATTTCCTTGTGGGTGTTAACTAGAGGTAAATATTAGGAATTTGGTGCAAACTTTGGGGGTGCTAAATGTATTTTAGTCTAATAAAAATTAAGAAATAAAATATAATTTTCTAAAAAAATTATATAAATGTGTGTGTAGAGTTAAAATGTAAAAAAAATGGAGTGGGGGTCCACCATTTCTTTTTTTCTTGCTGAAAGAAAATATAGAAAAAAGACTCACCATGTTTTCTGATCTTCAGTTGTCCCCAACACAAAAATTAACCCAGAACCCGATCTGGATTTTGTCCACTCCCTCCAAATTTCTCTCTTAAATTTCTCTCTCTTAACCCAGAAGATAGATACGCGTTTAATTTCATTATCAATTTTTTTTATCTTAATGATGAAAACAAAGTACGTAAACAAAATATATTAAAAACTTTTACCCATAGATACCCATCCCATATCCGATTTATTGTATGAAATTGGATCCAATCACCTTTTCCGATGAAACCCAACCACCATTGAAATCAATCAATTTCTCATACCCCCTTTCATCCTCTTACATGACTTAACTTTACTTTACTTTTTCTCTCATAATTCTTTAAATAATCCAACCCGACCACCATAACAGCTTGCTCTAAGATCGAAATTATCTAGATTCATAGCTTTTTCAACATCCTCTCTGTTTCGATAATTTGTTTTAAGCCATATGTAAGCCGATCGTATGCCCAATTTTCTCCAGCAAAATTGAAGAGTATTTCAATAAAACCTCTTACCATTTCTCTTAATTCATCTCCGTCTCTCTTTCTGATGAATTCCTCGATATGTGTTACTGGTTTTCTGTTAATCCCATGTATTTATAAGGGTTTTTAGTAAGTATACTATATAACATCTGATTGCTACTTTAGGCGTGACTTTTGCAGGGGACAGAATGAGGGAGATCGAAGATGGAATTTGGCTAAAATCGAAAGAGGTAGGCGCCAGAGCTGTAATAGGAGTGACCGGAGTGGGAAGAGTTTAGGCTGGAGATGGCGACTTCTATATATGGTGGGGCTGGAGATGGTTGCTATTACGGTGGAGCCAAAGATGAGATTGTACCAGGAGATGAGAGAATGAGAGGGTGTGAGATTAGGGTTTTTCCTTTTAATACATTTACTTTTTAACCAGATAAGAGAAATGTCATTTTTGCCCCGCACGTGGAAGATCACGTTCTATTTAAAATGAATTTTCTAACGTCCATCAAGGGTAGGGTGAAAAATGAAAAAAAAAATGTAGCATCATATACCACTATGGGACAAACCTTAGGTTAGTGTGCACTATGCAATTTGGTGGATACTTTACGGGGGAAATTGTAAATTGGCCATATAATTATTTTATTTTTAGTTTTTAACTATGATCTTAGGTATTTTTAAATTAAAAAAATAAAGAGGTGTTATATTACATGCTCGAACTTGTGATATTTCTATAAACTTTAGTGCTAGTGTAGTCATATCAAAGTTACTTAGATTTGTTATTTGTTATTTTATAAGCAACGACGAGGACATTCAAATCATCACCAAGCTCAAACACTAAAGCTTGTAGGAATACCACAAGTTCGAGCTCATAATATTATTTGCTAAGAAACCATGCAATCAAGCACCTTATTTATCTTTTAGATGAACCTTCTATAACTATTACTAAAATAAAATATATTTCCCCTCTCATTGTCTACGTGACAGTTTCATGTTAATTTTTTTTAAAAAAATTTCCACCTAATCTACTTATATGTTTTATTCTAATGCACATATTTCAATTATCTTTTTTTTAAAAAAAATAAAGGTATCCTTGACATAAGAATTTCACTTATTCAATTTTCTACATTCCGTAATATAAATGGAGATGACTGTAATTAATGTGTGCACTTTCCAAAGAAAAAAGTACCCTATCCATTCCTAAATAATAATCATGTTTAACTAGACACACATATTAAGAAAAACTAATTGACTTTCTCATAAATATTGGTATATTTTGTAATTTCTTTGAAATAAGGGTAAAATATTAAAAATATTTTGTACAAAAAGATTTAGAAACATGACAATGTTTTTTAAATGGAATAAAAAAAGAAAGGGAGTACGATACAAGCTTGAGTATGTGGTATTAATACAAGTTTTAGTGTTAGTGTTATTACATCAAATGTATTTGTATGTCTAAACCTTAAATCAAATATGTCCTTTTATAAGTAATCACATATACTTTTTAAATCATTACCAACTTAATAATCCAATGAATCTAATAGGAAAAAATGGTTAATTTTGCCATTGTACTTTGACTAGTCATTACATTTTTCCGTTGTACTATTTTTCAAACAAAATTGCCATTGTACTTGAATAGGGAGATGCAATTTCGTCGTTATCACTAACTGTCATCGAATTTTTAACAACATTAATTTCAGTTGCCTCCCCTAAGATTTTTTAAAATGTTGGAAGACGCTTAATGATAGTTGAAGTTAAAAATTAAATTATTTATGGTTCTTAAATTATCAGTGTTTTTTTTTCTTTTTGAGGTTTAAAAATATATTTTATGAACAAAAAAAAAAGAATGAATGAATGAAATATAAAAATGCAAATAAGAACGAACGATATATTTTTCCTAAATAAAAATTAAAAGAAGGAATATCAATAATAAAATAGTGCTCAATAGCTAACTTACAATTGACAAAAGTTAATTACCTGCTGAGATTAAATCATTTTAAGATATTTAACGGTTGAGATTCATCACAGGTGTGAAGGTGGTTATGCTTTTTATTATTTACTAAATTATCAAAAAATTACTTACTAATTATTTAAAATAAATTAAACAAAAAATGTTAAATCTTTTTTTTAATAAATTAATGAATTATTTAAGCAAATATTTATTCTTAAATAAATTATTTTAATATATTTACTAAATTAATAAATAATTATTAAATAAAACATATATGACATAAATCATCAAGTAGCATTAAAAAATTTGTAAAAATAATATTCTTATAACAAAAAATAGTATTATTGAAAAAAATTAACACATCACAGTTTTTATGGTGGCTATTATAGGTTGAATTAACAGTTTTTTTATAATATTATCTTTATAATTCCCAATTATAACGGATTATGAAAAACGTTAATGTAAAAATAATTTTAGTCAATTCTCTTTACGAATTAAATTACATTCAATGAATGAGTGTTAATATCTAGATTTAATGAATTAATTTTGTTTATTTAGATTTTCTTTAAGCTTATTACGTTTTATTATTATTATTATTATTATTATTATTATATTTTTCTCATATGATTCATTAAGACAAAATGTATACTTTTATTAATTTAAATATTTTTCTCTTATTTTTTATTCAAACGATATATCTTTTCTTCTTATTTGTATTTTTGTATTTTATTAATTCTTTCATTTTTTGTTTACAAACTAGTATATTATTTAACACTTCAAAGCAACAACAAAAAAGGACCCCCCCCCCTTATAATTTATGAACCAAAAAACTATCAACGTTTTAACATCAACAATCACTAAGGATGTTACAACATTTTAAAATTTTTTAGGGGAGACAACTTAAATTAATTCCATTAAAATTGGATGACAGTTAGAGATAGTGACGAAATTGCATCTATTCTTAAAAATACAATGACAATTCTGCTCCAAAAATAATATAGTGTCAAAATGTAAATATTCATTAAAGTACAGTGACACAATTAACCATTTTTCCAATATAACGCTAAAACTTGTAATAATAACACAACCTTAATACCATCATTTTATCTAAACGTGACACCACTTAATATGTAAAATTACCTACTTACCCTCCATCCCATTAATACACATAACAATAATGATGTTACAATTAGCCCCCCATCAAGTTAAGAAAAAACCTCTTTCCATCGTTCATTTCTCACACAAACTGAACTATCTCTCATATTTTTCTCACTTTTCCCTTTCTTTCTCTCCTACAAAAGATGCTACTAGGCGTTTTTCCACAAAACAACCGCTAGGGCACAACGAAGCTTTATTAATCCATCCACTAAGGCACGACAGAGGTTTTCCATTATATCCGGTTAGTCTTTGCGGATCTTTTTAATAACTTGTGTTACGATGCTGCGACGTTTTTTTCAAAACATCGTTACAACTTATTAGATGTTTTACAAAACATTTGTTCATTGTTTTGAAAAAATAGGTTTTTTTTATATTTCTTATATAAATTGAATAAATAATAATATATAATGTGTGTGTGTGTATATAAATAAAATATTGTTCTATTTAATTTATCAATTCATAACTTGAGTTTTCTATTTTTTTGAAATAAATGGGAGGAGGAGGTCGATGCAGACATGGATGATAAAAACGTCTGGTGAATGATCGGGGTACAGTACAGAACATGGTTGTGGCTGTTTCGACACGTATGAGAGTCACTGATGAGACATGTTCAGATGAGGCTCATGTCACACAATCTCCCGTTCGTGCAGACCATGAATTAACAAACCCCTAAATTGACGTAAAGTCCAAGCGAATGTTTCATTTCTCTCATTATTCAAGAATGCAAATGCAACGTGGTAATTTTTCCCGATAGATGTAACTCTGATAATTTCCAATAATGACATGTCATACTTATTAATCTTGTATATTGTATCCATAAGGAGGACATACGTACATAAGACCAACATGTCCAGGGTCTTTGGATGATCAAACATAACGTCAGTCAATACATTTGTATTATCTTGTGTTCTGTACCAGAAAGTATATCCACGTCGCCCCATCTGATTGAAAAAATACATAATTTTTGATTGAGATCTCATTTTCTTCTTTCTTATATTTTCCAGGGAGGATTTTCCATCTTCAATAGGTATAAAAATTATTTCAGCTTCACATTAGCACTATAAAGTTCATCAATCATTTGAATCTCAACCTTTGTCAACTTGGCTGCTGATAGGAGCGCAAAAGTGTGATATTATTAACTGTTTTTATGATTAATTATAGAGTAAATATTACACTTTTGGTTGCTTTTGGTTGTTAATGTTTGTAGGTGTGAAGGGAGCTGCAAAAGAGGAAAACTAAGAAAAAAATGCTGGATTGCAAGAAAATGAAATTCTGTGCTGTCACGTGGGCATGTGATATCCACAGTTTCGGAGCTGAGCTGGAGCTAGTCACTGAAGTTTCAAGCAGACTTTTTAGGCAGTTAGACATTACAGTTATTTCTGTCTAAATTCAGTTTATGTATTGAATGAAAATGATAATGTGCAAGTAGTGGGAGGTTTTGAGAAGTTATTGGTAGTTTTAAAACTACCAAATAGTGGAGTTAGTGGGAAGAGATAGTGATATTTATTGAGATATTTTCTGAACTTAAAAGAGACTATTCGGCCAGGAGTTATAGGGTAATCAGGCAGTAACTTTGAGGGAGAAAAGTCACTAACAATTGCTAGAAGAGAAAGGGTAGAAATAACTTGTATTCTTTCTTGAGTTCAACACTTGCAGGAACATTAAATCTTTGGTATTTTGTAAGTATTTTAATTATGTTTAGTAGCTAAACTTCTTCTTCCAGTCAATGAACAATTAAGTCTCCAACATTCTACTTCTATGAGATCTAATGGAATCAACTTTTGTTTCATTACAAATATTTATTCATTCTCCGTTTAGCACGTTGCAAGATTATTGTGTTTAATTGATGTTTGTGGCCAGAATATTAATTAACATAATAGTCTATAGCTAGTTAACGCTGTTGATCCGTAATTGTCCTCGGTTTTAACAAAGTGGCGAGTAATGCACCTTTTAGGCATCACAAGCATAATCGGACCGTATTACGGGAACGAATAATCTTAGTTACATGTTATTGCTTCAATATGCATGGCTTTGAATCGGGTCTCTCTCTTCTTAATGCAACCGGGTTATTAAATCTTACGAGCGTCTCGGAGGTTGTAATTCGGTTAGACGATAATTAACGAGCGTCTCTTGGTTATCAATACGGTAAGGAGAGATTGAGTGTTAGGCGTTCGTCGACACTTTTAACCGGTTTATTTGTAATTTAACAAGATATTCTTGCATCTATGATCAGAAGTAAAATGCGAGATGAAATTTGGTTCATTGACTGGTCTTTAAATTTATTGTTTTAAATCAAGCTTTAGTTTGTTAGTTAAATTAGAAGCATTAATTTTCAGTTAATTAGGTAATTAGTTTATTTTTAGTTAATTAAAAATATAAATTCGTATGCATTATTTACTTAGTAAAATTCTAAAAAGGAATAAGTACAACGTTCCCTGTGGATACGATCCCGACTTACCTTATACTCGTATTTAGGGAAGTAGGTGAATTAATTTTGATGAATTGACACTCGTCAAATTTTGGCGCCGTTGCCGGGGAACGGCTTTGTTATTTATTTCCTTTTAAGAATTTTATTGTAATGTTATGGCTGAAAATGCTCAACTGTTTGGGACAAGGCAGCATGATCGGAGCAAGATTAATGAGGTAAATGTTTTTTCTATTGATCGTAGATTAGACACTTTAACTTCTGTTTTGGAGAAATTTGTCTCAGGGCAAGTTCAGCAAGTCAAGGCGTGTGGAATCTGCGCGAATGTTGGTCATCCAACTGATATGTGTCCAATGTTACAAGAGGATTTAAATGAACATGTAACTGCTGTAGGAGAGTTTCAATGGCAGCAACAAATTCGGCCACCATTCCAACCATCTCCACCATCACAGCCCTTTACTAGTTCAGGAACTCCGCTTGAGAGTTTAATCAAAAGTTTGGCTGACACGATTCAACAAGATAGACAGGAAACCAAGGCTAGAATAAAATATCTTGAAAATCAAATTTCGCAGCTAGCCGTTTCCATGAGCAAGATAGAGGTAAATCAAGGAAGATTGCATTTTCAAGTTGAAAATAATCCTCGAGAAAATGAAGAAATTGCACAAGAGAAAATTTATGTTGATAGCAACAACAATGAAGAAAGTGTGCAACATGATTCGTCGAAGAAAGAAGCTAAAGAATTGGGTGCACAAAATCAGAAAATTGTCATTCTTCAACCTTTTCTAGGAAAATTTTCACTACAAAAGAAGGTAAATGATGAGAAGCTGGAATTAGTGCAGGTAAAATGTTTGACAAATGTACCTTTCCAAGGCAGTGAGGAGGTACAAGGAAATACTATGGCATTATATTCCACACTTGAAGTAACACCCAGGTTTGATTATGCTTCTTTTTCATTACCATTTTCAAGAGAAAAAATTCTTCCTCCATTGCCAATTATCATTGGTAATAATTTGACCGAGTTGTAGAAGAGTGGGCGTTAGGTCTAGCTACAGACGGTAAATAGCGGCGCTAGTTGGGAGGCAACCCAATGTTTTTAATTTTGTTTATTTTAATTTTCTTTATTTCTATCTTTATTTTCATTTTATTGTAATTTTAATTTTTAGATTTTCTCAGTTTTAATTAGTTTGCATTTTCTCAGTTTTAATTAGTTTGCCTTTTCTGATTTAATGTTGCTTTTAAGTTTGGTTGTGGCAGCAGGTTGTGAGTCTGTACAGAGGAAAAGTACAGAGTGGGTTTTTGTGGAGATACTGGGAGCAAACCAATTTCTTCAGGACGTGCAGCCAAAACTACAGGGGGTTAAGTGTACAAGTCGTAAAGAGGGCAAAAAAAAAAAAAAACGGATGAATAGTGGAGAGGTCGTTCACATAAAACGACTACAATTCAATTTGGGGCTTTTCGCCCTAACCTCTCTCTTCACATCAAGCAACGCACTCTCCCCTTCATCTTCATCAATCTGTGCGAATTTCTTCATCTCCCCAAAGTCGTCGGCTGCCATTGTTGTGGTTGTCCATCTGTTTCAATGGCTCCCAAGCACCACGTCGCTCCACCTCATGCTCCACAACGACGGTCGAATTGGTTGCTCGCGATTATGCCGCATCGAGTGGTCGTCGCATCATCAGAGCCGGTTGAAATTTCAACCACTTCTTCATCTTCGGCGGCCTCTTCACATTCATCGCCGGAGTCCTATGCGCCGCCGGCCTCTTCAACTTCTTCAGTTGCGGCGAGCTCTACCCCATCGATTCCAGGTGTCAGGTCCCTCGCATCAACGAACACCCCCGCCGCCGCCTCCTCCTCCGTCCTCCTGATTAGGGAAGTTCTTCTCCCTTTTTATTTTGATACTTATTTGTTCATTGGGGACAATGCACAGTTTTGGTGTGGGGGAGGGATTTTGGATTTTGATGAATCTTAGAATCTTGAATGCATGTTTTGTTGTTGGGTATTCTGGTTGGATATGAGGATATGATTTTTGATGTTGGGATGTTTGGTATTTTAATGTGCATAATTATGGTAAAATAGGAATTTTTGATATATGATGGAATTCTTTTGAAATGTTTACGTTCTAATTTAAATTGCATGTTTTCAAAAAAAATTTCTTCAACCTTTGGATATGTATGTGTTGACTTATAGCCATTTAAAGTGAGATTTTGGGCCATTTATGGAGCATTCCATTCATTTTGCTCTCAGTTCTTCTTGTGTGTTTACTCGCACTCGGATGTCAATTCTAGAACTTGCATGTTTGCTTACATTTCGAGATCACATAAATGGGTTTATGCACTAACATGATTAAGGCATTTAGGAAATACCAATTTTGGCTATCTTTTTTCTATCCGACCCTTTTAATATTACCCCCTAGTTAGCCCTTTTGAGCCTTACCTATTTCTTTGACTCAACCAGATTTAAATGAACCTTAGCCTTTTTAACTTTCTTTTTCATTAACCTATGTCAAGAATTGTAGGAATTACATGTGAATCATAGTTTTAATTCAGTCTGTGAGTTGATCATTAGATGAAATACATCATGTTTTGTACCAGAATATGAGATATTTGGTTTTGAGTTGTGCATTGAATGTGGTTCTGCTTTAAGAAGTGTGCCAAATAAGAGCTTCAGTTCATCCAGTGGCTGTAAAGAAAAAAAAACAGCAGCATAAAAAGTTGTGGCAGCAGACCAAGAGTTTGTAAAAAAAAGAATAAAAGAAAAAAAAAAGAAAGGAAAAAGAGAATAAAAGTTTGAAGAAATGAAGGAAGTGATTCAGGAAAGAGAAGTAGAATTGAAGTAGAAACATTACTTCCCATTTTCAGTTGTGCAGAAGTGCTGTGACTAAGGATTTGAACTTCATCAGAATATTAATTAGTGATAATTAAGCTGTGAGTAATGTGTAGTTCTACATTTCATTGGCATTTTATTTCACCTTATATCCCTATACCATACATGTTTAACCCCTAGCCTCGTTACAACCTTTAAAAGACCTTTTGATTGGTGCATTAAATTCATACTAAGTGATGGAGATTTGATCAACTTACAAGCTTATGGTAATTGCATTCCGTTGTGCTGAGTCGAGTGCTTAATTACATATCCTTATCTAAACACTTGAGTGGATGAGTGTCTCCGTGAGGATGGTTGAGACATGCATATGTGAAGGTTGAAGATTCTTTTGGAAACATGTTAGTTAATTTAGATGGCACATTTTAAAGAATTCCATTACTTTGATTTAATTTTGATTTTTCTTATGGTCATGCACATTGACATACTTGCATCCAAGTAAAATCATATCTTCATAAGTTGTACAGATAAAAGAACATGCATTCTTGTCTTGATTGAAGATGCTTGAGGACAAGCATCGGTTTAGGTGTGGGGGAATTTTGATAGGAGCGCAAAAGTGTGATATTATTAACTGTTTTTATGATTAATTATAGAGTAAATATTACACTTTTGGTTGTTAATGTTTGTAGGTGTGAAGGGAGCTGCAAAAGAGGAAAACTAAGAAAAAAATGCTGGATTGCAAGAAAATGAAATTCTGTGCTGTCACGTGGGCATGTGATATCCACAGTTTGAAATGAGCTAGTCACGAAGTTTCAAGCGGACTTTTTAGGCGGTTAGACATTACGCTTATTTCGTCTAAATTCAGTTTATGTATTGAATGAAAATGATAATGTGCAAGTAGTGGGAGGTTTTGAGAAGTTATTGGTAGTTTTAAAACTACCAAATAGTGGAGTTAGTGGGAAGAGATAGTGATATTTATTGAGATATTTTCTGAACTTAAAAGAGACTATTCGGCCAGGAGTTATAGGGTAATCAGGCAGTAACTTTGAGGGAGAAAAGTCACTAACGATTGCTAGAAGAGAAAGGGTAGAAATAGCTTTTATTTTTTCTTGAGTTCAACACTTGCAGGAACATTAAATCTTTGGTATTTTGTAAGTATTTTAATTATGTTTAGTAGCTAAACTTCTTCTTCCAGTCAATGAACAATTAAGTCTCCAACATTCTACTTCTATGAGATCTAATGGAATCAACTTTTGTTTCATTACAAATATTTATTCATTCTCCGTTTAGCACGTTGCAAGATTATTGTGTTTAATTGATGTTTGTGGCCAGAATATTAATTAACATAATAGTCTATAGCTAGTTAACGCTGTTGATCCGTAATTGTCCTCGGTTTTAACAAAGTGGCGAGTAATGCACCTTTTAGGCATCACAAGCATAATCGGACCGTATTACGGGAACGAATAATCTTAGTTACATGTTATTGCTTCAATATGCATGGCTTTGAATCGGGTCTCTCTCTTCTTAATGCAACCGGGTTATTAAATCTTACGAGCGTCTCGGAGGTTGTAATTCGGTTAGACGATAATTAACGAGCGTCTCTTGGTTATCAATACGGTAAGGAGAGATTGAGTGTTAGGCGTTCGTCGACACTTTTAACCGGTTTATTTGTAATTTAACAAGATATTCTTGCATCTATGATCAGAAGTAAAATGCGAGATGAAATTTGGTTCATTGACTGGCCTTTAAATTTATTGTTTTAAATCAAGCTTTAGTTTGTTAGTTAAATTAGAAGCATTAATTTTCAGTTAATTAGGTAATTAGTTTATTTTTAGTTAATTAAAAATATAAATTCGTATGCATTATTTACTTAGTAAAATTCTAAAAAGGAATAAGTACAACGTTCCCTGTGGATACGATCCCGACTTACCTTATACTCGTATTTAGGGAAGTAGGTGAATTAATTTTGACGAATTGACACTCGTCAGCTGCAGAAGCGTGTCAATTTTCTTCCCTTGTCAGTGGATTGTTATCACAAAATACTTTCAAGTTTACAATCAACCTTTTTTGAACCATTATTCTTTACATTTTCCAAAGCTTTCTTATCATCATACTAAGACTTTCCACCCTTCTCACAATCGATTCATATTTTACGAGTTTCACCATCCTTAGTTTTAATCCTCTTCACGTAACAATACATTTCATCGAGACATCCGGTATCTCTAACCGATTGTTTTGCTGTCTCTCAATCAATAAAAGTTTCATCAGACAAAAAGAAAATGAAAGAGAGAGACGTCCATAAATAGTACAAACTTGTTTTCAAAGTGGTAATCCTGTAAACAAATAAGAATAAAACGTATTAAAAAAGGCAATTATATTTCATATATCTATATTATCCTACCTATTTCTAATTGTTTAAGATTTTTTTTTTCAAAAAAGAAAGCATTTTCTAGCAAAAACACTAACGAGCCGCTAATTTGTAGTGGCATTATTTAAAAATAGCCGCCACCTATAAGCAATTGTTTGGAAAAAGATCCGTTAGCTTCTAATAGATGTTTGATATTTTTGTCTTTCTACAAAAATGAAATTTTTAAAAAGCATTCATTCACACGCAACAAGTTTTTTGGTGTACATCCATTAGGTCCAAGTGGTATTTTTGCAAAAGTGCCGCTAGGGCCTAGCAGATGTCCATAATCCAATATTTTTTAAAAATAAGTGTTATAAAATTAATTTAAAAATAAAAAATACATTATATTGAATGAATCTTACTTGAAAATGAAAATCCACATGGACATCTTCATCTTTATTGAGACTGTAATCCAGTCTCAACAATGAGAGAGTGAAAATAGAGTAGTGGAGAGTTATGAGAGAGAATGTGTTGTAGATATAGTGATGGGAAATGGCGGGAAATGGCTGAAAATGGGCAGGGGGTTTAGTTTTAAGAGTAAATCTCTTGTAAGATGATCTTATAGATCTTAATTTGTAAAACGGAGCTTCAGGCCACTCGCTCACAGCTCAACCTACCAACACACGGTGAGTCGGATAAGGAGGATTTGTCTTACAAAAAATGAATGTAAGACCGTCTTACCTAAGTTTTTGCCTAGTTTTAATTGGAGTAAGGGTTTTTGTATTGTTTTAATTGGAGTAAGAATATTATAGTAATTTTCTCTATTAAATGATGTTACGTTTGACTCTAATATCTTTTGTTAATTTTGTCAAAAAGAAGTACGCCAATTATTTAGGGGCAAAAATTTGTATAAGACAGTCTTACGAATCCTAAATCCGTAAGAAATAACCCAAAAATGATTAAAATAAGGTTGTTGAAGTGGGTAACCCATCAAAGATGATCACAAATCACCTATCAAGGAAATGAGTAAAAATAAAAGAAAGAAATGAGCTGAATATGTAGGATCCAGGCCGAATCAAATGACTCAAACCCAGATCCATTCACAAAACGTGCAAATCTTGCGGAATGGACTAAAATTGACACATTTTAAAGGTGAAAGTGACATATTTAAAGGAAATGGCACAATTAAAGAAAAAAAACACATTTAAAAGAAAAAAATCACACGTCCTACATAGTGACTTACACATTGAGTGATTAAAAGTGACACATTTAAAGGCAAAAGTGATACATTTACAGGAAAAAAAACATACACTTTTACAAAAAATGAGTTACATATTGATGGAGTAAAAGTGATAATTTATAGGTAAAAATGATATATTTAAAGACGAAAATGATACATTCAAGACTAAAAGAGTTAACAGTTTTCATATATAAAATACGAGAGTGATTGTAATTTGAGGTGATCTCCCATAGTCCTATAAGACGGTCTTACGGATCCTTATCCGTAAGACGAATCTATCCAGGTTAAATGTGGCAAAATTTAGAAATATCAATGCAACCCCTTATTTTTGAAAATACAGCGCCACCCCTCATATTTATATATGTAAAGTGTCACTTTTTACTATTAACAGTTGCACCTTGTAGTATAAAATGTGTCACTTTTGGCCATAGAAGTGTCACTTTGCATTTTTAATACAAAATTATAATTTTTTTCCCTAAAAAAATGTTACCTTTTGGCTTAAATGTATCACTTTTAGCTTTAAATGTATTACTTTTACTTTGAAAAGTGTCACATTTTTGATAAATGAAAACCATTACGTTTGACATTAAAGTATCAATTTATAACATTAAAAGTGTCACTTTTTAATATTAAATATGTTTCTTTTGACTATAAAAGCGTTATTTTGCCTTATAAATAAAAATCATCGTTATTGACATTAAAAGTGTCACTTTTTAACATTTAAAGTGTTCCGTATTAGTATTAAATGTGTCATTTTGACAGTCATCGTTAGTTTTAAAATGACACTTTTTAGTATTAATTGTGTCACTTTTTAGTATTAAAAGTATCACTTTTTAGTACAAAGAGTGTCACTTTTATTTTAATGAGAATTATAATAAATTTCCCTTTATGGTGTCACTTTTAACCTTAAAATGTGTTACTTTTATATATTTTAAATGTGTCACTTTTATCTTTTAAATGCGTCATGTTTGCCTTTAAATGTATCACTTAGCATTTCGTCAAAATCTGTTAGGGATCGTTAAGCATCCCAAGGTAAATGAGGTTAACGGAGTTGACAGATGATTAAATTACAAGACGTGAGAAACATAAGAATTTTAACGGTAAACCTTGAAAGTGTAGGGACACCGGAGCAAAATGAGAAACTTTTCATTAATGAGTAAAACAAATTAATTCTACATCTTGTGAGACAGACAAATGAGGCTAACAGAGTTGACAGACGATTAAACTACAATGCGTGAGAAACATACGAATTTCAGTGACAACACTTGAAAGTATAGGACACCGGAGCAAAATGAGAAACTTATCATTAATGAGCAAAAACAATCTTGTAAAACTCAAAGCCAAGACTTTGACCACTTTAAGTAGAGTCCAGATCTCCTGTATCACTTGTGTGCACTACTGATGTATTATTTTTCATCTCCATCATTGAATCTCAACCAATGATTGAGATAAAAAATGGTACACCAGTGATACATATAAGTGGTACAGAAGATCTGGAGTCCTTTAAGTATCAGCTTAAAATCATATTGACTAATTTGCTATTATGATTTTTAATAACACGTTAGTATTTATTTATTATGATTTGTAAATTCTTAAATAAAATTCTTTCGGGGTTTTTTTCCTTGTAATTTTCAAAAGGTGGGGATAGCATTTTTTAATCGGAACACGTTTCAAGGAGCGGAGCCGAGAGGCCCGAGACTCCTGACTCTCATCACGTGGGAACGTCTTCTCGCTTCTTGGAACTGGAACCAGAAAAGTGGAATCCCAAAAAGTTCAATCAATTACGTTAACTTCCTTCACATGGTAATGGTACTATCAGCAAAAAGTAGTTCCCCTTTCTTTCTCTCTCTTTCTTTCCGGGATTAAATATAATTTCGCCATTATAGCTTTTGATCAAAGATGCTCCTCCACTCACCACCACCACCACCACCTTTATGCGATTTCTCTTCAACAACTGCTGCAAAGCTTTCTTATTTTATCACTGGAAATGTTAACCTCTCTCTCATTCCCGCATTCCGTGCTTCCACCATGGGGTAAGCTCAAATTCCTCATTCTACCTCTTTTTTTTTTTTTTTAATTTTAATTTCTGCCCTTTATCTGGAATTTGTGAAAGAAAGTCAATTTCAAATTGTTGTTTGGAATTTGGAATTCATTTACTGCTTCTCTTGATCCGTATCCCTATACTGTCTTCAGTTTGCAGTTTCCTATGACTACAGCTTTCTTCTTTATCTAATTGTGCATTAGAAAAAAATAATGAGCGGCTAAACGTTGCATCACTTAATTGAGCAAACTACTAAAGTGCCCTTATCCCTAGTAAAAAATAGGGAGAAATTCTGGGCGGGTAGGGCTAACCACAGTGGAAAACCAACTCTCAGCACCCCATTTACTGCAATATACTTATATACATCACAAGATACAACACTTAATGCAGGAAATGAAGTGTAGAGAGTGAAATGAAGTGTAGAGAGTGGATTTTGGGTGTGGTCAGCCTTCACCATTCAGGGCGGTTCCTTCGGGATAATTTTCAAAGGCTTTACTCCCTTTTTTTTTTTTGCGTAACCTGAAAAAGACACGGCATGCATCACAATGCACAAATATGACACTTTTATGCATCACAATGAACAAATAATGCATCGAGGCATGAAGTGTCTTTTTCTGGTTACGAAAAAAGCAGCGGAAAACATTAAAAAGGGGACTGACCCAAATCTCCCAAACACTTTCCCTCTACAAATTGTATGTATTTTGGGTGGCTGGTCGGCCTATGCTAATAAGGCTGCCTAGGTGGCCCTTTAACCTAACACCACCTAGGCTCGCCTGCCTTCCATAAGAAAGGTCATCTCCTGAGTC
Source organism: Codonopsis lanceolata (assembly GCA_013146195.2). Taxonomy (NCBI): domain Eukaryota; kingdom Viridiplantae; phylum Streptophyta; class Magnoliopsida; order Asterales; family Campanulaceae; genus Codonopsis; species Codonopsis lanceolata. Next base: position 135,493,078 of record CM028378.1, on the reverse strand, counting down.
CAGCCCCGCCTTTTTCACCCATTTTTTAATAAGGTGGAAATAAATACCAGTAAACTACATATAGAAAAATGGGAATCTCCATAGGTGCCATCATCGGTTTTTTTTTGGATAGGTACCATCATCGTGATTAAGATCAATTATTTGCAAAAATTATCTGAGAAAGAGGGGGGGGGAGAGGGAGGGTGGGAATCATCTATATTTCAAGTTTTATTACTTAACTTATATATTCTGAGAGAAGGGAACAATAGTAATTTGACTATTTAAGGGGGTGCAACATTTAGCACTTAGGGATGCCACGTTTAGCACCTATGAAAATAATACCTATGACAATAATAGTCCAAATTACATTACAGACTGAAATTTGATGACATGACAGTTTTCAAACGGATGAAAGTCGTTATTTGAACTCTTGCATCATCCTTGACTCTATATCCATTCACTCCCATTCTGTCTCAATGATCTATTTTTATCATCAACCAAATGTATATGTGTATTTGTCAATTGTTCTGCTTATATATGCGCATCTAAATTCAATATCTTTATAATAAGTTTCAGAAATTGAAGTTGATAGACCAAAAGTATTTGATCTCTAGTGCTCTCTTATTGTGGTAATATTCAAGGGATTCAAAAAATTCTGAAGGAATATGACAAGTATACAAACTTTTTTGTTCAAATTTGTCATCCCAATGTAGGTGTTTATCATGTCATGGGTTAAAGGGCGACATCACATGCTAAGTCACGTGATATCTAACCAATTATATGTATGCCACCTAGGTTGGGATGACAAAGTTGTACAAAAAGTATCCCTATTACTACTAAATTTTAAATGTCAGAAATTTCAGTTAGCTACTGTCAGTTTTATTTAGCAAGGTTTAGGTTCCTGTATTTCTTTTTTGAGAAATACAAATATCCTCCTTGTATAGAAGGAGCCTCATTGATTTATTTGATGTGGTTCTAGTTGATTTTACTGTGGATTGATCTGAAGATTAAGCTTTGTGTTCTTGACTTAGAAACTCTTAAATTTTATCAACAGCATGACATGCAGTAGAAGAGCATCTAATTCTGGGTCTAGATTTTCCAACGAGGTATTTAACTCCTCCCTCCCCACCAGCACAAACACAAACACAACCTTATTTGAATATTGATTGATGCTGGGACTTATACTTGTTCATGCACTAACTCTTTTCACATTGAAGAGCTGACACAACTTGTGGCTTAGGTTAGACGATCTGGCCGTGGAAAGCGTAAGACCACTTCTGTATATGGTCAGCATTCAGGAGAACGCGTGCTAGAGGTATGTGTTATTTATCTATATTCATTTTCATGTGATCAGCACTTGCTCATGGATTATGCACTTACAGTCTTCACTAAGATTGACTGCCTTTGCAATTGAGATTCTGTCTTTCTCACACTGGAGGCTAAAGGGAGGTATTTAGGAAGTAGCTTAGCTTAGTGGGTTTTCTTGTTTCTTTTGGTAAAAAATATGAATAGACTTTCTTGTATAGATAGAAATGAATGAAAAGGAAGGACAAATATATAAGTAATATGCGAGCACGCAAGAAAAAGAGAAAAGAAATGGAAGAAAAAGAAAAAATAAGTAAAAAATTATTCGAATGCAACTGGAAGCGATCAAGCTATTTCTCATGGAAAATGCGTACCCTGCATCAATGCTGTCTTCACAACTCATTAATCACTAAAAGCTAGGCTAAGGTGTGTGGCTGTGGGACAATGGCAGATGCTATTTTGCCTGAGCGTATGATAGATTTTCTGGACGAAGGTAGTGGTTGAGGCTGTTGCTTCTCTTGTAACCACCACCCCTCCTCGAGGGCTTGACTGAATTTGTACAGTTACATTCTCGTAACGGCATTTTCATCTGGGGAAACTGTTATTGAGGCTTAAGTCTCCATTTAAACATTCTGTAAGTAGTTCGATTGGCATTTGGTGGCACAAATATGATATTATTACTTGATGTGGTTCTTGGATTTGGGTATTGGTATTGCGATTTGAGGTCATAGCTCTTGTTTGATGAGGATAGCATGATAAGGAAAATGATTTGTCATCAGGATCAGAGTACATGTTCTCCTGTCTACCCTACTGTAAACAAAAGGAAGTATAACTTGAGGTCATGAAAGGTTAAAAGCTGAGTGAGATCATATGCTGCCTTGATCTTGATTGTGTTAAGTAGTTGTAACAGACTCCTTGGACATAGGGATTAAAGGATCTGTTGAGAAGTGTCTAATTGGATACTTTATCACCGTGGCCACTCAAGTAAAAGGGAGTGCAAGTCTCACAGCAATGGTATCCAGTATCCTATCATTTCTCTGGACGTTAGTCTGCTCAACTCTATTCCGATGCTTCAGATAGACCTCATTTCACTCTGTGCCAAATCTAACTCCTGCTTGTTATGCGTAGTCCCACTCAGTCATCTTCCATATCTTCTCCTTAACATCTTTTGTTACAAATCTATGAACTCACCAGCAGATTCCATTAATGGGTGAATAGTATTTTGAACATTGTCAGAATTGAATGGCCCACTTGCACACCATTTCGCATATACTCTGTTAAAAGTTCAATATGTCTTCTGTATCAATCGGTCTTAAGAAATTTTATCTCTTCATATCTTTGGAAAAATAATTAATTACCTTAAATTTTTCTGATGTTCCATCACTCTCTTTCTTCTACGAAAGATCAAAATTTCATCAATATTTTTATTTAAGGATGTCTGAATATTATTAACTTGATGAAAGTAACTGGCCCACTCTTATGTGTTGATGATTTCAGGAAGAAGCCCCTGAAATGGTAGAAAGTAGTCTGCCATTAACAGTTTTTCCAGGTCAGCCACATCCACTAGGAGTAACAGAAGTTGAAAACGGAATCAACTTTGCTATCTTTTCGCAGCATGCGACTTCAGTCAAGCTTTGCTTATCACTTCCCGAGAGGTTAGGATACCTGGCCAATTTGACTGATATGTTAAACTTGAGTTTCTATGTTCCTATTCATTTTCAATATGGTAAAAGATAAATCTTACACTGCTGTTTTTCTGGTAAGCTTCTGGTAGCCATTTATCTCATTGAATCCTAAACTCACTCCTTCTTTGTCATTTGATCTCTGGAATCCTGATGTCATGAAGTTTTTATATATTAGAAGAGTGCGTTTAGAAGCTGAGTCAAGGTTAAATTGGTTGGCTAGTCAATATAGAAGATTGATATTGGACAACATGATGGCTTAAGTGCTAGTTCAGCATTAACTCAAACTGCTAGTTCACGGTTACATGTGCATTCTCGGGGTCTGATTACAGCTTACATTTATTGCCCCTTGTTATTGTTAGTCTTTCCCATGTAACAGTTCAGGAAGTAAGAGATTGGTCGGACACATTTTTTTTCATTTTAATTTAATATTGATGAACACTCGACCAAGATACTGGATGTAACAGAATATTGTATCTTTTGCATCTCATAGTCTCTTAGTTTGAATGTACTGGATTATTTTAGGATTCCCTTTTACAGTATTCGTGTTATTCATGTGATCCGATGACATCTTTTTAGGGGAAAGCATAATATGCTTGGCGATGGAATGATTGAGCTGACATTGGATCCTCGTGCAAATAAAACTGGAGACATATGGCACATTTGTGTTGAGGTAGTCTTGTTTTCGTACTTTTGCATCAGTGGCTTCTTAGTTTACATATTATGGCTAGACTTAATTATACTTTTCCGTCCTCATTGGAAAAAGTTGATTGTGTTTTGATATGTTTGTCCATATACATTTACTTTTAGACATGTCTATTCTTAATGCCAAATCTGACTTTTTTTGTGAGGAACATAATTTACACTCCTTGTCTATCATTGCTGTTACATGTCATCCTCATTTTTCCATCTGCACAAGGAAAGATCATGTAGTTGTTTAATTGAATGTTTGATTGAGATACATGTGAAATTTGAATGTCAAGCAAAAACATGATTTAAGAATGAGAAAATTTGACTAAATTCCTGTTGATGACAAGAATATGTCGCCATTTGGCCATCATTTGACCTCTTTCCCTGTCTTACCTTTTGATCCATGGCCCTTTATTGGTAGTTGAGCTTCATAATTAGTCAATTGAGCCCCTCCGTGGATAGCTCAGCTTCAAGCCTTGAGTGAAATTGATGTGGGACAAGATTGGATCAGTTTATTCTTAAGTTTGCTTATTTTTACTAATGTTATAAATTTCGAATTTGTAATTAATAGGGTAATATTTTTTTATTTAGAAGTAGATTTAGATCCCTAATTGATGAATTTAAAGTCCTAGTTGGTTACTAGATAAGTTAGGGCATTTTTTTTTGGAAGTTATAAGTTAGGGTAGTTTTTTTTGGAAGTTATAACTTCCTTTCCAACCGCTATGAACCTTACAAATACAAGTTTGTTGTCATTTCCGAATGGTTAATAAAATTAGGGTTTAATCCTTTTTTCTGGTGGATTCTAGTTGTTCGTTCCTAGTGGATTTTAGGATTAATAAGGTTTGACGTGTTCAACCTTAATTTAAAGGGTTTTCTCGTAGTAAGAGCCCTTGATTAATCCTTCGGGTTTAATCTAAAACCTTTCCCCGTATCAAGTGTATCAGAGCGAGGCTTTTCCTCGGCAATGGCTTACAAAGATGGAGACGATGATTCTATCGTGAGTGACGATGATGTTGCTGTCTCTTTAGTGCTCAAGGATCCTTGCTGCGAGGCTTGTAATCTTGGTGGAGCGTCTTCAACAAAAGGAGGCGAGGATGTAAGCCACACGGGTTGACGAAGGCATCACACATGGCAAAGATGGGGGCACAAAGATTACTAGAAGATCAGATGAAAATATAAATTTTCTTGAGGCTGCTTTTGGGGACTTGTCTGATGATGTTGCTCAATTATTTATCGAGCAAGAGGGCTATGAACATCATGTTTTTGTATCCGATGCAGAAATCTGATTGCAAAATTATCTGATAAGGATGATATGCATATGTTCGTGGCTGATAAGGCATGCCCACGTTTGTTCGGTATTGCAACTGATATGGTGTGCCCATGTCCTAATATGCATAGAGGGCCGTTCAGTTCTACTTTTTTTCAAGTTTGAGTCCTTTTCAATTACGGAATTGTTCAAGGATTTTGAAGAATCAAAGTTACCGAAGAACCTGTACTACTCAAAATATCTCTTCATTTGACAAGGACATAATCAAGTTTCTAGTATGAACTCGAGGATGAGTTCTTTTCAAGAACGGGTGTGTGATGTGGGATAAGATTGGAGTAGTTTATTCTTAAGTTTGATTATTTTTACTATTGTTATAAATTTCGAATTTGTAATTAATAGGGTAGTATTTTTTTATTTAGAAGTAGATTTAGATCCCTAATTGATGAATTTAAAGTCCTGGTTGGTTACTAGATAAGTTAGGGCAGTTTTTTTTGGAAGTTATAAGTTAGGGTAGTTTTTTTTGTTTTTGGAGTTATAACTTCCTTTCCAACCGCTATGAACCTTACAAATACAAGTTTGTTGTCATTTCCGAATGGTTAAAAAATTGAATAAAATTAGGGTTTAATCCTTTTTTCTGGTGGATTTCAGTTGTTCGTTCCTAGTGGATTCTAGGATTAATAAGGTTTGACGTGTTCAACCTTAATTTAAAGGGTTTTCTCGTTGTAAGAGCCATTGATTAATCCTCCGGGTTTAATCTAAAACCTTTCACTGTATCAGAAATTCAACCTCGAGATCTGTGGTTCAAGTCCTCCTGGGTATATTTCCCGGTTTTACCTGTTTCCGTGGGTTATGGGGCATTTCATAAGCTCGAAGGTGGTTTTGATCCCATGGGTGCAGGCATTAACTAGTCAATGCGTTTATCTGAAAATTGAATGTTAACTATTGAGATCTAGGAGATGCTTGTGCATCTTTTTTCACCAGTTACATCAAGTCACAGTATTATGATCATAGCAAGTATGGGGAGGAAGGTTTCACTGGAAAACCTCCCAGCTCCAGAATATTTCCAAGTTTTTGAATGTATTTTATGCCTTACTTATTAAATGCGGAAGTAGAATTAGAAGTAAAGTAGACTGCTTGATAGTATTGATTCAGCTTAACAATTACAATGAGGAATAGGGATATAAATACCAGAAGGAATATAGGAGGGGATGAACTGAGGGGAACCCAAGAGTCAGAAAGACTCTTGGGAACAACCAAGACCTTTGGATTAATATACAACCCATAATTGGTTGTACACTATGTGACATTACATTAATAAGGACATCCCTATTAGTGTGCTAGACAATGGCTTATTACCTCGGATTCAATGAGTGTGCTAGACAATGGAGTGGAGTATTATTTTTTGTCCATCTTGCTACAAGAATGCCATAGATCACATCATAGAATGAAGATTCACCATTTGCCAACAATCCCTCATGGTCAAAGATGCCTTCTTCACCTTCTCAATCATGGAATCCCACATCTCATAAATTAGATGAAGACAAGGTTTATCAATATCACAAGCACGAAGCATGTCATAAATAGGAGAAGAAAGTTAAGACAGATGAAAAAAGATATTTTTCATAATAATTCTGTGGTACAAAGCTCCCTTTTTATACTAATAAGAGTCCTAAAATATATGTCAATCTAATTAAAGTAAATCAGCCTATAATTAAGGAAACTACCTAACTTATGTCCTATCAAATCAAATCCCTGAATTCACGGGATCTGAACATGTTTTACATATTTTACATGTGCTATAATAAAAAGTCAACACTGCACAGCTGTTAACACTCCCCCTCAAGCAGGTTTGTAGATATCTTACAAACCTAGCTTGTTTGTACAGAACTCAAACATGGGCTTTGATAGACCTTTAGTAAACATATCGGCGACTTATAACTTGGAAGGAACATAGATTAAGCAAATGATCCCAGCTTCCAGCTTTTCCTTTATAAAATGTCTATCAACCTCCACATGTTTAGTTCTATCATGTTGGACTGGATTATGGGTGATGCTGATAGGTGCCTTGCAGTCACTGTACAACTTCATCGGTTCTTCAGGCTTCAGCTTTAGCTCTTCTAAAATCCTTTTTACCCAAAGTAATTCACAAATTCCTAGAGCCACAGCTCGATATTCAGCTTCAGCAGTACTTCTAGCAACAACAGATTGTTTTTTACTCCTCCAACTGACTAAATTTCCCCCCACATAGATGCACCAACCTGAGGTAGACCTCCTATCAACCACTGAACCTGCCCAATCAGCATCAGTATATCCAGCTACTATTGCCATGTTTCCTCCCCTTTGAAAGAACAATCCTCTTCCTGGACTTCCTTTAAGATACTTGAGTATCCGAAAGACTATGTCAAGGTGACCTTTCTTTGGAGCATGCATAAATTGACTTATGGTACCAACGGCAAAAGAGATATCAGGTCTTGTATGAGATAAATATATTAGCTTTCCCACCAATTTATATCCACAGCCTCTTCTTCTTCTAGCCTTCCAATTCTGAGATTAGCTTCCAAAGGTACATCTACAGGTTTACTTCTTAACATACCAGCTTCCTTGAGTAGATCAAGAGTATACTTTCGCTGTGATACCATGATCCCTTTGTTACTCCTTGCTACTTCCATTCCCAAGAAATACCTGAGGTTGCCAAGGTCTTTTATCTCAAATTCAGTTGCCAAAATCCCTTTTAGTCTTTGAATTTCAGTTGCATCATTTCCAGTGATGATTATATCATCCACATACACTGCGAGTATGGTAACTCCCCCTACCCTTGTATGATGATAAAACAGTGTGTGGTCAGCTTGCCCTTGACTGTATCCAACTTTATAGATTGCTTTAGAAAAATGATCAAACCATGCCCTAGGTGATTGCTTTAATCCATACAAGGATTTGAGCAATTTGCAGACCTTGGTTTTTCCTAATCTGTTGCCAAAGCCTGGGGGTAACTCCATAAAAACTTCTTCTTTAAGTTCGCCATTCAAGAATCATCCATTTGATGTAATGGCGAATCATACATAGCTGCCAAGGACAATATAATTCTGATCTTTGCAACCGGTGCAAAGGTTTCAAGGTAGTCTATCCCATAGGTTTGGGTAAACCCCTTTGCCACAAGTCTAGCTTTATGTCTTTCTATAGTACCATCAGCTTTATGTTTGATTGTGAACACCCACTTACAACCTAGTGGTTTTACTCCAACCGATAAGTCAACAATCTCCCAAGTTCTGTTCTTCTGTAAGGCCTCGAGCTCGTCTAGCACGGCTTTTCTCCAAAGGTTATCCTTCATAGCTTCTGAAATATCTTTTGGTACAACTACTGTTTCTAGATTAGAAACAAATCCTTTGTAGTTCAACGATAAAGCATTATAAGAAACAAACCTATCAATATGATGTTGTGTACATGTACGAGTGCCTTTTCTAAGAGCAATGGGCAAAAATTGATTCTGACCCAAAAATTGTGTGACAGGATCTGAACTCTGAATAGGATTCATGGCAGTGCTAGGGTTCCCTTGTTGTCTTCTTGCATAAACCCTGAGTTCCTTTTGTCCCTCTGATTCAGTTATAAGCACTGAAGGTGGTGACTGAGTTTGAGAATTTTCAAGGATTTCTGATTCTAGGAGAGGAGTCATAGATGGATTAGATTGATTTGGAACAAGAGGTTGAACTGTTTGTACTTCCCAATTCTGAACTTCATCACCCAAATTCACCCCCTGAAGTTCATTTCCCTTGAAGTATGGCTGATTTTCAAAGAAGGTAACATCAAAACTAGTGTAGAATTTCCGTTTGACAGGATCATAACATTTATAACCCTTCTGAGTGGGTGAATAACCTACGAAGATTGTTTGTACTGCTCCTGGATCAAGTTTATTTCTATTTTGGGAATGAACATGAACAAAGGCAAGACACCCGAATACTTTTAGTGGTAGAGAGGTCACTAGTCTAGAGTGTGGAAATGAGAGATTGAAGACACTTAAGGGAGTCTGAAACTGTAAGACTCTGGAAGGCATTCAATTGATTAAATAGGCAGCTGTAAGAACTAAGTCTCCCCAGAAACGTTTAGGGACATTCATAGTGAACCTAAGACTTCGAGCGACTTCCAACAAATGTCTATTCTTTCTTTCGACCACCCCATTTTGTTGTGCGGTGTCTATGCATGTGGATTGATGAATAATCCCTTTTTCTGATAGAAATGGGCTCAGAACTGAGTTGAAGTACTCGGTTCCATTGTCTGTTCGAAGTATTTTGATTTTGGTATTAACTGTGTTTCGACCATAGCATAGAATTGTTTGAACACAACACTTGTGTCTGATTTATCCTTCATTAGATATACCCAAGTCATTCTGGTATGGTCATCAATGAAGGTGATAAACCGCTTGGTGTGGGAAAGGTTGGGAACTCTAGAAGGACCCCATAGATCACTATGGACCAGACCAAAGCTGAAAGGGGAAGAACTTTTGTAGGGTTTTGCTTTGAATACAGAACGTTTGTGTTTGGCTAACTCACATATGTGACACTGAAATTCATCAATCCTTTTATTGATAAACGAAGAAGGGAACAATTTTTGTAAGTAGGGAAAACTTGGATGTCCAAGCCTCCAGTGCCATAACAAAATCTCCTCTGAAATCGAGGGTGTTTTATACTTTTATTTACCACATAAGCCTTTTCCTTTGGTTCATTTTCTGCAATAATACAGTCCTTGGGCTTCCCTAGCATTGCCAATCATCTTCCCCGAGTTCAAATCCTGAAATTCACAACGATCAGAGTAGAATTTAGCAACACAGTTGTTATCTTTAGTAAATCTACTGATGGAAAAAGATTGCAGGACAACTTTGGAACATGTAACACAGATGTGAGATTAAGAGTGGGTGAGATAGGTATCACTCCCTTTCGAAGCAACAGGTGAAAGGGTTCCATCTGCTACCCGAATCTTATGATGACCAGAGTCGATAATCCAAGGTACATTACCTTCTTTCATTGTTGTATGCACAGAAGAAAGTAGAAACTATACCATGGGTGTTTGATGCATTCAGCATCAGTTGTTGAAGAGTGTCAACTTGCTCCTTAGTTGAATGTGTGTTGAGGGACTCAACTGCGGTTTAGTCCCAAGTTCATCCATGAGAGCTTGTCCAGCCCTTTATTAGGATACCTCTGATTTGAGACGACCCGACCTTGAAGGTGTGCTGGTTTGCCATGGAGTGCCCAACATGTCTCTTTGGTGTGCCTAGACTTACCATAGGTTTGCCTTGTGATCAATTCGTTTTGGTATCATTTTCGTTCCACCTTTAGCCGGTAACGCATCCGATGACTCAGTGAGCAATGCAGATTTTTCCAGAATGACATCATTTCTTGATCCATTCATGCCTTCTCTTTTACTCTCCTCTTTTCTGACATATCCAAAAGCTTCTGCGACAGTTGGTAAAGGATCTTGGGCCAAGATCCTTTCTCTGGCAGCATCAAACTCCGGGTTGAGTCCTCCTAGGAAGTCATACAACTTATCTCTCTCCAGAACTTTCTGAAATAGTCCTGCATCTGTAGGACATCCCCATTCAAGGACTGTAAGCTGATCAAATTTTTGCCACAACCCTTTCAGTTGGTTAAAATACGTGGTGATGTTCCTTGAACCTTGCCTTATGTCCTTAAGATTCGATTTAACAGCAAAGGCTTGAGCGTAGTTACCTTTATCAGAGTATAGGTAGCTGCTACAGCATCCCCCCTCCTTTGCCGTGGAATGAAACAAGTAGACTTGGCCAATTTCTGGCTCCATGAAATGGATTAACCATGAACTTATCATGGCATTCTCAGTTTCCCATTTGAGTTGGGACACTGGATCACTTGTGCCTAGATCCTTAACAGTGCCTATCAAGTACCCCCTTCTTCCTCTCCCAGTGATGGACATCTTTACGGATTGAGACCATTGAAGATAATTCAATCTGTTGAGTTTCATAGTGGTTATTTGTAGTGAGGGATTGTTTAGGGCTGAATTAGAAGATTTTTCCATAGCAGTGTAGTGATTTGGCTTGAGACTTAATCAGTCATGATAAAAGATTAAGGTGTCGTTTGGTAGCCAGGATTAAGGCCAGATAGGATTAATAAGCTGAGTTTCTTGATGTTTGGTACGCAATAGATGGTCGGGACTAATAACACAAGTTATCCGGATAAAGTCATTATCCCCTCACTATTAATACCAAGGGGGAGGGTGGTATTATTAGCACCCTCACTAAAAAAAATTGGGATTAACATATGTAATCTCAAAACTACCCCCGATATACAAGTGAGGATTAATAGCGAGAGCACTAATAATACTGGGAATTAATAATACTGCTTATCATTATCCGACTACCAAACAAGCCCTAAGAGTGTTGTATTGGCTTTGATACCAAGAAGAAAGTTAAGACAGATGAAAAATGATATTTTTCATAATAATTCTGTGGTACAAAGCTCCCTTTTTATACAAATAAGAGTCCTAAATATATGTCAACCAAATCAAAGTAAATCAGCCTATAATTAAGGAAATTACCTAACTTATGTCCTATCAAATCAGATCCCTGAAATCACGGGATCTATTCACAGGATCTGAACATGTTTTACATATTTTACATGTGCTATAATAAAAAGTCAACACTGCACAACTGTTAACAATAGGACCAGTAAAATCAATGTTGTAACTTATCTTCATCCACGATCCATCATTCAGCACCATTTCACGGATCGATTAAGTAGCTTCTCTATCATTATCTTTATATTTTCTAAACCGCGTCTAATGAGTTCAAACCTTTTAAGCATCACAACAATAGAAGCAAACCGAGTATCTGCCAACGCAAACAACTTCAATGGGCTAAATCGATTGAAAATAGCCAATCACATTTTATGGTTCATTACAAAATTTTTAACAAACAATGCATCAACATGCACTTTAGTAATCCAACTACATTCCTTGTACACCTGTTGGTTGCTCTTGACATTTCTCGGTGCACATATATTTTTCAATGCAAGATTAAGAGTATACACAACACAAGGAGTCTAATAAATGCCTAGAAACTTGCCTTCAATTATCTCAGTGATTATTTGAACAACTTTGTTGTCCCCAACCTCATTAATCACTTATTCCAATTTTGTAGCTATAAAATGGTTGTCTTTAACCATACCGGAACAATCAACTGCTTTGATAAACATAGGGCCACCGTTCGAGACAATCATGAAATTAATAATTGGCCTACGTCTCGGATAACTCCAACCATCTGACAAAATAGTCACCCTTTCTCATGCCATGTGCTTTTTATAGGCTCTAACAATTTCTCCACATGTGCTTTTTCTTGCAGCAAAAGTGTTGTCCGAAGCTTATTGCACCCGGGAGGAACATAACCACCCAAATTAGCATTAGCTGCAAATGAATAAGACTGCACAAAATGCGGATTTCTAGCCAAGTTAAAAGGCAAACCCCCAGTATAAAACATCCTAGCAATTTCGGCATCCAATTGATTCCTCGCTTGCATGTCAAAAACTTTCTCAATACTAGAGTTACCTTTTCGTTTTTTGATGTCAATTGGGCAAATGCTTGGGGAAATTCAATAGGGGGTACAGGAAGTGAAGCTGTCTTTGATTTTTGTGAACCGTCTTTTTTCTGCTTCTTCATCAACCTTCTTAATTACTGAAAAATCTTCTCCGGTCACACTTTTTCATATCGAAATCCCTTTTCTACCAATCTTTAACAAATGAGCTAAACGGGTGCAACTTCCCGAGAATGACTTACTACAAAAATTACATGTCCATTTCTTATTACCACCAACATTTACCCCTGTGTCTATGTTTGCAATTGAAACATACTTCCATAAAGGACTATGTTCTTTTTCATTTCCGACAATAGAAGAAGTAACACTAGCGGAAGCGGAAGCGGAGCCGGAAGATGACATTTAAAATCAAATTGAAAAAATAACATAAATTTATAAAAAATTTGTTATAACAAATTAACAAGTAACATTTAATTTATAAGTCAACTAGTTTTTCAAACCCTTGCGTTAAACGCACGTCAACTAAATCGTACATAAATAAGGAGGATTTGTTTATTAACAATTACTCATAAGTATATCACTAATCATTATAGATTCTAAAAAATTTCCTTATACACAACATTTGTTGTTTATTAGATGGTTTTTCATCTTCACCGCATATCAATATATTCAAACCAAAATAATTTGTTACTCTAAAAACTACGACATATAATTATCCATGGCTAAATACTGGTTTTTTCAAAAAGAGACATACGTGCAATTATTGGCTTTGACACTTGTTAATTGTCATTGCATATGATACCAGTAATATAAATTGTCTTCTCTGGAACTTGAAAGACAGTCTTATATCATATAGAGTTGATGACAATCTTGGGATAAAAACATTTTCTCCAACATTGCTTCCTTTCAAAAAAATTGTTTCAACAATGTAATCCCCAAGATTTATGATGATTAGTCTTGTTTCATTGCACAACCCTATAGCGTGGTCAATGTTTCTCAATAATATTACTGAAACACTAATTTTAAGTGCCATTTCATGGTCTGACAAACTCGAACACTTTATACTATTCAAAAAGCTCTATATAATGAATGTTTTTTTAACAAACTTGAATTTTTTCCGCGCTGCAAATAGAATCTGAACTCAAATAAGTTATTCCTTTTGAAAGGTTACTTTTATTAAATTATATTTGTATTTTATGAATAAAATTTTTTTTGAGAAGAAATAAGCTCAAATCAAAATAACGAAATTATTTTTACCATTAACAATTATTTTTACCATTAACAATTATTTTTGTTTTGTAAATTATTTTGATTTTAATAAATTCCATTATTTTTTTTTTTTGTGTTATTGACTTCGTAACTATTATTTTTGTTTTATTTTTAAGAATTAGTTTTACGGGAAAAAAAATTTCCATAATTTTTTATTATTATTTTGCTAACCTCAGTTTAAATTGTTTTGTTTTATTGACTTTGTAACTATTATTTTTGTTCCACCAAATATTTTTATTTTACTAACGTATCTTTGTTTTACATAACTATTTTTAAGAATTTTTTTTAAACTTTAGTTTCGTAAATTATTTTTATAATTATACTAACCTCGGTTTAAATTAATTTTGTTTTATTGACTCCGTAAGTATTATTTTTTTCCATCAACTATTTTTATTTAACTAATGTATTTTTGTTTTACATAGCTATTTTTAAGAATTTGTTTTAAAATTTTTTTTCTGTAATTTTTTAAGATTATTTCAGTAACCTCAGTTTAAATTGTTTTTGTTGTTATTGACTTTGTAACTATTATTTTTATTCCATCAAATATTTTTATTTTATTAACGTATTTTTGTTTTACATATATATATTTTTAAGAATTTGTTTTAAATTTTTGTTCCGTAAATTATTTTATTTTACTAACATCCGCATTAAATTATTTTTGTTTTGTTGATTCTGTAAATTTTATTTTTATAGTGGCTTGTTTCATAAATTATTTTTATTTTACTAACCTCTTATATTTTTGTTTTCTTGACTCCGAAACTATTATTTTTGTTTTAGTTACTATTTTTTATGTTTATAAAGAGAAAAATGTTTAAACATAATTAAAAAAAGAAAAGATGGTGGTGATGAGAGAGAAAATATGGAGGAGACGGGAGAGAGAAAGAGAAATACAACCAGAGAAGATAGGAGAGAGTAAGAGTGAAATGGTAACTCAAAAGACAATAATTCAAAAGTGAGATTTTGGAGTGAGAAATCTACCCTTATCATTATATATATATATATATATATATATAGATTTGATAACCGTATGATACATTGTATTATTAATTTATAATAATATAAATATATAATATCAGTATAACTGTATAAGTGTATAATTGACAATTGTTGTTGAATGTTACAATTTACAAACAGTCAACATGACGACAACACTACAATAGTGTTACTGACTTACTTTTACAACAACAACAACTCAACAAGTCTAAAAGTAATTTGGTCAAGTGGTCAACCCTCACAAATCAATGATTTATCTTTATTAAAATGGAAATGAGAGAGAGAGAACAGAGAAGCCGGAAGGCCCTAAACTAAGCGACAACGCCGACAGTGACAATTACGAGAATAGAGATTACCTAGTCGCGATCGAAGTCGCGAATCGATGAGCGAGCACGATGCGTGCCGAAGCCACCGTGCGACGCCTCGAAGGTCGCGGGGCCGACGTGCACAAAGCCTTCGACGATTTTAATTTGAGGGAAAAGGGGGCTAGGGCTCGCGTTCAGTCGTGAGTCTCGTGACTGTGAGGGGATTTGATATTTGAGGAACAAGAAAAGTCCACACTCGACAAATATACCCCCAGTCGTGTTTGAGCTCAAGGTACGTGTCCGCGTTCGTGTCTGAAACTTTTGGAAATTCAAATTCGGCCCCAAACGTATTTTGGGCCGTATCTGCCATATCGTACGCGTATTCGTGTCCCGTACGTGTCGGACACGGAAAATGCAAGTCTCTGGCCATGTCCATGCAGCATAGGTGAGGATAAATTAGTTGAGCTTTTCCATGTCAGTTTTGCCGAGCCCGGGTAGCTGTTCATTAGCTTTGTCCTCACCATGAGTCTTGACCATGTTCACAGAATTCTTTTCATCAGCATCATTGCTCCTTTTGGTGAGTTTCCAGCAGGTCTCCCTTGTGTGACGTTTCTTCTTGCAATAGGTGCAAAATAATGAATCTTTATCCGAGGGATTGGGGTTAGAAGCTTTCTTACCTCCTTTGTCATTATTCCAGGTTTTCTTGACCATTAAAGCCGAGCCTTCTTCTGGGATAGGATTCATCATCACACCTCTTCGTCCCTCTTCAGCCCTTATGAGGGCAATGCATTCGTTAAGAGAGGGTAACTCCTCCTTGCCTAGAATTTGAACCCTTACTTGATCATTTTCGGGATTGAGACTTGCCAAGAAAGCATAGACCCTCTCCTTCTCAAAGAATCGTTTCAAGGTAACATTATCTTCACTATTGACCATACGGAGACTTTGATAATGATCAAGTTGCTGCCATAGTGCAAGTAGAATTCCTGAATGCTCAGTGATAGAATTGTTACCTTGCTTGGTGGAGAAGATTTTTGCCTTAATCTCATAGAGTTGTGAGGCATCGTTCATCTTTGAGTAGGATTGTTGAGTAGCCGCCCATATCTCCCTTGCAGTTCCTTGGAACATATAGGTGTCACTAATGTTTGATTCCATGGAGTCCCATAGCTGGGACATGATCATTGAATCCTCTTCCTCCCATGAACCAAATGTGGGATTATCTTAGGAGGGGCTGGACCCGTGAGGTGTCCAAGTTTTCCCTTTCCTTTAAGAAAGGTCTTAACTTGTTGAGTCCATTTGAGATAATTCTTGCCATTTAGACGAGAGGCTGCTTGCATAGGGTGAAAATCTCTTACCGCTCCAAAGTGATCTGCAGCAGTTGGATTATTCACAGCACCATTCTCCTCATCCATGGTTAAATTCCCATAAAAGAACCTGGCTCTGATACCATATTAAATGCGGAAGTAGAATTAGAAGTAAAGTAGAATGCTTGATAGTATTGATTCAGCTTAACAATTACAATGAGGAATAGGGATATAAATACTAGAAGGAATAAAGGAGGGGATGAACTGAGGGGAACCCGAGGGGAACCCGAGGGGTTTTAAGGGAGAAATCCGAGGGGTCACAGACTGCCAAGAATCAGAAAGACTCTTGGGAACAACCAAGACCTTTGGATTAATATACAACCCATAATCAGTTGTACACTAAGTGACATTACATTAATAAGGACATCACACATAATCTAATATTACTTAATGATATCCTGCTTATTTCCTTTTGGTCCAGAAGATTGCTAATAGACTTTCTTTAAAAAAAGGCCAGGGAGGAGTTGAAGTGCCAATTTCTTGATTGGATTTCACTTGAAGATCTACTTATGCAGGACAGCTTGATTTTGAAGAACTTATCTCAATGAATAAATTTCTGGTAAGACTGGCTTGAAAAGATGGATTTTGTGAATAATATATCTGTCAATATTAGTTGACCCGTTTGTAAATAGGATGTGTCACCTGTTTTGATGCCCTAATTAAAATACTTATTACTTATCAAAAAAAGATTGACATGTCAGACGAACTTTACTTGGTTTGTGTTCTAGAATTAAATTAGAGCAGATTTTGTTATTTTCAATGAGGGTGCAGGCTCTATTCTGGGACATGATTGGAGTTCAAGTTTTGGAAAGATTCTTGTGAATGGTTAACAAGGACGTATACATGGCCACTCATGTTGTTTGACCCATGGAGTTATGTTCGCGTTCCTAAAATTGGGTTCTTACGGCAGTATGACCCTTGATGTTGCATGAACTGCAGTCTGTGGTTCTGAGCAGTAGTAGTTTCTTCTGATCTCTTCCAATTGGAAGTTGTTTAGTAGAAGGCGACTCTGGGTTGGAAAGACAAGCGGTTTATATTTTTTTCCTAGGTTGTGAAGTATTTCCTTGCAGTGACCTTGGATAGATTTCTCAATCAGAGGAGCTTCTGGTAATCTTACAAAAAATTATGGGTTCTGCGATGCTGTGGGTTTCCCTTCTCTTTATCTCTGCATGTGTCTGGATATTGGTGTACTTTGTAACCATGCTAGAATTTATGTTAAACATGTACTTTCATTTGTGGATAACAACTTAACAAGGTGTTGCCAGAAACCCAAAGATAACCCTAGAGTCTTTTTTGTGAGTGTGTGCGTTTCTCCTTTGGTATATCATATATGGGATGGAAAAAATATGATGGTTTTAAGATATCAACAATGTACAATCTTCGATCCTGTATGTTGTTACATGGTTTTCGTTGAAAGTAAGTTATGCTAGAAAATTTGCAAGGTTGACATATTACTGAGTTGCAGATGGCTTCTGCACTTCACCTGAAAAAGAGAAACATAATTGAACGTGTGGGATCCTTGTTTTAATTAGTGTTATCCAGTCTAGCCTTTCACATCTCACTACCCTCACTGTTCCTCCTTAATCGGGACTGGATGGGACCTTTTACACTTTTGGCCTGTAAAATCTACTTGGTTACATTGATACTGTAGTACAGTTTCAGATCTTATAGCGAACATGTGGTGGCATATTTCCATACATACAGCTGTTGCCTAGTTTGGTCCTGCTTACACAGGGCGCTCGGATTGGTACACAGGTTGCTCACTTAATATGTTATAAATTTGATTAAGAATGCTATAATGAGCTTAGCAATGAAATATCATCATCTGGAAAGTGACAAACAGAGAACCAGTGCTGGGCTATAGGCATAATGTTTATACTTGCTCTAGTGGAGCATCTAATTATTATTTATTCATTTTTTAAAATACCAAAGTGTAATTATACATGTGAATAGAGGTATTCCTCTTTCCCAGTCCTTGGATATGATTTTATTTGTTACTCTTTTTCTGCTGAGTGCTCTCAAAGGAACTTGTGCTACTGTAGGATCTACCTCGGAGCAACGTCCTTTATGGTTATCGCATAGATGGTCCTCGAGGTTGGCATCAAGGGCATCGCTTTGACAACAGCATTGTCCTAATAGATCCGTATGCAAAACTAATTGAAGGTCGCCGGATTTTTGGAGATGTCAGCAATAAGGTCTCTAAGTTTTATGGCACTTATGATTTCAGTAGTTTGCCATTTGATTGGGGAGACAATTACACCCTTCCAAACATACCTGAGGTATATATTCTAGAGCTTTTTAATAGCTTTATTCTTGAAGTAACGTCTACGTTCACCACACACACACACAATGTACTTTTCTATCTCCAATGGACGTACTAATTAGTGCACCTGAAGTAAGGAAATTATTTTCTGCTCTTACATCATGTATGTATGTATGTATATATATACATATATGTATACATATATGTATACATATATATATATATACATATATGTATACATATATATACATACATACATACATATATATATATATATATATATATGTATGTACATATATTTGTCTCTGAGTTCTTTCCAATTCTTAGCCTTGTTATATTTGTTACTGATGTTGCAGAAAGATCTTGTAATCTATGAAATGAATGTTCGTGCTTTTACTGCCGATGAGTCTAGTGGACTGAAGAGCGATATACGTGGCAGCTACCTTGGTGTAATTGAGAAGGTAGTGGCATGTTATACATCAATCATTTCCTCTCTTTCTTAGTCATGTTGGTAGTTCTAAAATTCTTTCTAACATTTCAGTATGAAAATAGCACTAACATGGGATGCTTAGGAGTTGTATTTGTGGTACTTTAATTTTACAATTTTTTTTTTCCATAGGGAGCATGTGGTTTCCTATAAGCGGCTGGGACACTTGTTGATTGGCTGATTGGTGGCTAAAACTAATCTAATTATGGTCCCTTTTTTGATTCAGATTTCGCAAGAAATTGTGTACTAAGTGGTGTCTGGCATCTTGTTGTTGGTCAGGACTTGGGGTATTTGATTAGGTTGCTAGTGTATGTTTATTTAAAGTTCTTAGCTACTGGTACCAGCTTTTTGCAAATGAGGCAGATAGAGTGGAAAACCATAATAGAATTATAGAACTGTACATTTTACTTCTCAATCTACACTAGGAATTTGAGTCAAGAGAGTATTATTTCTCAGTTATCTAATTTTAGTAAATCACTCACAAGCGAAATGGTTTTAATATGGATCCCGATATTCAATAATTTAATACTCCCTCCGTCCCTAAATTATCGTCCTCCTTTCCTTTTTCGTCTGTCCCAAAATAATTGTCCAGTTTGAAACTTACCTTTTTAGAACATCACTTTTACCACTTTACCCTTACTTTTTCACTCTACTTTAATTATGGGCCACATACACACGGGCTTTAAAGGAAACTACACATTAAACCAATATAAATAATCAAGTCAATTGTTTTTTCTTAAACTGTGCGCCGGGTCAATCAGAACGATTATTTAGGGACGGATGGAGTATGACTTTAGAGCATGCTCACTCACCTTTGTACGCAGAACAGTCCACGTTCCTGCTCATGTCAACCATTTTAAATTGTTCACATTGTATATCTCGTGCATGGGGTCATATCGAGATATATTAGGTACCAAAGCTTTGCAAGTCAGTATACCAATTTCACGAGAGAGAGTTCTTGGCTTGGGACAATGCAATGAGCTAGTAAAGCGGGGTGTCAATTCCTTTACTATAAAAGAGTATCATAAAATTCTAAGATTGTGGGGCCAAACCACTCACAAGTAAATTGGTTTCAGATGGATTGGTATTAGAGCAGGCTTTTACATGTGTAGACCAAAAGGCCAACATTCTTGCTCCACGTTGCCCAATCTAATATGCTCACATTGTAAACCTTGAGCACAACACATAAGGGTGTTGATATACATGGTCCTATATTGGGTAACTAAAGCCTTGCAAGTCAATATAGTAGATCCTGGAGGCCAAACCTTTCGCAAACGAATTGGTTTTGAGATGGACCTCCGATTCAATAGTTACACTAGTTGTAGGGATAGCATATGTTTATGCTGCATTGGTAGCATAAACATTGTTGCCTAAAGGTCATGCTATGAAGAAGGTTCATACAATAGATTGCTTATGTATGAATTCTGTTAATCATATCAAGTTATGTCATGGAAGAACTCTCCTTTAATTTCTATGATAGTAATCTGGGAAAAGTACTTTAAATCCCCTCTAAAAAGAATTTTTACGAAAATCCAAAATTATACTTAGTCAACAAATTGAGTTCTAATACCAAAAAGAACTCTTATCTGTTAAAACCATACACCACTATAAGAATAGCATTTGGAAAAAAGTAACCTTTAGAATTTCCCAACTTACAGAACTCTTGAATGCTTGAAGGAATATTCTAAATAAGTGTGGAGTCTTTACAGATTAATTGTTGTCCTAGGGTAAGTAATCTGTATCACATTTGTGAGGAGGAGACTCCAACATTGAAAAAATACAAGGGAATTTCCGAGGAAAATGAGTATGAAGATAAACACTTATAAAACTCTATTCATGCGTCCAATAATGGACAATTTTTCTGCTGTCTAAATTCTTTTGTATCATATACTTCGTGTGTACAAGAACGCTTCACCTGGTTTGATGCATAGTTATATATTCCTGTTACTTACCAAAAATATAAATAAATAAGAAACAAATAAAAAAACAACACAGCAGCATCCATTAACTAACGATGGGATGTGGGTGGTGGTGGTTTTGTGAGGGGGTGGGGTGGTCGTAGTGGAGCATTTAAGCGTGCCTTAAGTCTTTTTTTTTTCTTTTCATTTTTTAATTCTTGTTTATTGAGTCCATATAGAATTATTTAGATAGCTTTTGGGAAGTGGGGAAGAAAGAGAGAGTAGAATTATACTGATCACTTTAGGATTGCTTGAATCTCGATTGCGACAGCTACTAAATTTCTTGGTAGGGGCGTTTGTAGCTTCATTAGTAGTTGAAGAGAATGAAAAAAAAGATGAAAGTGGACGGTACGAGGGTTCTGCCATTTTAGGGCAAAGATGAACTTATTAATGATTTTTTTTTTTTGATAAGTAAAGTTAGATTTATAAATTACGGCTTCAAAATAGGTGAAGCGTCCTATGTACACAGGTAATATACATCCAGACCCTTACTAACTACCAAAAATATTATCCACAAAATCAACAAAGGGGGGTTAGACCCCTGTGATATCATCTCCGCACACCAAAAAAACAGCATATGGATAATCTGATCTTTGATCTCTTCCAAGTTCTTCTCCTTGTTCTCGAAGGCCATACGATTTCTTTCTATCGAAATGGACCAACAAACTGCGAGCGGGGCAGCATCCCAAAAACTATTTTTTCTTCTACGTTTATACAGGGTCCAGCACAAAAGAAGCTCCTTAATCGAGTTTGGCATCACCCAAGTAACCTAAAAAAGACTCAACACATAGCTCCAAATCTCCCTTGCGAAAGGGCAGTGAATCAGAAGGTGATTCACACTTTCTTCATCCCTCTTGCACATATAACACCAGTGAGTATAGATCTTCCGCCTCCTCAGATTATCTCCAGTTAAGATGGCTTCAAGCACAACTTTCCACATAAAAAACCCCACTCTGGAAGGTGCCCTTGTCTTCCACACACTCATCTACGGAAAGAGCCTATCACTAGTCACCAAAAGATGGTACAGGGACTTGACCGAAAAGGACTTATCTTTCTTCCCATTCCACAAGACGGTATCTACATAATTCTTGTCTACCTTTTGCTTGTACAACAACTCAAGGAAGGCCCCAAGAGTGTCAACCTCCCAGTCCAGCATGTTCCTCCTGAAAGTAGGATTCCAAGTAACTGATCCACCGTCAACTAACACAACAGAGCTAACAGACTCCTCCTTATCAACAGCTAGCCGGAACAGAGACGAGAAGGCCCGCTGCAACTCCAAACCACTTATCACGCCAGAATTTGTCTGAGTCCCCTTAGTGGCCTTTACCCACCTTGAAAGAGATGAAACGTTTTACCATATCCCATCTTTTTCTAATGTTTTTCCAAACCCCCACCCCTACACCATTCAGAATCTCGTTGGGATCCCACAAATGGTTCCCAACCCCGTACTTAGCCACCACTACTTTCCTCCAAAGAGCTCCCTTATCTGTCAAGTTTCACCACAACCATTTCCCCAAAACGGAGGTAAAATTTTTTAAGTCTCTTAACTCCCAAACCTCCATACTTCAGATTAGAGCAGACTAGCTCCCACTTCACCAGATGATACTTTCTTTCTTCCATTTGGCCCTCCCACAAGAAATCTCTTTCCAGTTTCTCCAATCTCTTGGCCACTGAAACCGGAATATCAAATAAATACATGAAGTAGGCAAACTAGATAACGTACTCTTGACTTGGGTCAATCTGCCACCCTTTGACAAGCATTGCTTTTCCAACCCGCTAATCTGCCCTCGAATCTTTCAATGACCGGATTCCATATGTCTTTATTTGTAGAATGCGCCCCAAGAGGTAACCCAAGGTAAGAGGTCGGGAAGGAACCATCCTTACCACCAAAAAAGTTCGCCTCAATAGAATCCACTATCCCAACCGGAAATATCTCACTCTTAAGGATGTTGATCTTCAAGCCTGATGCAGCCTGAAGAATAACAGAACCATCCGTAGATATCCCAATTGTCTTGTCTCCGCACCACAAAACACCAACGTGTCATCCGCAAAAAGCAGATGAGAGACCAATAACGCAGATTCTCTTTCCCTGCTAACTTTAAATCTGCTAATGAAACCTCTCGAAATGGAAACATCCATAATCCTACTCAGGGCTTCCATCACAATAATGAATAGCGACGGAGAGAGGGGATCACCCTGGTGAAGCCCCCTCGAGCTAGCAAAAAACCCCGCCGGCTCCCCGTTTACTAAGACTGAGAATCT
Organism: Codonopsis lanceolata; assembly: GCA_013146195.2. NCBI lineage: Eukaryota > Viridiplantae > Streptophyta > Magnoliopsida > Asterales > Campanulaceae > Codonopsis > Codonopsis lanceolata. Next base: position 135,469,708 of record CM028378.1, on the reverse strand, counting down.
AACCGTCGAAATACAGAAACGGATCCACTCCCTCCAGCATCTTCCGAACCACATCCTAGACAGCAAGTAATCCAGGAATCCCCAACTCACATGATCATACGCCTTTTCAATATCCAACTTGCAAATAAGACCTGTCTCCTCATTGCTTATCCTCGAGTCTACGGCCTCATTAGCAATGAGAACCGCATCAGTGATTTGGCGACCTCCCACAAATGCATGTTGAGAATCAGAAATCACCGTCCCTAGCACCCTTTTTAATCGGATAGAGAGAACTTTAGCAATAATTTTATACACCCCCCAATGAGACTGATAGACCTATAATCTTTTATATCCTCCGAACCTGCCTTTTTTGGAATAAGCGCGATAAAGGAGGCATTGAAGCTCCTCTCAAATCTCCTAGGAGTGTGGAAGAAATTGAAAACCTCCATCAGATCATCCTTTAACAACTCCCAGCACTGCTGGAAGACGGCCATTGATTTTGTTTGTTTGCTTAACCAAGGAATATTTGGTCCAACTCTGAATAATTCCCAACGAGTGTTAACAATCTTGTTGAGCTTTGGACTTTTTGGTACTTGAAAATTATGACGTTGGACCCCTGGGATCAGAGATTACTTTTGATGTTTTGGATGGTAAAATTTTTGTAAAGGACTTTTTGGTATTTTTCCCTAACTATTATTATTTGTTTTTAAGAAGAGAGACGAGACCCTTTCCATTTATTAAGATGAAACATAATAAATAAGGAGGGGGAACCAATTAACGAAACCCGTACCCCAAGAAGCAAGTAATGTAAAACTAAGGTGTACAAAACCATAAACCTCTCCATTAATTATTACAGGCAACTCTACACACTTTTGATAAGCTACCCAAAGATTAGTGAACAATAGAAGATCCGTGGGTGTGAGCCTTGTTAGATATTATGTCCGCAGGAACATTACCTTGCCTGAACATGTGCATGATGCTATTGTGCTGTAAAAGACTGAAACTTCTTATTATGTAGTGAATGTCATGAGGACTGCTGCACACTCCAATTTGACAACCCAAGAAACATGAGCAATTCCTGACCCATGAGGTAAGCCTTACATGCAACCCCATTGTATTTGTACCATTACCATAAAAGCTGGAATAGGCTGCCAAAATTAAACCTCTAGTATCTCAAATTAAGCCTCCACCTGCTGCCTGACTGGCACAGAGGATCCATCGGTCTTTAGAACAACATAACCATCATCAAGACGTACCCGACAAATCCACTTTCCCATTTTAACTTAGGATTAAAAATAGGAATTTCCAGCACCTTTAAAGTTACCTTGTCATGCAAATTCAATTCACTCCTACGGACAAACTCCATGCTAATGTTCTTACCTCAAGACAAGATTTTGTGAATAACATCCTGAGAACCAACACGAACATCATTATGCCTTGCATGGATTTTGATACTGATAATCATATTACTTTTATGACTCATCTTATGTATGAATTCTCCTCTTATGCCTTATCCTCGTTGTGTTGTAAGGCGCTCTTCTTTTCATGGTTTTCCTCGACCGGACTGTAGTGAAGGAAACTCTAGCTGCTTTGACAATGATAATGCCATTTATGGAACATGTTATCAAGTAACTTTGTAGGTGACCGGTTGGTCAGGTCTTGTCCAGTGTCATAGAATTTTTGCTTGTCAGTGTGCTTTGATGTCTCTGCCTCAGAATATGTGATTATTAGCGGCATCATGGATTTATCAATGATCACCAGTAGTTCATCCTTTGTTGTCTGCCAATCTGCCATCACCAAACAAATTTTCCTGAAGCGACAGAGTGGTTTTTGCTACATTTATTCATGTGTCCCCCCTTTCAGAGCCTGCTTATATTTATAAAGTGTTTCTGTTTGTGCCTGCACCATCCACTCTCTCCCATATAGTCTGAAGTATCAGCTTGATATTCGGTTGTGTTATGTTTCCTTGTATTATGTAATTATCACTTCCTAACAGTTTTATCATTCAGGCTATTATCCTGTCAATGAAGTCTTCCAGTTAATGTCACTGGTTATTAAGAACTAAGAACTTGCTATTGGAATTGTTACTTAGGCAGCATCTTCTTCTAGTACTTTTCATATGTTCTTTTACCTAAGTATTTCAGCATTATGTTAGCTAATATTCTGTTTCACATGAAGATCCCACATCTTTTAGAGCTTGGGATCAATGCAGTGGAGTTGCTACCTGTATTTGAATTTGATGAGTTGGAGCTTCAAAGGCGCCCAAATCCTAGAGATCACATGGTAACTTCAACTTCTTTATTTTTTGATGAATGAAGATGATTATTACCTTAGTATCTATTCCTACTTTCAGCTTTCTATTATCATGTTTTTCTTCTCTTATTTGAATTTTGTAAAAGACGAGTCTCTCTCTCTTTCTCTAACATGTTTTTGGTCTACTAGCCAAATGATTTTGAGGATCAATTACCCTCTATGTTTTTGGAATACTAGCCAGATGATTTTGAGTATCAATTACCCTCTGTGTTTTTTTTATCAACTAGCCAGATGATTTTGAGGATCAATTACCCTCTATGTTTTTGGTCTACTAGCTAGATGATTTCGAGGATTAATCACCCTCTCTCTCTCTCTCTGATACAGGGGTAAAAAGAGCAATAATTATTAGAGAGGGGGCCAACAGTTTAAATTTTATTTAGTTTTTAGTTTTTGAGTTATTTAAGTCAGGTTTGTGTGCTTGTTGGCTTTTTTTATAATAGCTACTCCCTCCGTTCCGGGCAATGCGTCCACTATTCCATTTTGAGATATTTCATTTAAAGAGTCCACTCTCAAAAATTAAGGCATAAAAGTGCATTTTATTACTAATGAACTACTAAATATGTCATTTTCTTAAAAAGTTTTGACTTTCAAACGGGGACTCTTTGCCCAGAACGGAGGGAGCATTTGCACTAGTTTTTTTTTTTTTTTTTTTGTGTGTGTTTTCGGAAGTTAAGTCTAGACTTGGGGGTTATAAGAGTGACGTGATTAGGGTTTTAGAGCGTTGTTTTGAGATTTATCTCAGAAAGAACAGTTGTTGACAACTTGACGGCCTTCTATATTCCTTTGTTATTGCTACTTTTGGTGGTTAATCTACTTTTCTTGGTTTCTTTACTGCCCACCTCAGGTGAATTGCTTCTCCTTTTGTTTTCACTGCATCTCTCTCTCTCTCTCTCTGTATACCTCTCTCTTTCTAGATATAGTGTACACCCGTTGTCTTAGAATGATTGCTACCTTTAGAAATGGAAAAAAAAAATCTCCTGATTGAGAAGTTCAAATACAAAGTTTTACTCTTTGAAGCTTGTGGTTTATCTAAGGCAGTATTTGTTGCAACAATAATAAATAAATAAATAATAAAAATAAAAATAAAAAGATAATTTGAAGGCATACTTTTTTTTTTGTTTTTTTTTGATAAGTAATTTGAAGGCATACTTTTTTTTTTGTTTTTTTTTTGATAAGTAATTTGAAGGCATACATGGAAGGTGAAAGAAAATATTGAAATTCTTTGAAAGCAGATATTCATTCTTGATTGGCCTAAAGTGGAAAGAATATTGGGGCTGATTGTTTTTTATGCCCTTTGTCCATGCAGTTAGTTCAACTGAGATAAAACATTTTAGTGAATAAGTAATTGTTATTGTCTTATTGAGAGTGGTCATGAAAAATAATATCACATTAATATCATAACTTTATTTGTCATGATTAATGTGGGTTAAGGTTAGAATATCATCTAACTTGTTAGCTTACTTTTGGAATTTGGACTCATTGGACATCTTGCGAGGAAAACGGAAGGACTCTAGAAGTGGAATGGAGAGAGGACATCACTATGTCATGGAAAACTGTAAGGCGAATTTGGAATTCACAAGTAGAGTCATAGTTTGTTTCTTTTTGGTTTACGTGGATTAAGGTAAGAATGTCATGGAACCTGTTAGCTTAATTTTGGAATAGGGACCCTCTGGATGGGACGCCTTAAGAAGAAATAAAGCGGGATGCTGCAAATTCGATGGTGGGAATAACATTATAAGCCTTTGAGAAGTCCAACCCGAGTGAATTGAAATAAAGGGTGAAGAGATTGAAGAACAGAGAGAAAAATAGTACTTGGGGAAGATGCATGGATAGCATTGTCTTGTGAGTTGATTTATACCCTTTTAATTTCCTGAAGCAAGTGGTACTCTGTCACGCAACACTCCAAGGCGTTGATTCATATGTATATAACTCATTTCAGAAATACTGGTTCCTGAAATTACATTATATTGAATGATGGAGAAAATTAAGTCACGAGGGGGGATCCTTGAGAGCCATAGTTATTAGAAATGAACCTGGCACCAAACTGGTGAGGTGGCCATACACGAGTCAACCACTCTATCCATAATAAAGTATTGTAATGAATTTAATTGAAAATGTTGGTTATGTTAGTCTACCACTCTATCCAAACTTAGACTCTAGCGCTCGTGTAAAGAAAAGGGGAGTTTTTTCAAGCCAGGGGAAATCCATCTTATCTGTGACCATTTCCTTTCCCTTTTTCATAGTTCTTGCTTTATGTATTGGTAGGTTTTTAAGCAAGATACCATGTAGATCAATAAAAAATGTGTATGCTCCATGACATTGTCTTGAGTTTCACCCTTGTTGGAGTAAGTTTTATATCTCTGTACAAATAAAGAAAGCCTATTACTATCGGTTGAACCTGATGTTCGGGTATAATCTCATAAAAAAGATTCGATCTGATTTTCATGGTTCAGTTAGGTTCTATTGTAAAAATGGTCCAAATGACTGATCCGCAGCCAGTTCAGTTTGGTTTTGATGACTATCACAACCAGATTTTGTCTAGCATATATTGTGCTTCCATAATTAGCTTGGAGGAACGCTGGAGCAGACATTCAATACACATTTGCGGACCATGTTATGTAACTTTCCATGTAGTTATCAAAGTCTAAGTTACTTTTATTGGTCAGAGATAACTTAGATTGACAGTTACTTTTAATGGGTCATGCTGGAAAGTGCCCAGAGCACTTGTTAACTGTCCATATTTAGATATGTTTCACGACGGTGGATGTTCCAATGCACTGGGAACACAAAAGAATGCTGAAACAAGAACCATAACAAGTGATCAAGGTTCTCTTGTTGGCATTTCCCTTCTTTAGTAATGCCCTGTCTGTACTTGTTTTTATTTCCTCTTTATTATATGTCATACTATGCCACTATCATCAGCCATATGTCTCTATTGGCCTCATTAAGAAAATTACTTATTTGAAGCTTATGGAATCCTTATTCTCAAGATCAACACATGGGGCTATTCAACAATAAATTTCTTTGCTCCTATGAGTCGTTATGCAAGTACTGGAGGAGGACCTGTTAATGCTGCTCAGGAGTTCAAGGAAATGGTTAAAGCTTTGCACCTCGCTGGAATAGAGGTATTCCTCTTAACCCAGATTTTTTTTGGTATGTTTCCAGTTTCCCGATTTACATTTCTTCTTGCAGTAGCTGATGAAGTTCTTTCTGTACCAAATTTGGCTATATTTCTGATTTCTATAGGTCATTTTGGATGTTGTCTACAACCATACTAATGAGGCTGATGATAAGAACCCTTATACCACCTCATTTCGTGGCATAGATAACAAGGTAATCCAATACTTCAGTATGAAGTTTATGCAACTTGCTTTTTCAAGAGCCGAAGTACGTTGGACGACATGCTTTCATGATTTCTTATGTAGAGACTTATTTACGGGATATGTTTGAACAAAACTTTAAACTTTTGAGTATTGACTTCTTGTGGCTGTCATGTAAAGAGTAATAACTATTTTGCAACTGTCTTTTTGGAGCCTCAAATTATTGGAAGGTAGAAGATGTATAATGCAAACTGCAATCATGAAGAAAGAGAAAGTATAACATTGCTGTTGCATGTTTCTGTTATTTGACACTGTATCATGAAAAAACATTATAAATATGATTATCATATACTCCATCCGTCCCAAAAATATTGTTCTTTTTGACTTTTTTTGGTCAAACAGGATGTTTCTCAAACGGAAATTTGACATTTATTTTTTTATTTTTTGTAAATCATAAAACAAGTAATTTTTAGTACTTTAGTAGTAGTAAAAAGTACATGTCTTATGATTTTGTAAAAAATAGAAAAATATACGTCAAATTTGCACTTGAAAATCATCCAGGTTGATTAAAAAATTCAAACAAGATACTAATTTGGGACGGAGGGAGTATTTTTATTTTGCGGGTTCTTCCAGCCATTTGGATTAAATGAGACAAGAAATTGATAGATGGAATTAAAATATGAAGAGGCAGAACCTTGAAGATGGATGGGGAAATGCGGAGGAGAAACTGGGAGAAGAAGAAGGCTTCACAAGTTTTCCAAGAATTTCCATTTCACATAGAAAATACATTTAAAGACTTTGTGTAGGAAGAAGCTAGATTCAATGCATAAAGCCAGGATTAGGAATGACACTTATAACAGATTTAAAGCCCTAAATAACTTTTGTTTTGTTGATAGGTAAATGTGGCCCCTTGGTATGGGGATTGGAACCAAGGACCTCAAGGTCTTCTCCTAAGTTCCCTTGCCATCTCTCTCACCCCTTGGTGTTTAGCCCCAAATAACTTATCCCCAGGTACTCAAGAATAAATTCATATTTGGCCCTAGGATTGTGCACACATTGCAGATGTGTTGGTGCTTGTCTAGTTCAAATGAGTCCACATGATGTGATATCTTAATGAAATAATAAAATTATCTTTTTAGATACCTTCTTACTGCCTTACCCTGAAGTGTAACATGACTCGTGATTCTGGAATGGAAAAGTCCCTTCTGCAAGGTTTCGTTTAATAGACCTCTCACTGTTTTTTGCCTTAGTTATATAAAAAATCATGGTTTGTAACCTTACATATCTTATAAGCATCAATTCTGCTTGGTTCTTCCGCTAGGAAGCTTTTCTAAAATGAGATACACGTATGAGCTTCATTTTCTAAGGCCACAAAGTCTCTAAATTACTCTTCCGAGAACTTGTTCGATCATTCACTTTTTTGTTTTTTCTTTCTTTCTCTGAGATACGCTTTGGATTCGGCTAGGTGTATAGATATAGGTACAAGTTTATATTTTGGAGTTCCAAGGTTTTACTGTATTGAGTTGAGTGTAACTGTTTCAGATAGCTCTCTAGTAAAAAACCTCGCTTTACCTTTTTCTCTTCAGAACTTAAACACTATATTCATTTTTGAGTGGTATGTTATTCTCCGCAGGGACACCAATAGTTGTATATATACATCCCAAGATCTTTCTTTTGCTCCTCCTTCTCTCTCTCTCCCCCTCTCTTATGAGAATAGGGCACTTAGTTAGTTACACTGACAGTTTTGTTCTTCCCGTGACCCAAAATTTTCTATATGCAGGTTTATTACTTGCTAGATTTAAACAACGGCGGGCAGTTGCTGAACTTCTCTGGGTGTGGTAATTCTCTCTCTCTCTCTCTCTCTCTCATTTTATGTGTGTGTGTGTGTGTGTGTGTTCATATTTGAATTTCTGGTAGAAATAGCTTGCTGGTTTGTATTTGCTAATTGTTAATTGTTTGCATAAGAATACAGTTAGATGAACCAAGTGCTCCCAATTTCCATCTGTTTGTCTGCTCTGCAAGATTATTAACTCCTTGCTAGTTACAAGCTATTGAATGTTTATTTAAACCATCTTGATCCACATTAGTTTTGGTCTTCTCTATCCTAAATGGTTTATGATCAAAATCTCACTAGTGCTGTTATCGATCTTCGTTGGTCATGATTAAGTCATTGTACTGACTTTTCAGGATTGTACTTCACAACCTAAAACTTCTATTTGACTCTGTTAAACAGTTTGGGACAGTGCAAAGTCCACAGTGAGATTGTGTTGTTGTGTTTAGCTCTCGACTAAAGATCTCCTTTACAGAAAATAGCTATTGCTGAACTGGTCATGAGAAATTTTGTTATAATGTTGTTATGCCGCGCCGAGTAATGTGATGAAAAAATTGAGAAGAAAGAAAAGGAATATATTGCTTGTATTTTCCCCTCGTTTCTAAGTTTCTGTATCAGACATAAAACTTTTGTTTGCTAACTTTTAATCGTTTTGGCTATGATTTGACATTTTCTTAAGAACCCCAAAAGTGTTTTAAGATGCTTTTTTTTCTATCAAATTCCAGGAAACACATTAAACTGTAACCACCCTGTTGTCATGGAACTTGTACTTGACAGCCTGAGGCACTGGTAAGTATATTCTTCCTTTAATTACCTAACCTTTTAAGTTCACCGAAGTAGATAATTAGCTTTATGAGATGGTGGCACAGCATAACCTTACTTCCTGTCTTGTTTAATGTACGGCTCCAAAAAACTCTTTAATGTTTTTGGCATTTTTGTTTCCAATAGTTTCAGCAATTTAAATTTGTCTTGTTAGGCTTATTATTCTGCCTTTATGCATGCAAAGAGACGCATGTTGATCGTATTTCAGTTTCATTTTCTGCCTAAGAGTTGTGATTGATTAGTGCACTAAACAACCTTCAACGAGAAACCTGCTATCTTGTGAAGACTCACAAATTCCTTTTCTCTGCCATCCCAATACTGTAAGGACATGGATGTTTGTCTGTGTTAATATTGATGTTTAGTGAATGTGGAGTTTGTTTTCTCTGTTTACATCTCTTTCCTATTCTTGCTGATCTGCTCACAGCTGATATCCTTTCTGTGCGTTTTATTTTTATGCCTACACTGTGCTACTTTGGCTTTGTTTTCGTTCATCACCTTTTGCAAGCATTGTTTGTTTTTGGATATAAACTTGTTTTCGGGATGAATCACATCTTTACTTGTAACTAACTATAGGGTTGTTGAATATCATGTGGATGGATTCCGCTTTGATCTTGCCAGTGTTCTTTGTCGAGGGACAGATGGTTCTCCACTTAATGCTCCTCCACTTGTCAGGGTAATGCATCTGCAAATGCATGCTTGGAAGAAAAACTGGAAGAGCTTTGTATCATGCTGCAACTTATTGATGTAGCTGATTTAATGTTCTTGTTCAATTGCTTATTTTCCCCCAAAACTGTGCAGTTTATTCAATTTTGACACTAGGTCCTTAGATGTACTTAAAATATATTTCAGTACTGTTTAATCTTTTCCTTGTCACAGACAGATTAGAGATTCAAGCTTTTTTATTATACATATTTAAAATCATGGAAGAGCCAGCTTTACACCCAATAGTTAGACCGATAAGAAAATAGACATAAAATTAATCGTAATAGTGGTTGTAATATGCCAAACTTTAATGCATCAACTGGAAATGGAAAGAATTGTACCCAGGAGATATAAATTTGACATGCTATGTTTTACAGTGTTTTGCTATGTTTTACAGTGTTGTTTTGTTTTACAGTGTTTTGTTTGCTCGAGTGTTACCAAGAGCAAGCCGAGTCTTACATTGTTGTTCGAGCTGGGCTCTATGATTTTTTATCAAGATTTATCCCTTTACTCAAGCAAAGGAACCTATGCTCGAGCTCGACTTGATTCTTTCAATCATCAGGCCTATATATGAGCCAAGCTTGACTTGTTTATATATACAAAAGCACGTTGCAGCTCGACCCGAACCCAAAATGAGTCATCGGAGCAAAGCTCATGCTAAATAGCTTTAAACCAGATGAAGGGTAGTGATATAATCTCCAGTTCATTGGGCTTTATAGGACATGCAATTTGCTTCGACACTAGTTGAAGCTTAACGTCTTTCAATTAGTTAAGGAATGGAATCAGTGGTAAAGTTCTATTGACTATGACATTGGTTCGATAAGTAACCGATTTGTATCTGAAGGGAAAGACTTAAGAAAAAGAAAAGAATAATTAAGTAATTGAATTGCAGAAACCCAAAGTGGTGAAATGGAGTAACAAAAACTCTATAATCTTTGTGATGCAGGTGAAGCATATAGATTTTAACGCAATGATATGAACAAAGTGGCTAAGCATGCAAGGAGTGTGTTTGTTTGGTCGAGAATTAATGTTAAGGACAAAGTTGACTAATCCATTCTGAACTTGAAGTGGTTTGGTTGTTTAAAGCACCTAATCAGTTGATCTATTGGTAGCATGTTCAATGTAGGTTTACACACTTCCAACATCTGGAATAGGCTTTAATTACTTCAATCTTTTGGTGGTGTCCTTGGTAATTGTTTGAAGTATTAAGGGTCTATTTGGGTTAAGTTATATGTTTGGGGGTCTTGATGTATAATGTATTATCACAAACATATATATATACTTCTTTGCCTGACCAAATTAGGTGACGACTTCTATTCTATTCTCTTATACTTTCTCCCCTTTGGGTGTGACACGTGTCAGTTTGCGAAGCATTATCGCATTTCATATATTCCTAGGGTTAATAAACGGGCTCATGCCCCATTTGATGTAGTCCATTCGGACATTTGGGGACATAGTCCTACTGTCTCGAAGTTAGGTTATAGGTATTTTGTTACTTTTGTGGATGATAACTCTCCTGTTACTTGGATTTATTTAATGAGACACCGTTTTGAATTGTTTGATATCTTTTTCTGCGTTTTGTGCTGAAATTAAAACTCAATTTGGCGTGCCTATCAAACATTTTCGCAGCGATAATGCACAAGAATATTTCTCCACTGTTTACTCCAGCTCATGGCATGAAATGGTGTTGCTGAGAGTAAAAATCGTCACCTCCTTGAGGTTGCTAGCGCTCTTTCTTACTAGATGCATGTTCCTATATTTTTTTGGGTTGTGTTAACTGCCGTATGCCATCTTCTGTTCTTTATGGAGAGATTCCTCATCGAGTCTTGTTTCCATTTGAGTTTCTATTCACGGTGTCTCCTAGGATATTCGGGTGCGTAGCCTTTGTTCGTGATCATCGTCCTAATGTCATCAAGTTAGATCCTAACGCACTTAAATGTATCATTTTGGGTTATTCTCGTACTCAGAAAGGATATCGATGTTTCTCTCTTGACTTGAATCGATATTTGGTTTCTTCTCATGTTAGTTTTCATGAGTTGTGTTTGATGTATATTCCGTTGTTTCTGATGATGACTTTCTAATCTATCGGGTTGTGGAATCCGCGTCTTTCCCTACCCACGAGATACCCCGTCCTCCTATTCAGCAGGTTTACACCCAGCGCACGTGCTCTCAAGGGAATATGCCCCCTACTCCTACGCCTGCTGAGCCAATCCTACCACCGTCACCCGATCCAGCTCCCGTTGAGGTACCTTCTCATCTTGATATTCCTGTTGCCCTTAGAAAAGGTAAACTTAGTTGTATGTTACATCATATTTCTAACTTTGTTAATTATAATGGTTTATCTCCAGATCCATGTGCCTTCGTCAGTGTACTCGAGTCTTGTTCTATTCCCAAGTCTGTGTTTGAAGCAGTGGGTTATCCTATCCTGACTGGAAGGTAGCTATGGATGAGGAAATGAATGCCCTTACACACAATCAAACTTGGGATTTAGTTTCATTGCCAGCAGGTAAACATGCTATTGGGTGCAAGTGGGTCTATGCTGTTAAGGCTAATCCGGATGGTTCTTTGGCTCGCCTTGTTGCAAAGGGATATTCAGACATATGGGGTTGATTATACCGACACTTTCTCTCCGATTGCTAAACTTGCCTCCGTTCGATTACTTATCTCTCTTGCTGCATCTTCTCATTGGCACCTTTATTAGCTTGATGTCAAAAATGCATTTCTTCACGGTGACTTACACGAATAGGTCTATCTGGAGCAACCTCCGGGGTTTGTTGCTCAGGGGGAGTCTGGTTGGTTTGCAGATTAAAGCGGTCATTGCAGTCATTATATGGATTAAAACAATCTCCATGTGCGTGGTTTGAGAGATTTAGTGAGGTAGTGCTTGAGTTTGGGCTTCTGAGATGTCGGAGTTATCACTCAGTATTCTATCAGCACAACGGTGAAAGAATCATTTTATTGTTGTCTATGTGGATGATATTGTCATGACTGGAAGTAACAGTGTAGTACATTAAAAGGGTTCCTTTAGGAAAGGTTTCAAACAAAGGATCTTGGTAATTTGAGATACTTTCTAGGGATTGAGGTTGCCAGGTGCAAGCAAGGCATCTTCTTGTCCCAGAGAAAGTATGTTGTACTGGATCTCCCCCACCTCTCTTGCTTCCCCATCGAAGTTAATGCTGCCGGACAGATTCTTAAGCTCCCGACTAATCTTCCCCTTTGATTTTCCCATGTTAACTCCTTTTTTAATTCTTTTGGTTCGAACCTTCTCAATTTCCATCAACAGATCTTCTATTCTATCTTCATATTCCTTGCAAGAGACACCCAGAAATTTCCCAAAACTCGTGGCCTTATTTCGCACCCAAGCAGATATTTCAATGTTCCCCCTATCCTCAGCTTCCAGTTCGATCTCCTCCATCTCGCTGGGTCTGAACATCGAAATAGGAGTGCACCACACTACCTCTTCTGGAAAAGCACTAACACGGAGCTGGTCCCACGAACAACCTACTCCAGGTCCTTCAACTGCTCTATCCTCTACGCAGCCCTCCAAATCTTCTCTATAATCCCTCGAAGACTCTTCGTCCTCTGCCGAAAATCCAGACCTCTGCAAATCACCTACATACGGGGCTCTCTCTTCATTACACACCCACTGAATCTCAGCCTCATCCAGCACGAGCCCTCTCGAACCAGAATTGTTAGTAAAAAGGCAGTTACCTGATGACGGCCTCTGTTCCGACATCTTTTCAGTCGGAGCAACCCCGTCTATCTCAGCGAAAACCTTCGTCCCAGATTTAGTTGAGCACTGCCTATTGCTTGACATATCTCTCTCCCGCCTTGGGCTGAGGCCTTCATCATTTACCTTAGACGCCTGCCCACTATAGTAATTAGAACAGAATGGCGAAGTCTCTACCTCTTTGTCTTGGCCCAAGTCTGCCTCCAACCCAAACCCCTTACTGCAACATGGATCCTCCATACCTGTATCAGACTGAAGAGGCCCATTCTCCCCTTTAGATAAAATTCTAATAGGCCCACAACTGGCAGGGGCCTGGCCCAATACTCCAACCCTATTCTCTCCTTTGTCCACAACAATGTCGCCAACTTCACCGATTTTAAAATTCAAATTTTTAGGCACCTACGTGCCTCTGCTATCCCTGTTAACATCACGTGGAACTGTTTTGTTCAGACCTGGACCCCTTTGCGATTTCCTTGGCAGCGCATGAGGAGCACCTCTCTTCTTCATCGAACTCCTCCTCTCTCCCCCCCTTTCTGCTCCTCCGCCATTGAAGGACCATAAACAACAAGTTGCCGTTGTTTCTGCCCAAATTGGCACCAAAAAGAAACGACAACCCTCGCCTATTCGCACACACGCTGGAAATTCCTTAGGTGACGGCTTCTATTCTATTCTCTTCTACTTTCTCCTCTCATTCAACAGTAATAATTTCTCCACCTCACAAGAGTTGTACAGTAGTGACATAATTAAACAACTGATTGCTGACTTCAATGCATCACCACCCAATAGTGTCCTAGAGGATTTTATTAAAGCACCTAATTTCTGATCCCAGGGCATCACTACCCTCTTGTATAGTAGATAATCTTCCTAGGCCCAAGGCTATCTCGAGACCTCTCTCAAATTTCCTGTCACTTGTAGAAACCCCGTATCGTCCTCCAGTTCAAGCCTGTTTTGGGCAAAACCAAAACTGATGCACAGCACTAGCTGTTGCTTGGTACAGATAGCATGTGGCATAGGATGTTGCTGTGTCAGTCTCATTCTACATCCTGTCCTTCATCAGTGCCCGGCCAACACACCTCAGAGTCTTGATAGCTCATCCTTTGAAACCCCAAATCTTCAGAACCTTCCCATAAGCTTGCATTGGTTCTTATAAGATTACCTCCATGTGTTTAAGTTGTTCTGAAGTTCTCCAGACAACCTTCAACTATCCTTCTGTTCCTGTCAATCACAGAATTTGCGACATTCTTTCAAGTCTAGTTGTATTGCAACTTTCTTCTCCTTTTCATTTTATAAACAGATATCTGGTATTTAATAATGATCAACTTTTTCATTCTATAGTTGAAGCTTGTCGAATTTCGCTAAGCGTACATAAACATTTTGTTTGCATCAGAAGAATTTTATTTGCTATATATCGATGAAATTGAAAAGAGAAGAGAAAATTATCCAGCATTCTTACATCTAATCATCTATGTTGTTATTCTTTAATGGAGCAGGCTATTGCAAAAGATGGGATCCTCTCAAGGTGTAAAATTATTGCAGAACCTTGGGATTGTGGAGGCCTTTATCTTGTTGGAAGTTTCCCAAACTGGGACAGGTAACTTCTGTTAACCGTTAATCTTTCAGGATGCATTTTTATTAAAGTACTGCATAGGGCTTGTTAAGTGCATTGGAGCTCCATTACTGGCCCATAGATCGGGAGCTAATTTATTAGCCATTCATTTTAAAAATAATAAAGATAACATGAAATTTAGAATAAACAATGATAGCAAGAGTGATTTTTTTTTTATTGATTGCTGATTTAATTCACTGGTTATTTTTGTTGTTATCGTCATACTTTCCACAGAACAAGATTTTCTCAAAATAAATAGCTATTACATACCCACCACTTTCCACTTTACTGAAGTTCTTTTTCATTTTCTTTTGTATTTTTCACTTGATTCTATTAATGTAGTTTCTTCTATTTTAGAACATATTTACTGGTGGCGGATCGAGGAATTTAGCTCAGTGGTGTCACAATCTATTTCAACTGTTGCAAGCTTGCAATCGTCACTTTTTTGGCAAAAATTATAACCGATGGGGCCGAAATATAACAATATTTTAATACAATACCAACTTAGATATCATAATTGTTCTCTACGCGTTTCCATATTTTGAAAACGTTTAATTACATCATCATTTTTAATGCTCTTAGCAAACCGTTTTCAATAAAAAATACAAGGTAGTCATTTAAATATTGATCATCGTTCAGAGTCCACCTCTAACTTGTCTAATCCAAGGAGAAATCTCCTAGACCAACCATTTTTTTCTACTTTAAATACTTAGAATTAGGATTTAATGTTTGAAAAATCTAATAATTAAGCGATATATTATTAGTATTAGAGTTGGTCGTAGTCACAAAAATGTTTGAGAATAATCAATATGCTAATATCAAATGTGGGGGGTAATGTTGAAAGGGTGATAACCGGGCCGGTACCCTTCCATCAATTTCCAACCGCTACAGTACGTGATTTTTGTTTTTAACCGGTCAAGTACATTTTTGGAGGGCAAATAAGGACGAAGATACCCTTAATGAAATTGGATTAGGGGCTTGCTGCATCGCAATTCTAGTTTGTGCATCGGAAATAACTTATGCATCGGGATTTACTAATTTTGAATTGTGCATCGTAAATCCAAAATATTGCATCAGAATTTTCTGTCGAATGAAAAAAAAGTTGTGCATCGGGATTAATTGTGCATTGCAAAATCAAAATTGGGTATCGGAATTTCGTACATGGATAAATAAAAATTATGCATCGCAAATCCAAAATTATGCATTGGAATTTTCTGCATGAAGTGTCTAGTTGGTGCATCGCAAATCCAAAATGTGCATTGCAATAATTGCGTAACATAGCGATGCAACGGTGTTCAAAATCGATGCATCGGTGTTCAAAATCGGTGCATCTCGGTTGCATCTGGGAAAAGAGATAGAATCACAGTCCACAAACACAAATGCTTCTCCTCCTCCATCTCTTAATATCTCTCCCTTCCTTCTCAACACAATTCAAACCAAAGGAAAAGTGAGGAAGAATAAGAAGCAGCCTTGATCCTTTTCTTACCTCCATTTCTTAGTACCTTTTAGCTGACTAGAATTGGAAAGAATGCATTTCTCACTTTCTTAGAAGGAAGAATGGCAATAAGAAGCTTGTCCCTGCTTGGAGGCTTTTTTGGTCCCCTACGTTTGAATAACACTTTGAGTGCTCTATATGTCAAGTCTTGTATAAGTTAGCCAGCCCTTTTCTCTTGATGCTTGGAGAAATTATGATTAAATAGACTTTGTGTTACCCTTCCCACAGATAGCGGGCACCCAAAAATCAATGGCAGGCGCTTGTTTGCATAGCCCAAGCATGTGGAGATATTACGGATTATGCTGTGTGAAAGTGATGGGATGGGGCAGCAATAAAACAACTTCTGGAGGAATTTTTTAGCTGGCCGGAACAAGACTCGTAGAGAGAAAAATGATTCTTGTGCTTAGTAATAGAATGCCTGTTACCGTTGCAGAAAATAATGAGATCCTCTTTTAGGCAAGATGTGAAATGATGGGGGAACCACTTGAGGTGAAATAATTAGAAGGGAAAAATTACGACGTAACTTATTTAGATTTGTGTGGAGAACAGCACGGCTGGTACGCGTGGGCATTTTTGAAAGAAATTAACGAAAGTGGACTTTAGTGGTTTAAAAAAAAGGACTAAAGAGGTTGGAAATCTTAGAAAGTGGACCGACTTGCAATTTATCCATGTTGAAATGTTATGGAAACTGTAGACATAATTTTTGAAGGTGGACTCATTTAGTGAAACGTCCCAAAATAGTATAGTGGGGTCTTCACCTGGAATGGAGGGATTATTATTATTATTACTCCCTCCGTCCCACATAAATGTTCCTACTTTCTATTTCGGGATGTCCCAACTAATGGTCCTAAAGACTTTTTGATAATAAATGCTCTACCATTCTTCCCAATATACCCTTACAGCTTTAGTTAATATCAACATGGCATATCCTAGAAACCCACTTAGCGAGACTCAATTAATGCTTATTCTAACCACTTTTATCTCAAAACCCAAAAAAGAAAAATTAATGAGAACGAGATTGGTATTATCGTCTCAACACATTTTACAACACATCATTAATTGTGTTTCGTAATCTCTGTGCTTTGTCAACAAGGTTTATAGTATTTTTTTTGGTTTGGTGGTCACCATAAAGGATGCATGCATCCAGCCACTGCTTATTACATTGATACACTAGTTGTACTGAGAACACCCTATCTATATGCCTAGCCTAGAAGTATTTCCCGTCACTTAACAGAAAGCAATGCCTCTAAGGAACTCTTTGCTTGTGCTTGTCCTCAAGTGAGAGTGGCATTTTTGTGAATCACTCAGCTGTTAACTACGCCTTGATGATGTGAATGAGCACTGTGGGATGTATTTATCTCAACTCTAGGTAAGTTGATTATTGACATGGTCATCAGAAAGTAATGGAAGGGTAGCTTATCGTGTTCTGTTTGTCTACAGTAGTTGCATAGGAATAGTGAACTGCTCCAATTGCTGCCTGCGATCTCTCACTCACACACTCTCTCTTAGTGCTACGTTTATTGGACATTGTTAGACTAGTTCATCTGTGCTTAAATGCGTGTTATTGGACATTGTCTTGTGCATGAGTAGAAAAACATGGTGTTTTTCATTTCTTTGTTTGCTCTGTTGGCTTCCAGTTTTTTGCCTCTCCTGTAGCTCTTCAATGCTTTTATCTAGGAAACAAAGCACCGAGTGTAGTGACTGATGAACTACGATTGGATTCTTCTTCTCATTATTAATATGCTCTTCAAGGGTGGGTGAACTCGGTATAGGGTTGACAGCATGATTGATCACTTCATACTCGCAAGCTTCCATACTTTGCTCTTCCACCGAAAATTGATATGAGATTGCGGTGCTTCTAATTGAGGTTGCCCCACTTTACACGAAATCTCATTTGGAGAGTGAGATCATCGCAAAGCTCCTTCTCCTTTGGGTTTCCCTTGATGATGAATTTAAAATTTTGATGGAGCAAAGACGTGAAAACCTTCCCCACACGCATCTAACTAGGCTAGAAGAGTGATATTATAGCATTCAAGCTGGTAACATTGGAGCGTTTTTGGATCTTATCGAAGAAGCCAAGAATCGTATAGGAGTAACTCATCATCGGTAGGATTCGAGGATAGAGGGGGTTGCTCAATTGAAGATTCCCGTTGGAAATTGTCCATAGCTCAAGCCATCGTTTCTTGTAGCTAGCAAGAGAATAAAATGAAATCTAAATTAATGTTGCAAATGACTAATTCTAAAATTGTTTAAGCACAGTCTCTGGCAACGGCACCAAAAACTTGATGTGGTAAAAACCGAATACTAGCTAGTGAACTAGATAAAGTAATATGTGTAAGTAAATTACAGATTATCAAATCTAACGGACTGCCAACAAATATCAAAATCAATTATCTATTTCTTTAATCTAGACAAACGATTATCTTGAGATGGGATTTGTAACTAAATGAACTAAATGAGGCAAGTAAAGAGAATACATAATTTTAGAGCTATCAAAGAGAGAGAAACGCTAGGGATAGGTTCACCAATTTACTTCCACATAATAAATCAACGATTTCAGATTTTAACTGATTATCTACGTGTGACAACGGGATTCCCAAAATTAATTCGATACTCTTTGGTCCAGCAATATCAATTCTATTATTTTCTACCAATCTACACTTGGTCCATGTAAATTTAGGTAGAAAACAACGCATTAAGACTTGTGAAATCTGCGTAGCTTTCGATATTGTGGTCTATAGCTAATTGCATATACCAATTCATCTAGCTCTAGCATGAATTTAAGTCCATGGTGTAAATTCCTATGTCATGCACATGAAATCTCTACTATCATGTGAAATAAATCAATTGAAAGGGAGCTAATCTCTCAAAGCATTAAGAACAAGAAAATACACTCTCACAATTATAATCTTTTTTTTTATCAGATTCAATTATAATCAAATATAAACCCTACTTAAATCAATATTACCCTTGCGTGAATTCGCTACCCTTAACTCAAGCTATATGAATTTAGTTCATAATTAAGGAAACATAATCCATAGCATTCGAATGATAGATATAATTAAGCATATTAGATGGAAGATAAAATTGATAGAAGTAATGATTACAATACTAGAATTTTGGAAGAATTGTCACGATCTTCTTCTCTTTTCTTGTCTCAAAGATGACTCTAAAAACTGGATCCCTAATCTAACCTAAAGAGGTTATATATATACCTAACTAATGTACAACAACTAAGAGAAAAGGAGTACAATTTGACTAAGCAGTAAAAGAGCCCAACAATAGGGTAAAGTAGCGCACACCAACCAAGGCAAGCGGCTGACTTCAACTAGGATTGGATAGATTTCAGCCTTTTTCCCCTCAACCTTCCACAACTTGCACTATGACCCCCTGCAGTTTCCATGCTTGCCCAAATACTCCCTCCCTTCTAGGCAAAGGGTCCACTATTCCATTTTTATGATGTTTCACTTAAAGAGTCCGCTTTAAAAAATTAAAGCATAAAAGTGTTATTTTATTACTAATTAGCTACTAAAAGTGTCATTTTTTTAAAAGTTTGACTTTCAAACGGGGACTCTTTGCTCGAAACGGAGGGAGTATTAGACAACAAAAATCTAGAGAATTAGCGAAGTTTAAGCCCAAAAAATATCCAATAAATGAGTACAAAACCAGCCTATCAACTAGTCATATGAAAAAGGTGGGTGACAACATTGTTTGAACTAGCCCAACTGTCTAATAGGCATCTCATTGATTTTTCTCTACTTTGCATGGAGAGCCACTGCCACAAGATGGTTCTGTTGTGTTATCAATGGATGGTGAATCTCGCTGCTCCGTGATTTGTTTCTGTTTTGGATCAATCTTTTTACTCACCAAAAACCTGGTTTCAACTCCAATCCATCCTACTTTCAGCTCTGTGCTTTTCAACATCTGGAAGGGGTCTTTTAGAAGCTTAAACCCTATTCCAATGCATGTTGTTTGTCGTTTTTTTTTGGAAACATAAGTTGCTGTGTTGCATTTGCCTCTTAATAGTGTTCTCCAAAAACTTGTTTTCTTGGGCTTTCATTAACGTGGGTCCATTAACACCAAAGGTAGTCAGCTGTTCGAATCATCGGATGCTCGTTGAAAGACGCATACGGAAGAATAAGGGGTATTATGAAGGGTGTTAATTGTAACATTACTGTCTAATATGCACGTATATATAAATACCCCAGCGTAACTATTTTAGGGTTACGGTTTCCAAACCATACTTTATTCTTCTTCTTTTCTCTGTTAACTTACATGGTATCAAAGCTAGAATCTCCGTAACAAACTTGTTCAAATCCACTGTAATCTTTTCTTTTTTATTTCTTTCTTTTCCTTTTTTTTTACTTTTCTATACGACACTGTAGAGACGTCTCGTTCTCTTCTTGCGTTGCCAGGGTGTGCGATGCGTTGAGTCGCCGGAGTGTGCGACCTTGATTGATAGGCAAGCCAACCCAGGTCGTGGTGTGGCTGTTGTGTTATGTGCGCAGGAAGAGTTTCGGAGGAGTCGACGGAAGGGGTAAACAGTGGCTCTCGTACTACAGCTGTTGAAGTACGTCGGGGTTTTCGGCCATCCACCCGTTCGTTTTGTGACCTACGCGCCCCCAGAGAGGTTCGCCGTGTCTAGGCAACGCCAAAGGTCCTGTTTCTGTTGCCGGAATTTGAAGCTCGTCGGAGTCGCCCAAGGTCACAGTAGTCTACCCGTGTGGTTCTTTTTCTGAGTTGGACGTGTGTTGAGACTCTGTAGCTGGTTTTGTTCCTTGGTACCTATCTCTTGTTGTTGGGACTATTGGTTGGGTTCTGCTTGCCATGTCTACACTTATGACTTTCGCGACTGAACCGAAGATGGTTATGATTTCAGATGAAGAGTATGCTAGGTATACCGAGTTTCAGGTCTCTCATCCATCTTCCTCTTCTACGGCTTCCCTTGTCCATTCAGGTAAACCCACTGCATGTCTTTCCTCCTTGAGTCACAAGTGGGTCATTGATTCTGGTGCTACCGATCATATGACCGGTGATGCAGGTATTTTGTCCTCTTTCACCTCTTCTATATTGCCTAGTGTCACTTTAGCCAATGGGTCCGTTCCATGTGTTAAGGGAAGTGGAATCGCTAGTATCACTCCAACTCTATCTTTGTCTTCTATCCTTTACCTTCATGGTTTTCGTTCAATTTACTATCCATTACTAAATTAACTCGTGATTACAACTATGGTGTCTCATTCTTTTCCGATTCTTGCATCTTTCTGGATCTTACGACGAAGAGGATTATTGGTTAAGGCTTCAAATCAGGAGAGCTTTACTTGTTGGATGATGTTCTCTCACCCGTTGCGTGTTCCAGTGTTACTTCCCTTACTCCACATCAGCTACATTGTCGTTTGGGTCATCCTTGCTTCTCGAATTTGAAGAAATTATGTCCTAGTCTAGAGTCTTTGTCTACATTAAATTGTGAAGCTTGTTAGTATGCTAAACACTATCGTGTTTCATACTTTTCTAGGGTCAATAAAAGGGCACGTGTCCCGTTTGAGTTAGTTCATTATGATGTTTGGGGTCCTTCTCCAGTAGTGTTGAAACTTGGTTATCGTTATTTTGTTATATTTGTGGATGATTTTTCTTGTGCAACTTGGATTTTTTAATGAGAAATCGTTCTGAGTTATTCTCCATTTTTTGTGGTTTTTGTGCTGAAATTAATACCTAGTTTGGTGTGCCAATTAAAATTCTTCGTAGTCACAATGCAAAAGAATATTTCTCCACCCCGTACTCCACTTTTATGCATGATCATGGCATGACCCATGAATCCTTTTGCACTGATACACCCCAACAAAACGGGGTGGCGGAGAGAAAGAACCGCCATTTAATGGAGAGTGCTAGGGCTCTTAGCTTTCAAATGCACGTACCCAAGCCATTCTGGGTGATGATGTTTTGACTGCGTGTCATCTTATTAATAGGATGCCCTCTTTTGTTCTTGGTGGGGGGGGGATTCCCTATCGTGTCTTATATCCTTCCAGTTTGTTGTTTTCCATGTCACCAAAGACCTTTGGTTGTGTCGGGATTATCGTCCATATACCAAGTTAGATCCCAAGTTCCTCAAATGTATTTTCCTTGGCTACTCTCAGTCTCAAAGGGTATCATTGTTTTTCTCCCGAATTGAATTGCTATCTCGTTTCCCTCGATGTCACATCTTTTGAATCCCAATCTGTTAACCCACCCTCTTTGGATTTTCCTTGTCTATCACTTTGTGCGGTCTGAAGCAGCCCTATACCTTATACCACCTCCTGTACCTACCTATCGCTCCCCCCCGTTCAGCAAGTTTACTCGCTGTCAACGAGAGGGACCTCCTTTTGTATGTGGTCATTATTGCCAGTCCTCTCCTTTGCGGATCCTAGCACTTCTCTACCACCACTTTCTTATCTAGATGTTCTGATTGCTCTTCGAAAAGGTAAGCGTAGTTGTGCACAATATTCCATTGCTAACTACGTTAGGTACTCTGGTTTGTCTTCTTCTACTTCTTCATTAATTAGTTCATTTGAGTCTTATCCTATTCCTAAGTCTGTGTCTAAGGCAGTGGCGCTCACCCTGGTTGGAGAACCGCTATGGAAGAGGAATGAATGCTCTTGAGCAGAATCAGACTTGGGATTTGGTACCTTTGCCGATTAATAAGAGTGCAATTGGTTGTAAGTGAGTATTCACAGTGAAAGTGAATTTTCTGATGGTTCCCTCGTTCGATTGAAGGCTCGTCTGGTTGCGAAAGGTTATGCTTAGATTTATGGTGTGGATTATTCCGAAACCTTCTCTCTAGTTGTGAAGTTGGCTTCTATTAGGTTACTTGTTTCTCTTGCTGCATCATACCATTGGCTGCTTCACCAATTAGATGTGAAAAATGCGTTTCTTCATGGTGATCTGCACGAAGAGGTTTTTCTTGAACAACCTCTTGGGTTTGTTGTTCAGGGGGAGTCAGGGATGGTTTGCAAGTTAAAAATGTCGTTCGATGGTTTAAAACAGTTTCCTAGAGCTTGGTTTGGCCAATTTTGCGAGGTTGTGTTAGAGTTTGGTCTTATGCGGTGCAGCAGTGATCATTCAGCCTTTTGTCGTCAGTAGGGTGTATTCTCTTGGTTGTGTATGTTGATGATATCGTCATTACTGGTGGAGATATTGTGGGTATTTGTGCTCTAAAGTCTTTCCTTCAAGAAAAAATTCAAACAAAAGATCTTGGGAACCCGAAGTATTTTTTGGGAATTGAAGTTACCCGTTCGAAACAAGGCATCTTTCTTTCTCAACGGAAGTATGTACTTGCCTTACTCACAAACACTGGTATGCTAGGGGCAAAACCAACTGAGACTCCTATGGATGCTAATGCGAAGCTTAGAGCTGATGATGGTGAAGAATTGAATCATCCGAAGAGGTTTCGTATGCTTGTAAAGGAAGTTGAACTATTTAGCTGTGACGAGACCGGACATTGCGTTTGCAGTAAGTAAAGTCAGTCAGTTTATGTCATGAGGCTGGGTTATGCATCCTCCGATATCTCAAGGGAGCTTCAGGCCGTGGGTTACTTTATCTAGATCATGGGGACATAAGAGTTGAGGAATTTTGTGGGCTGGATGTCCTATTAGTAAGAAGTCAACCACATGATATTGTATATTTGTTGGTGGCAACTTAGTGTCTTGGAAAAGTAAGAAGCAACAGGTTGTGTCGAGATCAAATGCGGAGGTGGGGTTTGGTAGTTCAACCCCTATGCAGCTATGGTGTGACAATCAAGCAGTCATCCATATTGCCTCATGAACACACAAAACATATCTTCATGAACACACAAAACATATTGATATTGATTGTCATTTCATTCGCGAGAAGCTACAACAAAAGATTATTGCCACAAGTTATGTCAAGTCCGGCGAACAGCTAGCTGATGTTCTGACCAAGTCGGTGGTTGGAAATAGGTTGAGCTATATTAGTAACAAGCTGAGCATGCATGATATTTATGCTCCAACTTGAGGGGGAGTGTTAGAGAATAAGGGGTATTATGAAGGGCGTTAATTGTATCATTACTGTCTAATTTGCACCTATATATGAATACCCCAGTGTAACCATTTTAGGGTTATGGCTTCCAAACCATACTTTATTCTTATTCTCTTTTCTGTTAACTTACACCTCTTAATAGTGTCCTCCAAAAACTTGTTTTCTTGGGTTTCCATTAACGTGGGTCCATTAATACCAAAGGTAGTGTTCGGATCATCGGATGGTTGTTGAAAGACTCATACGGAAGCCTTTAACTCAAACCTTGTATCTTAGGAAGAATGCTTGTGTATGGCCATAGTAGGAAAGCTTGTAAAAGAAAATGATGAAATGATCTTGCATATCTTGGCCAAGGCAGCTGCAGCAGTTTTCTGCATGCTTTGCCGAATTTACAGTTTGACCCCCTGACGTTGCAGAATCGTCATTCCAGCTTCTAACTTACCCCCTAGCTTCCAATATTGTCACAAAGGTCCCTCCATTCACAGAATAATCCCTAGGGTCCTCGAGATCACATCATGAAGGCTCTACCCGAGATAACTTTCCAGAAATGGCAAGCTTTTGTAACTTAATGTATTTCTGGACAGAAATAAAGGTTATAGGTCAAGTCACAACTCAACTCAACTCTACATATGCCACTCGGCGTCGGCAACTTGAAACGTTTTTCGCCATTTGATTCTGTCCTATGAGAGGTCATCTCACAAGCTACACTCATTCATATACTAAATTATTATGCCGTGACTGCCGTCCATGTTAGTTTTGGTTTCCTCTACCTTTGGTTATTAATATTGATACTATCATACTTCCTAATGGATTCAGTTAGCGTTTTGCCTGTTTTCTCTCACTTTATCTCCTATTCGGATGACTTTTACCGTCTCACAAATCCGGCATTTCTAATTTTTCCCCCCCGGATATACGACATACGAAATCAATGTAGTCTTGTGTATGATCCATAATTTCATTTTCCCCATTATTTAAAATATAAGAGATTTTTCCTTCACTCTCAAACCATGGTCATTGTAAGAAGGTTGAGACAAGTATACAGCGCAAGGGGATATCACCTATGTGATGTGAATGAAGCAAAGTTGACCATGTCATGTTGATATGTTCACTTTTCCGTTTAGGTGCTGAGCACCCTCCTTTATCTTACCGCTATTATTTTGCAAATTCTATTGTGCAGGTGGGCTGAATGGAATGGAAAGTATCGAGATGACGTCAGAAGATATATAAAGGTAGAAGTAGGATAAACTTTTTGAGTTATGTGGTATTAATAATAGGTTGTTATTTTTTCTCATTCTATCTTAGTAGGTTCAAAGCAAAAGAACCCATTACTTTTAATTCTAGGACAAATTTCTGTATATTTGAATTGTAATGTACCTTTGTGGGTTAAGAAGGTCAATATACTTTTGTGATCATGTTATTATGCACCACGTCCATCTCAGCAAGACTGTCTTGTGTCTTGTTTGACTTGCAAATTAAGAAAGTTTACTAATTAGAGTCTGTTTTGAACCTTTTTTTTTCCTGAACTACCCCTATTATTTGCAGCACTAATTTGGTAATACCCTACTAATGAGTGAAAAAGCTTAAAAATGAGGTAATTTAGCGAGGGGTGTAGTAGGAAACTAAAGCAATTAACTGCCGCAAAAATAGTAACCAAGAGTCTTTTTGGGACGGAGTGACTACTTGTTACACGCGCCACTCAAAAGAAAATGTACGAGTTAAATGCTTCCACATCAGTGAGTCTTTCATGATTTGGCTACAGCAGTACAGGTGTCAATTCTTTGGGCCAACTTTATTTTTCTTCAATCTGGGTGAAATATTTTTTCAATATAGTTACCTGCATATATACAAGGTTGGCGGGATAACTATCTAGGAATTCCATTCTTATAGTCAATAGTAGCTTTCTTGAAGCAAGTATCCGCTGTAAGAAATTGGATTTACTGCATTCTTTGTTGTTTACTGCTCCGGAAGAAGACACTACCACTTTGGTACCAGAGCTACCCAATTGACTGTTGAGTTTCATTTATAGTATCACCTTCTGTAGAGATTGGATCATAGTACCATCTGACCTACAGATATCAATTTGTGAGTTGCATTTATTTGGTTGACCTCAGACTTGGAGCCTTAGTTGTCGGGACACAAGATGTAGTAGGGTGCTCTCAAAATACATTAATGCTTGACAGATATTTCAAACAGTTGCCCTTCTCTGTGTGTTCTTTATGGTCTTTCTCTACCTGAATTTAGTATTAGGACGTAATTTCTGACACAGAAATAATGATGTCAGAAAAAGTTCACTTGGTTCATGGAATTGAAATATCATGGGTGCAACTAAGGGGGGATGAGAGATCTTAGGGCATTGACAGCACAATGGCTTCTACTACGAAAACTGTCTCTGCTTGTGGAGTAACCCAGCTAGGCTGTGCATCCTGTGCCAGTGGCAAGAGCCTCATGCATGGGGCAGTAAGGTTATTGCATCTAGTACAAGCACATAAATGAATCTTGAATTATAAGATTTATGAAGGAAAACAAAATGGGGGTTGTAACTGATCACATGTACACCCTAAGCAAACATGATATGCAAAACCTTTAGAAGGCAGGTAGTATATTTGTAAATAGAACCTTTACCTCCTTTAGTTTAGTTTATTTGTGAAAGACTGGGTACCAAATGGATTTGTTTGTGGTTGGAATATATATATATATATATATATTTTTTTTTAAGGAAAGGGCTAAGCCCAATTAACTTCTTGAAAAAGAAAAGGGGGGTTAGTGCCTGACCACTTTGAGTGCCCAAGGCCGACAAAGAAAATTAGAAAATAAAGAGGACTAGCGATCAATCCTCATGACAGGCAGCTAAGATATTCTAAGATTGGGGGTGTGTTGAAAAATATAAATAATTATATAACTTTGCTATTGGGAAGTTTTGAACCTAAACTATTATGGACATGGCTAATAATACTTACCACTAGGCTAGACTAGTTATTTGTGGTTGGGAGAATTACTCATTGGTTGACCCCAAGGGGTGGGAGAGATGGCAAGGGCACTCAAGCAAAGACCTTGAGGTCCTTGGTTCCAATCCCCATACCAACAAGGGGTCACACTTACCTATCAAAAAAAAAAAAAGAATTACTCATTGGTGAAGGATGTGATAAACTTGTCAGCATATTAAAATATTGAACTCTATGTATACTAGAACTCTAGTTTCACATAGCCTGCAATTCTCTAACATCTGGCCTGCTTTAATGGTAAGGAATGTTATGCATCTATTGAACTTATGCTATAGTGTATCTCTCTTTTCCTTGCGTTGTCTG
The DNA here is from genome assembly GCA_013146195.2 of Codonopsis lanceolata. Classification (NCBI taxonomy): domain Eukaryota; kingdom Viridiplantae; phylum Streptophyta; class Magnoliopsida; order Asterales; family Campanulaceae; genus Codonopsis; species Codonopsis lanceolata. The sequence continues at coordinate 135,442,580 of CM028378.1, read as the reverse complement.
TTGGAGCCACTCTTATATTTTATGTATTTACTTAATCATGCCACGCTTGTTGCATCTATTGAACTTTATGCTATAGTGTATCTCTTTTCCTTGCCTTGTCTGTTGGAGCCACTCTTATATTTTATGTATTTACCTAATCATGCCACGTCTTGTTGCAACTTTTTTTCCTTCCTCTTTTTGACTAGTTTCTCTTAAACATCTGAAAGTATAGGGTGACGCTGGTATGAAGGGAAGTTTTGCAACTCGAGTTGCTGGTTCTGCTGACTTGTACAATGTAAGCATTATAATTTCTGAATATGAATTTCTTACAATTGATGAAATACATTGTTTTCATAAGGTGAGATGAAATAGTATTTATATCTTAAGAACATGATTTACATGCTGTTCTTGGATGTATATTGAGGTTCGAGATAGATTTTCAAATTTCAAGAATCATATGAACAAGTTCAATCTTAGTTTGTTTCTTTGATCTTTTTTCATGTAGGTAAATAAACGCAAACCATACCATGGAGTCAATTTTGTCATAGCACACGATGGGTTTACTCTGTATGATCTTGTGTCATATAATTTCAAGGTATGCCTTGTATTGCATGTCTTGATCTCCTAGTTATTGTGGACCTAGTTATATTCTTGTTTCTTTTTGTAGCATAATGAAGCTAATGGAGAAGGTGGCAATGATGGAAGCAATGATAATTTTAGCTGGAATTGTGGTTGTGAAGGTAACTTAGAAAATATTTCTTCTTCTCTCTTTCCTACTCATTTCATCTTACTATTTTAAAGTTTCTTATCTTGCATGGAAAGGTTTAACAGGTTCCTTGTGTCCTAAAGTTAAGGTTCCACCTTGTATTACTTCTCATTCACTGGTGCTGGATAGTTGAAACTAGTAGAGGCCAATTTTTTGGAAATATATGCACAAAATGGTATCTTCGAATCCTATCTTTTCACAAGTCTCCTTTCTTCCTCCCTTATTCCACTCTTGATGAAATAGAGGACCACCGACGCTGATTTAAGACCACAGCCTGCTACCTGACTAGTCTGAAACTTAAATTCGCGTGCTTCTGCTCACGTGAAAATGATGAATTTCTTTAATTATCAACTTCTGTGATTGCTGATGACCTTCATAAAAATAATTAAATGCCCATTCATGTCTCCTGGCGGGTGTTTATCTTTGCATGTACATAGATGGAGGGTGGATTGGAGCTTAAATGTTGGTGCCCTATAACAGCATGGTCCATTACAATCCCATTAATGGCCGCTCAGTATATCAATATAATGTCTTACAACTGCTGTAGCTACTTCTTTCCTTTTTTTAACCTTCTAATATTGCACACCTTTCTTTAAATTGTTACTTCTCTGAATTGTTTAGTTGAAAGTAGAATGGCGTACCTGATCGATGGGTGAAATATGAACATCGATCTACTTCACTGAGTTTTGGACCCTGGGAGTTATAACATGAATAGAAAAGAGAGGAAGTTGCCTCTACTACTAAAGATTAAAATTACAGTGGAAGAAGAGATGGCAAAAAGAGAACCAAGACCGAAAGTGATACCTCATAGGATGGCTATGTCCAGTAAGGATCTCCTTATGACCTCCTATGATCTAGCAATAGACCGCTTCACCAGCTTTTTACCAAAGATTAAAGTTGACCATTGTGTGATTAAGAGAGTAAAGGAGACTCAGTATACATTGAGTGCTTTTATTCTTTGAGCATTTATGTGAAAAAAGTAATTATGACAGAGCATCACTAACTGAATGTCTTCTGATTATTGTTTATTGTTTCAGTAGTGTTACCTCTTGGAAGTGGGACCAGACTAGTAAACTCAGTTGATTTCTTATATTAAAGAAGAAACTTTGATTCTCTGTCAACAAGAAAGCTATGACATATGCATAACTTATAAAATGGCGTAGAACTAATCATTTTATGTATTAATATTACGTATAATTGGACAAAGTACTCTGTATACGTGAAAATTATATTTACAATTTCCATAACATTTCAATTTTACCCTCCTTTTGATATTAATATACTCTCTGTTTTCAAATTATTGTCCCTTTTGACCCGACACATCATTTAAGAAAAAATAATTGACTGTATTATAAATATTGGTGAAATGTGTGGTTTCCTTTAATGCCCCTTAATATGTGGCCATAATTAAAAAAGGTAGAAAAAGTAAGGATAAAATGTGTTTTCTTAAAAGAGAGTTTTGAAAAAGAACAATTATTTTAGAACTGCCGAAAAGAAAAAGAGGACGATAATTTGAAAACGGAGGGAGTATTAATTATACTAAAGCATTATTGTAATAATGACCAACTTAATGTTAGTTATATATCCCTTGGTTTCATTGGGGGTGTTTACAAGATCATTGCTAAGGTCCTTTCCGTTCGGCCAAAAAAAGTGATTGGAAAGGTTATTTTTGATTCCCAACATGCCTTCGTGGGGGGTCGTCAGATTATGGATGCAGTGCTCATCGCTAACAAGGTTGTCGACTCGAGATCTCGAAGTGGGGACACTCGGTTGGTTTGCAAGCTGGACATTGAGAAGGCCTACGATCATGTTAATTGGGGCTTTTTGAATTTTTTGCTGCTCAGAATGGGGTTTGGTCATCGTTGGATGGAATGGATTCTTTTTTGCATTTCCTCGGTCAAATTCTCGGTGATGGTCAATGGGGTGCCGGCTGGGTTTTTTGGTAGTATCTGATGTCGCCTTTTCTGTTTATTATCGTTATGGAAGCCCTGTGCAGAATCTTGGATGTTTCGGTCTCTAGAGGCCTCCGGGGTTTTAATGTGGGGAGAGCAGGAGGCGTGGAGATTTCGATATCCCATCTGTTGTTTGCGGATGATACTTTGGTGTTTTGCGAGGCTGATAGTGATCAATTAGGGTATCTTCGCTTAGCGCTGTTATTTTTCCAAGGAGCATCAGGGCTGAAAGTTAACATTAATAAAAGTGAGTTGTATGCTGTGGGTGGCGTGGATGATATTGATGAGCTTGTGAGCTTTCTGGGGTGTAAGGTGGGCACTTTTCCAAACTCCTATTTGGGCCTTCCATTTGGGGCTCCATCTAACAGCACGGAAATTTGGAATCCAGTGATTGAGAGGTTTGAACCTAGATTGGTAGGATGGAAGAAACAATACTTGTCAAAGGGGGGTAGGTTGACTCTCATTAAAAATACTCTTTCTAGCTTACCTACTTATTTTATGTCTATATTTGGATTGCCGGTTGTAGTGGCAAAAAGGTTAGAAAAGCTGGAAAGAGATTTCTTGTGGGAGGGTCAATCGGAAGAGAGAAAATTCCATCCGATCAAGTGGGATACAGTATGTTGTTCGAGTATGAGATTTGGAGGGCTTGGGGTCAAGAATCTTAGGGTTTTTAATACAACTCTTATGGGGAAATGGCTTTGGCGATATTTTGGTGAGAAAGAATCCCTTTGGAGGAAGGTAGTGGTAGGAAAATTTGGGGATGATAGTGATAGGTGGTTCCCAAATGTGATTCACTCTTCTTATGGTGTGGGAGTCTGGAAAGGCATTTGGAAACGATGGGAAGTGCTGAAGAGATTTATTTCCTTTGACATTGGTAAGGGGGACTCAGTCAGCTTTTGGAATGATAAGTGGTGTGGAGAGAGAGTTGTAGAGAGCTTTCCCTAGTCTGTACAACATAGCCGTCGATAAAGAAGAGACTGTCAGCACTGTTTTGCACTTCGCTGGGACACTGTGGTATGGACTCCCTCTTTTAGAAGGAATGTGTAATACTCGGAAGGTGACATTCTGGGTCAATTTTTTGAGCTGCTGTATAAACAAAAGGTGAACAGGAATGATGAAGATTCTGTGGTATGGGCTGGAGATAAGTGTAGAAAATTCTGTCAAGTCCTTCTATCACAGTTTGTGGTATGGGCTGGAGATAAGTGTAGAAAATTCTGTGTCAAGTCCTTCTATCACAGTTTGTTAACAGGGCAGGACTACTTCCCTTGGGGTAGTGTCTGGAAGACTAAAGCTCCTTCTAGGGTGGGCTTTTTTCTATGGGAAGCTGCAAATGAAGCCATCCTTACGGGAGACAATTTGAGGAGAAGAAGGATGATATATGTCAATAGGTGTTTCATGTGCAAAAGGGAGGAAGAGACTGTGAATCACCTTCTGCTCCACTGCCCTATGGCAAAGGAATTTGGAATTTTGTTCTCTGCTTATTATAGGCTTTCTTTAAACGTAAGAAGAAACCTTGCTATTTTTGGATGGCTGCGCCGGGGACTATTTGGAGAGAGCGCAATTCCAGGGTGTTTGATAATATAGAGAGGAGCTGCGAGAATCTTAAAGATCAAATCATCCAGCTTATGTATTTTTGGTGCCAAGATGTGGTCTCGCAGGGGCTAAGCTCCTTTGTAGAGCTTGTGGATAATAGTTTTGTAGGATTGTAGGAGTTCCTTCTCCTACGGCTGGAAATAGGACGCGTCACCTCTTATGGCGCCCTTTCTTTATATATACTATTTACTTATCAAAAATAAAATAAAAATATATCCCTTAATTATTAGACTTTTAAAACATGGACTCTTTGAGTGGAATGGATGGAGTAATTGGTATTGAGCAAGGGTAACTGTTCTGCTGTTTATGTTGTATAGGGGAAACTTCTGATGTCAATGTTAAAGCTCTACGCTCCCGGCAAATGAAGAACTTCCATATGGCCTTAATGATATCACAGGTAAATCTTCTGGAACCTGCTGTACCAAAAGGAGTACAAGATTTTGCTGTATAATTAAGACTGGGATATATTGTAGGCTGCTTGTCATGTTGTTTGAAGTATTTCTACCCTTCTTTCGTAGCTGGAAGTAATGTTGTTTATCTGAGCATTCTCAACAGAACTATTTTGTTTGTAGTTTGTACTGACAATATAAAGTTTATGTACATTTATGGTTTAGGGAACACCAATGATGCTAATGGGGGATGAGTATGGGCATACTCGCTTCGGGAATAACAACAGTTATGGACATGATAATGCCCTTAACAATTTCCAGTGGGATCAAGTATGTGATGTCTTAATTAATCTTCTGTCATCGTTCATTTTATAGATACAGTAACCTTCTTCTAGTACCTTTGGGGTGGCAGCTGCAGGTGAGGAAGAGTCATTGCTTCCGATTCTTTGCGGAGATGATAACGTTTCGCCATACACATAGGATTTTGAAACAGGAAAAATTTCTTGGCAATGTAAATCTTCGTCAAAACTCGTTTCGTCTTCTTAATATCAATTACTGCCTCTGTTTTGTGTTTGACATAATTGCTTTTCTTTTTAGTCAATACCCTTGTTCTCTCCTTTTCTCATTTTATCTTTAGCATGTTCAGTTTATTTAGCAGAGTTGCAATATGGAATGTCAATGAGTGGCCAAATTTAAAGTAAATGACAACTAAAGTTATAAACCTTCGGTACATTTTTGCATATTCTTATAATGTGGGTTTGCCCGTCTCCTACTTAAGTTCTTAGATTCTTGAGTTGAAAATTGGCATTTTTTTCTTTAATTTTGGCCTAACAACAAAATGACCCATTGTACTTTGCTTAAGTTCGTTTTTACCCACTGCACTTTTTATTTATTTATAATTGTGTTACCAATCTTATCATGATACGAACCTCGCTTAACCTTTGTTTTTCATCTGCCCCAACTATGTAATGGAATCTGATATGGAATATGTTTAAAACCCTGCTCTCTTTTTTTCTTTTTCTTTTTTAACTCTTGACCCCTGTTCTTTCCTCCTCTGGTTCTTTTTCTTTGTACATCTTTCTTCTCCATCCCCGTCTTCCTTGCTCCTCACTGGCTGCCGACAGCACCCACCTCCTTATCTCACAAGCCGCCGGTAAGTGAACTGCTTGTGTCAAATCTTCTTCGGCCATACTCAAACTCGTTTTCGTCAAACCTTTTACTTATATTACAAACCTTCAAACTGTACATTGAACACCCTAATGCCTAAGTTTAGAACTGTAAGATGATAAGATCATGCTAATATCGTGGTAACGTCATTTCATTAATTGAATCGGATTAAATCAAACATTAAAGATATTTAATGATTCTATATAAAAAAACTTGATGTAGGGGTTGTTTAATCTTCTTGCGAAACCATATTTTTGGAACAAATGTGAACCATAGCAAGTGGATCTAGCATTTCTAGATAGTTCTTACAGAAGAAGAAATCATCTCCTATCTCGATCGATCAGTCTCGGAGCGACGATTGAGAGAGCAAATAAAAAAAGCGGTGGATCAATAATTAGAGGGGTTTTGTAGTTTGTGATATTTAGTGGTAGAGTAGGAGGAGGAGAGAGGCGGTGGTGGCGGTGTTGGCTGATGATGGTTTGGGTTGGGGAGGTTGGTTTGGTGGAAACGAAAGGGGTTTTCATGAAAAAGGAAATAGAAAAGAAAGGTGAAGAAAAAGAAACGAAAGAGTTAGGGGGGGTTCAAAATGAAGAAAAAGCAAAAGGGGTTTTATGAATATGCCACGTCAGATTTTCATAAGATGTTTTGGATGAAGTTAGGGTGAGGGGGTAAGTGAGGTGTGTATCATGAGAAGAGTGTTAACAGCGGCGCTTAAGCTAAGTACAGTGGATCATTTGTCGTTATGCCCTTTAATTTTCTGTTCCATCTTACTTTAGGCTCAAGTTCCCAAATCCTTTTCTTTAGGAGTAACTAATGTAAAATCTTGAGTTTTGGAAGCATAGATATGCGTTATCTTCATACCAGTGACCTACGAATATACATTAGATATTGTTATGTTTTGGCCACATTGCAGTATGTATAGGGCTCTGTCACTCTCTGCTTTGTACCGTGGTTCAGCTGGTACTCAACTTGTACAAGTTTTTTCAAATTAAGCTCATTCTCTTAAACTCTGCAGAATGAAGTGACGTGGCATGAGGACAACTGGGATAATCACGAAAGCAAATTTATTGCATTTACGTAAGTATATACACTTCCATCGGTGTGCATATATTTGGTATGGCAAATCATCTCGGTGAAATTGTTTTGTGATTCCACCAATCACGTGATCTTTATAACCATCGTCAATTTGTCTATATAGATTGATGGAATTTCGATCTTGCCTTCTTTTGTATATTTGATTAGGGGGCGGACCACCAAATTTAACTGATAGTTAGCATGCTTCAGTTTGCGAGCAAACACTTATTCCATAAGAAATTGCATTTTATTACAAGGATTCTATACATGTTACATTTCCATTCTGCAACTCTAAAATGGTGGCAATTAGAAACCTTTTTCTAGTTTCTTCGTTATTAGCACTAATATCAGTAGACTAAATTAATGTGTAATGCTCAAACTTCACAATTGTCAACATATGGGTTTCGTAATTTAAAGTAGAAAATTGTGGAGCAATGAGTTAATTTTTCTTTTAGGCATATACCTTTTACATTTAAGATATAAAGACACCCCCTAACCCTTGAATCTACATAAAGCTATCCCTGGAGTTCCTTGTTTTGGAGGTTAGACTGTACCTGATCCCCTACAGTTGCCTAAAAAAAAACAATCTGCATTCAAGGTAACATTGAACAGGAATGCGTTTATTGACTTATTAAGCTTTTGATCTCAACCCCAAGGCATGGGGGAAATGGCAAGGGCTCAAAGGCAAGGACCTTGAGGTTCTTGGTTTCAATCCCCATACCAAGGGGCTATACTTATCTATCAAAAAAAAAAAAAAAAAAAAAAAGAAGCTTTTGGGTCTCATTTGCAAGTGGATGTTTGGAGCCAGCAAGCAGCCTGATGCAGTGTTTTGTACAAGCTGATTTCTCGGGATTTGACGCGTTGACCTTCCTACCACTTGACCTATATGCTCTAATTATTTCATATTTTTGTGATTTAAGTTTTGGAGCATTGGCAATGGGGCAATGCTATTAGCACTCCACATCTTTAACTGATTAACGACCAATGATGCTTTATGTTGTGCATGATGTTTCATGTTAGAATATATTCACTTTGATGTATATTCATTGTTGTAAGAACAATGTCCAGAACAATGCAGGCTTGATAATTGGATATTTTGCTGGTGATGGAAGGAAGTTAACCATAACCATATGTTTGCAGGCTTCATGATGGTGAAGAAGGAGACATCTACTTGGCATTCAACGCACATGATTATTTTGTTAAAGTTTCATTACCTCCTACACCACAAAGGAGACAATGGTTTCTAGTGGTTAGTTTTCTTCAATTCAGTATACATGTTTTCATCTAATGGAGGTGGCTTGACCTTAAACTTGCCTGTCATTTGTATGATTGCATAAGTATTTAATTGTACAGTTGCTGTACAGAACTTCATGTAATGATTCTGATGGTCTACTATGCTGTTTTTTGCTGAAATGCAGGCAGACACTAACCTCGAGGCCCCCAATGATTTTGTCCTGGAAGGAGTCTCTGGCATTGGAAACACATATAATGTTGCTCCCTACTCTTCAATTCTTCTTGAAGCAAAGCCATGAAATTTATGTCAGAAGTGGGATTGCTGGTAGTTGACTGCAGATACTATATTGCTTGCTTTGAGGTTAGATGCTTTATGATTTAGGCCCGGAAACAAAATGCAGGTTCCTCCGTAACCAAGGTCTGTTAAAGAGAATCACGATCCAAAACTGGCTGGAAAGCCTGTGCAGTATCATTTGAAAAGCATTTGGTGACTGAATAAATTGGTATCCACTGTGCATGGTGTTTTCTTTTTCCTCCCTTCACCTGAATAAAATCTGGGGAGCATGTATTGAACAGCTGATTAATAACTGGAGGAGGATGTATGAAATGATGATCTGGTTTTAGCATGTCATAAGAACATGGTACTTTTTTATTGGAGATGATTTTAGGATTTCATTGTGCAATAATAAATCAAACAACATTATAATAGCATTTCCTTTAGAAACTTATAATTGTTAATGTTCATTGATTGTTCGAAGCGTTTGCATCTGACATTATGAACTAATTTATCGCCTTTTGTCACCCGGTTGATATGCTCCATGCTCCATGCTCCAGCCTCCAGGTAAGATGATCTCTTTGCACTTGGTATAGAGCTTGGAGCTTCCACCGTACTTGATCATAGATGCTAAATGGCCCCTGAAATTTTGATCTGATTAGTGTGCATGTTGGGACGAAAGGACTCTATTATCCTTGTAATGGTTATAGTTGTCCGATTCCATAGGAGAGTAAATTTGGTATCCACTTTGCGACATAATTGACATTTTCAAAACTACTTGCCCTTTATCGGTTCAACTGATTATTAAAAGTATATTATACATTCTCACCTTGGTAAATACCAAAAACACCCTTAAACAGTCTGGTCGCCTATCATTACCGAATGTAATTCTTAGTGATTTAAAACAAAAGTTAAGACTTGTACACGTGTGGGCAATCAATTGATGAAACCTTAAAATTTGTGATTGATGCATACTTTTATTTCTTAATCAAAGTGGATTAAAAAAAAGAAGATAAAGATAAATGAAGGTTATTGGCCTATAATTGCCATGTCACCTTAATTAATAATGTGGTCAGTTACTGTTACGAAGTCAATTAATCTGTTGAAAGTTAGAAAACTATTCGAAAAATATACTGTAATAATTTATCAAAATAGACCACTTTGCTTCTAAGTTAAATTAAGATGATTATTTAAGTAGATAGAAAAATATCCAATGGTTATTAGCCGGCCTAAAATTTGCATAAAAATTTCAAGTAACAGAAAAGGCAAAACTAGTTGTATAACTACTCATACAATTGTTGCTACAATCAAGCTTTGGTTAAATATCAAATGTTTTTAACTGAAAGATGAGTTTGTCCTTTACTCCCTCCGTCCCTAAATAATCGTCCTGCTTGACCTGGCGCATAGTTTAAGAAAAAGTAATTGACTTGATTATTTATATTGGTTTAATGTGTAATTTCCTTTAATGCCCATGTATATGTGGCCCATAATTAAAGTAGAGTGAAAAAGTAAGGGTAAAGTGGTAAAAGTGATGTTCTAAAAAGGTAAGTTTCAAAGTGGACAATTATTTTAGGACGGACGAAAAATGAAAGGAGAACGATAATTTAGGGACGGAGGGAGTACTATAGATTAGTTAGTCGTAAAAATAGTTGTAAATATAGTTTTGTCTTTTTTCTTCACTTTTCTAACATAAGGTAGCGTTCTTAGACCGAAAAGAGAGAGGTGAGAAGAAAAGTTGGAAAAAGAAAGTAAATAAAGCGTAAACATGACAAAATCTAAATAGATTGGTAAATATTTGTATAAGACGATTTTACAGATTATTTTTATAAGATGAATCATTATCCGATCCATCCTGTGCTTATAGATTAAATTGTAAAAGAGTGAAGCTCCGTCTTATAAATTAAGTAAATAGATATTATAATTCTTCTTTCATGTTAATTTCAGCAACTGCCACAACGCACGTACACTGCACAGAGACACCGTCCCACTTGGTTTTGCTGATGCCTAAATCCTAATAATGCCTTCCTTGCCTCCCAATCTATATGTCCATGGTTTGGAGAGCTGGGAACTGGTTTTCGGCCCCCGCCGCTGTTTCCAACAACCGGGTCCCACTTAAGATACTATGAACAAGGTTCGTCCAAACGAGCAAGGACGAATCAACGTCATTTCGAATGCCACATGTTCTTTTTGTACATACTGGCGAGTGGCGTACCCCATGCTCCCTCCTACTAGCCTGTTGTTATTGAGTTACATCAACTTAATTTACACCGACCTCTTCCTGTTCCTGTTCCTGTTCCTGTTCCTGTTCCTGTTAAACAACATACGGAGTATATAAAAAGGTAAGATGTCATTCTCATTCTCATTCTGTCTTGTTTTATAAATTATATTTTAATTTTTTTTCCGTTTTATTTAAATAGTTTATTTTAAAAAAATTAAGGTATAAAAATATTATTTTATTAAAAAAATTTGATTTTCAAACGAAGATTTTTTGTTTCGAACCGGAAGGGAGAAGGGAGTATAACAATTGTTGGGAGAGTGGTCGATCCAGCTCTAGTATATATGAACAGTGACCAAGCAAAAAAAATTAAAATATAAGAATTGTTGGGAGAATTAATGGTCGATCCAGCTCTAGTACCAGCAGGAACAAAGTCCGCATTATTTTGGAAGGAGTATCCAAATTTGGCTCAAAACAAATTAAGTTAAAACAAAGGGGTACAATTGCATCAGGATTATGGTAAGCTATAACACACAATTAAGTAATACTTGTTCCATTATATTTTTATGGATTATAGTATTGTGAAATTTTAAAATAGATTAGGGTACTCCCTTCGTTCCTAAAATCTTATCGTGCTCGATTGGTTTTCAAATGAAATTTTGATGTATATATTCCTAAGTCTTTCAAAAATATGAAACATGTAATTTGTAAATCATAAAAAAGTATTTCAAATTACGTGTTATGATTTGAAAAAAAAAAAGATTCATCAAATTATCATTTGAAAACAATACTTAACAAAAAAAATTAAATAGGAAAATAATTTAAGAACGGCGGGCGGGAGTATAGGAAAATTAATTAGCCGCATACATTGTTTTAGAATAATTAAATAATAATACGTCAGACTTGGAGCAAATAAGGTCTGTAGATGAGCTGCATACATCATGAAAAGTTCTTATTTTAAATAAAAATAAACATAATGATTAGTAAAAACCGGACATAGATTTCCCATGCCATGCATAAAGGTAAAGGTGACAAATGGACTAATAAAGAAATCATCTAAATGCGCGAGGGAAGTCAAATGAGTGGACATGCGGGTGTCGATTTAATGAGACGAGCATAAAGTGAGTGTCCATCTAATGAGCCGTAATGATAAAAATTTAGGTAAGATGGTCTTATAGATATTTTTTGATAAAATTTTAGTTGGTCCTTTAAAAAAAAATTAACCTCAAAAATCCATAATTTTTTTTTTCAACCGCAAAAGATCATTTTTCGAAATATTGTTCCAAAAATGCTATCGTCTTCTTCAACAACTCCGATAATACACTTTGGATTTGAAAATCACGATTGTGTGCAAGAAACGGGGATCGACTTGCCCGGTTAGATCACGGGGGTCGAGGGGGCAGCACCCCTTCATGGGGGATCGGGGGCAACGCCCCCGAAAGGTAAACAAGTTTTTTGATACATAAAAGATGAAACTATAATGAATCTGTGTTGGGTTGAAGGATTTTTCAGTTGATGAAGATGGAGAAGGGGGCGAAGAAGAAAACTTACGACGGAGGAGATGAAAGAAGAGGGTGGAGGACGTAAACTGATTATTTATGCTTTTGTATTGTGGTGTTAAAACGAATTAGATAATATTTTTGTACTGTGGTTCAAAGTTTAATTTCCTAGTCTATTTTTGAACCGCGGTTCATAAATTTCATTGCATTAATTTTTGCACCACAGTTCAAAGTTTAATTTCCTAGTCTATTTTTGAATCGCGGTTCATAAATTTCATTGTATTAATTTTTGGACTACAATTCAAAATTTAATTTTCTAGTCTATTTTTGAATTGCGGTTTATAAATTCCATTGCATTAATTTTTACACCGTGGTTCAATAGTTTAATTTTATAGTCTAATTGCACCACATTTCATAAATTTAACCTGATATTTTTGAACCGCGATACAAAAATGTAACGCGCCTCAATCTCATTAAAGGTATCGTAGTCATTTCGCCTAAAAATTGTCTTTTTCTGGTTGAAAAAAAAACTAGATTAAAGGGGTTATAAACTTTAAAAAGTGGACCGACCCGCAATTTTGTCGATATTTTTATAAAACGGATCCTCTTTACCCGATCCATTGTGTATTGATGGCTTGAGATGTGAGAGAGTGGAGGCATAAACGAGTGAGTGAGTGCACATTTACTCATTTAGTAACATTGCCCACATGTTGCGTAGTAGGGGTGGGCTTGGTTCGGTTCAGTCTACTTTTTTAGAAAAAATGAGAAAATCGAGATCAGACCAATAGTCCGGTTCTCAAAAAATTTAGCACCAGGACCAACCCAATATATTTGAGAACTAATACATTAATCCGGTCCAGAACCAATTAAAGACGTACGAGAACCAGAACCAGACCAATAAGATGGTTATTTATTTTTTAGCTGTTTAATGCAAATACATAATAAAATCTTAAAGACTTAAACCTCATAAAAAAAATAAAAACCTTCCATAAAAATATATTCAACAATCAAAAATGCCTAAATCATAGACTCATTGCTGACTATTGTGGTATGTTTAATTTTGTCTTGTTTCTTTTTGTAAAGTTGTTGATTGTTCTTTGCATATATTGTTATGTTCATGCATAACATATTATCCAATTTTAGTTATACACAATTTAATTGAATAAATTGCAATAAGAAATGTTTTATGTATACGAAGTTGAAGTTTCCGTACAACTTGATAATAATCATATGTCTTCTGTATGAGGATCCAACTTAAAATCGATAGATAGCAATAATGAATTAAATATCCAGCTTGATGGCCTTATGTATGAGTAGTGTTCTAAAACTCCATGTCTAGAATCGCTTAGGCGCTAGGCGCCTCTCCACCATCGTGAGTTTCATAGTCGCCGCCTAATCGACCAAGTCAGCGCCTATACTAAACCCCGCCGACCTTAATTTATTTTTGTAGCTTTGATTTTGTGGCGTGCGGTGACCGAAAAAGAAGGGGCGAATTGGAGAAGGAAATGTGAGTGGTAATGGTGACGAAGAGAGGGAGGTAGAAAGAAAATGAGTTTGATTTTGTGGATATTCGATGGGCTGAGAGAAGGGATATATTAAAGGGTTAGATTTAAGAGGAAAGAGATTGAAGGATGAAAAAATGAAAAGAGTCGGTCTACGGTGAGAGAGAAAAGAAAAAAAAGAAAGGAAGAAAAAGGGTTGTCGGCTAGATAGAGAGAAGAAGAAAGAAGAAAAAAAGATGAAGAAGAAAGGGGCTGTCTCGAACTCAGAATTTAGAATGAGGATGGACTAGGGAGGATATGTTAGACTGTGGGTTGTAGGGGCAGTAGGTAGGTGGAGTAATATATATATATATATATATATATATATATATATATATATATATATATATATATATATATATATATATATATTTTGTTCTAAACTTGGTTGGTTTATTACTTTGTGGTTGTTGAGAATTGAGATTAGTGGTAGGTTTGTATATTTTTGTTTATTTTACAAATATAGACAAGTGTTTGATAAAATGACAAATAAAAAAAAAATGTTGTAAATGTGTTTGATATTTGATGTAAATTATCAAAAAAAGGAAGAAGATAGTTATGTCTTAATTCTAAGGCCAACCTAGGCCCTAATTATGCCCTGACTAGTCTCCTAGGCGCTAGGCCGCCTAACGATTTTTAAAACCTTGTGTATGAGGATTCAACTTTATTTGTATATTATATTATATTATATACATATACAATTATATATAATAAAATAATAATAAATAATATATTGGTCCGGTTCTGTCCAATTTTGCGTTTTTTTTGGTTCTAGAATCGGGACCGAACCAATTGTTCGATTATGTGAAAATTCAGATCCAGGACCAAACCAAATCATTGGTCCGGTCCAATTTTAACTGGTCAGGTCCGGTTTGGAAAAATTCCTGCACACGCCTACTGCGTAGGTTATGAATGAATTGGTTAGTCTGTTGAAACAAACCTTTTTTAAATTTTTTTTGAAAAGACCAAATAACTTTTTACCCCCCAAAGTTTTCACCAAATCCCAGTTTACCACTCACACTAAGGTTTGTTTCATTTTAGCATTCAAAGTTATCATTCGTCCCATTTAACCTCCTCCCGTCTATTGCCGTTTGAAAGTCGACGTTAGTGCGGTGTATTTTCGTCATTTCCACTGTAGCCTAAAAGAATACATACTTCATCTTCAACCTCTTCCAAAAGCATAAAAGATGGCAAAGAAAGTCTCTTATCCTTCACTCTCCAATGGAATCCAACCCCACACTATTCATCTCTCAATTGGCAAGATATCTACAGATTTAACACCTTCCAATTCAATTAAAAAAAACAAAACCCATAAGAAACTAGGTTGAAATCCCTCATCAACCTAAAAAAGAAACGCCTCCTGTAGTTACATGATTCAGTAGCAAGATCAGATCCAATCGACATCGTTTTGGTATGCTTCAGCCCATTTCACGAATTTCCTTTTCTTCCTCCGTCTTCATCGGTATCAGATCAATTCCCATGTTCCAATCTTTCCATTTTTTTGACCCATTTCTAAAAATGCCATTTTGGACAAAAGTGTCATTTGACCGACATTCTTCGGGAGACATGGTCCCGCCAGTGAATCGATCCTTACACATGAATTCACATTTATGACTTTAGGACTTCCCTCTGTTGCAGAATGCCTCATCTGATTCAAAATTCAAGGAGTCGGAGCGGGATACGAATTCACTGGTCCTTGATCGTCCGGTTCGCCAACCTGCAGTATCTCCCGCCGCCGCCGAGAGAGGGCAGTCTTTAGAAGGAAGTTGAAGGACTGGATCTCGAAGGTGAAGTTTTTCTATTCCAAGGTAAGTTCCAGAAGCAAAATAGAATAGCCAACTTTTAGCTAGAGCTAGATCGGGAAATGGATTGAGAATCTGGTAGAAGATTAGTTATTCTTCTGAGATCGATGTAGTGCAATGGTGCAAATTGAAATCCCATACATAAGAGACTTTCTTTGCCGTCTTTTATTCTTTGCTTCTGGAAGAGGTTGAAGATGAAGTATATATTCTTTTAGACCATAGTGGAAATGACGAAAATGCCCCGCATTAACGTCGATTTTCAAGCGACAACAGACGGGAGGAGGTTAAATGGGACGAATGGAAATTTTGAATACTAAAATGGGACAAACCTTACTATGGGTGGCAAATTGAGATTTGGTAAAAACTTTGGAGGGTAAAAAGTAAATTGGCCTTCTCAAAATGTAAACCAACACCACTGCTGTCACTCTGCCATTACAACCACTACTTCACTAATACTCCCTTTATTTTGGGCGAAGAATCCCCATTTGAAACTCAATTTTTTTAAATGACATTTTTAGTAGTTTATTAGTGATAAAATGATATTTTTATATCTTAATTTTTAAAAGAAGACTCTTTAAATGAAGGACAAACTACACAATTGGTCCTTGTACTTTTGAGTTTTTTTTGTTTTCGTCCCTGTACAAAAATTCGTTTGCCAATAGTCCTCGTAACAATCAATTTCAACGAAGTTGGTCATTCCGTCAAGTTCCGTTATTTTGGAATCGTTAAGTCAATACACGTGGGTCTCACGTGTATTTTGGTAAGGGTAATATAGTCATTTTACATTTAAGAGTTCAGGGACCAAACATGAAAGGCGGGAACAAGTGGCGCCATTTATAGGAGGACGTCGTCAGTCAGTGCAATAAATAGGCAAAACCTCCATTGTCCTCCATTGTTGACCAGGAGCTGAAAATTGAAGAAATCAAAATGGAGGTTTATTGTCCATGTGAAATGAAGGCACGATTGTTAACTTCTTGGACGGATTCCAACCCAGGCAGAAGGTTTTGGACTTGTGGTAATTGTGTGGTAAGTCTTTCCTCATTTGTTTAATTAAATTGATCGAAAAATCTCGAAAAATCCCAATGTTCAATCTTCGTTTATTGACCAGAAGGTTTCATCTTCGTTTTCAACTACCAGCATCCATGTGGGTTTTTCCTTTGGTTCGATCCACCAATGTGCCATAGGTGCGTGGAGATTATACGGTGCGCTCAGAAGGATTAGGGAAAATGAAGCTCTAATTGAAGGCAACCAAAGAAGGCAGGGGAGTACTTGGAAATATTTGTGGGTATGCCTTCTTGTAGCTTAGGTGAGTCTTGCGTGGATAATTTTTGTAAATGAAGGAAGTGATCAGTCGAGCAAAGTTCCAGCCGTTCGTGGTCAATAGGGTTATACCTTGACAAAAAAAATTCAGAGAAAAAGAAGTTGTTGTATGGTATGAACAAAAAAATTCAGGCATTGTTGTTTGGTTCCAAACCTTAATTTCCAGTTTTTGGTTCTAGTTTGTAGCAGTTTGAAACCTTATCAATTTCTAATTTCCAGTTGTGAAATAGGTTGTAAAAAAAAAATCAGAGAAGAAGAAGTTGTTGTATGATATGAAAAAATTCAAGCATTGTTGGTGTTTGGTTCCAAATCTCAATTTCCAGTTTTTGGTTCATGTAAGCTTAGTCCTAGTTGTAGTAGTTTGAAACTTGATCAGAAGCTTTCTGTAAGCATTCTCAATTTCCAATTTCCACTTTTTGGTTCCTTTAAGTATTGTTGTAGTAATTACTCCCATGTTAAAAACATGGCTTACTTTAAGAAGCAGAAACACCATGCTTACAAAATAGTCTTGAAATAATGTGTCTTCAAACATCCTTTTCACATTCATCAAAACAAAAGGCAATTACATCTACAAAATGGAGGCATGTTTGGAGTTGGTAAACAAAAAACAGAGGAGAATCACTTCCTAATGAAACAAAAGTTGGACATAAACATTCACTTGTAGGCTATTACATGAACTAAGATTAGAACCATTCCAATGTTAAGGCAATTACATCTACAAAAGTAAGTTCCAATTTCCAGTTTTTGGTTCCAGTAAGCATTGTTGTAGTAATTACTCCCAATGTTAAAAACATGGCTTACTTTAAGAAGCAGAAACACCATGCTTACAAAATAGTCTTGAAATAATGTGTCTTCAAACATCCCTTTCACATTCACCAAAACAAAAGGCAATTACATCTACAAAATGGAGGCATGTTTGGAGTTGGACATAAACATTCACTTGTAGGCTATTACATGAACTAAGATTAGAACCATTTCAATGTTAAGGCAATTACATCTACAAAAGTAAGACTTCACAGTTTATCCCCAAAAAGAACTGTAATTGCTAACATTAATGATTCATAGTCAACCAACTAGGACAATTCAATCCACATTCTTCCTTTTGTTACTAGGCAACTTCCTCTTCTTTGCACCAACATGAGAATCCAAGTCTTGTTTAGTTATGAAATTTTTCCCCTTCAAAGCAAATCTTGGTGATGGGAATTTGGTTGAATGAGGTTGGGACTCTGGTTGGGAAGAAGTTAATGGAGGCATGGTTGAAACTGGTTGGGAAGCACTTTGTCCCTAAAAAAAAAAGAAAAAAAAAAAAGAAGGAATCAAGAATAAGAAAACATCAACTTCAAGGGCTGCATAAAAAATTGCATAGGCATCAATTAGAGTATGCAAAAAATGCTCACAACTTGTGAAGAACTGTTAGAAGTCCTTTGACCCCTGTTTGAAACTGGTTGGGAAGAACTGATAGGAGTCCTTTGACCCCTCGATGTTGTTGCACCCTTGCCTTTAGAACCATTTACTTTTGTTGGTCCTACAAAAGAAAAGAAGAAACTAAGTGGACTTGAACAAAAAAAAAACAGAAGGAATCAAGAATAAGAAAACATCAACTTCAAGGGTTGCATAAAAAATTGCATAGGCATCAATTAGAGTATGCAAAAAATGCTCACAACTTGTGAAGAACTGTTAGAAGTCCTTTGACCCCTGTTTGAAACTGGTTGGGAAGAACTGATAGGAGTCCTTTGACCCCTGTCTGATGTTGCTGCACCCTTGCCTTTAGAACCATTTACTTTTGTTGGTCCCTACAAAAGAAAACAGAAGAAACTTAGTGGACTTGAACAAAAAAAAAAAAAAACAAAAAAAAAACAGAAGGAATCAAGATTTGAATGAATTGCTCACAGGTTGGTCTCTATTTGTCTTCCTTCTCTTCATTGCTTCACAACCATGACCCTTACAAACCCTTGAGTTATGACCAATGCCACCACATCTACTACAAGTCATTGCTTTTCCATGTCTCCCTACCTTTGTGGGGATCACCTTACCCTCCAGTTTTCTTTTGTTCATCGCATCCTTTTTCTTGCCTTCTTGGGTCTCCCAGGTTGAGTCTGACACATAGGAGCAACTATCTTGAACAAATTTCCTATATGAGGCCACATTTCAGGTCCATTTATAGGGTTGATTGTGTGGTCATATATCTTTCTTTGACATTCTATCTTATAGCAATCATCAACCCACAACTCAGGGACCCCATTTCCCTCATTCTTACCATCATACCATATGGCAGAAACACCATGCTTACAGGGAACCCCACTCAATTGCCATTTCCTACAAGTGCAAGTTCTATGACTCAAATCAACTACACATTGTTCACCCCATGGTCCTCTAACTTGGTATTGAGTTCCTCCATTCCAAACACAGATAAAATCTATTGCCTCCTCTTTTGTCTGGTTGATATTCTTTTGTATCCTTGGCAACAAATAATTATCACATTTTTTAACCTCTTCTCTTTTCTTTCTAATTATAATCATCAAATAATTCCTTATCATCTCTAGCTTTGTGATAATAGGCTTGTCTATGGTGGAGACAATATGCCCATTGAAGCTCTCAGAGATGTTATTCATCAAGACATCACATTTGACTACATCAGTGAAATGAGATCTAGACCAGTGCTTAGGACTTGTACGACATGCCCACTCAAATGCTTCTGGAGAAAATGACTTAAAAACCTCCATTGCAGCCTCAAATGCAGGAATATTTGTTGAAAAAGCAACTTTGTAGAGTTTATCCTTCATCTATTTACCTTTAAACAACTTTTTGAAATTATTGTACATGTGTAACAAGCGAGAATCGTGCTCCACATCGTGCAATAAATCCTCAATGCCAAGTCCAATCCATGTATTACAACATAGATAGTATATTGGAAAAACTGGAAATAGGTTGTGGAATAACTAGAAAAATTGGAAAAAAAAAGATACTATACTAAAACATAGATCAATTAAGAAAATACCTTTTGTTGGTCAGATATGAAGACCTACTCCTTATTACTTTGAATCCCCAAGTCGCCTATCAAAAGTTCCAGAACAACCGCTGTGTTTCTCTGTTTTCACTCTCCACAATAGCATATGCAATGGGATACATGCCATTATTAGCATCTATACCAATTCCAGTAAGTATCTGACCTAAATGAGGTCCGTTTAGAAAGCATCCATCTAGCCCCATCACCTTCCCGCATCCAGCTGCAAATCCTGCTTTCAATGGCCCCAAACAACAGTAGATCCGTTTGAATTTTCTTTCATTTCCATTAACACCCTCCTCAGATCTGAGCTCAATTTTCATGGTTGAGTTGACATTTGTTCTCTGAATCTCTACACAATAATCCCATAGTAAACCAAACTGCTCTGAATGGTTTCCATGGTTTAACTGATCTGCAATCCTTTTGGCTCTGTATGCTTGACTCAATGAAATTTCTAGATGTGTTTCTTCTTTTACTGTTACCATTTTACCCTCCAAGGTCCAGTTAGGTGTGGACCTAAACCTCTCAATAAATCTCCTTGAAACCCACTTAGATGTCAGATGCCTATTTGTATAGGTGGGGCTACATGTATGCACATTCACAAATGTCTTTACTTCCCAAGTACTCTCAAACTGCCTAGGGGAAATAAGTATAACCCAAGGACATGACTTGGTACCCCTGCACTTGGCCCTAATCCTTTTTGTGTCATTTTTAACTAAATGAATATCTCTCATATTTTTTATTGCGTACTCTTTTAATGCTTGTTTCACCACCTCAACATTTGAAAACCTCATTGCCAACTTGTACACTGGATTTCTCATTTCTTTTCAGTGAAAGTCTAATCCTCTTTTCCTTTGTCGTGCCCTCATCATCATCGAGCTTCCAATGCTCCATAAGTCATCGAGCTTGCATAATCGGACTCCACATCTATTTCTTCACCGTTAAAATATTTGACTTCCCCATACCCTTATTACACTTCTTAGCTTTCACACCACTCACTCAACCGACTGTCAATATTTTTTTCAAACTCTACATCATCACTATCATTACTGCACCAATTATACTCGTGGTCAATAAATTGATTATAATCCTCATCATCCTCAGAATCATCATCTTCATTATCATCTTCAACCTCAACCTCAGAATGTCCATGTTCAAAATTTACATTATCATCATGCTCAACCTCCACATCATAAGTTGGTTCAACCTCAACCTCAGAATGTCCATGTTCAAAATCTACATTATCATCGTGCTCAACCTCCACATCATGAGTTGGTTCAACCTCAACCTGATGTTCTAAGTATGCATCATCAAACCGATCATGTTCTGCATCATTAATCAAAATCTCATGCAGCTCTGTACCAGATTGGTTATGTTCTTTTTCTTTGATTTCAGCTCTATATTCATATTCAAATTTAGCCACAACATCAGCAAGTTCATCCACATTATAAGTTAGTAACAATTGATTAAGTGTTTCTTTATTTTCATCTGATATATCCAACTCTACTATAACTACAAAGCTTTTAAGTGATGGTTCCACAAAGAAGTCATCACAAGAAGTGCCACCATGTTCCAAATACACCTCAATCAATTTATATTTTTTTTCCTATCTGGGTAAGAACCATCATGTCATCATCAATCCCTAAAGCTTTCAACCCATATTGAAGGTCCAATGTTGGAACCTTATAATGGTAAAACATA
Organism: Codonopsis lanceolata; assembly: GCA_013146195.2. Taxonomy (NCBI): domain Eukaryota; kingdom Viridiplantae; phylum Streptophyta; class Magnoliopsida; order Asterales; family Campanulaceae; genus Codonopsis; species Codonopsis lanceolata. Next base: position 135,421,071 of record CM028378.1, on the reverse strand, counting down.
ATTCCATCATAACCAAGCCCCTTAATAATCTGGTTAATTTCTTGAATAGCCATTTCATCAGGATGACAAAAGTCAAAATGATCAATACAACCCCCACTATAAACTCTTTGTGGAGTGTATTCAAACTCTCCACCATGGTATAACTTAATGCTGAACCAATCTGAGTCAGGATCTGTGGTAAAGGCAATAACACAACCTAAATAAGATAAAAATGAAAACACAAGGGACCACATCCGATCTTTTTCTACTCACTAATGCAGAGTGAGAATTTTAAATTGACTATATATATAAGGCCTCAAACTGATAACCAACAATATTAATTTACAGTACTAATAATACATATAAAAATCAACAAAACAAAGCATCTGATACAAGGACCAAAGCAACAGACAAACGAATAACACTTAATAAAAAAAGACATTTTCAAAACCAAATATAACTTTACAGAACAGATAACATGTGTAACAAGCAGAAATTCACTCACTGTAAATAAGCTAGGAACCATTTACAGTACAAAAGAAGCTAAAAACCTGATAATTTGACGAAGAAGAAACAAAGAACTTATTGTAAATATCACTGACATCCCATACTTCTCCTCTTTTTCTTTGAATCCACGTCGTTGCCGGAGGAGTTTAGTCGAATCAAAGCGAACACTAAGTAAACCCTAACAAAATTTTGCTTCAATCGCTGACCCTTCTCCTCTTCGCCAACACTAAGTACTGGTATTATGAACATTAATTATTTGTATTTATATTTCATAGTTGGTCCCTGTACTTTTGTAAGACGAATTGTCTATTTTGCCCATCCACAAATGCACTCACGTGGTACGTGATCGTACTTAACGACCAAAAGTTGACGGAAGGACCAATGGTGTAAAAGTTTTCAGTCTAGGGACCATTTGCGAGGTGTAGGGACGAATAGTCAAGCACCCTAAAAGTACAGGGACCAATTGTGTAGTTTGTCCTTAAATGAAATATCATAAATTAGAATAGTGGCTCTTTGTCTGAAACGGATGAAGTATATATCATATGGACAAAGACAAAAAAAAGAAAAAAAAAGTCTGATTAAGTACAACTTGAAAAACTTGGCTATAAATAAAGTTTTACTATTCCATTTTGAATAAAAAGAAAAAAAGAAAAAAAAAACACCCATTAAAATGGGTGATCTGATGGGTAAATGTGCATGAACACAAATCGCCCACCCTACATAAACGATTCTAAAAATTGTGAAATGTCCTTAATTTGATGTCTTTCATGTACGTATAACGTACTATGCCACTTCGTCCCAAATCAGGTGTCTCCTTTGAAAATAATTATCTTAACAAGAGAGTCCTTCTTTCTACTACCCGTTTTTTAATAGTCATCTTTTTTAGTTTAATATATCGTTTTTTAAAAAATAAGTGATTATATAATATGTGGTTTTTTTTTAATGTCTTTTGCATGTGACTATAATTATGAATTATGAATATGTAGAAAAAGTAAAGGTAAAAAATGGTAAAAATATTTTCTTATATAAAAAAAAGTTTTGAAAAAAAATAATTATTTTGGAACCAACAAAAGGACAAAGATGACAATTATTTATAAACGAAATGAATATAATATAAGTAAATCTACATTTTATATCTATTATGTGAGTACTAGACTATACACATTGAGGATATATTCATTTACACATTTTATTAAAATAACTCAAAATAAAAAAAATGTATTTTTACCAAAAAATAAATAAAAAAGAATGGTTATTTTGGAGTAAAGGGTGATTGTTGTAAGTTGAGTTGTGACCATTGATTTGTTGATAATGACATTAGGGAGACAGAACCCCTTCTCTTGAGGCTTCATTGCATATCACGTAGGGAACCCAGACCAGAGCCAGTGTCTTCCATGCAAGGGTATTGACCCTAGCTAGTAGTTGTACTAGTACACTCTACCCTATGGTATTATATTATGCCTCTTCTAAGTTCTAAGTACCGATCGGCGTTTGCTTTTGTCTCGTGGTTGGGTTTAATTAGAGGTAGCAAACATGTGAGTATGATGACGTTTATATTGATAATGACTTTAAATTTGGACGGATGACTAAGTGTTAATTTCATAATATAAACATAAATGAGCGGACAATCATTGAACATGTGTGTTTATTTACTCAATAAAATAAAATTATCAAATAAATATAAAAATTATAAAAAAATTGTTTTCCTTTTACAAAATTTAATCGATTAAAGAAATGTTATATAGTGAGTCCAAATGAATCCAAATGCATAACTATGCCTAATCAAATTTTGTGTTTATTAAACAACTAGTTTTACACTCATGCATTAAACATATATGTATATATCTCTTTTAATTAAATTATAATTAAATAAAATAAAGATTATAAACAAAATTAAAAAATAAAAAAAAAACACGATAAAGGGAACAAATTATATCGGTATAATTGATATTATGAAAAAGCATGTTAATCAATTATTTTATGAATTGTTTAAATCATTTTCTCGTTCATAATTTTATAGAATTTAATAATTGATATTTTATGTTATTAAAATTTAGGATCTTAAGTAGTATAAATAGTAATTCAGATATATATATATATATATATATATATATATATATATATATATATATATATATATATTCTTTTCTATATAACCTATAGATTTATTAAATATTTATAATTTGTGGTTGGTATCTACTACTATGATTTAATCGTATAAATTCACTATGATTTACTAATAAATTATAATTAATTGTGGTTATTTGTAAAAATAAAGTTTGTTTTGATATTATAACTTCGGATGCGATGAAAGAGACACAAAAGTTTCAAATACAGAAGCAAGTCATATATGAAGATTTCCATAATATACTTTTTTTATAATTATTTGTGGTTATATTTTATTTTGTATATTCAATGAACAAGTTTTTTATAGCACATTTGTTCTTAACTTCTTATTCCAAGGTTATTTGCTCATTTTAATTTATCAATAAATTAAGTATGCACATAAAAAGATTTGCATTTACATATTTTTTTCTGACAATGACTACTCCTATTAAATACTATGCATAGAAACTCGGTATTTCTACCACATGTGCATATTTGCATATTTTCAATAAATCTTGAGAGTTGTGTAATCAATTAATCAGATTTGTGTTCTCAATGCATCTAACTACTCTATAATACTCCGTCCGTCCTGAATAAATATTTCTAATAGACAAAACACACGGATTGAGAAATGTAGTTAATGTTGGATTGTAAAATATGTTGTGACAATAATACCAATTACATATATACTCTCTCTTTCTCATTAATTATGTACTAATTATACTCACTATCTCTCTAGGATGTACAATAATGATAGTATTAAATAAAGGGATATATTAGGAATAATGGTAGAAATTTTGTACACCAAAAGTTTTTAGGAACATTAGTTGGGACATTTCAAAATAAAAAGTAGGAATATTTATCTAAGATGGAGGGAGTAATACTCAAAGATAACTTTTTTTTTAGCAAGTGCATTTGAGTAAAATTTTCTATTTTTTAGACTACCCACCTTATATATATATATATATATATATATATATATATATATATATATATATATATATATATATATATGGGGGCATATTGATATGTGTGTATATCCAGAAATAAAGCTTATATAAATGAGTGAATAACAATGTATCAAAAATCTTGTCCGGTAAGTTTAATGGTAGGGATCAAAACCAAATTTTTATACCTATGTAAAGGTTCTCTAATGGTTAAAGTAAAATGTATCAAAATTAGAAGTGGTACTAAGGAATGTACCAAATTTGATACCTCCCTTAGTGCCTCACCTAATTTTAATACCCTTCATTTTGATACCTATGGTTGGAGATGATCATTTGATACACATGAATAATAACCAATAGGTATCAAAATTTGGATTTGATACCTTTACGCAAGTACTACCATTGGACTTGCCCTAATACATTGTACTCCCTCCGTTCCTAAATTATTGACCTCCTTTCCTTTTTCGTCCGTTCCAAAATAATTGTCCAGTTTGAAACTTAACTTTTTAGAACATCACTTTTACCACTTTACCCTTACTTTTTCACTCTACTTTAATTATGAGCCACATACACATGGACTTTAAAGGAAACTACACATTAAATCAATATAAATAATGAAGTCAATTGTTTTTTTTAAAATTGTGCGCCGAGTCAACCAGGACAATTATTTAGGGACGGAGGGAGTAATAGATATACCCTTCAAACATTTTAATGATTAAAATAATTTTTCAAATAAATTCCCTCAATGAATTTGTTAACTTGTAAAATATTTTACGTAAGACTTCAAACAAAAACTTTAAAGTTCGAAGCTCGAGTCTCAAAGTTGTAAAATAGAATCAATTTTAGAGTGAACGTCTATTTAACCAATTATATTTAGCGGTCTCAAATGGGCATGCTCATTTATGACCATTTAAAAAATTTAGTGTGTTCATATTCATTATTTAGTGGGCGATTTGACAGACAAATGAGCGCAGGTAAATATTGTCACCTCTAGGCTTAAAGGTAATCCTAACAGTGATCTTGCAATATATTTCAATAGAATTGCAAATTTAAATAATAACATAAATTTTTTAAGAATTATGATTTTATTATATAAATATTTTATAATTTTAAGGGAGATCGCTACCCAAAACATTGTCATTTTTATAAGTAATTTTTTTTTAATAAAGATACTGTAAGATTTCAGATCAATAATCAGACACAATATCTATTTAATCTTTTATTAGATATTCACTACTTAAAATTAATTTACAAATAGTAAGAATTTGATGGACTATAGAAAATGGTTTTCGTGTAAACACCCTATATAAATTCGGCGATAACAAGGGCAGTTTGAAAAATATTTATTAACCTATGTGGACAAAGTGAGAAAGGGGACTCATGGAGGTTGGATTCAGTGAAACCAATATTATGAATTTATGGCCAGGAAGGAAAAGTCACACTCAATTATTGTCGGGTTCTTTTCATTTAACATACAATGACAAACACAGATAATTTAGAGTCATCTTTTTTAATTGGATATAAACAGTCATACACCTTTTCTTTAGTTTGTCGTTTTAAAAAAAATTAAATAATTATTTGGTCCTTCGACTTATTTTAATTTTTTTGCTTAGTTTTAACATTTTTTTAAAAAATTAGTTTGATCCTACATATTGCATTTTATTGTTAGATTCTCCCTCTCCCCGTTAATGTTACAATTGCTGTCTAATTATGTCTAAAAAAGTCCAAAATACCCCTAAATATCATATTTGCAACGAAACAACGAAGCCCGTCGTCTTAGTCCCTCGAAGACCTTCAATGGGAGAGAGAGGAGCACGGAACATAGTGAACCGATTTGGGGCAACAATAATGAAGGATATATCCAAACATATATCACACAAGTTCGATATCAAACAGTAATAATGAGTTACCTTATGCGAACTTTAACTTTGAGCGAAGCGGAAGACTTTCTGCCTGAACTACGATCTTCGTATGTCACGATCAACAAACCTGCAAGTCTCTCTCGTCGGATTGATATCACGTAGAACGAATATCAATACTGGTTCACACCGCAAATCCAAGCTTCTTGATGGTTAGGCTAGAGGAAGTATTTGGTGAGATAGAATTTAGGAGAGAGAGAGAGGGGCGGCCAACTTGAAGGAGACGTCCTTGCAATTGGCGTGTTCTCAATGTATAGGGTTTTATCCCCTTAATTGCCCTATTTATATTATTACCAAAAACTCTATTTCTTGTAGGTTAAGTTAAGTCAATCCCAAACCCATTCGGATTAGGAAACTAATTAATCAATAATAATATAAATATATATTCCATGTGGGCGGGACTAAATAATCGGACCACAAGCCCAATTACTAACATCTCCCACTTGTACACATGGACGCACCTCTCTAACCACATCATATCATCAAAACACGTTAAACACTGTCTCTTCATACTTGAAGTGAAGCGTGCGACATGACGAGAAAGATAAAGGGTGAAGCGCTATACCAAATCACCATCTGACCAGCATAGAACGTCCTCGTTAGAAAACAAAACTCGTCTATACCCCAGACTGTATATATGCATCAATTTAAGCATCTTTAATCCCTCAAGAGCGGTGCTTAAAACTCAATATGTTTGTGTATCAAGATCAATCTCTTGAACTGTATGTTCAATATGATCGCCATGACATTGAAACACAAAAATAGAGATGCATATCATACTATCTTCCTTAGACACTCATATCAATCACTTTTGGTTAACTGCTTTCCCAGCAATGCTCCGTAGGACTGTTTGTGCATAGCCCGTTGGTCGGAATGCCAATGTAGCATCATCAACGTCCAAGTTCATGATATAGTTCTAAGTCACATAGGGTATAATCGTGACCTGGATTTGATCACTAGAACTCACACAGTGATGAAGCATGGATCATTCAATCACTTTCTTAAGTCGCATTATAGTCACATACAGTATGAAGTGTATGCTATGACGGAACTCCCACACGAAGTAGACATGCCATACTCAAATGTCATACGAACCTTAGTCTAGCCGCCCTTCTGGCGTCTAATCTGAGTACTTAAAAGTAGTCACTTTTCTAGTGTTCCTTTTAAGATCTCACATTCGGACTTTTCCTTGGGATATGAAGTCGACCTTATAAAAGGTCTCATCTTGGCCGTATGCCAAGGCGATAAATGTAATGTCATTTGCGTACCCCCATTCGTAAGTGCCAAAGACTTTTACTATCTCAACTTGCTCGCCAAACTAGCGACAAGGTGAATTACCCGTGTGAGAGGGCCAATTCAATATCCACGACATCTTTTTAATAAAAAATATATATGCTACACAATTTCATATTGAAACATCAAATTAACATATAAAAGGAATAAAATGAAACTGCAATTTATTCAAACGATAATGAAAAAAAAATCAAATGTCAACAAAAGTGTTCTCAGAATAAATGTCAAATCCTACGAAGCCCTAGACCCAACATATGATCCTGAAAGATCTCTCTAGCTAGAGGTTTAGTCATAGGGTCAGCCAACATGCTTCTAGTAGGAATATATTCTAGAACAACTTTCTTTTCTACAACCATGTCTCTAGTGAAATGATACTTGATGTTAATGTGTTTCGTCTTCCCATGATACTTGGGATCTGTAGTGTAACCTAAAGTAGACATGCTATCACAAGCAATGACTACAGGACGATCCACATGCGTCGTAACATCAAAATGTTGAAGAAAATGATGTGCGCAAAAACGCAACACGGGCAAGATTACCCGGCTGTATCAAGTAATAAAGTTCGTAAGTACGAGTCGATCTTACGAGGAATGTGTGTAATTCTCACTCCAACTAAGTACCGAAATTATGCTAACTAATTATATTTGAACGAAAAGAAATTGAATTAAAATCTAAAAATATAAACAACCTAGAAAGCAATTAAATCTAAACTAAAGCGACGGTGGGTTGGCAACAACAAATCAAGATAAAAGTATAGGAACACATAATTTCTAGTCTAGACGGTGTTTTAATTTAATCCTCTTTTTGCTTTTCTTTAACTCAAGTCTTGGTAGTCGGACGCGCTATTTTATTCGCTACGGGCTTTCGCTACGTATAGCAAATCTAGCTATCTCTCAACCTTGCTACGGGCTCATATCATCGCAACACATAACATAGGGGAGAGAATAACCGCATGTGTAAACAAGCATCCAAAGACTATCTACGCGCGATCTCCTTTCGGTCTCACGCCACGCAAACTACTATTGCGATTTTCGGAATAATAGGAAGGGCTTTCGCTTCGTATCCTATCATTCTAGTGATCATCTAATGGTTCGCTATGTCATTAAAAGCATGGAGAACACACAATAATAACCAAGCGCATGGGTAATACTTCGCAAAAAGAAACTCTCTATATTTTTCTACAATTCATGTTGGTAGCCGAGACTGCTAAAATTAGTTAACTACGGGCTCTTGCATCTTATAGTCAACCCTAACCTCCCCGACCTCGCGAATGGCTAAGGTGGTTCGATTGCGTGTCAAACCTAGTCTCAAAATGGCTATCGGTGTGTGTCACAAAACACCAACTATTAAATTGATTGGTCCGAAATATAAAGGTAGCTCTCGTGGATCCTAAAATCATTTAATTATTGGCCAGGTAATTAAAAGCATTAATTTCACAAAATAATAACCAACATGATTGTGTACTAAATAAAGAGATAAATTAAATTAAAACACTACATTGGACATAGAAAATAATTGCATTTCCATAAATAAATTAAGCACCAACCAATTCCACAATTATAAAATAAATCAACCCAAGAAATTATAACAACTATAAAAAATAGAGGTAGGAAGAATTAAACCGAAGAAATCGCGTTCCGGGGTTGAAATCTTTTGCAAATGCATCCTTGGCCCTTGATTTGAAGCTCTAAACCTTCAATGATGATCAAGCATTGGAAAAACTTCAATGGTGATCAAGCATTGGAGATTTGGTGTGAAAATGGTGGAAATGGGGGCTAGTGCCCCATTTGGGAACAAAGTCCCGAAATGGGGACTTCTGATTTTTGAAAATGAGCTGTTTGGAAACAAAATGGAGGCGACAATGGAATCAGGGGCAAAATAGGCAAGACAGAGGAAAGTTGGGGGAAAAAGAGGGAAAGGAAAAGGGGCTGGGTCGCGGCAGGGAGGTGGGCTATCCAGTTTGAAACTTACCTTTTTAGAACATCACTTTTACCACTTTACCCTTACTTTTTCACTCTACTTTAATTATGGGCCACATACACATGGACTTTAAATGAAACTGCACATTAAACCAATATAAATAATCAAGTCAATTGTTTTTTCTTAAATTGTGCACCGAGTCAACCAGGACGATTATTTAGGGACGGAGGGAGTACTTTCTTTTTCAATTGGTGGCTGGTTTTTCTTGTTTTTTTGAAAGAAGAAGTTATGACAAGAATACAAGCTCTTTCCAATGTTCAAGAATCCCAAGTAGCGAGTTCAGATTAGATGACGGAGGGATGAACAACATCATGTATTTGTTTAGCATTTCGCCTATGTAAGGGTACCTTGGTCATTTTTTGAAATATTTGAGGGTAATCGTAATGTTAACGGAGAGAGGGGGAATCTAACAACAAAACGTAACATGTAGGACCAAACTAATTTTTTTTCAAAATCTTATAACCAAACAAAAAATTTGGAACAAGTCAAAGGACCAAATAATTATTTGGGTTAAGTATACCATTAGTCTCTGAACTTTGGCCAAACCCATCTTCAGTCCCCCAATTTCAAAAAGTTTCACCACTTACCAAAATAGGACTTTTTTGCTCATCAGAGGTCCCTAGCCCTAATGTCGTTATGAATTTTTGTTAAGTGAGCATGTGCCACTCATATGCACAAAATAAGTGGGCCATGTAACATCATCAAAATAAGGGGGCAATGTGAAAATTTTAATATCATCTTCTCCAATCAGGGACTAATGTGAATATTTTTTTATTACTTATACTCAAGTCTGTTGAGGCGGTATGAGAAATGGGTTGCTGGAACGACCATGGATGCTTGTCGGAATGCTGTAGGCCGGAATCAAAGCTGGAGCGAGCAGAATGTCGCTAGGGGTTATGGTGGGGCTTGGTATGCTAATGGGTTTATAGACGGTGTCGACGATTATGATGGGTGTGGATAGAGGACAGGAAGGATGCCGACCTAACATGGTGCGTGATAGCGATGAAGATCTGGAGCGAGCTCGTTTGGAGAAGGTGGAACTTTGCTGGCTTTGTTAAGGGGGGTTTTGGCCAGAGATGGTAGCTATGGTGGCCATGGAAAGAGACAACGAGGCTGGGTATGGAACAGGAGAAAGACGGCATGATTGGATTTTGAAGTTGCCTTCGCCGGATTTGGGTGAATATTTTTGGGAGCATGGGTTGGAAGGAGATGGTGGGAAGAGTGAGCGTGAGAGAGAGAAGAAGATCTGAAGCAAGCTCGTTTGGAGAAAACGGAGCTTTGCTGGCTCTATTGAGGGGGGTTTTGGCAGGAGATGGTGGTTATGGTGGCCATGGAAAGAGATGACGAGGCTGAGTGTGGAGCCGTAGGAAGACGGCATGATTGGATTTTGAGGTTGCCTTCGCCGGATTTGGATGATTTTTGGGAGCAGGGGTTGGAAGGATATGGTGGGAAATGTGAGCGTGAGAGAGAGAAGAAGATTTGGAGCGAGCTCGTTTGGAGAAGGCAGAGCTTTGCCGGCTCTGTTGAGGGGGGTTTTGGCGGGAGATGGTGGCTATGGTGGTCATGGAAAAAGATGACGAGGCTGCATGTGGAGTCGAAGGAAGACGACATGACTGGATTTTGAGGTTACCTTTGCCGGATTTTGGTGATTTTTGGTAGCAGGGGTTGGAAGGAGATGGTGGGAAGAGTGAGCGTGAGAGAGAGACGAAGAAGGATAAAGTTGGGTGAGACGGGGTGAGAGCGAACTGGGGGAGAAGAAAGAGAGAAAACGTTGATTGGAAAATTTTAATACCATCAAAACGTTGATTGGAAAATTTCATCATTTCCCCTTATTTTGATGATGTTATACATGGCCCCCTTATTTTGTGCATGTGAGTGGCACATGCTTACTTAAAGGAAATACACAAACGTCGTTAGGGCTAGGGACCTCCGATGAGCAAAAAAGACATACTTTGGTTAGTGGTGAAACTTTTTGAAGTTGGGGGACTAATAATGAGTTTGGCCAAAGTTTAGGGACTAATGGTATACTTAACCCTAATTATTTAAACCTTTTAAAAAGGGGTTAAGTATACCATTAGTCCTTGAACTTTGGCCAAATCCATCATCAGTCCCCCAACTTTAAAAAGTTTCACCACTGACCAAAGTAGGTCTTTTTTGCTCGTCAGAGGTCTCTAGCCCTAACGTAGTTTGTGTATTTCCGTTAAGTGAGCATGTGTCATTCACATGCATAAAATAAGGGGGCCATGTATAACATCATTAAAATAAGGGGGCAATGTGAAAATTTTACTGTCAAAGCTTTTGCCCTCACTGTCTTCCCTCTCATCACATACATCCCTTCCATTTAGGTCTTTGTAACAATGTCTTGGTGAGACATTTTATTGAACACCAATCGTGCGTCACTAATTTCCCCACAAGCCCTTCCTTCATTCCCTCTCACTCCTTTCTTTCTCCAGCAAATTTTAAAGACAACATCTTGCTTGCTTTCTAGGGATTTCGACAGGGCATGGGTAGCGAATTTTCTGGTAAGGGAGATCATTGTGCATGTTGCTGTTGATGTAACTCGATGCATGTTGCACCTTCACGAGAGAAGCATGCCGCATGGGAAGCTTAAGACAACAAATATAATCTTGTCATGCTCTGATTATGACGTTCGCCTTACTGATTATGGTCTTCACCACCTGATGACTCCAGTCGACATTGAAGAGCAGATATATTGAACCTAGGAGCTCTTGGATACCGTGCCCCTGAACTTATAACCACAACCAAACTTATCCCAACATTTAAGGTTGACGTGTATGCATTCGAGTGATCCTGATGGAATTGTTGACAAGAAGAAGTGCCAGAGACATAATCTAGGCCCTATCGGGTGCTGTTGATCTCACGGATTGGGTTTGGCTGTGTGATGAAGAAGGGTGAGGAATGGATTGCATTGGCAGAGACATTACAGGTGGAGAGGAACAACACTCGAAAGCAATGGACGAACTACTAGTAGTATCACTAAGGTGTATTCTCCCCATAAATGAAAGGCCTAACAACAGACAAGTTTTTGAAGATATCAGCTCTATATCTATTTGAAGTTTTTCTTTCTTTGTACATGCATCCTGTAAATTAATTTTTTTTCCTTTTCTCATGACTTCATTTTTCATTTTCATTGTTTCTTCGTTCCCCTTCATTGGTTTCGAAGCCTTCTAATTGGGCTAGTCGTTACATTTTTTTTTCTTTCTTCCCTTCAATTTTTTTGTGTAAAGGGGTGAATGTCCATTATTGATTGATGGACAATATTTCCAGTTTGATTGAATTGAAAAGGCTTGATATTCTTTTTTTGTTCTTTCTTCCTGTTATATACTGTACTAATATTCTTACAGAATGAGAAATTTCATCAACGCCCAATTTTCTTTCTGGGTAATTGCATATTGTCTTGAATTTTCTTGATGGCTTCTTGATTTTTCTTTGTTAAAAACAATGTTAAGCATGTCAAATGGGGGGAAGTAATTTGAGTTTCTTCCTCTCTCCTCCTTGTTTTCTATATCTAAGAAGCTTTGATTGGTTCTCTTTGTATCTCTCATTGTTTTGGTCAATCCATGAAAACCCATTTCACTTTCTCAATTTCCTTCAAGAACCATGCCTTTGAATTATCACTTCAAACCTTCAAATGCAATACATCCCATAATTATGGGTTGAGGAAGAATTAAGAAAGGGAATGATCAAAGCAAGAGAAAAAAAAAAGGGGAGTAAAGAGAGAAAGAGAAAGTATTTCTGGAGATGATGTTCACAACTCAGCTTATTTGAAAGGAGAAGATGGTATTAAAATTTTCACATTGCCCCCTTATTTTGATGATGTTATACATGTCTCCCTTATTTTGTACATGTGAATGACACATGCTTACTTAACGGAAATGCATAAACGACGTTAGGGCTAGGGACCTCCGATGAGCAAAAAAGGTTTACTTTGGTCAGTGGTAAAACTTTTTGAAATTGGAGAACCGATGATGTGTTTGGTCAAAGTTCAGGAACTAATGATATATTTAACCCTTTAAAAATTAAGCTTCAAGTCATCCTTTTTTTTTTTCGATTTTTTCATTCATTTTAAAACTACACTTTTTAATAATTGTTTATTCACTACACTTTTTATAATTGCTTTAATATAACTCATGAAAATAATACTCCTCCGTTTTTAAATTATCGTCCACCTTTCTTTTTTCGTTTGTCATTTTAAATAATTGTTTTTTTCAAATCTTTTTTTTTTAGAAAAATACTTCTATCACTTTATCCTTATTTTTTATACATACTTTAATTATGGTCACATACTCAACAATATTAAAGGAAACCACATATTTCATCAATATTTATAATATAATCAATTACTTTTTCTTAAACGGAATGTCGGGTCAAAGTATACAATATTTTAAAAATGGATGGAGTATTTTTATATAGTCATACTATAAAAATATGATATATTTTCTAAATTACGTTTACTTCACTTTTCTTTCAATTAAAAAGTAGCTACAGTACTATATATATATATATATATATATTTTTTTTTCCTTCATGTTTTTGTGTTGAATTACACTTAGTATTTTTATTTTTTCGATAATAAGATATGTTTATAGGTAGTTAAAATTATTTTGTAATAACTTTCTTTTGTTGCACTTGAGTGATAACAACTTTTATCAAGTGACCTTTCAACACTATCGTTAATTTTGTATTTTGTATTTTCAATATGTCCAATGAACAATATATTAGTATTATTTTTCTTTCCTACTTGTTTGAAGAATCATATTTAATTATTTATGCTCATAAAAATACAATCTTAAATTATCTACAATAAGTAAAGAAAATAATTTCCAAAATATGAATTTTTAGTACTAAAATAAAAAGTAATTAAAATTTCAATATTATAATTAACATTTCTATTTTTGTTAAATCTTAATTTTGTGAAATCACATAATAAAATATATGATAGTTTTACTTTATGTAATCCATGACAAAAGAAGGGTATATATTCATCTATTTAAGCTAACTCTACATGATTATAGTGGATAAACTTAAATAAGCTAACTAGTTCCTTATGTTATCAACAACACAATGCTTCAATCTTGTTGATTGGCTTGTATAGATTGGATGGGATCGATTGCATTAAATGTTTCCAATTGATGGTATAAATGATGTGTATCAAGTTCGATTGAGTTAATTAGTTATGTCTAAGCTTACAAATATTTAGAGTATTAATTCAGTAATTAAGACAACAAAATTGATGAGAGCAGCATGCATGTGCAAATATTTGGTGAAGTTTCGACAGTCGTCAGAGCGGTGGGGGTGTTACAAACTTACAATAGTTAGAAGTTATAGAAATATATTTCATACTCATCATTGGTTGCAGGTGTTTCGGTTTGGTTTTGTTTTGTTTAGTTCAAAATCACGAATCGAACCATTACAACCGAACCAAACCAAACAAAACCATCCCCTTCTAATTTATCTAAATTCTTTTTAATTAACTTAACCAACATTAACAATAAAAATAAGATTTAATTGGACTTAGCATCAAACATTAGAAAATAACATTAAAAGTCCCCCAACAATCTAGATTTGGTTTCGTTTAGTATATATATATATATATATAAGTTTGGTTTGATTTGATTTAGTTCGATATAAAAAACCACGAACCAATCAAATTGGGGGGATTTTCAATTTTTGAAACCAAAACCGAAGCCGAATCGTATTTGGCCAAAATTGAACCAAACCGATTGATTTGGTTCGGTTCCTGGGTTCGTGGTTCCAATGTACACCCCTATATACTCATAGACAAGCGTCACAAAGGAGAGCCCACGAGCAAACTCTCATTTTATGACCCGTTTATTTATATCATTCTTATTAGATGGACACTTACTCATTTGCCCGTTACCCACATGTACGGTGTCTATACTTGCTCAACATGCCTATTTGTCACCTCTATTTGGGCTGGATCATCACCGATTCTAATGTGAATGTGAAAGAAATTAGGTGCCACTGGAGATATATACTTTTTTGAAGAAAAAAACCTCTTCAATGTAGTTGTGGATAAGGCGTGTGGATATGATGTTTCAATTAAAAAAAATTACACTGTGGATAACAATGTCAATTTTTCACATTCTACTTGAAGGTGTGAATACATCCTAGCTAACATTTTTCTTTTCAAAAACTCTTTCTATTGGTTGGTCAAATTTTTTTTATTCTTTGTCAAATTTCATTTTAGTGATGGAACGCATTCAACATAAGATCAAATTCATATTTGCATTACAGAAGTCCATATTAATTAACCAATTGATCAAATTCACGGTTGCATTGATGATGCTTATATAAGTGCCACTGGCATATGCATAGCATTCTTCATATATATTCCATCAATCCCAAAATTATTGTCTGTTTTCCTTTTTCGTCCGTCTCAAAATAAATGTCTTGTTTGAAACTTTCCTTTTCATGACAACACTTTTACCATTTTATCCTTACTTTTTTATTCTATTTTAATTATGGACCACATACACATGAGTTTTAAAATAAACTACACATAAAACTAATATTAATAATCCAGTCAAATGTGTGTTTTTTTTAAACTGTGCGTCAATTGAACCAAGACAATAACTTTGAGACGGAGGGAGTATGAAAAAACTAAATTGTCTACCTACTAGTACAAACAAATCGTTTAAAATTAATAAGTCCCATTTTTTGGCAACACTAATTGCTAAAATTACCATCTGGATTTATTACGGTAACAATTATACTTTGAAGATGAACGTGTATCTTACATGCACTTTAACTACAAAAAAAAGTTGTAACCCAGTTGGAACTTTACCATTATTGTTTTTTGTGTATGACCACGGACCATATACCCCATTTTTTTGTGATTGTGGAGGGCCCAATTTGTCCAATCCAGAAAATAAGATGAAGACTAGAATTTAATGTATCGCCAATCCCACGTTCACCGGACGAAACAGATTCAGCTCCAATTTTCGTCCGGAGTATTCACTATTTCCATCTTATATTATCTGTATCTAAAATAGGAATGAGAGAGAGAGAGAGAGAGCATGAATGGGTGAACAATAATTAGGATTCACCTGGGTGTTGTTTTTAATCAATTATCGGCCAATCACTTGGAGCATCTCCAATCAGATTCCCAAACCCGCAATTTTGGCCCAACCTTACCCCAAATCCATTCCAACCGAACCCCAATCCCTCCCCCAATTTAGGTTGGTGAATAGTGTCACCCCAAATTTGGGACAACACTATTCATCTAACCCAAATTGGGGTTGATGGAACCCACCCTTTTTTAAAACATAAAATTGATTTTTAAATACAACAAATTGATTTTTAAATTAAAAAAATTATTAATAATTTATATTATGAATTTAAAAATATTTTAATTGATTAATAACTAATAATAGCTATGTAATAAATATAATGATGTAATTTATTTTAAAGCATTACAAAAGAAAAATAAATTATAATAAAATGATCCATTATGTAAATTGAAAATAAAAAAAGACATACAACTTGAAATTAAAAATGACATACAACTTGAAATTAAAAATAACATAAAACTTGAAATTAAAAATGACATACAACTTGAAAATAAAAATGACATACAACTTGAAATTAAAATATGACATACAACTTGAAATTAAAAATGACATACAATTTAAAAATAAAAATGACATATAACTTAAAAATAAAATTGACATACAACTTGAAAATAAAATATGACATACAACTTGAAATTAAAAATGACATACAACTTGAAAATAAAAATGACATACAACTTAAAAATAAAAATGACATACAATTTGAAAATAAAATATGACATACAAACTTAAACATATGACTGAAATTAAACTTAAAAGAAAAACGCTAAAGCATTTAAAATACTAAACCAGACAATGACTAATATTTCGGGAGATTAGTTCTTGGTCCGCCAAAATAACTGTTAAATTGATTGAAAACATCTGGATTAGCTTGAGATCCTTGCCCTACATCTAGAGATCCATGTTCTAGCATATTGAGATCCTTGCCCAACATTTTGAGTTCCATGCCTGTCATATTGAGATCTATTGAATTGAGATATTTGCCCTACATCTTGAGATCCATGCCCGTCATATTGAGATCATTCTCATTGACTTGAAAGCGATTTAAATCCCTCACTTTGACTTCTTTTTTGCTTAATTTTAATTTGTTCCAACGAATAAATTCACGCATGATTGGATCGGCTATATAATTCAAATCTTTGAATAGAATTCTATTTTCTTCCCTTAATTTAAACATATCATTAACAACCTTCAATTGCTTAACAAGTATTAATCATTTTTTAGGGAGTAGGAGATGATAACACTCAATTTCAAGAATCTCTTACTTGACATAGACAAATCAATGATAAATAGGCTCACCTTGCACTTCAGAATGCCTTAAATGATCTTTTATGGGCACAATTTAGTAATAGTGATAATTAAGCTAAAATAATATGTACTTTGAATTGAGTGTTGTTGTTGAATTTTTTTTTCTTGATATATTTTAACATTTAAATAGATGTATTGCTTGCTTTATCATAATGTATGTGCTTGTATTTATCAAATGATTTGTAATTTAAAATATATTAAATCACTAATTTTAATGTATATTAATTATATAAATAGATTTATAAAAATAAACTTACTAAATATAATAATTATTAATTGTGTAATCTTAATAATTACAATTTTGAATGTTATAGTAGAAAATCAAAATAGAATATGCTAAGGAATATTTTTTTTGGTGTAAGATGTGATGTGAAGGGTTGGAGTTGGAATAATAAATAATGCTAAAACTGACCCAAATTGGGGTAAGTTTGAACCCAAATTAGGGTTTTTTGGTTGGAGATGGTCTTAATCAAGGGTTGAATTATGAGTAGGTCTTGTTTTAATTATTTTAAAAGGGATCATTTACTGATTAGTATTGTTTTAAGTACTTAAAAGTTTAAACTTTTATTCAATTGGTTTGTGCTTAGAACATTACCAATGCTGATGTGAATGTGAAATAAATTAGATGTCACCGAATTTATATCATTTTTAAAGGAAAAAACATACTCCCTCCATCCCAAAGTTATTGTCTTGTTTGACCCGACACATGAATTAAGAAAAAAACAATTAACTTGATTATTAATGTTGTAATAATGTATAGTTTTCTTTAAAACTCATGAATATGTGACCTAAAATTAAAGTAAGAAGAAAAAGTAAGTGTAAAATGATAAAAGTGATGTCTTAAAAAGGAAACTTTCAAACAAGATAATTATTTTGAGACGGACGAAAAAGGAAAATAAAACAATAATTTTAAGACGGAGGGAGTATTTAATACAAATGTGGAAAATATATGTGGATATCAATGTCAGTTTTTTACATCCTATTTGAAGGTGTAATTACATCAGACTTGGTCACCATTTGTTTTTTTAAAAAATCTCTTTCTATTGGTTGTTCTATTTTATCTTTCATTTTAATTTTATTATAAAATTTCATTTTAGTGGTGAAATGTATGACAAGATCAAATCGACATTTGTCTTATAGAGTTTCATTTTAATTGAATACAACTGAAGAAAGAAAAACTAACATACTCTCTTCGTCCCTAAATTATTGTCCTAGTTGATCCGGCGCATGAATTAAGAAAAAAACAATTGTCTTAATTATTTATATTGGTTTAATGTGTATTTTACTTTAAAGCTCATGCGTATATAACCCATAATTAAAATAGAGTAAAAAAATTAAGATAAAATAGTAAAAATGATATTCTAAAAAAAATAAATTTTAAACTGAAACAGACGAAAAAACAAATAAAGATGATAATTTAAGAAGGGGGAGTATGTGATTGTGGTGACTGGTGATTAATTACCTGGGCCACATAAAATCAAATCAACGTTGGAAACTTGCAATGGGCGATGGTGTGCTAGCCGCCGCCAGCGGGTTGGTATGAGACTATGAGTGGACTGCAAATTAAAGAGGCTAGGGTTGAGGATGACTGTACGAGAGAGGACGGAGAAAAAAGAATTTGCAGCATAGGTCGTCCTTAGATGTTCTGGTTTTATTGGTGGAAAGTTATGTCCTCCTCGATCACTCAAAGCGCTCGTTTTTTTTTTTCAAAATAAATAGATATATTGCTAATTTGTAATAATAGGTGGCCAAGTATTTATGTGCAATGTACATGAATTGTGATCATAAAAAATGTGTTCTGAAATCTTTTTTTGATTTTTGTCAAGATAAATCGCAACATATAAAATATAAAGAAAAAAATGAGGAGAAGAGAGCGTGATTACTAGAAAAAAAAATTCGATGAGAAGAATCGCCGGATACTTTGTAAAAATATTGTCCGTATTTATGAAATCGAATGTCCGACGATTTTTAAATGATTCTCTTGATTTTTCGAAAAAACATGTTAATGAGATGATGAGAGAGTAAAGACAATTGTAATTTAATTTTTTTATTAAAGGCAAGTCAATGGTATGGGTCAAAACCAAATTTTGATACATGTAAGAGTAAGATATTAAAGAAAAGAGCTTAAGGAATGTCCCTGACCTAATATAAGCAAAAATACCATATTTTTTGGACCTAAATATAAGCAAAAATCAACATATTAAATTATTTCATCTATTCTGTTAATTCTTTTTTTTTGTCAATCATCTATAATGAATTGATGGCCATTAATTATATCGTTTTGATGAGTGGGATTCTTAAGGGTATTTTAGTAAGTATACTTTTTATTTTATATAAAATAAGACAATTTAACTAAAACTTATCTTTTTTTTAGAATATCATTTTTACCACTTTATCCTATGGTTAGAGATTCATTTTTTTAATAACCAATAGTATCTTTAATTATAGTAGCCATACATAATACATGGATAATTTTGTGTTCCAAAATAGATGACATTTTTAAAGGAACTTTTTCCATTTTTTCTCAAATTCTAATATTTATTGACTTCGTAACCGTGTTTGGCTCTTTGGGCAAAAATATAAGACACCTAATTATTAAACTAATATAAATAATCAGGGATAATTTTGTGAAATAGTGACATTTTGTAATTTTCAAGGAACTTTTTCCATTTTTTTTTAAACGTGTTTATGTATCGTTTAGTATTTCAATATGTTTAATAATAGAGACGTTATATATTTTTTAGGGACTGAGAGATTGAATTGAGAAAAATATTGAAAAGAGCGTTGTAATAGTTTTTTTTAAAAGCATAGTCAAAATAGTGTTTTCAACACTAGAGCTAAAATGAAATAGGACTTTGGCATGAATTTATTCCATGAGAAGCTGCCACGTGGATAATGAGATTTTTGTAGGCGTAGTCTGCGTAGTCAAATCCACTTTTCCTACCAACCGTTTACGTGAAATCTTCACAACTTGATATTTTGTTTTCTTTTATAATCTTCTTATATGTATAGTTCCAATTCACATCCTTTTAACTTTCTTTTCAACTACAAATTCTAATGCACATCTTTTAATTATATTTTTTAAAAATAAAGATATATTTTCATGATATAAGAACTTCAATTATTTCATTTCCTAGTCATTTTATAATATATTGAAAAACATAATCATGATCTTAATTCATGTGTATCACTAATAATATGCTCTAGGAAATTTAGAACCTCATCCTAATTATTTCAGAAAATTATATTTTTTAAAAGTCTTGTCCTAATTTTCTCAAATTTTTTTAGAATTATCATTTACCAAATTATATCTACAAAATTAATATCAACCAATCAAAATTTTGACAATAAAAAAGTTCTCATTAAATTACTCCATTACTTAGATTTTCATTTCTTACTATAATTGTCTAATTAGTAGTTACTGTGATTTTAAGAATATTACTATTTCATTCCATATTTAAATTCAATAATAACCATGTGCATTGCAGGTTTAGATGAGGTCTAAAACTCCAATATTGATTTCAGAATACTGATTTTTTTAATGCATAGAAATCAATAGTAAATTATCAGAGGTTCTTCAACTTCTAATTAGTTGATGAACACGTCTTCTGTAAAACGATTTAACGGATCTTAAGATCGAATTATACATGTTAAATGAGTCATGGATTTAGAAATTGCTGCATCACCTCTTAACTTTTAAAAATTATAGCATCACCCCTCCTATTTTATAAATGAAAATCATGTTAATTTTTTTAGTCTTAAATGTGTCAATTTTGTCTCTAAATACGTCCATTTTAGTCCCTTAATTTATAAGTTATTATGTATGAAAGTTTGTCACTTTTACCTTTAATTGTCACTTTTGTCTTTAATTGACACTTTTAGTATCTTAATATGTAAGTCATTATGTATGAAAGTGTGTTACATTTTCCTTTAAATATGTCACTTTTAGTCTCTCACTGTGTAAGTCATTATGTATGAACGTGTGTCACTTTTGCTTTTAACTTTGTCACTTTTAATCTCTCAACAAAGTTATAAAAATCGTTAGGCGGTCGCTAGCTAGACAGCACACTAGCGCCTAGCGCCTAGGGGACTAGTCGGGGCCTAAAATTAAGGCATAATTACAATTTTTTGATAATTTACATCAAAGATCAAATACATTGACTACACATTTTTTTTTTTATGTTTGTCATTTTATCAAACACTTGTCTATATTTGTAAAATGAACAAAAATATACAAACCTACCATTAATCTCAATTCTCAACAACCCCAAAGCAATAAACCAGCCAAGTTTAGAACTAAAAAAAATATTACTCCACCTACCTACTGCCCTTACAACCCACAGTCTAACATATCCTCCCTAATCCCTTCTCATTCTAAATTCGGAGTCTCGAGACAGCTCCATTTTTATTCATTTTTTTTCTTCTTCTTTCTTCTATCTATCTGACAAACCGACAACCCTTTTTTCTCTTCTCTTCTCTCTCTCTCTCTCTTTTCGGCAGACCGAATCTCCTTATTTTTTCATCCTCAAATCTCTTTCCTCCTAGATCTAACCCTTTAATCTATCATTTCTTTCATCCCACCGAATATCCACAAAATCAAATCCCTTTTCTTTCTACCTCCCTCTCTGCCTCACCATTACCACTCCCCCTTTCTTCTCCAGTTCGCCCCCCTTCATTCTCCGGTCACCGCATGCCACAAAATCAAAGCTACAAAAATAAATTAAGGTCGGCGAGGTTTGGCGTAGGTGCCGACTTGGTCGATTAGGCGGCGACTAAGAAAGTTGCGGTGGTAGAGAAGGGCCTAGCGCCTAGGCGGGAAATTTTACAACACTGTCTCTCAATGTATAAGTCATAGTGTATAAAAGTTTGTCACTTTTTGGTCTTCAAATGTGTCACTTTTGCCCTTAAATGTTTACTTTTGTCTTTAAATATATAACTTTTAGACCCTGAATATATAAGTCATCCAATTCCGTCAAGCCCTATTAAGTGTTGCAAGACAAATATAGCTAACGAAGATAAGAGAGGATGACATATGACCAAATTGCAAAGTCTATTTGTACAAGGACTGCGACTCACGTTCTTTAAAACCATAGTGGCGCCGGAGCAAATAATGAAACTTTTGAATTTCATCTAAAATAAATTTTATGTAGAAAAAACGTATTATCTTATTTATTCATGTCATGAATTATATAAAAATATATAAATATATATAGACATATTAAAATTAGTGTAATTTTCATTTTTCAATTATCATGAAAAGAAAAACTTATGTAAATAGAAGTTTTTTAATGCTATTAGTATACATTATTCCTTCATTTTATTATTTATTTCTCAATATTGCAAGTTAAGGTGTAGTTCTATATAGAAGATTATAGGGTAAAAATTAAAATAAAAAATAACTACTTTTGATTGAAAAAAAAAAGAATTTAATGGGTACATTTGTCATAACATAAATAAATTTAAAATAATTATTAATGAATGTAATTGATATGCAAAAGTTTGTAATAAAAATACCTTCTCTAATCATTGTAAAATGTAAAGTAGAAATATGTTCCATTCAAAGAGTCCATATTTGAAATATCTAATAATCAAAGAATATATTAATGTCATTAGAGGTGATTATAATTAAAAAATAATTAAGCACAACTAATATTCTTAAAAAATAAGAGTAAAAGATAAATATGAAATATTATGAAAATTGTAAATATAATTTCTGAAAGCGAACTTTTTAACCGAAATATCTCAAAGTAGAGCAGTTGACTCTTTGACTGGAATGGATGGAGTATGAATTAATTTTAAAAGGATTAAATGATTATTTGGTCCCTGAACTATCCACAAACTATGCGTTTGGTCCTTGTATTTTTTTTGAAATGTGTTTGGTCCTTAAAGTAGGTTTTTACTAAGAGATTACTCCATCACGGGGTTACCTTCAGTTTTGCCGTCAATTTTTTTATGAAATTCCAAATTTACCCTTAGTAATGTTAGTGGTTCAAAATAAAAAATAAAAAAAAAAAGAAAAAAAATGATAAATGGGAGTCTCTCCACAAACCCACGATTTCCGTTCTACACCTTCCTTCCACATTCTCTCCCAAGCTCTCGCCGTCTACAGCCCCTGCTTCGGCCATCTCCATATCCAGCCATGCACCTTCTGCTCCGACCATCTCCATCTCCGATCAGTACAAAGAAGAAGAAGACGAATACTACGATGACGCTGAAGAACCCAAACCTACTCCGGCCAAATTCGTGAAATCCACCAAACTCGATGTGGACGATGACGACAATGATGATGAATTGAGAGGTGATGGATTTTGGATTTTGAAAGTGGGTTTCAAAATTCGAGCTAGGGTTTCATGGATTTTGGATTTTGAAAGTGGGTTCCAAAATTCGAGCTAGGGTTTTAACTGATTTGCAATTGAAAACGGATTTTGAAAGTGGATTTGTTGATGGTTTCTAATAAAGAGTGCAAACCTTATGCTGGTGATATTCGCGAAGTTGGAGACAGATTCCATTAACGAGAAATGGGTCGGTTTCGGTTCCTTTGATTTCGGGCGTTTCGGTGGTGATCAGAGTGGCGTTTATTTCAATGTGGGTGTACCGAAGAAAATGGAGGTTTAACGAGGGGAAAATTGAGAAGGAAGAAAAGTTGGAAAAAAAAGAAAGAGAAGGATGCGAGTGAAGAAGGAGAAAAGGATAACATATTTAGTTGGATAGACTGGGACCAAATTTAGGGCTTTCTTTTTCATTAGTGGGGTCACTGCGAGAAGGGTCAGAAGCTGGAGGTGAAAGTTTTGTTTGCCAAACATGACGGTCGCTCCACGGGACACGATTCTGCACCAGTTCCTTCACCTGTGTATTTTGATCCGGCTCCCTCTTCCACCGGTGCTGGTTATGGTCTGATCGTTGGATTTTCTAGTCTTGCGTTAGTTTTTGGTAGCTTTGTTGGGTTGATTATGGTTTAGATAGTGTTGGTGTGCGATTCTTATCCTCAAGAGAGCTGTTTTAGAGAAGGGGTATGAGTGTGATACTTTCGCTTTGGTTTTGGATGAGTTTTTTTTTTCTTTTGGTAGCTTTTTTGGGTTGGATTTTGTTGTGGATTGGTAGTAACTGGCAGGTTTTTACTGTAATTAGGGAATATGTTTTGTTAGCATGCTTTGATTAGTTAAATATAGTTTTTCAGGAATTGTTTTGGTTAAAAAAAATTAGGGTTTCATAAGATGCCCAAAGACATAAGGGCAAATTTGAGATTTTTAAAAAAATTTAACGGCAAAACTAATGGTAACCCTGTGAGGGGAGAATCTCTTTAAAAAAATCGAGTTTAAGGACCAAACACATTTCAAAAAAAAAATATTAGGACCAAATGCATATTTTATGTATAGTTCAAGGACCAAATAATTATTTAATCTATTTTAAAATATTAAGGTAAGGCAGCTTCCCAGCTTCACGGTATCTTGAACAGCTAGTCAGCTAGTGTATGCGTATTAATAGTGATTAATTAATTAATCCCAACTTAGCACTAAAGTATATAAACCAGATCTCTGATGCAATCCATAGTTTTAATTAATTATTTAGTACAAAAATCATTCTATTTACATAAATTATAAATATGAGGAGCTGACTGCTGAGTGCCGGTTGTAATTAGGGTGTGCCCACATGAACATGAAGCTCTGGGTTGGTGGTCTAAGCGAGCTTTGCGCTAAAACACATGCGATGAACTTAATTATATGTTACCGAATCTGGATTATTAATTTTGGTGTCATCTAAGATGATGAGCTGTAATTATAATGACATGCTACTAAGT
Organism: Codonopsis lanceolata; assembly: GCA_013146195.2. Lineage (NCBI taxonomy): Eukaryota > Viridiplantae > Streptophyta > Magnoliopsida > Asterales > Campanulaceae > Codonopsis > Codonopsis lanceolata. Next base: position 135,396,119 of record CM028378.1, on the reverse strand, counting down.
CTAGGGCTCAACTCTAATTTCAACACGGATATAAGGAAAGACAAAGCCTAGGACAGGAATTATTTGGGCTTTTGTGTTCCACCTCTGTCGACAATTAATTTCACTTTCTATATTTATTTGTTCCTTTGTCACCTTCCCTTGACCAAAAAACAAAACATGTTAGTGTTAGCTTTTAAATAATTAAATATAAATTAAGTTTTGATCATTGGATTAAAACCGAAATGGTGACGATCAAGTTTCATGGTTGAATGATCAACTTTAGGGTAGCGCGTTAACATGCGCTGATATCGATATCTTTATTTTAATAAGAATTAGTTTTACATTCATGCATTAAACACATCGATATTTATTCTTTTTAATTAAATTTTATTCAAGTAAAACAGAGACATCAAATAAAATTTTAAAAATGAATTACAAATTATATGATAGACTCTAAATTCATTATACACAATATTTGTTGTGTTATGTTGTTGGTTTTCCTTATTTATATCATATCAATCAATATATTTTGGGCCAAATCACTTTTTATCCCCCAAAATTTTCACCAAATCCCAGTTTACCACCTAAATTAAGATACGGAAAAACTCAAAGCACTCATATATAGCGATCCAAAATAAACCTAAGGTCACAGTGAGGCTCGCAAGGGATGTTGAGAATGAAAAGAGTGATGCATTTTCTGTATCTTGTTTTCTCCTAAAAATGAAGGATGAGATACGAAGAAATCCAATGCACTCATAGTGACCTAGGATGATTTTCAAGTCCACAGTGAGGCAGGACGTGTTCCCACGCGCCTTCGCAATATTCTTTTTTTGCACTTTTCCATTTATCCCTAAACAAGGGACGATGTGAATGAAAAGGGTGATGTGTTTTCTGTATCTTGTTTTCCCCTAAACAAGGGAGGATGATATAGGAAAAAATCAAAAGCTCTCATAATGGACTAAAAGCACACTCAAGTAACCGAGGTGTATTCAACGCGCTTTTCGACAACATTCTTTTTGCACTTTTAATTTCGTCTTCCTCTAAACAAGGGAGGATGGAATGAAAAGAGCGATGTCCTCCCCGAACTGCGGGTTCCCCTAAAAAAAGGAGCGCGCGATCCGGGGGGATATTTTACGGGGCACTCACAGTGGTGACTCTGCTGGGGACGTCGTTTTTATTTTAAAGAAAATAAAAATGGAGGGCTAGACTCAGTTTTCACAAAAAAAAAGGAAAAAATGAGTTTTCTTTAGTTTCTGACTAAAATATGCTTATTATATTTCTTTAGCAATTTAAATATGACATTCTTATATATTTGTGTATATATTTGTGGATATGATCCTCCATCTTATAGCAGTTTCGTTCCAGTTACCATTACATGTATATTTACAAAAAAAAAAAAGTAGATTTCCGGGCAGCATAACAAAAGGGCTGAGGCTTTACTTTATTATTGCTTTATTCTGCTTTATATTTTTATTCTACGTGCTTTATTTTCATCGCACAAAATATGTACATATTCTTTCATTCTATCATTTTATTTTGGGGATTATGATCAATATGTAATTAATTGGAATAGATAGATTCCTCACTTTTCTTTCTATTTCTTGATCTGAATGGTTACTTGCTCACTCTCAAACTAAAAAAACCGAGAAAATCCACAAAGAACAGTAAGACAGACCATATCTGCTTTATTTACTGCTTTATATCTGAAAAAAGAAGATTTTACTGTTTTCTAGATACCGCACACACACGCACGCACGTAGAAATATTCCAAACTGCTACCCTACACCATGGCCAGCCTACCCCCTGCATCAGCCAACGTTAAATTGCATATAGATTCTCAGGACACTTCATAGACCGATCGATTTTTACATCTTTGAATCATTGGCCAGTCCCTGTGCAAAAAAAAAAAAGGACAAAAAAAAGGACAAAAAAAAATGAATGAAATGAGGCAAGCATAAACAAAAAGAGAGAGACAAGAAAAATATTTACCACGCGGACTTGTTCCGGAACATGATACTCCTCAGGGATGTCTACATCGGGTAAAACTTCCGCTACAAGTCTTCCGTCACGACGATACCGGAAGGTGGAGAAAGCCTCGGCAGGCGCAGAAAATTCTGACTGCACGTCAGGAGCTGGGCAAGAAGGCCTCGGCCTATTCGAGTCGTCAGAAGCACGCTTGGCTGCTGTGGGGGCAGGATGGAGCACTCTTCTAAAAAACTCCTCATATGCCATGACTGGATAATCGCTCTGAGGCATAAGGTATCTCGACAAGTTCAGATACCTGTTCGGCAAGAAGTCCGTGACAATCACCCAAGGAGCAGGTGCAGGGGGTGTCACTGGAAATGTCGGAAGCATAGAATGATGGCGGTTGACCCGTTCGCCCATATACAACGAATCAACCATAATGGACACCATCAGTATCCGACATCGACTCATCTCCAGAGAAATCATATAAGGCCCCACCAGACCCCTCTAGGGGAATAAATGTACGGTGCCTGGGCTCGAGCTGGCTATTCTATCCCACATCATCACTTTATCCAAGCAGTAGCCATCACGATCCTTTCCTACTCGGTTGGCATTCACAAATTCAGCCAAGAAAGGTGGCCCATGAATGCGATGGCACAGTGAACCTGGAGCAAAATGAAAAATTGAGTTGGTCCAGACCTGTAGAAAAAAAGAATCAGCATAAAAAAAAAACGATGCTAAAAAAAATGATGCTGGCAAAAAAAAAAAAAAAAAAAGCAGGGAAAAAATGGAAGGATACCTCCTAAGCCGGAGCAAAACCATTATGAGTCGGCGAATCATTGCGACTTGCCCTATCCATAGAAGCATAAAGCTCCGCCGGGCCTGCCTGCTCCCAGTCATAATCAATAACATGGTCCAAGTCCCGCAGACATCCCAAGAGGGAAACCCTCAAGGAGGTGGAAGAATTGGCAAAGAGTGACATCCCTAGAAAAAAGAACAAGAACGCCCTGGCAACGCAAGCTATGGCCTCGTTATCATTTGCATCAACTTGCCCGGTGTTTGCTAGAAGCCAACTCTTGACACTGCCAATAAAGATTTCATCTGCAGATTTATATTCGGGCTCGAAACCCAAGAGATCTTTCACCACCTCAGGATAGTGACGAAGAGTATAATCTGGCTCCAAAGTCCGGCCGATGCTGGTAGAGATACCCGTGATAGCAGCAAAATCACACGGGGTCAAAGTAGTCTCCCCCAGCTGAAATGAAAAGTGTGGGTGGTATCCCACCAGTAGTCCCACAAAATGTCAAAAATGGGCAAATAACTGCGAAAGGGACGAAAAGCCTGCAGGAACTCACTAAAACCAGAAGACTCCACCAAAACCCGTGCCGGCAAGGGCATTAAGTTATAAATGTTTGAAACCTTGTCATAGCTTGCCCGAATCCTGGTAAAGGTGCTGCGTGTCTAAGAAAATAGAAAAAGAAAACAACATCATCTTAGCATTAGAAAAAAAAAAGGAGAAGGTAAAATTCCTATCTTTTATTAAATCTCCTATGCATGTCATTAAATTAGGCCATATTCAAAAAAGAAAAAGAAAAAAAAGAGGAGCATATTCCATATATCACATTTTTGTAAATAACCATAGTAAAATATTTACATTTTGCATAGTACATCAAAAGAAAAAATGTTTTGCATTCAAAAAAAATGTTTTGCATTAAAAAAAAACAAAAAAATTGCATCATTGCATTCAAAAAGAAAAATAATATAATAAAAGTATTGCATCTTTGCATTCAGAAAAAAACATGTGCTACATTCTTGCATTCGAAAAATAATTTTGCATTTTTGCAATTCAAAAAAAAAGAAAGAAAAAAAATGTGTTATGCACTCAAAAATAAATACATGTTGCATTTTCATGCAAGATTTTAGCAAGCATCTAAAATTTTCCTACGGTGCATTTGCATTCCCATGCATGAATCTAATAAAAATGATATATACATGCATTAGCAAATCATCATTTGTATTCATTTTTCCAAATAATTGCATTTTGGCATTCACTTAAAAAAAATAAAAATGTAGCAAATATTGAAAAGAAAATATTTCTATTGCATTTGGCATACATCTCTGCAGCATGCGCATTTGTAAAAATGTATATTATTGCATAAAGTATTCTTGTTACATTTTGCATGCATACATCCAAAAAAAAAAAAATTGTGCATCCAAAAATATATCCGAAAAAAAATGCATCACGCATTCGAAAAGGCTATTGCATGAGCACGCATCATAAAAAATAATTTGCAGTTCAAGCATGCATCATGTAGTAAAATTACATCAGTAACATGAAATATGCATCGCACAGTCAAATAGTGTCAATTGTTCAAATATGCATCGCAAAAATAAATAGCATGAATTTCATATTTTTGCTATAAATAACTGCCAAATTGCATCATTCTAGCACATAAATTGCATGCATAAGCATCATAAGTAAGAACATGTATGCTCCAAAAGTCCAAAACAACAAGGAAATCAAACAGATCTGAAAATTCGACCAAATGGGTTTGTAAAAAAGAAACTTACAGCGGGAATCGAAGATTCAACACGTGTGTGTGCCGATCGCGAAGGATGTTGCCCCAGTCGTCCTTCGAGTAGAGATATCTGACGTGATTTTGGACCAAGGGAGGAAGTTCCTTCCTTTCCTCGCCTGAATCCGGATTAATCGGTGCCTTTCTCTTCCGAGATCTCAAGGAGGAGGCTATCTATTAAGAAAAACACACAATTTGGCGAAATAAAAATTGAGAAAAGGCAGAAAAATGAAGGAAATAGCTCAGCAACAACAATCGCAGAAGCAAAAATGTCGAAAAAGAAGAAAGAAAGGGAAGTTGTTGCTTCCGCTCACTCCCTGCCGACACATATGAAGAAGAAATTGGGAAGTTTCACTTCCCCCCTCCAAAGTTCAAAAGTTTAGCATTTAAGTCCTCAAGTTTCCCAAATTGCAAAATGACCAGAAAGCGGAAGATTAACAAGATTAACAAAAGCTTTGCTATCCATCCAAGATAACAAAAAAAGCATCCCAACATAAAAACAGAGAATAAAAGAGAAAAAAATGCAAAAAAAAAAAAAAGACAGCAAGAAAGAAAAAAACAACAAAAGAAAAGAAATGCAAAAGCAAGCAAGAAAAAAATGCAAGGAGAAAGTTCAGCAGAAAAAAAATGCAAGGAAGAGAAATGAAGAAAAAGAAATGCAACAGCAAAAGAAAATCTCCAGCAAAAGTTAGAAACGCAGCAAGAAGAAAAAGAAAAAAAACTCAGCAGTAGAAGCAAAAGCAGAAGCAGCAGAAAAAGCAGAAGAAATCAAAAGCAAAGGTAGCGAAAGCAGCAAAAGCAACAGAAGCAGTAAAAGCAACAGAAGCAACAAAATCAGCAAAGGCGGTGAAAGCAGCAGAATCAACAAATACAGTGACAGAACAAAAGCAAAAAGGGTAAGGAAAGGTAAAGTATTCATATTTTACATGCATGCATCTCACTTGGTCCCACCATTGCATTCAACGAAGGATGTCCACCCCTGAGGATGCAATGTCTTATGATGTGTTCCACCATCGCATTCGACGAAGGATGTCCACCTCTGAGGATGTGATGTTTTCCTGCTTTCTAGGAGTAGTTGTAGGATTATCTCCTCAAGGGGTGTAACCCCAAGATGCGAAGTAATCAATTTCCTGCTTTCTAGAAGTACCGTAGGATCATCTCCTCACGGGGCGTAACCCCGAGACGAATGATCGAGCTTAAATCTTATCCCACTAGAAGTTGTTCAACCTTTTCTGTGAGGGGGTGTATACCTCGGGACAGTGAAAAGGTTATCGTACTCCGACGAAGGGCCTTGCCCTGAGGATGCGATCTATCCCACCATTACATTCGACGAAGGATGTCCACTCCTGAGGATGCGATGTTTTATGATGAGTACCACCTAGTTGTTCAACCTTTTCTGCGAGGGGGTGTATACCCTGGGCCAATGAAAAGGTTATCGTAATCCGACGAAGGGCCCTGCCCGGAAGATGCGATCTATCCCACCATCGTGTTCGGTAAAGGGTTCGACCCTTTGAGGATGCGATGTTTGATCTCGGTATTCCACCTAGCGTTGTTTGTTTGCATCGGACCGAATTACGTTTGGTCTGATTCCTTTTATTAAAGGATACGTAGGTAACCTACCTCGGTAGGTCCGACCATCAGAGCACTTAATTTGCATATCTGCTTAAAAACTACGATAACATGCTACAACCGACTAAATATGTATAGGATATGCGAGATTTGACATGCATTATAAACTGCTTCATTAAGCTCTGTCAAACATAAAACCAACAGGTCAAAGTAAACCTTAGCCTTCCAGCTAGGATTCCACCCTATTTCTCCGGTCCAAAAATCCAAAAAAGAGCAGTTACTCTGCCCGAATCCAGAGGCCAAATCTGCCAGAAGCAAGCAGTTGCTTTGCCCGATTTCCGTCAGCAGCAAACAAACAATAGCAAGAACGCAATTAGTTTCTCCGCCCATTTCATGGTGCCAGAAAACAGCTTTCGGAAGCAGTTACTCTGCCCAAATCACAACAACAGAAAAAGAGTCCCTCTCCCGGAAGGACAGAGCAAGCACACCCTACGCTCTTAAAAGGTAAGACTTTAAGAGATTTTTATATAAAAAGTGCTATTTTCAGCTGGCCCAATGTAAAAAATATAAGCAGTTATGCTGCCCGGATCTCTATAGAAAATAACACTAAAAAGAACCATTATTATGACCAAATATTTGTAAATATATTTGTAATTACTGGAAGGTAGAGGCTGCAAGTCTGTAAATAATGTAGATACAAATATATCTTCTTAAATGCTTTATTTCATTTACTGAATAAATATAATAAAAGCATATTTTAGCCAAAAACTATTTTTGAGACCGAAAGGGCGAGTTGAGTGCCTAACACCTTCCCAACTCGTAACTTAGCCCCCGAACCCCCTTTTTTACAAACTCTGGTTATTTTTTGCTTTTTCTTTATTTCTCCTTAAAATAAAGATGACGAATCTGTTACAACATTTTGGATCACAGTGAGGCCCGCAACATCCTTTTCTTGCACTTTTTCGTTTTCCTCTAAACAAGGGACGATGAGAATGAAAAGGGTGATTCATTTTCTGTATCTTGTTTTTCCCTAAACAAGAGATGATGATATACGGAGAAACTCAAAGCACTCATAGCGATCCAAAATAAACCTAAGGTCACAGTGAGGCTCGCAACATCCTTTTTTCGCACTTTTCTGTTTTCCCCTAAACAAGAGACGATGAGAATGAAAAGGGTAATGCATTTTCTGTATCTTGTTTTCTCCTAAAAAAGGGAGGATGAGATACAGAGAAATCCAATGCACTCATAGTGACCTAGGATTATTTTCAAGTCCACAGTGAGGCAGGGCGTGTTCCCACGCGCCTTCGCAACATCATTTTTTTGCACTTTTCCGTTTTCCCCTAAACAAGGGACGATGAGAATGAAAAGGGTGATGCATTTTCTGTATCTTGTTTTCCCCTAAACAAGGGAGGATGAGATGCGAAAAAATCCAAAGCTCTCATAATGGACTAAAAGCACACTCAAGTGACCGAGACGTATTCAATGCGCTTTTCGACAACACTCTTTTCGCACTTTTAATTTTGTCTTCCCCTAAATAACGGAGGATGTAATGAAAAGAATGATGTCCTCCCCGAGCCACGGGTTCCTCTAAAAAAGGGAGCGCACGATCCAGGAGACATTTTCTGGGGCACTCACAACTCCCAATCAATGTCAGTGCGGAAAAAAACATATTTGATGTAAGTATTTAGTATTTGAACACTTTCTTTCTTTCTTTTTCTTTAAGTTGTATATATTTCATTTGATTACATTTATTTTTGTATTCTTACATACTTTATTTGATATATGAAATTAAAACATTTGAGCACCAAACAATTTCCAATGCGGGAAAATCTCAGTTGGATCTTTACTTGGAGGAGCCGAAGCACGAATTTTCATTTTATGATGATTTTGATGTCTTGAATTATTGGAGGGATAATAGGCATCGGTACCCAATCCTTGCATCAATGGCATGTGATATTTTGGTCATCCCGATAACTACCGTTGCCTCAAAATCAGCATTTTCAATAGGTGGTTGTGTGCTCACCAAATTTAGAAGTTCTACCCTATCGAAAAATGTTCAAGCTCAAATTTGCCTTCGTAATTGGTTGCATGGTTACATTGATTATGGTATGTTAGTTTATCAATTTCTTAAATTATATTCATTATCTACTTATGTTTTACTTTGATATAAATATCTTATTATATGTAGGTAAAGGTGATGATGAAGATGCAAATGTCCAAAAGTCCCCATCGGAAGCATCCGCGTCGAATGTGGATAGAAATTATTGATGAAGACAATGTAGATGATTTTGATGATGACATGGTGATTTCCTAATTGGTGATTTGGTATTTTGGTGGATGAAATTTGAAACTTATTGTTTATATTTAGTATTTGAAGTATTTTGAATTTTATGGATTATGGATATGTAATTTACTAATTTTGTTATTTTGTTATTTAGTATTTTAAGTATTTTGAATATATTAATGGATATGTAATTTTGTTATTTGAAGTATTATGAATTATTGAATTTAATGGTTTATCTGTCAAAAAATCAAATCTATCATATTCCTAAATTCAAATAATTGATAATAAATAAATTAAATAAACCTATTTTTTGCGGGCTTGCCCGTTTTGCCCGCGGCCCTACGCGGGGCGGGTTGGGTTAGGAGTTTCCAGGACCGTCATGTTCACGGGCTTTGACACCCCCGCCCCGTTTTACAACAGGTTTTTCAGGCCCGCGGGCAAACCCGCCCCGCAGGCCCGTTTTGACAGCTCTACCCTATGGTCAAGATTTCGTGGCCCCTGCTGCCAAGGATGCCAAGGCAGTGGGAAAAAGAAAGAAGAGTCCCTCTCCCCCTCCTGCCCGAACTGTTCGCCCGTGCGGTTCGGGCTCTAAGCTTGCTATTTCTGCCCTAACTCAAAGCGAGGCGGCGACCTGGAGACAGCCAGGTTTCGTGATGCCCTCCACCACTAGCGTTGCCCGGGCGCTTATGAAAGAAATATCTGGCGATGCCCCATTGCTAGGGGGCATCGATCAGCATGCTCGTGGGAGCCCGGGAGGCCTGGTGGGCAAGGGCATTATTGAGCGGGCCCTGCACGATGTCCTGGCGGAAGATCGGGAGACCGCCAGCCACGTGCTGGTCGGGAACGTAGGTGCCTGCTTGAGTGAGGTAAAGTCGTTCGCAGCCTAGAATTCTTCTCTGTGCCGTGTTTTTTTCCGCGGTTAACTGTTTGATCTTTGTTTTGAAAATTGCTTCCACTTGCACCAACTTGTATGACCGATACAACGAGGAAAAAGAAGCTCGCAAAAAGGTGGAGGCGGACCACAAAGCCCTTGGGGGCCTGCTGAAAGAAAAAATCGAGCTGGTGTCCTCCCTGGCCGACCAGCTGGAGGTTAATGACGCTGCTGCGAAGAAGAAAGAAGCCGAGTTGCTCGAGCGAAACTTGCTGCTGGTCGCTCAGAATAGTACTTTGGTTGCTGAGAAATCCTAGCTGGTGGGCCAGATAAAGAAGAATCAGGCCGAATTTGAGAAGGGGTGGGAGGCCATGGCCGCGGTTTCCAAGCAAAGGGACTTGCTGCAGGTTAAGCGGGACGCCCTTAAGATGCAGGCCGTCAAGGACGCGAACCTGGTGGCCGACCTGATGGCGAAGCTGTCCACCACTAGGGAGACGGCAGTGGAAGACTATAAGCGCTTGCCGGTCTTTGAGGATGCCGTGGACGCGGCCATCGTGCCCTACTTCGCACATGGAACTAATCATATTTTAAGGATTCTTGTGGGCCATGGCGGGGTGGGGCTGTCCACAATGGATGAATGGGCCGTGCTCGATCCATACGCCGATTCTTCCCGTCAATTTCATGATATGGTTCCTTACACCAAGGAGGAACTAGAGACCCTTGCCAAGAGCGACGCTGAGGTTGGGCGTGAGCCTTGGATCTTGCCAACTCCTTTGGATGTGAATGTTTGCTCGCTAATCCAGGCCTTGGAGTCTGAAGATGATAAGTTGAAAAAGAGCGAGCAGATGGAGGCGGATGGCGTGGCCAAGGCTGCTGAAGATGAAGCTGCTCCGAAAGAGCTGAACCTTCAGTATGAGATGCAATATCGGGCCAGCGCTAAGGATCTTCCTCCCCATCCAGAACAGGCTTAGTCTAGGAGTGTCATTCCTTGTTCGGTCCGCGCTCTACTATTTTTGACTCCTGATTGTAATTCCTTCCATTTATGAATAGAGAACTACTTTTTTTGACAATTGCTCCTTTATTTGAATTTTTTCTGCACCTTGTTTAGCACTAGAATGTATGTGTATGAATAGATCATAACAAGCATAATACAAACAAAACTAATTTGGCATGCAAAACTCGTGCAATTACTAACTTAAAAATAATAAGGCTAATTAAGCAAGCGTGTTATTCAAGTTGGAGGGTACGCGGGCAGATGTTCCTACCTGGATGAAGTGCTTGGATCTGGCCAAGGCTTTGGGTGGGCAGGACATACGTGCCTGCCCGATCTAAGTGTTTGGTTCTGGCCAAGGTTTTGAGTGGGCATGGCCCCTATCGCCCTGGAGCGAGCATCCTGAAGACTGCCTAGTGGGCAGGGCCCTACTCTGTGTGGCAACCAGCAACCGGCCACGGCCCTATCCGACGTTTGTATGTCGAGGTGGTTGTTAGTATATCAACTGGGCATATAGATATACGACTAACAGTGTTGCTCGGTCACTATAGGAATCCGAGGTAGCTAGCCGCTATCTTGTGGGCATGGCCCCTACCGCCTGGCGGACATCCCAGTATGTGAATCGGGCATGACCCTATCTTACTAACGGAGAGGATAAGATATGTCCACAAATACCCGAGTATAGTGGAAGGTTGATCAGGCACGGCCCTATCTGCTCGACTGGTGAGTGGATTTAGTCAAGCAATCCGAAAATAATTGATAAACGACGAATAAATAACTTGAATGAACAAATATGAAAGAAACTTGCCTTTTATTTATCAATGGTGGTGACCCTTAACAGGGCTAAGGGTCTTGCCCGTTTGCATATTGAGAATTGGCTCAATGATAGTACTTTTTTAAATGATCCACATGCTAGGGATGCTTCAGGTCCTTGCCCTCCTATGTCTGCAGTGTGTAGGTGCCCTCTCTGATTATGCCGGTAACTTGAAAAGGCCCTTCCCAATTTGGAGAGAGTTTTCCCTTTTCTGCCTGGTGATCGGTGGCCTAAATTTTTCTGAGTACCCAGTCCCCAACCATAAATGCTCTTTCCCGGACCCTTTTGTCGTGGTGAGCCTTTGTTCACTACTTGTAATTGACCATCCTCAACCGTACATCCAACCTTCTTTCTTCAAGAAGGTCAAGTTCTATTGCTTGGGCAAGCTCGTTGTTTTGTTCACTGTAGTGGGAAACTTGGTTGCTAGGCAAGACCATTTTTACGGGGATCATGGCTTCGGATCCGTAGGTGAGCGCGAACAGAGTTTCCCCTGTTGGGCCCCGGACATTGGTTCTGACCGCCCATAAAGCCGACTGTAGCTCTTCTGCCCATTTTCCAACTCGCCCCTCTAGGTTTCTTTTAAGAGAATGCAAGACTTGTTTGTTACCGGCCTCGGCTTGGCCGTTGCCTTGTGGGTAAGCAATTGATGACTGCCAATGTTTGACACCCAAACGCACACATTCAGCTGTGAACTTATCCGAGAATTGGGTGTCGTTGTTAGAGATGATTGCCCGTGGGAGGCCGAATCTGCACCATATTTGGTCGTGGACGAATTTGATGATGTTTGGCTCAGAAATCTTGGCCAATGGCTTTGCCTCGATCCATTTTGTGAAAATGTCAATGGTGACAACTACGTATTTGTATTTGTATTGTGCCAAGGGAAAAGGACCGATCAAATCGATTCTCCACATGTCAAACGGCCAGGCCGTAACGATTGGGTTTGTATGGTGGACGACGGCCTTGGTATATCCGTGTATCGTTGGCATTTGTCACACTCGCGAACATACTTCTCTGCATCTCTCCTGAGCGTAATCCAATTGTACCCTGCGCGTAAAACATTTTCTGCTAGGGCTCTGGTGCACGGGTTGCCACTGCATTCTCCTTCGTGAACTTCGTACAAAACCCCCTCTGTTAACTCCGGGGGAACGCAGCGAAGCATAGGTCTGACCTTAGATCGCTTGTATAGAATTCCCCCGACTACCGAGTATCTGCATACTTGGCTCCTAACCGTGGTGGCTTTGACTTTATCCCTTGGGAGGACTCCTTGCTCAATGTAATCCTTGTAATCGTCGATCCAGCTTCTGGCCGCTGGCTCGATGTCCATTATTACTGGTCTGTCTATATCCGGAGTTTCCAAGTGCTCGATCATTACTGACGGATTCAGCAATGCTAGACTTGCTTCAGCGATCTTGGATAAGTAGTTTGCTCGCATGTTGTCAGCTCGGTCAATTCTGACGATTTCCCAAAACTTGAAATTCTTCAAGATTTCCTTGACAAACTTGTAGTATTTCACCAGGGAAGGGTGATGCACCATGTATTCCCCCTGGACTTGGTTCACTACTAGTTGTGAGTCCGAGTACACTGTGACCGCTTCTACGCCCATGTCGACTGCGAGCTCAAGACCAGTGATCATTGCTTCGTATTTAGCCACGTTGTTGGAGGCAGGGAACTTGAAGCGGAGAGCCAATTCAAACTCTGTGATCTGGTTGGGAACTATAAGAAGGATGCGAGCTCTGCTCCCGACTTTGCTCGCTGCACCGTCCACATAAATGTCCTAACATTAGGCCGGTCGGGGCCGTGGAAGTTGCTCGTGCCCGGACTTTGTTGGTTGTTGAGCTTCAGGCTCTTCTTGCTGAATGAAACTTGTTTCCACCAAGAAATCGGCCAAGGCTTGGGCCTTGATTGCTCGCCTGGGCTGGTAGTCGATATGGAATTATGTGAGCTCGATTGACCAGTTGAGTAGCCTACCCAATGAATCAGACTTGTGCAGGACTTTGCGCAGTGGCGTGTCTGTGTATACTATGATTACAAGTGCATAAAAATAAGCCCTTAATTTTTGGGCAGCTATGACAAGGGAGTAAGCTAATTTTTCTACATTAAAATAACGACCCTCAACAGGACTGAGGGCCTTGGATACATAGTACACAAGTTTTTAAATTCTTACCTCCTCCCTAACTAAAACGGCGACCACAGCCTGGTCTGTGGCCGCTAAGTACACTTACAATGGCTCCCCGGGCACGAGACTGCCAAGGAGGGTCGGTCTGCCAAGATATTCCCTGAGCTGCTCGAGGGCTTTGGCACATTCTTCATTCCATTCGAACCCTTTGTTGTCGCGCAAGACTTTGAAGAATGGAAGGCATTTCTCTGCTAATCGGGAGATGAAGCGACCAAGGGCAATGATTTTGCAATTTAGTTGTTGGATGTGCTTGATGCAGTAAGGTTGCTCCATCTTCATCAGAGCTTGGATCTTTTCTGGGTTTGCCTCTATCTCACGCTGATTGACCATGAATCCCAGAAATTTCCCTGTTCGAACCCCGAACGCGTACTTGTTCGGATTCAGCTTCATATTGTGTCTGCGCAGATTGGCAAACGTTTTTGCTAGGTCTAGAGTGTGATCGCAGCCTTTGGTTTTGATGACCATGTCATCGATGTAGGCCTCTATGTTACTGCCAAGCTGGGAGCCAAAGACCTTGTTGACCATGCATTGATAGGTGGCCCCTGCATTCTTCAGCCCGAAGGGCATCATTTTGTAGCAGTAAAGACCCCCGACTGCCCTGAAAGCTGTTTTCGGTTTGTCTTGCTCGTTCATCTTTACTTGGTGGTACCCTGAGTATGCATCTAAGAAGCTGAGCATCTCAAACCCGGCTATGGCATCTACGAGCACATCAATCTGAGGCAGCGGGTAACAGTCATTTGGGCAAGCTTTATTGAGACTCGTGAAGTCAACGTACATGCGCCATTTGTCATTGGTCTTTTTGACCATTTCCACATTAGCCAGCCAGGTCGGATACTGGATTTCCTCGATGATGTCTGCTTTCAAGTGCTTCTCAACCTCTGTTTTTATTGATGCACTCTTCTCTGGGGAGTATTACCTTGGTTGCTGTTGAATAGGCCGAAAAGTTGGATCCATGTTTAGGTCGTGGCAGGCAACATTCTTACTGATTCCCTGCATGTCTTTGACAGTCCATGCGAATACATCCAGGCTGTTCTTGAGTAGCTCAATCAATTTGTCCCGATTTTCGGGAGGCATAGCCTTATCGATCTTGATCTTCTACTCGGGGTAAGTCGGGTTGATGATAATTTCTTCCAACTCATCCTGTGGCTGGAATTCAGGTTCATCCTGGACTTGTAGAGTATCCATCTCAATCTTTTGTGCCTTGGGACGTCGGGCCTTACGCCTAGAGACTGTTGATGCTGGAGTGTGCTCGGCCTCATCGACCTGCATTGGTACCACTGTTCAAGAGGATTCCCCGAGCTCAATATTGTTAATGGAGACTGGGACCGTTGTAATGCTGGTAGTGGCTTCTTGCTTAGGAATTGTGGCTTTTTGCTCGGGAATGTCCACGATCAGCCTCTGTTTCTTCCTCTGGGAATCCCGGACATACTCCCACATTGCCCGCGGCTTGCTGTTAAGGATACCCACTCCATCCTCGATATAGAATTTTGTCTTTTAGTGAGGGATAGAGGTAATCATCTGAAATTTGGCCATGGCTGGGGCACCAAGGATGCAGTTGTAGGCGGACTTAAGATCAATCACCAGGAAGGTGATCATCTTTGTTCGCGTTTTAGCCCTGTTTCCCATGAAGACCTCCAGCTCGATGGTGCCCTGGACACTCACTTGATGGCTGGTGAACCCTTCAAGCTTCCCCAAATAAAGCTTGAGCCGAGTGTTTGATAACTTTAACCCTTTGAAGCAGGAAGTAGTACATGATGTCTCTGCACGCTCCGATGTCGAGTAGCACCCTATGAACTTGCCAGTTGTTCATAAGGCAAGAGATGATCAGTGCCTGCTCGGATGTTAGAGGGGTGCTTGCTAGCTCGTTGCGGGTGAAGTAGATGTTGGGTTCACCTGCTCGCTGTACCATCGGGGAGTATACGGCCTTAGACAGGGAGTATATATGCTTCCCTATCTTAGTGTTGGATGGGAGCTCCTCCTGGATCACATTAACCGCCCCTTGTATCTGAGGGGCCTAGCCACCTTTTCCTTTTGGGGGCCTCAATTGTCGGTCATTAAGCACATTGTTACCCGCACCCTGATCCCTTTTGAAGCGGTCTAATTTTCCCGCATTAATCAGTTTCTGTATCTCCCGCTTCAACACGTTTCATTCTTTTGTTGTGTGGCCATTGCCATGATGGTAATCGCAATATTTCGTGTTGTCCCTGGTATGAGTGAGCTCAGGGTCAAGTGGGTAGGGCACCAGCAATGTGACCCCGACCTGGAACATGATCTCCTCACGGGTAGTGTTCAGCGGAGTAAACTGTGATTCCCTAAATCTTTGTTCGGGAGTTGATGTGCACCTCATGTCCCTACTCGGGCGGTTATTTCCCTCCTGGCTCTGGTCAGATGGCGTGGCCAAGCTGTCCTGAGTCTTGAATTTGTTCTTGGCCTTGTCGCCCTTGGTATTCTCGGTCGAGAAGAAAAGATGAGAATTGGCCAATAATTCTGCCTTTGAAGCACTCGGGTTCATGGTCAGAATCGTCTTCAACTGGCCTCGCTCTCTCTCATGTTGTTCGTAGCGTAGTGATCTCTGGTCACCGTGGCGCTACTTGGTCGAGCATCTCTTCGAACCTTTTCAAGTAGCTGTTGTATGACTCATGGTCGCCCTGCTTGATCTTCCCTTGATCGAATCGATTTTTGGGCGTGGGACCCGCCGTGCCAAACTTCTTTAAGAACTTTTCTCGGAATGTCTACCAGCTACCAATAGATCCCCGGGGGACTCTGCCCAACCATGACTGTGCTTTTCCCTAAAGAGCACCCTCGAAAACTCTCGTCTTCAAAGCTTCCACATCTGTGACCATCCGAATTTGTGCCTCGAATGATCTGAGCCAGTCACTTGCCCGCATCTTCCCAAAATACTTCTCGAATTATGGGAAGGTTACCTCTTGCTTGGGTGGTGCGTTCTCTATCTCTGGAGTAAACGGACTGCCCTTCGCCGGCTTCGGAGCTCCATAATCGGGCTTGGCCATGGCTAAATTGGCCATTTGTTTGGTCATGTCTCGCTTCATGGCTTCTATCCGTTCGGACAGGCGTTTCTCCGCGTCCATGATGAGTCTAGACGAGCGGGTATGGTTTGACTGTTGACTACACGTGGGTGGGCAAAAGGTTGGTTCATAAGATGCTTCCGCCTCCCTTTCAACTCGCACTCTATGCCTTGGTCGATGCGCGTTTACCTCCGCGTACTCACGGGCTCTGCGGCGGCCATGGCTTTCTTCCCGAGCACGATGCTCTTGCTGGCGGTGATATCTATGAGAAGGATTTTGGCGGCTGTATCTGTTCTCCGTCTGATCATCTCCTCTCTGTAACTCATTGGCTTGCTATGAGAGTACATGAATAATAGAAGGAATTCGTCTGCTCGGAGCGGGCAAATGTTGGGAGGCTTGGCCACCACCAACAAGTGCTGAATTGCTGAGAGCAGGTCATACTAGATCGGCAACTGGAACCGAGGCATGGTCCAAGGCGAGCAGTTGCTGATTGAGTACGTACATCTTATTGTAGTACTCCGCTTGGACTTGCAGAGCAGCGTCCTGTTGGTCAGGGGTTTGCCCAGGTTGGCTTACTTCACTTCCCTAACCGTTTTCCCACTGACGGTTCAGTTGAATCCTTAAGTCTAGAGCACGAGCATCCCTCTGCTCGTTAATGACTTGGTGAGCATTTCGCTAGCTCATTTGATTCTGGCTAGCATGTGGAGACAGTTGCTACTCAACATATGTGATATTCTCACCGTGAACCGCGTGCCAAGCTGCTACCTTCTGATTTCTCGTTTGAACCCCTTGGGGCGCCCTTGGTGGCAGATCCCCCGGCGGTGGGTTGTTGTTTCCAGCCAGCTGGCTGCCAGCCTGGTGGTTACTAACGGTGGCATGATGCTTGCAACCCTTGTCAGCCATTGCAATAAAACGAATTTTTTAGAATCTTACCGGAAAACTCTGAGGGAAGTTTTGAAACTTTTATTTCCCGGCAACAAAACCAAACTGATGTGACAAAAATGCAGCTTGGGCTATCCGTATGATGGGTAGGATATTTGGGCTTGATCTGCTTCCTTGAACCTGATTAAGATCACGAAAACACCTTAGTGGAAATGCAAGGCTTGGCATCGCGAAACCACTCCGGCGTGAGAGTAAGTATCGTGTATAAGAGTCAAAAGAGAATTTGACAGAGATTCTAGCCTCAAAAAAGTGTGTACCTTCTTTATGGTTTATGGAGGGGTATTTATAGGACCCTAATGATGTAGAATCTGGGTGGGATTTAATTTCCATAGGTAAGTGTCCTGTTCGGATAAGGAAACCTTTGACTTGTCTTGGGGAGCAAGCTTCTGGAGTTTCCTGCTAGGTGCGTGCCCGGGCAAGCAAGGCTCTACCTGGCTATATGGTATAGGTTGATTATAGACAAGTGTAGATCCCGGGCGTGGCCCTTGGTCGGGCAGGTGTGGGTGCCTCGGAGCACTACCGGACCCCGCGCACCCTTTTTTAGGGGAACGCGAGTTACGAAAGGACATCACGCTTTCCATTCCATCCTCCCTTGTTTAGGGGAAGACGAAATTAAAAGTGCAGAAAGAGTGTTGTCAAAAAAAGCGCGTTGAATACGCCTCGGTCACCGAGTGTGCTTTAGTCCATTATGAATGCTTTGAATTTCTCTGTATCTCAACCTCCCTCGTTTAGGGGAAAACAAGATATAGAAAACGCATCACCCTTTTCATTCCCATCATTCCTTATTTAGGGGAAAACGAAAAAGTGCAAAAAAAAAATGTTGCGAAGGTGCGTAGGAACACGCCCTGCCTCACTGTGGACTTGAAAATCATCTTAGGTCACTATGAGTACATTGGATTTCTCCATATCTCATCCTCCCTTGTTTAGAGGAAAACAAGATACAGAAAATGCATCACCCTTTTCATTCCCATCGTCCCTTTTTTAAGGGAAAACGAAAAAGTGCAAAAAAAAAGGATGTTGCGAGCCTCATTGTGACTGTAGGTTTATTTTGGATCGCTATGAGTGCTTTGAGTTTCTCCATATCTCATCCTCCCTTGTCTAGGGGAAAACAAGATATAGAAAGTGTATCACCCTTTTCATTCTCATCGTTCCTTGTTTAGGGGAAAACGGAAAAGTGAAGAAAAAAAAAAGATGTTGCGAAGGCGCGTAGGAACACGCCCTGCCTCACTGTGGACATGAAAATCGTCCTAGGTCACTATGAGTGCATTGGATTTCTCCATATCTCATCCTCCCTTGCTTAGGGGAAAACATGATACAGAAAATGCATCACCCTTTTCATTCTCATCGTCCCTTTTTTAAGGGAAAACGAAAAAGTGCAAAAAAAAGGATGTTGCGAGCCTCATTGTGACCGTAGGTTTATTTTGGATCGCTATGAGTGCTTTGAGTTTCTCCATATCTCATCCTCCCTTGTCTAGGGGAACACAAGATATATAAAGTGCATCACCCTTTTCATTCTCATCGTCCCTTGTTTAGGGGAAAAGTGCAAAAAAAGGATGTTGCGGGCCTCACTATAATCCAAAATGTTGTAACAGAGTCGCCATCTTTATTTTAAGGAGAAATAAAAAAACAAAAATAACCAGAGTTTGTAAAAAAAGGGGTTCGAAGGCTATGTTACGAGGTGGGAAGGTGTTAGGCACCCAACTCGCCCTTTAGGTCTCAAAAATAGTTTTTGGCTAAAATATGCTTTTATTATATTTATTCAGCAAATAAAATAAAACCTTAAAATGGATATAACTGTATCTACATTATTTACAGACTTACAGCCGCCTCCTTCCAGTAATGACAAATACATTTAAAAATATTTGGCCATAAAAAAAGGTCTTTTTAGTGCTATTTTTTATATAAATCTGGGCAGCATAACTGCTTATATTTTTTACATTGAGCCGGATGAAAATAGCACTTCTATATAAAAGATTCTTAAAGGCTCACCTTTAAAGATATAGGTTGTGCTCGCTCTGTCCTTTCGGGAGAGGGAGTCTTTTGCTGCTGTTGCGATTCGAGCAGAGTAACTTCTTCTGAAAGTTGATTTTAGGCACCGTAAAACGGGCGGAGCAACTGATGTGTTTTTGATGTTGTTTGCTTGCTGCTGGCGGAAATCGTGCATAACAACTGCTTGCTTCTAGCGGATTTGACCTCTAGATTCGGGCAGTGCAATTGATCTTTTTGAGATTTTTGGACCGGAGAAATAGGGTGGAATCCTAGCTGGAAGACTAAGGTTCACTTTGACCGGTTGGATTTGTCTTTGGAGGAGATTTGACGGAGCTTCGAGGCTTATAGGAGGAGGGGTACTCTCTCTTTCTCACGATCGCTCTCACTGCGTAAACTCAACGCTGTGTGTGAACTGTGTGCGCTATGAGTGAGAATGATTTTTTGGCCTCCTTTTCTGAAGTCGAAGCCCTCTATTTATAGGCTGAAGAAGGGACCTCGTTGTCTTTAAATTTTCTTCTCTGTGCTTCATCAGCTTTTACCGCGCGCAATAGAGCTTGTAAAAAATGTCAAAACGGAAGTGCACTATTTGGCCCTGGGCGCGGACCCCATAGGGTCTGGGCGCCGCGCCATGTTGGCATTGTGGTGGTGCCTGGATCCAATTTTAGCCTGCTTTTTGACACTTTGGCCCCTGCATTTAACTGTTTTAAGCATCCTGCTTTCCCTTTTGCATTTTCAAACCCTGTAACTTGACATTTGCTAAGTTTTAACAGGTCTTGATATCGCATGTCATGTCACATGTCAGGGGTACGAAATTGGGGTGTCTACAGAGCCCCTCAACGATGGAGTTTACGGGTAACCCGCAACTTACCGAGTAAACGAACATCGTTGATAAGAAATAGACTCCCTAATTTCGTGGAAATTATAATGGGGACTAATATAACAGGTAGCAGTTATAATGCAGCAGTTTATAATGCATATCAAATCTCGCATATCCTAGACATATTTAGTCGGTAGTAGCAGGTTATCGTAGTTTTTAAGCAGATATGCAAATTAAGTGCTCTGATGGTCGGACCTACCGAAATAAGCTGCTTACGTATCCCTTAATAAAAGGGATCAGACCAAACGTAGTTCCGCCCGATGCAAACAAACAAGCTGTGATGCGGAAAGATTGTTGCAATATTCATTACAACCTAGTGAAAATAACGCATATCAAGATGCAATACTCATTGCATCACAAAGACTAAATGCAATATTCATTGCATTACCAAAAACCCAGATGCAATATTCATTGCATCTCAAAGACTTGATGCAATATTAATTGCATCGCCGCAAACGAACATGCAATATTCATTGCATTGCTAAATATGCACATGCAATATTCATTGCATTGCCACAAACCTAGATGCAATATTCATTGCATCGCAAAGACTGGATGCAATATTCATTGCATCGCCGCAAACGCAGATGCAATATTCATTACATTGCAAAGACTGGATGCAATATTCATTACATCCAACAGGAACCTAAGGCCAAATCTGATGCAATATTCATTGCATCACCACAATGCTAAAATGCAATATTCATTGCATTACCAAAAACCCAGATGCAATATTCATTGCATCGCAACGCTAGATGCGATATCCATCGCATTACCAGAAAGACGGATGCAATATCCATTGCATCGCAACGCTAGATGCGATATCCATCACATTATCAGAAAGGCGGATGCAATATCCATTGCATCGCATCGCTAGATGCGATATCCATCACATTGTCATAAAGACGGATGCAATATCCATTGCATCGCAACGCTAGATGCGATATCCGTCGCATTATCAGAAAGACAGATGCAATATCCATTGCATCGCAACGCTAGATGTGATATCCATCGCATTATCAAAAAAATAGATGCAATATCAATTGCATCACAACGCTAGATGCGATATCCATCGCATTATAAAAAAAAACATATGCAATATCCATTGCATCGCAACGCTAGATGCGATATCCATCGAATTATCAAAAAGACGGATGCAATATCCATTGCATCGCAACGCTAGATGCGGTATCCATCACATTATTAGAAAGACGGATGCAATATCCATTGCATCGCAATGCTAGATGCGATATCCATCGTATTATCAGAAAGACTGATGCAATATCCATTGCATTGCTACAAAACTTATGAAATCTGATGCAATATTCATTGCATCATTACGAACTTGATGCGAGATCTGATGCAATATGCATTGCATCACTAACAGAGAAAGTGCATGCAAATAACTGGTGCGATATTAATCGCATCATTACAGAGCTGACGAGAGATCAAATCCAATATCTATGCATCCGCAAAAGACTCATCACACATATTAGATGCAAAATCTCATGTGATATACAGGTATAAAAGGTAAATACAGGGGTCTGATGCAATATCCATTGCATTGTTTTGAGAAAAACATTGATTTAGACTGCGATACTCATTGCAAATTAAGCAAGAATTAATTCATCTTTTATGAACACACCATACTATTTGGATGGTAGGTGAGAATGCTGAGGTTGTTGCTTTATTGTGGTTTACGCGAAGCTTTGGTCACAAACATATGAGGTATGATGTATATGTTTTCGTTTCCGGCACCTGGTGGGGTTTCTTAATGGAGGTCCCCATTTTTTCTTTTGACTTGGTAACAAGATATCATGGTTTTGGCAAAGAAATTAAGGAGGGGTTTCAAAAACTGGGCCCATATGAGGAGATAACACGGCGGTCAAGCAGCAAGATTTGATAGGATTTAGGGAAACTGGCGTGATGCCAAGGCAAAACAAAGAGTCCAATCTTGTAAGCGAGGTTCCCAAACTTTGGTATTCTGAACAGATCGGTAGACAACCAGTCTAGCATTAACAGGAAGGTAAGGGCAAAGTGTACCTGAAATTATGAGAGACCCTCCTAAGAAGTCCCTGCTTAGCAAGGTTGAGACAGAACTTTTTCAGTTGATATGTGTTTCCAAAATGCCTTTATGATCCAGAGAATATGGGATAGGAGACTGCATAGACAAGACTCATGAGTTTGGTGGGAAAAGCCCCTGGGTGACTCAATCAATAATTTTTCAAAATGGAATAGAAAGCCCCTAGTATATTCAATTGATGCAATTTTTTATGAATGCGAATGACTCCAGAAGTGGATGGAGGGAAAGCTCCTAGGTGGACTTTTCTCTCTTTTTTTTTTCTTTCTGAAGAGAAAATCAGAGGCACATGATATGAGGAAGATTCTATTGAACAAGAAAGAGAGTCGGCATTTAGAATTCACCTTGTTGCTGAGTATCACTAGGTTTGGTGGGTTTATGGACCCTACTTGGTAATTATCTTTTGATGTTTTCATATGTTTTAGCAAGGAGTTCTATCTTTGACTCAGATCACGTTATGATCGATTGAAGCAGAGATGTTGATCGCGACTGGTTCAAGGTGTTCTGTTTAAACTTTTGGAGATGGATTGGTTTTGAGGTTAGAAGGTGTCTTCACAGAAAAGTGATCAATAATTTGATCGTTGGTTGGCTTTTCAGGCTGTGGGTTCTGGATGGATAATTGGCTTTTGGTCTTGAATATGATAGACCTTTTGGCTTTGACATTGGGTATAGCTTGGGTTTTTGGGTATGGTGAGCTTTTTTTTTTTCCTTCAATCTACATCTAAAAAAAACGTATGTGTTGATTTTTCCCGAGAAGCCCCAAACTAGTTTTGTTAAGGAGATGGACAAATGATGGACTTGCTCCAAAGAGATTTTTTTCTTTTCTTTCTCTTTTTCTTTTTCTTTTCTTTCTTTCTTTCTTTTTTTTTTTTCTTTGGAGCATCATCATAGCAGTTGGGGAATGTCATCTCTCTTTTTGGGACAAATGGATAATCATTCTTTGTGGATAAAAAGGCGATACAACTCCAGTTTTTGGGAAGCTAAATCATGCGGGTAGTTGCTTGGCTGGGGATATTTGGAAGGTCTTAGTTTTAGTAGGGCAGAAGGTGGACTAAAAAAAGGTTTCAAGATGTATGGTGGAAAGCCCCAGTACGCTACTAACAGCTCGGCCGCAATGGGTCGAAGGTGATTCCGATCAAGACGATTTGTCTGCTTTGAATTTCATGTGTTCTTAATAGTTTGCGGGTCCATATCTTTTGAATGAATCATTATCAACTCGTATAGATTTAGGTGTTTTTAAGGGAGTCAACTTATCATCCTTAGAAGAAAACCTGTCCAGGGATACTTGAAAATAGGTGATCTGAATTGAAAAGAGAAGATATGCATGGAGAATCTACGAAAACTGACGCTGAGTTTGAAAAAAAGTTGCCTCATGAAGATTTTATTTAGCGAAAGGAGGTTTTAAGGAAAAAGGGTTTGAAGAAGTGTATACAAAAGGGTATTTCAGTGTTCAATGAGTCTCAAAGTCTTTCCTTGTCCTTCCCTGAATGGCTAACAACTTCTTGTAGAGATGTTCCGTCCTATCCAAGTTCTTTCTCAGGCGATGCTCAACCACTACTTAGCATGGTACTTTTGGCATAAAACTTTTTTTTCCGTAGATGGAGGGGTGATCATATAGGGCAGAATAGCATCATTTTTCTTAAACTAGCCCTGGTTGGCTGATTTGATTATGTTGATTTAGAGATGTGGCTTCTCAATGACCAGGCCATCAATAAGATCATGGATGGCACTTTTGAGCATATAACACTTATCGGTGAGGTGACCACTGTTACGATGGTACTCGCAATACTGAGAGTGATTCCATGTGCTTGGTAGCTGTTTTGGAGGTTTATAATCCTCCATTGGTTTCAGGACCCCTCGTGTTATTAAACCTTGTAATATTAGGGACATTGGGGCATATAATTCATCGTAATGCCTTTTGTTTCCTTGGTAGGGTTCTATGAAGCTTCTGTTGGTATTACTGCTTCCTTCAACAGAATTGGCAGACTTGTCTGTCGCATATGACCATGGCACAGTACTGTATCTACCAGTTGGAAATCTTTCTATAATGTTGACTTCTTCCGTAGACTCCTCCTCTGATTCAGAGTAGTAGAATGAACTTGGAGGTGTATAAATTTCTAGGGACCCTCTACGTATATCTTCATCAATACGATTTCCTATTTCAACAATGGTATTAAATCACCGTAGGGAAGATACCTCATGCGTTCAAGATAAATTGGCTGAAGGTTTTTTATAAACAACCGGGCTGATTCAGATGGATCAGGTCTGTCTAAAGTCTGGGCAACTTTTCTCTTCCATCTGGCTGCGAATTCTGCAAATGTTTCATTTTCTTTTTGAGTGCATTGTTCCCTTTTATTTTCAGAGGTAGTATTGTCTTTGTACCTTTCTAGAAATTTCTCTGCTATTTGGTCCCAAGTAGCAACCTTACTACTATCGGCTAACATGAGTCATTGCTTAGCAACCCCTATTAAGGTTAGATGGAAGTTAGAGGCCATGGCTTCGAGGCTAGCCCCTTTTGACTGCATGGCAGTAGCATAAGATTTTAGGTGAGAGATAGGGCATCCAGTCTTATCGAATTTTTCTATATCGAGCATTTTGAATTTTGAAGGTAGTATGGCTGAAGGTTGCAGCGTTAATGCCTGCGTAGAAAATTCCACTTTGTTCAAGATTTTGTGCATCATACTTTTTTGGTTCTTCATATCTGCCTTTAATTTTGTGGGAGGAGGTGCTAAGTTTTGGTATATGTTGGAAGGATTGGGAGCGGCTGGGTTCATTCCTGGCTGCGGTATTTGGTAAGGATTTTGAGGAGCTAGAATATTTGTAGCTTCTGCCTGATGATCGAAATCATTGATTGGTGGATAGGTCGTAACTTGTCCCGGCTGGGTATAATTTCAAGGGTTCATATAAGAGTTGTTTTGGAGTGGATTGGCAATGGGAAATGGAAGGTTATTTGGATTCTGGGGCATATTGGTATTTGGGAGAGGACATGGTGGGTTTGGCAAGAAAGGGTTGAAGCTTTGGTAATAATAGGTATTTGGTGAGAAATTGGTGATTGGGGCGCTGGCGGTTGGTGGATGGTTAGTGTTTGACTGAGGGTTTGAGTTTAAAGGAGCATGAGAAGTAGATGCTTCTTGAGGGGCTGCAGGGAAAGAGGTTCCCTCACCACTGGCTTTTGGACCTTGCATGAGTTTTACCATTTGGCTTATTTATGCGATCATTCTGTGCATCCAGCTTTTGATCTAACCATTGCTGCACGGCCAGAGTAGGACCGAACCCGGGAGCCCCTGTATCAATATCGGTAGACTGTTCATTTTCGGCGGCCATTCTGTCCAAATATGTATTTTCTGAATTGATTATGATATTTTATGATCTGACCTTTGTGTATGTTTCTTGTATCAAATGACCGGTACTATCTCTGTCTTTCTAAACTTTGGCCAGGTTTCTGAGGAAAAGGGTTTGAAGGTATCAGAAAGGGTTGGCTGAAGGCTTTCTGGATTTGGAGTACAGTGTGCCTTTATTAATATTTTTATTATTATTCATTTTCCCTACAATTGATCGGACAAGCACCCGCTTTGTTTTGATGGTCTCAGGACTATTCCTGGAATAGTGGATTCTTTCTCCAGAGTATAAGACCCTCGTATTTCACCTGCCTTTCGACTCCCCAAGATCGGACTGATCTTAGGCGAATGGTCTATACTCTTTCCGGGATCCACCATTCAAAATGGTTTAGGTCGAACATCAGAAAATAATTAGTCAGCCCCCGTGTATACTTTTATTCATATCTTTTTTTTTTCTTTTTTTTTGCTTTTTTTTTACAGGGACTGGCCAATGATTCAGATATGTAAAAACCGATCGGTCCATGAAGTGCCATGAGAATCTATATGCAATTTAACGTTAGCTGATGCAAGGGGTAGTCTGGCCATGGTGTAGGGTAGCAATTCGAAATATTTCTACATGAGTGCGCGTGTGCGCGGCATCTAGAAAGCAGTAAAATCTCTTTCTTTGTTTTTTCCAGATATAAAGCAAGAAATAAAACAGATACGGTATGTCTTGCTATTTTTCGTGGATTTACTAGACTTTTTAGTTTGAGCGCGAGCAAGCAACCATTCAGATCAAGCAATAGAAAGAAAAGTGGGAATATATCTATTCCTATTAATTACATATTTGTCCTAGTCCCCAAAATAAAATGACAGAATGAAAGAATATTTACATATTTTGTGTTATGAAAATAAAACATGCGGAATAAAAATATAAAGCAGAAATAAAGCAATAATAAAATAAAGCCCCAGCCATTTTGTTATGCTGCTCGAAAAACAATTTTTTTTGTTTTTTTGTAAATATACATGTAACGATAACTAGAACGAAACTGCTGCAAGATGGAGGATCATATCCACAAATATATATACAAATATATAAGAATGCAATATTTAAAATGCCAAAGAAAATATAATAAGCATATTTTAGCCAGAAACTAAAGAAAACTGATTTTTTTTTATTTTTTTATTTTTGTGAAAACTGAGTCTAGCCCTCCATTTTTATTTTCTTTAAAATAAAAACAACGTCCCCAACAGAGTCGCCACTGTGGGTGCCCCGGAACGCTCCCAGACCCCGCGCGCCCTTTTTTAGGGGAACGCGAGTTGCGGAAGGACATCACGCTTTCCATTCCATCCTCCCTTGTTTAGGGGAAGACGAAATTAAAAGTGCAGAAAGAGTGTTGTCAAAAAAAGCGCGTTGAATACGCCTCGGTTACCGAGTGTGCTTTAGTTCATTATGAGTGCCTTGGATTTCTCTGTATCTCATCCTCCTTTGTTTAGGGGAAAACAAGATACATAAAATGCATCACCCTTTTCATTCCCATCGTCCCTTGTTTAGTGGAAAACAGAAAAGTGTAAAAAAAGGATGTTGCGAAGGCGCGTGGGAACACGCCCTGCCTCACCGTGGACTTGAAAATCATCCTAGGTCACTATGAGTGAGTTGGATTTCTTTATATCTCATCCTCTCTTGTTTAGGGGAAAACAAGATACAGAAAATGCATCACCCTTTTCATTCACATCGTCCCTTTTTAGGGGAAAACGAAAAAGTGCAAAAAAAGGATGTTGCGAGCCTCACTATGACCGTAGGTTTATTTTGGATTGCTATGAGTGCTTTGGGTTTCTCCGTATCTCATCCTCCCTTGTTTAGAGGAAAACAAGATACAGAAAGTGCATCACCCTTTTTATTCTCATCGTCCCTTGGTTAGGGGAAAACGAAAAAGTACAAAAAAAAAAGATGTTGTGGGCCTCACTGTAATTCAAAATGTTGTAACAGAGTCGCCATCTTTATTTTAAGGAGAAATAAAGAAAAACAAAAAATAACCAGAGTTTGTAAAAAAAGGGTTCGGAGGCTAAGTTATGAGGTAGGAAGGTGTTAGGCACCCAACTCGCCATTTCGGTTTCAAAAATAGTTTTTTGGCTAAAATATGTTTTTATTATATTTATTCAGCAAATAAAATAAAGCATTAAAATAGATATATCATTATCTACATTATTTACAAACTTGCAGCCGCCTCCTTCCAGTAATTACAAATACATTTAAAAATATTTGGTCATAATAATGACTCTTTTTAGTGCTATTTTCTATATAAATCAGGCAGCATAACTGCTTATATTTTTTACATTGGGCCGGATGAAAATACCACTTTTATATAAAAGATTCTTAAAGGCTTACCTTTAAGAATGTAGGTTGTGCTCGCTCTGTCCTTCCGGGAGAGAGAGTCTTTTGCTGCTGTTGCGATTCGGGCAGAGTAACTGCTTCCGAAAGTTGATTTTAGGCACCGTAAAACGGGCGGAGCAACTACTTGCGTTTTTGCTGTTGTTTGCTTGCTGCTGGCAGAAATCGGGCAGAGCAACTGCTTGCTTCTGGCGGATTTGGCCTCTGGATTCGGGCAGAGCAACTGCTCTTTTTGAGATTTTTGGACCAGAGAAATAGGGTGGAATCCTAGCTAGAAGGCTAAGGTTCACTTTGACCGGTTGGATTTGTGTTTGGAGGAGATTTGATGGACGTTTCGAGGCTTATAGTAGGAGGGGTACTCTCTCTTTCTCACGATCGCTCTCACTGCTTAAACTCAACGCTGTGTGTGAATTGTGTGCGCTATGAGTGAGAATGATTTCTCGGCCCCCTTTTCTGTAAGCCCTTTATTTATAGGCTGAAGAAGGGACATCATCGTCTTTAAAATTTCTTCTCTGTGCTTCATCAGCTTGTACTGCGCACTTGAGAGTTTGTATAAAATGTCAAAACGGAAGTGCACTATTTGGCCATGGGCGCCGATCCCATAGGGTCTGGGCGCTGCGCCATGTTGGCATGGTGGTGGCGCCTGGATCCAATTTTAGCCTGCTTTTTGACACTTTGGCCCCTGTATTTCACTGTTTTACGCATCCTGCTTTCCCTTTTGCATTTTCAAATCCTGTAACTTGACATTTGTTAAGTTTTAACAGGTCTTGATATCGCATGTCATGTCACATACCAGGGGTATAAAATTGGGGTGTCTACAGCAGGCAAGGCCAGTGCTCGACCAGGTGTGGACGGGATGAATCCGATTCTTTGCCCAATATAAGTGCGGTCCCCGGCCAGGGCCCCTGGTCGGGCTGGCAAGGCCTGTGCCCGACCAGGTTTAGACAGGAGTTGTGTTTTCTTATTGCTCGATACCATGGTAGCTCTGTCCGCTAGGTTGGTAGGTCCCCTACTAATTATGCTCGTGAATGACACGTGATGATAGCTCGTGCTTTACTTGTGACCCAGCTTGGGCCGGGCACATCAGTTTATAATATTTTAATAAATACACTTTTGTGGGCACTATCTTACTTTTACATAAAAGTAAAACTATAAGATTTTTAGAATACATGTTGGCTGAAACATGTTGTTTAAGTTCATCATCTTTTATCTTTTATAAGACTACATATTTTTTAATTTTATAAAATATTATAAAAAAATTTGATCTGAAATTATTAACTTGTAAAATAGACAATAAAATTAAGATATTGGTGCTGTTAAAATATTTTGCTATACTAAATTCGGGTCTGATGGAAATGGAAAAAAAAAATATGTCTATTAATGCTTCTTTATATTTTTCTAGATTTGTAAATGAATTGCTTTTACTTTTTGTCCATTTCATTAGATGTGTAATTTAGTTTCAAATATGTCAATAAGTTGCATCTACAATTGTGATGAAGATTTATGTATGTTAAGTAGTATTTCAATATGAATTATATTTTTGTGATCAAATATTTTTTTTTAGTTTTGTGATATCCGTGTCATCTAGATGTGATTTTCTCGTTTTTACTGATGTAGACAATGACATTTTGGATAAAGACTTTGTCTCCAACGTTTCTTACATTCGAAATTTAGCTCCTACAATGTGATGTTCAAGCCTTTTACTGGTTAGTTGGTAAAAAAAATCAATAAAATATTAGTTGATTTTTTTAAATACAAAATAATTAGATTTGGGGGATTGAGCATTAAAAACCAAACAAATAACAACATTCTTACAAAAAATCTTGTTCGGATTTGTTGGAACTTGGTTCGTTGGTGATGTATCCAAAATTATGAGGATACACTGGGCTAAGAGAATCAGATATATGACTTTCAATTCTATTCGTGATATGAGGCCCAAACTTGTCAAAGAAATCAGGAACAATCGTGTGCTAGGCAACGACTTTCCCCTCAAAAACACTTCGGTGTGATAATCAGTAAACCAGTAAGTGCTTATCAATTTTGTCAAACCTAAGTATATGTGAACGTACCTTTCCCTTTGGGGGAGAAGGGTTTATATAGGGCCAGCATTAAAGACTGGGACGTGGGCTATAAATGAGCAAGGGGGAAAAATGGGAACTACCAGGGTAACGTCCAGAATGTAGGGGCGGATTTCCCGGCATTAACTCCTTACGTTTTGGACGATCGTTAACATACCCCTGGGGGTTGGCCATCCTCGATGAGACCTCTCTATGCTCGCAACACTCTTGGCCCACCCCAGATGGCGGGGCAGGAGATTCTTCGTTTGGTAAGCCTAGGCGGCCAGAGATATATCCTTGCTCACTTAGGTGTAGGGCTTGTACCATAACGAGTCCACGTGATTCCCTCATGACAATGGTGATAGAGCGATTGGCACATGACGGTTGCTTGGGCCTTTTGGGCCATGCAGCCCAGTGGCCCCCTGCTCCTTGTCTTGCGAGCACACATGCTCGGAACGAGGAGCATAACACTTTGTTCATGAAAGATGTATTGTCTCGTCGTTATAAGCCTTGATCATTCTTGGTCTGGGTAAGACTTGGAGAACAGGATGGATCATGGGTGCATAAGGGATCACTTCAACGGTTGGGAGAGCAGGAAGGTGACAGGCGTGTATAGATGTGACGCTTAAATGTAGTCGTCATCTGAGGACTGAGGTTGTATGCGTGCATCTTTCCCGAGGTGGCACTAAAAACGACGCCTCGGTTAGGAAGTCATATTCGCAGGTAATTTTTCTTCGCCTTTTGCCCCTCATTTGATCTATAAAAAGGATTACCCCTCTACCTTCTTCTCTTTTACCAAACTCCAAAATTCCCAAGCCCTTTTCGTACTTTGTTACCTCTTCAAATCACCGACGTTGACTGACAAATCAAGACAATAAACCTAACCACAATATTTGTTTGAAGTCGAAGATTTACAACTATAACATGTAACCTTCCATCTTTAATGGTTCGTCAATTTCCATTTCATCAGCATTTCCATTCTGCTAAAGCCCTAGGTTAGGGGTTTTGGAGGTGCAAGCTGGATGTCTTCGAATATTCCACAAATAAAACACTTCAATTTCTGTTTGAAGTCGCATTTCATAGATCCCCCACCTAGAATGTAGAGTTTCTGGGTTTGTCTTGATCCCCTTTTCTGAATTTCGTGTCGAACCGAGCACGCACATAGGTAGGAATCAATCAAATTGAAAACTGGTACCCTGCTCAATGGTTTGAGAGGTAAGACCCTAGCCGAGGGTTCTACATATTCGTTCGTGCCTGTTTTCCCGGGGCAGGAATTAATGTTTGTTCATTGATTCCTGTAGGATGTCTTCTTGCGACGAGAATGGCTCAGAGATCGAAGGATGTAGCTACGATCATGGAGCTTCAAGCGAGCAAGAGGAAAGCTTTGACGTGGAATCAAACAGCTCTGAGCAGACTGAGGATGAAACCCCGATGGCCCCCGATGAAGTTCCCAAAATCCCAGAGCAAGAGTCTCCGATTGCATTTAACGTGAAAGATGCCGACGTTGAAGAAGAGCAAGGCAGGGACCATAAGGCATTTGTTGGGGACGGGCAAGTGTCCCTTAAGAGAGGAGGAAAAGGGCTACTCGTCGAAAAGGTAAAAATCTCGTGGTGGATGAATCGGCCTCGATGAAGTGGGATGACCTGACCTGTGAGGAGGATGTGTCCGCCTGGTTCTACTCCCTGGGAATTGACCCAAAAAACTATCAAGTGAGAGCCTTCGATTTGGATATTAATAAAAATGACCACAACTACCAAGGAGATTGAATGGTCGTTTACTTTGACTTCTTCTTGGTCAGTATGAGGTTTCCCTTAGACCCCTTCATCATTGAGTTTTTTCATTATAACAACGCCATCCCATGCGACCTGTCCCTTACTACTATGAGGTTTTTGGTCGCATACATCGTAGTTTGCAGGCTGTTCGGGTTTGAGCCCGATATGACTTTGTTCAGAAAACTCTTCATGTTCTCACTTGACAAAAATAATGGACGTATCACAGGCCGCTCCAATCCCAATTACTTCAAGCTTCTAAGCGATGGTACTAACAAAGTTGAAGCCTTGGACGGGAAAATCCTGCTCGTTCGGTTAGGATATCTGGTGTTCACCCAGGAGACCCGAGTTCGATTCCCGGTAATGGAACCAACTAATGTGTCCAAAATTATGCAGATACACTGGGCTAAGAGAATCAAATATCTGGCTTTCAATTCTATCCGTGATATGAGGCCCAAACCTGTCAAAGAAATCAGGAACAACCGTGAACTAGTCAGGGGCTTTCCCTGCAAAAGCACTCTGGTGTGATAATCAATAAATCAGCAAGTGCTTATCGATTTTGACAGAGTTTCAGCTTGAGTATATGTGAACATACCTTTCACTTTGGTGGAGAAGGGTTTATATATGGCCAACATTAAAGACTAGTACGTGGGCTATAAATGAAACGTGGGAGATGATTTCCCGACATTAACTCCCCACGTTCTGGACGACCGT
This sequence comes from Codonopsis lanceolata, assembly GCA_013146195.2. Classification (NCBI taxonomy): domain Eukaryota; kingdom Viridiplantae; phylum Streptophyta; class Magnoliopsida; order Asterales; family Campanulaceae; genus Codonopsis; species Codonopsis lanceolata. The sequence continues at coordinate 135,363,731 of CM028378.1, read as the reverse complement.
TAACATACCCTTGGGGGCTAACTATGCTTGCTGAGACCTCTCCTTGCTCACTGCACTCTTAGCCCCCAGACGGCGGGCAGGAGACTCTTCACTTGGTAAGTCTGGACGGCCAGAGATCTATCCTTGCTCGCTTAGGTGTTGGGCTTGTATCATAATGAGTGCACGTGATTCCCTCGTAACAATGATGATGGCGTGCTTGCCAGTTGCCACGTGACCGTTGCTTGGGCCTTTTGGGCCAGGCAGCTCAGTTGGTTATTGTTTAAGGTTTTTGTTTGACCTACATGTTCAGGTTGAAATTAAATAATGATGTGTTATTTAATTTTTTTCTATTTATAATATTTGAATAAACACACTTTTGTAAGAACTATTTTGCTTTTACATAAAAGTAAAAGTATAAATTTTTTATAATATATGTTGGCTGAAGCCGATTGTTTAATTTCGTCATCTTTTATCTTCTATAAGGGTAAGTCCAACGGTAGGAGTCAAAACCAAAATTTGATATCTATGTAAGAGTATTAGGCTCTTCAATAGTTAAAAAGAAAACGTATCAAAATTAGGTGTGATATTAAGGAAAATACCAAGTTTGATACATCCCGTAGTACAACACCTAATTTTACTACTCTTAATTTTGACTATATATTTATGTCATAATACGTCTTGGTAAATTATTGTATATTAATATTTTAATTTTGTTTTTATATTATGATGTGTCGAATAAAAAAATTTCAAAATTATTATTATATCAAATTTTGATACATATGGTTGGAGATGATTATTTGATACACATGAATAGTAACCAATATGTATCAAATTTTGGTTTTGATACCTATAGGCAAGTACCACCATTGGACTTGCCCTAGCACCACAATTTTTTAACGTACAAAATGTTAGAAAAATTCATGATCTATTTATTAACGTGTAAAACGGACAATAAAATTAGGGAGATACTATTTTCACTACAATTTTTACTTATCCATTACATCCTTAATTATAGAATCAAATAAATGCATATTTGGACAAAATTACCCCTTGAGTATTTACCCATTTTTAGTTGATTAATCAAGTTATTTTCCTAATTATCTTTTAACATTTTTTTTTGTTCAAACATTTATGAACAACATAGTTATTCTATTATTATTTTTACTTTTTGTAACGACTTTATTAATTAATCTTATGACTAAAGTTATAATGTATAATAAAAAAATATCGTAGGGACATTTTTCGTCTACCAAACTTTGAGTAAATATATGTTTATTGGTTATGGAAAAAATTACAAGTTAAATTTAAAGGAAATAATTGTAAAAAATGATTGAATACTATAATCATAATATGAAATAGTATTGTAATATTTAAATCTTTTGCATACCTTTATAATTGATTCAAAAATTTTATTTTTGAGTTGATTAAAACAAATATTTAGTTTAATATCTACCATAATAATTGAATTGATATTTTAAAATAATATTTTTAAAACTAAATTAGAAAATTAAATTTTGATAATAAAATATCCAATATATTCTAAAATTTTGGTAGAAAATGTATTAATCATTTTATTTTTACGATAATGGGATATGAAATGTGAGTGATTAGAAAATTTGATTAAACATATTTATTATAAAAAAATAAGTACCTTGTACGTTGAGAATTAAAATGTTAAGAATATATATAAAATAATTATGATGTCTATTGATGTTTGATTAAAAAAAAATGTTATAAGGAAATTAAGAAAGTAATTTGATTAAGCAACTTAAAAGGGGTAGTTTTGTCCAATCGTGTATTTATTTAATGCAATAATTAAGGATGCAGTGGATAAACAAAAATTATAGTGAAAATTGCGTCTCCCTAAAATTAAGATCTTGATTGTGTTGAAATATTTTGTTAAATGTGTTTTTAAATCATTAGAAGCTTGTTCAAGATGGTATTTGAGTTTCATATTCCAATGAAGTATTTTATTATCATATTTTAAGGTAGTATTTGATTGATTAGGAGACATGTAATCAATTAATGTATAATCAGATTTATGGTTTCAATACATGACTCACTACTTTTATTAAATAGAAACTAGTTTTGCACCTGTTCGTTAAACGCATGGACATATATCTTTTTCAATTAAATTATACTTCACCAAACTGGAGGGGAAAAATTAAAAAAATAAGGAAAAATTATGTTTGAGGTAAATATTTAAATAGAAATATAAAAGTGTATCGATAATATTATAGATTTTGAAAATTTTCCTTATAACACAACATTTGTTGTTTTTTTTTATTTCTTTCTCTCTTCATTGCATATTAATATTTTCAGACAAAAACCGATTATTACCCAATAAATTACTTAGAGAGATTTGTGAGATTAAAAATTGCATACTTGTTGTATGTTCATGATTTATTCGGACTTGTTTATATTTAAACATTGCATACTTATATTTGGAAGTTAAAAAAAAAGTATTTAAGATTATTTTCCGAGTATGTCAACTATCTCTTTGTTTACATTTTTTTTTCAGTTGAATGGAAAAAAAATACAGATCTAAATATTAGATGCATTTACTCATCAAATCTAGTTTTTAATTGTTTGAATTCCAACAGAGTATATTGCTTTGCATTTAAATAAATGTAGTGTTAAAATTATGGAAAAAGTAGCAAAATAAAGTGGCTCAACTTCCAAGTATAGATGAATGTCATATTTGAGTTTTTATTTTTGGAATGCATTTTAGGCGGGAAAAAATCACCGTTGTCATTATATATATAAATGTGCTTTTAAATCATTAGAAACTTGTTCATATTCCAAGATGGTATTTGAGTTTCATATTCCAATGAAGTATTTGATTTTCATATTTTAAGGTACTCCCCCCGTTCCAAAATATATGTCGTTTTGAAGTTGTTTTGAACAGACCAAGAAAACATATTGTAAGGACTAAACAACTCTTATTTACTTTACTTCAAACATTAATGAAGTGTCTTTTGATACTATTGCCCAAAGAATTAAACACAAGTTACGGAGTCAATAAATATGGGTAGAATTGAAAAAAAAAAGTTCACTGAAAATTGTAAAGTAACATCTATTTTGGAACAAAAAAATCTCTTACAAACGACTTATATTATGGAGCGGAGGGAGTAGTTTTTGATTGATTTGGAGACATGTAATCAATTAATGTATAATTAGATTTATAATTTCAATACATGACCCACTATTTTTATTACATAGAAACTAGTTTTACACATGTTCGTTAAACGCACGGACATATATCTTTTTTAATTAAGTTATACTTCACCAAAATGAAGAGGAAAAATTAAAAAAAATTAAGGAAAAATAATGTTTGAGGTAAATATTTAAATAGAAATATATAAGTGTATCGATAATATTATAGATTCTGAAAATTTTCCTTATAACACAATATTTGTTGTTTTTTTTATAGCTTTCTCTCTTCATTGCATATTAATAAAGTCATTACAATAAATAAAAATAATAGAATAACTATATTGTTCATTATTGTTTGAACTAAAAAATAATTGTAAAAGATAATTATGAAAGTAACTTGGTTAGTCAACTTAAAATAGACAAGTATTTAAATATTTGTTTTGTCCAAATATGAACTTATTTGATACACTAATGAAGGATATATTGAATAAAAAAATTATAGCGAAAATAACCTCTCCCTATTTGTTAGTGGTGACAAATTATGTCCATGCCCATATGTCTGCCCAGACCGCCTGCTAAAATATTGGCATGGACACACTTAAATTTTAATCTAGGCACAAATGGGCATGCCCACTTAGACCATTAAGTTTTATGGGCATAATATAAGCATAAATGAACGCCCACATTTTGACCTCTCACTCTCACGATCATTTTTTTCTATATACCTGATAGTCCAAAGTTTTGCTTCTCTCTCTATATTTACATTTCTATCAATAACCATTCATTAAGAAAGAGAGAGTGTAGGGGTAGAGAGAGAAACTAGAGAGAGAGATGGCTGCTACTTGTTCTTCTAGTTTGGTTTTCAGAACCAAAGCAATTTTGGAGTAACCGTTATTTTTTAAAAATAAAAAATTGACCCATTTTTTTATTTTTTTCGATATCATATTACTTTTTATATACGGTCAATTATGTATTTTCTGGTTATGAAAAAAATATATATCAGATTTTCATTTAAAAACAATCGATTTGACGTAAAAATTAATGAACTAAGGGAGTATTTTATTTCAATTAACATACCACAAAAATGAAAAAAATATTATTGTTTTGATATTATTAGTGGTTCAGCCAACACTAACACGTCATGTAAAATTTTTGAGTTCTTTTTAGAAATTTGGTTGCATTGAAAATGTTGACAGAGGTTAAAATGTTACTGAAAATATTGGCTTTTTCCAATTATTGTGGTTGAAATTATATATATATATATAGTTAGTTGTAATTTGCAATAATTTTTTGTAAAACAAAATTATTTTTTTGTATTTTTTGTATTTATTTGATAAATACATGTTAATGAATAAATGAGCGTCTATGGGCGTCCATACTCATTTAATATCCACCCATATATACTCATGTTATTAAATAGACACTTATTTACATGTCCACATTTACGCATGCCCACTGATTTACCACCTCGTTTTTAATAATTTTTAAGAGCTATGATATTACGAGCTAGAGCTTGTAGTATTATTACAAGCTTTAGTAATAGTGCCGTTAAATTAAATCTCCTAAGATATTTACACCGTTAGATTAAATATGTTCTTTTTTAAGTAATGATATGAACATTCCAAATCATCATCAACTTAATCATCGTACGGCTCAAACATTAAAACTCATAATTATATCACAAGCTTTAGCACGTAATATCATTTGTCTTAGATTTCTTAAAACTAAAATCGACAAAGATAGATTTGGGATAGAATGCACCAAATGTTCATGTGCTCTACCATAATAACAACAAAAAAGTCTGTGCCATGTTGTCGCCTATTTTTGTCCTCGTATATTTTTTATGGCCCTTGGATGGTCTCTCCCTCAACTTTTCATTGTAAAGTTGACGTTATCTTTCACATGTGCAAATCATGTGCCCTTATTTTAGGGGTATTAATGTCCAATCCGGCAGATGTACCGTTCATCTAGTCAACTCAACGATTGAGTCACTTTCAATGCGTTAGTCGTTAGTCTCTCCCTCTCTCACAGACACGCACACTGTCTTCCGGCGCCAGGAAAATATTAGTAGTAAAAGTTGCGACTAACCGCTCCAAATAGTTTGGGAGAATTAAGCGTTAGAAACAGAAAAGCTTACTGATATCATATTTTGCCAGGGAGTACATAAGAATTACCATCTCAAAAACTAAATCAGGACGGACAATTTCAACCTAAAACCCGTTAAATCACTTAATCCAACTTGAAAATTATCAAACCTAATTCGAGTTGAAAATTTTTATTGATCGAAACGGGTCGACCCGTTTCGACCAATCACCCATTTTAACCTATAAGTTTTTTGACAGAAACTGTGGGGCGAGAATCATAGGCCCATTTCAATCAAACCCGTTTTAACCCGTTTAATATTTGAGTTGTAACAGGTCACGACCCATTTCAACTCATTACTCGTACTCAACCCATCCAATCGTCAATCCTAAACTAAACATAAGTGCAAATTACGGAGTAATTCGCTGGCAGGATCGCCAAAATCGCGGAAATGACGACAAAGAGACCGAAAAAAAAAGAAGATGATGAAGAAGAAGAAAACTCAACTGAAACCAAAACTCCCCGTTCAATCTCTCTTCTCTCTCTATTTTTCAATGACAGATATTCATTAATTATGCTTGAATTGTTTTAAGAAGACATCGATTAAAAAAAAAGCAGCTGACATATCTAATGGAAACAGTGCCTTTCTGGTGCCGGCAAAGGTGATGATGCCGCCACAATGCTCCAGATCATAGTTGTTAAATGAGGATAGAATCGTCTATTTTACGACACATATTGGGATATGCTATATGTATAAAAATACATAATTTTTTTACATATTCCATTTCAAAATTTTGAAATAGATATTTAGGAAGAAAAACTATAAGTAGGTATAATTGTATGAAGTTGTTTTTGACAAAATTATATAATAATTAGAACCATAATACTCCTCCGTCCCTAAATTATTGTTCTCCTTTCTTTTTTCGTCCGTCCCAAAATAATTGTTCAGTTTGAAACTTACCTTTTTAGAATATCACTTTTACCACTTTACCCTTACTTTTTCACTCTATTTTAATTATGTGCCACATACACATGGACTTTAAAGAAACTACACATCAAACCAATATAAATAATCAAGTCAATTGTTTTTTCTTAAACTGTGCGACGGGTCAACTAAGACAATTATTTAGGGACGGAAGGAGTATAAGTAAGACTCAAAACTTGAATTTTTACCGATTTACACCCAAATATTATTCAATATAATATTTTTTATATTCTACAATATTTAAAAAAAAGATATTTTTAAAAATATAATATTTTTTATTTGTGAAAGTCTAATTATAAAACATCAATGTATCACAGGATATATCGTAAGATACACATTGTATCGTATGATAACAATAATATATTATAGGATACATTGTTATATGAGATACGCACATAAAATACGTATCAATGACCCTAAAAGTTTCAACGACCGGTAAACTAACTTTACCGTTGTGATAATTGAAAATAGAGATATTCGAGGGATGTTAATGAGGATTACTAATATGATATCGAAGGTCGGTAGACGTGTTGATTCGGTTCACGTTGGCGGAATAGATCGCCGAATTCGGCGGGTCGTTGGAGCGAGCTCTACTGCTGTTTCCGTTCTTCGTTTGTTACAAATTTGTGAGAAAATCAAAGAACGAAAGTTGTGTGTAAAAAAATTGTGATAATCAGAGATATATTCTTTAAGACAAAAATACCCACTAGAAATGATCAGATCGATGACACATGTCAAAGATAACACTGAGTTAAACTGTCATTATGACAAAGTATAAGGACTTTTGTTAGGGGTGAGCTTAGTCCGGTTCGGTCCACTTTTTTGGAAAAACTGAGAGAACCAGGACCGGACTAATAGTCCGGTTCTTAAAAAATATAGAACCATGACCAACCCAATATGTCTGAGAACCAATACATTGGTCCGGTCCAGAACCAATTGAAGACGTACGAGAACCAGGATCGGACCAATACGATGCGTATCTTTGATCAAGAGGATAATTAGATTTTCTAAAAAACAATAATCAATAATCAAATCATGTTCTTCATGCATACAACATTTTGTTAGGTTTGTTGTTCTTGTGAAAATAAACTAAAGGTAAATATCATTACTTCCAAATTAATAAAGAGAAATGAAAAAGAAAGTTGTAAGGAAATTTATTGGAAGTCATCTTCCTATCCCCTTATGGTTAATTTAATTAATTTACTGGTAACAATCCTTCAAACTAATAATGTTTAGAATCACAAAAAGAGGCAGAAAATTAATTAATAGTGAAGAACAATGTTTTCCCTCTTATTTTCTCTTTAATCAAATAAGGAAACTTGGTTGAATATTGAATCAAATTATTATATATTTTCTTTAGGTTGTAAGTTGTATATCTTTTATTATCTTCTTATAAATAAATAAATAAATAAATAAATAAATAAATAAATAAATATATATATATATATATATATATATATATATATAATACTATATTAGTATATTATATATAATAAAATAATAATAAATACATATTGGTCCGGTTCGGTGTTTTTGGTTTATGGAACCGGGGACCAACCCAATTGTCCGGTTCTGTAAAAATTCAGATCCAGGACCAATCCAAAGTATTGGTCCGATCCATTTTTGACTGGTCTGGTCCGATTCCATTGGTTCGGTCCGGTTCCGGAAAATTTCTGCTCACCCCTACTTTTGGTATATTTTATCCATAGATTTTATTTGGCCTTGTGAAATTATAAAGTTTGTGGTTCATGGTAGATAAAGTCAATTAAAATTTTATAATTTTTTCTCCTATTCTAATTTTTTTTGTCTATACAATGAATTTGACCATAAAAAATCGCATAGAAACTTTTTTCATACGACAAGATATAATAAATACATTTCATTATCAAATGATAAAATGTAAATGATCAAATTTGAAAAAGTATCATCACGATTCACGAACAACAATTGTCACGCTAGTATTTGATTAGTTTAAACTTATTAAGAGGAGTTTTGAAATATCAATTTTTTTTTAATAATGTTGACTTTCATACATAAAATGCATCAAATATATCTGTGTACCTTGCCATAATAACAAAAACCGTGTCGAAATTATGCTATTACGTTTTTTTTCTGTCCCTGTATAATTCTTATCACCTTCGAACCATCCCTTCATCCAACTTTCATGTTTCCACAACCCTAGCAACCCAAGCGGCTTGCCCTATGCCTCATTAAAGGCTTCTGCACCTACATCCTCGTCCTTCAACAGTACCGAGCCTGATGTCGACATCAACATGTCCCTTCTCGGTGACAGATTCGACCTCATCTTCCGCACTAATACCTCCTTAGAGCTCTTTTGCCCAGTAATAATCTCATATGTAAATATATTTTGGTTCTTGTTGCCAGCTACCCAACATGGTGTGTGGGGCGTAGCCGTGTACACAATCTACCCGTAAGATTGGCTCTAGAGAACATGATGGTTGATCGATGATCTCCAAACCCTCCCGTGTCAAAGGCAATCTCCCCAAACCCATAATTCATATGATAATTTACTTGAGTATTAATATTTGTATATAAAGTTTTTTTAAAGCCTATGTACATGTCACTTATAATTAAAATAAAAATAAAAATTAAGCGTAAAATAATAAAAGTATTTCTAAAAATAACTTTGCAAACAAGATAAGCAAATGAAATAAAAACATAGAATAATAATTTAGAAATGGAGGGAGCAGCAAAGTGCTAAACCTAGATGGGGTTCTTTTTGCATTTTTTGGGGGAAAAATATACTTGGAGAAATTCCCACCAACCCCCTCCCCCACCAAAAAAAATAAAAATAAAAACCGTGAAGCCCACCAACAGGGGTAGGAATGTAGGATTTTATTTTTCCGGGGGGGGGGGGGAGAGGAGAAAGAAAAGTAAAAAGGAATTCGAAGATATTTCCTTCCGATGAAAATGTCAATCTATCTATAGTTCTTTACCAAGGTCGACTCGGACAGTGTAGACCAGAACTTCAACTTAGTATTCTTCGGGCAATCCCTTTTTTTTTTTTTTTGCGTTGGAAGGATCGAACACGGTGACCTCACACTTCAGAAAGACCACGCCTACCACACCCACCCCTTAAGGGCTTCGGGCAATCCCTTTGATTTGTACCGCCTCAAAAAAAATTTCGCCTGTATTGATAGAGATAGTGGTGAAAAAAGAGAGAAAAAGTTGTAGCTTCAATTTGCTAAAACATAATAAATGTATGCCAAATCGTAATTAATTTGATATTGTGTTGAATTTTTAATAAAAAAAATAAGTTATATTTTTTGAACAGAAGAATATAATTATCATTTGATATTAGATGACATCTTAAAAGTTAGGGTAAATTACAGATAGCTCCCCTCAACTATGTGTTAAATTTGGATTGCCCCCTAAACTATCAATCGAATCAATATTTTCTTTCAACTATCACTTTTTCTTAACTTATACCTTCTACTTAGGTACTGTTGTTTGAATTAACAAAATTTTCCCACCTAAAACTTACATAACCATTTTATGTATTATTCTTACCATAATATATAAAAAAATTTGTATTCACCATTTTTTTGGCACATCGATGGTTTTAAAGAAGCAAAGATAAAATAATCATTTGAAACACCAAAATGAAATTATAGTACAAAAAATATCTAAAGATGGTTACATGAGTGTCAGGTGGGTTTTTTTTTATGACAATTTAAATGATAGTACCTAAATAGAAATTGCGATTAAAGAAAATGTAATAGTTGAGGGGGAGTACATTACTTCAATTAGTAGTCAAAGAAGCAATTTGAACCCAACCGATAGTTGGAGGGGGGGGGGTCACTGGTAACTAATCCTAAAAGTTAAAACTAAAATGAAATAGCTAGTTAATTTCTCACAAATATATTTTTTAATACTCCATATATACAAGTACCAAATTGCAAGATTGATTATGTTTAAGAGATGTAACACAAATTGCGGAGACACGATCTTCTAAACGTAACATCAGATTAGATACGTACAAGTTTTTCTAAATAGTCTTTTTCCGAGAGAATAATTAAGTGGGTAACAAATTAGTACTATATTCTAATATTGTAGGTGTTGCTTCCCCAGACAAACTACAAGTCACCAATGAAAGAAAGCGATCCCATTAAACTAATAAACATACTGGGGTCAAGTTGCATTCTGCTAATGACATAATCAGTCTGCGAATCTCTTAAACAAGAATATTAATGATACATTCAAATTTTGCTAGTTTGGGGTTTGGATTTTCTGATCATTAATTTAATTTAATGAACATTAAATGGAATAACACCCATGTAAAGGGATGATCAGAGTGTTTTTTTTTTAATTTTTTAAAAAATTTAATTAATTTAAGGTTTAATTTATGGCTTGTTCAAGTGGAAATAGCCATCTCTCATGTTGTTAGCAATACTTGGTCTTGGGGTAAAATATTGTAAAATAGGCCTCAATGAGTTAGTTTGAACTTAGGTGATTTGGAGAAAAACAGCAAGGAGAAAAGGAAAAATAAAAGTATTGCTAGCGTACAAAAGGATATAAAATTATATGAAGAAATTTAATATTAATTTATTCTTATTAATCACACCATTAAATTCAATAGTTTCAAATTGGGATTTAATGTTATTACCTACAGTTTTCACTATTGGCACTTTAGTACAAATAATTATAGAGCTTCAATCAGTATGTTTCAGAAAACGATTCCAACAGGACATGTAAATCTTTGTTTGGATGGTGTGAGAGACCCAAATCTTATTGAATGCTAATTAGTAAGTTTGAACATTGTTGAGTGATTTATTTGAATGTTGAAATTGATTTCACGATACTTGAGTTGTAACTGTTGTATTACTCATTTAGTACCTTATTATTTTTGGCAACTACAATATTGGTTGTTCATATTAACAAGTTCAGCCATCTCGAGCTTTAGTTGCTTTTAAGAAATTAATTTTATGGCACTTGTTGATTAGGCATATTGGTCTTCTTTTATCTTTATAAATACAAATTAGATTCAAGCTTCCGATACTGATATTTGTCATTGGCAAAAAACCGTACGTTTCATTGTTTAGCGCATCTCCAAGAGTGAAAACAAAAATCATAATTTTTTATGTACCATACGTACCATTCCCACATTAAAAGCCAAAAACTCATATAAATTCATTCACAATGGTAAACTCCTTTTACAACAAAAATGTTTCAATGTTGGGCTCTATTTTTATTTATTTTCCCTTTTTTCTTCCTCTATGAATCACTTCTTTCCTATGAACTTTTCACAATTGTAAGGTTTTTGTATGATGTGGATCATACCTTTATGAATCTCATATGAACCCTTACCATTGGAGATGCGCTTAGATGCGAGGCGTACATGCAACAAATACAATGAAACAACATTAACTAGCCACTGAAATTGTTGAAGGCCAAGGAGGAGAGGTGGGGTTGACGTCCTGTTGCAGATAGTCTGATGGATCATAGTTGAAGTGAAAATTGTTTCCCTAGCTAGAATACTATATGGTCTATCTTTCTTTGGTATCACTATGACACTATCACGTAGAGGAAGAAGTAAACTGATGGTAATAACATAAGTTGCAAACTAGACAATCAATCAGCACGTACGGCAGTTGCTAACCGGTACCGGCAGGTGTATATTCAAGCATATAGTGCTCTCATAAATTAAAATCATACACTATATGGGGATGGGGCGAAGGGGAAAAGGTAAGAAGAAAATGTCAAATGAGTAATTATTGATGGGAGAAAGTAAGCAATATATTCCATTGGAAGGAGTAACAATGAAAGAGAATTGAAGACCTTGGAACCCTAGAGAATGTCTTATTGAGAAATGGGTTACACTGGTAAAAATGGGTTATTCCAAAGAGTAGAGTAATTAAACAATTAGAGAGCAGCGTTGGGAAAGCCAAATAGTGACCTAGTCTTCTTCGTAGATGATATATAACAGTGTTGCCTTGTTTCTGTTTGTGTAGTCACATGGATTCCCACCCCATACACACACTAACACACACACTCCCATACAAACATATTCAGAAAGACAACTTTTTAGCTAGAATCTCTGCGCTCATCTGTATCAACTTTTGGCCATCTCTCTCTCTTTTTCTGAGCCAAAATTAATTACTAATTAATTACTCCTCTAATAATAATACTCCAATACTATTGTAACGTGACACGTCTCTAATTTCCTATATCAAACAATGCACCCTTAATAATTATTATTTTCATGCAATGGAAGTTACGGAAACACCCCTTTTTCCCTCTCTTATTGTCATTTGTCAACAGAATAAAGCTGACGCCCTCAAAGGGTTAGGACTGTCCTTGCACCCCCTTGAGTTTCCCCTTTCAATACATACTATCAGTGCCTTCAAGTACTCTTTCTATCTAAAGTTGTTTGTTCATCTTCCTCCATTCCCCTCCAGCCATTACTTTTTCTTTTATTTTTTCATTTTCATTTTCATTCTTATGATCATGATCAACAACTTGTGCGTTATGGGTCCTGACAATAGAATCAAATTAAATTTTCGTACAACGAATAAGATTACGCAATACTACGTACGAATGCCCTATATATCCGTGAAAATTAAAATTACTAATCAAAGTATTTATAACAAGCAAGTGTGTATATATCTTTAAATCTACACAAGATATGGTAGTATGACCGGTCCAACTTACAAAGTCACGTGTAAGATATACTCATCGATGCATAATTTGTCTTGATAGTGTCTTTTTAAGAACCCATTCCCTAAACTGCAGGGAGACTATAAAAGGGTTTCTTTGTTTTGATGTTTTGAGCATTCTACTTCTTGGAATCTAAATCTTTCAAGTAATCCATCTGTATCTTTAGACCAAACACTTTTCATCAACTTTAACTTCTTCTTCTTCATCACTTTTTCGGCTTTCCAATCCCCTACAAAATCATACAATTTTAACAATATTACTTTTTCTACTATATATATGTATACCCTATACCTGGGTTTCCACTTTGTCCACGTGTGAAGCCACAGAAAATAAGAAAAAATAAAATAAATTAGAGGGGTGGATGTGGATCAGTTATAAATAGATACAGTGGGTGTTAAAAGAAGAGGAGAATAGCTTTGATAGGAGAAAAATATGGCATTAGAGACTGTGGTATATCCACAAGATCAATTTGGTGGTAATTGGGGCTATGACTATGTTTTACAAGAAGATCATGATAAATCTTTTTGTGGGTTTTTGGAAAATAACATTGATCAACAGGCTAGTATTCATTGGGAGTACAACTCCTCTTCTTCTTCAGTGATGCACAATAATTCTATCAAGGATCAATGGGATCCTAATTCCTCACCGGAGGCTTGCACGCTCGGGGAATTCCGATCACCCATTATGGAATCGCCACATCCGGTGACGACGACGACCACAACAGCCATTGGCGGTAGAAGAAAGCGGCGACGTACCAAGAATGGCAAGAACAAGGAGGAATTGGAGAATCAAAGGATGACTCATATTGCAGTCGAGCGCAATCGCCGGAAACAGATGAATGAGTATTTGGCCGTTATCCGGTCATTGATGCCGGCTTCTTATGTTCAAAGGGTTAGAATACTTCTTTCCATTGTTTGTTTACTCTTTTTATTAAAGTAGATTTTGAAAACTCTCTTGTTAATAAGTCACATCCCTTTAAAAGGGTATGAGAAAAAGTTAATGCTGGAAGAAAAACAAACACTTTTTAGATTAAGGTTTTGAAATAATTCAAAAAAGAGAATTTTAAGTCACATCATTTTTAGAATTATTTGATAATAATAATTAGCATTCCTTCCTTTTTTTAATAAAGAGTTTACTATTTTATTTTTTATGTTTTATATAAATAATTCATTTAAAAAAATTAAAATATAAAAATATTATTTTATTACTAATAAATTATTAAAAATATTACTTTTTAAAAAAAAAATTAATTTTCAAATAAAGATTTTTTGTTCGAAACGAGGCAATACTGTTTTACTTCACTATAGTTGGAGATGATTGGTATAAGTTGTTTAGGGTCAAAATTTCAAATGAACTGAGTTGTTCAATTCGTACGTTAACGACACTTATATTAGTGGCTCGGTTGAGTTTGTTCACTTTTCTACCAACACTTGAGATATGAAAGATTCTTTCCAATTTTGGACATCACTTTTCACTGTATATATTTACCATTTCTTTAATTTTTTAATCTTTTTGCAGGGTGATCAAGCCTCAATAATTGGAGGAGCCATAAATTTTGTAAAAGAGCTAGAACAAAATCTTCAAACCCTAGAGGCTCAAAAAAGAACTGATCAACAACAACAACAACCCAACGGTTGTTCGTCCCCACTTTTCAGCGATTTCTTCACCTTCCCACAATACTCAACCAGGCCAACTCACTCCAGCAATTCATCATCAGGGATGGTTAACGACACCGCCATGGCCGAAAATCGATCTGCTTTAGCCGACATAGAAGTGACTGTAGTCGAGAGCCATGCCAGCCTCAAAATACTATCAAAAAGCAGACCGAGGCAACTCTTGAAGATCGTTGCGGGTCTACAATGTTTGTGGCTCACTATTCTTCACCTTAATGTTACAACTGTCGATCAAATGGTTCTCTATAGTCTTAGTGTCAAGGTGAGAAATGTTAACCACACATAACTTTGTTTATGGAAATTTCCACATTTAACTCGTAACTTGAAATTATGTGACAGTAACATATTAGTACTACGTACGTTTCTTAATTTATATGTATTGCTGGTTATGATTATATATTTACAGTTATTTTATTTGTGCGTGTGTGCAGCTAGAGGATGGATGCCAACTTACTACAGTAGATGAGATTGCAGATGCTGTTAATGGCTTGTTGGGTAGAATTGAAGAAGAAACTGCTTTCAGCTGAAACCCTACCTTCTTGTTACGTTGAGTTTAATTAACTCTCACTCTCTCTGGATGTACGTTCTTGGGTTTTTAATTTTTATTTCTTCATTTGTAAGAGATGATGAAGAGGGTTTGTTGGATTATGTACAACATTTTAGCGGACTCTCTCTAGTAAATTATACTCGAGTATTCTTATGATCATTATTAATCTTGATTCTCTTTCCTTAAGTGTCATTAAAAAAAAATATGCAAATTACTTTTAGATACCTAGTCATGAAAGTGATCGGAACATTTCTGTAAATTGATCGGAAACCACTTTGTAAAATCATTTTCGTACCTTGTACCAAAACTAAAAAAAAAAAAAAACTTAAATAAATAAGGAAATTACTTTTAGGTACCTAGTGAAAGCATAGAGTAGTGATCCATTGTACCAAAAAAGAAAAGAAAAAAAAAAGTGATGGCATTGAGTAGTCCAACTCTCTTGATAGCTGGGGGCACATGAATACATATGATGCAGGGGTGGTTATAGAGGAAGCACATTAGTTTGGCCATAAGAAGACAAGTTGTGCAGGCAAGAAATCAGTTTTTCTATTTATCAAATATATTTACCTTTTTCACAACTTGTGTGCATACTTAGTGTTGCTATTCCACAAGACAAGCTCCGTTGAATTTGAAAACCTAAAAAGTTTTCGTTTTTTTATTCTCTTCTCATGTGGCATCATTCTGCACTCAATATAGGATGAATAATTTAACAGTGAAAAAGTTTACCTACTTTTTTTGACCCATTTTCAATTTTAATTAAACCAAATATTAGTCGACAGAATACATTTTTCTTTCTTTTTTGTTTTGCCGCTGAGAGTGCTTTAACGTTGATCCGATTTGAGTTTCATCCATGTGATCGCCACCAGTTTAATATTCGAAAACCTTAACCAGAAAAGGGAAATATGGTGGAAATTACATTGACAAATCCAGTTATTCTTCGGTTTTACAGTATTTTTGTCAAAACAATGAATAATAACCTATTATCCATTTATCCATAACACTCATTTTGTCGCCCTAATCGACATACAACAATTTATCATTCTTCTTCTAATAATATACTCCATCCGGTACGTTCTTTTTGTGCTTTTAGAGTTAAATGGATATGATTGGCTGTAGTTCTAGTGGCTATCATATACTTTCTCTTATTTTCAAATTATAGTCCTTTTTTCATTTTTGATTGTTCTAAAATAATTTTTTTCTTTCAAAACTTTCTAGTTTAAGAATTATCATTTTATCTTTATTTTTTCTACCAACTTTAATTATAAAAAAACCACACATTTCATAAATATTTATAATACATTTCAAAGAGGACAATAATTTAATAGTAGATCTCCAGTAAGACCATCTTACTGATCTTAATTCGTAAGACGGAGTTTCACTCTTTCGCATCTTAATCTAGCAACACACAGTAGATCGGGTAAAAAATATTTATTTTATAAAAAATATTTGTAAAATCGTTTTACCCAAATTTTTATCAAAATTTAAAGATGGAGGGAGTAATATATATTATCCAAATCATTGTGGTTTCAAATCATTGTGGTTTCAAATAATTGCCTTTGTATTTTAGTTTAATTATTTTTGGACTCTAAAATGATTTTTTCTCAAAGACATATTATTTCTCTTACATTCATGAGGTGCTTGATTCTTTATCATTGTCTCCTATTTGTTATCACACCTTGACAAATAAGCTTCGATCATACTGTCTATTAAAGGCTACTACTACATTGCAAGTTGTACAACCTATACTGAAAAAGGTTATTGACTGATGTATCATAGTAACAATATATATACATTTTTTAGCCATTTAATTTTAAAGCAAATTAATAAAAAGAAAGCTACTTTATCATTGTTAATTCTACTATTTTTGGTAATAGTTATTAATTTATCCATCCAAAAATTATTATCATGTTTACTCATCATGGTCACACAGATTTAAAAAATAATAATTGACTTTATAATTAATATCGATATAATATAAAGTTTACTTTAAAGTAATAAAAAAAATAAGAATAAAATGGTAAAAGTATTATCCTAAAAAAACTTACAAACAAGAAAAAATAAATTAAAGACAAAAAAGGAAAGTATATAACAATAATTTTAGGATGGAAGGAGTAATTGATTTATGTATAATCTATGGTGAAGTCAAATTCTTTTTTGCATTTCTAAAGCAAAACTTTGATATTAAAGGTACTTTTTGTTCGGTTACTAATTCATCTAAAAGTTTAAGATGGTAAAAAAAGACTCAATAATATACATATCATGTTTGACCCGTTCACATGTATAGAGATAAACAATTAAACATGTCATACTAGTGAGTAGTGACTAGGGTGATGCGTCCCACATCCGTTGTGGAGTGTCTCCTGAGTAGGTTGATAAGGCAAGATTCATTTTTTTTGGTGAATTGGGGAGCTTAATATGCTACCAGAGCTTGCCAAAGCAAAAGTAGCAGAGGGAACACTCGACATCATTTTAGCTTTTCCAAAAAGCCAAAAGGATACCGCTTTGGCTAGCAAATCTCTCCAAGAACTAAAAGCCACTAGAAAGAAAGCTGAAAACGCTTTACACAAGTCTCCCTGGACTTTTATTTTTCTCCAGATTTTCCATTTTTGACCTCAAAAAATGTTTTTTTTAAATACACATTTTCATCTGTTGTTTTGCTTCATTTGGATCTCATATCGATTTTCTACAAAATTTTCAAGTTTCCTCCATTTTCCTCTATTTTCTCTCTCCAAATTTGAGATTCTTAATACATAGTATTAAGTTAATAATTAATTAAATTATAGTAACATTGAATAAACACAAATTATTTATTAACAATATTTAATGAAGAATATCAATTTTTAAAATTAAGGTTTATCCATCATTCATCATGCATTATGTTGTTAGTATATAAACATTTTCTCTATAAACTTATTATCTATTATAGATAAATCTACAAAAGTTTTATAGTTTATAAACCTTCGAGTGATGACTTGACATTCCACTATCAATATAAACCTTTTGAGTTTTGAAGGCTAAAGCTTAAAAGCATCTCCATATGAAATGCTCTTCGTTAAGCTATAAATTCTTGTCAAAGATTGTGTTTTATCTCTCTCGTCAAGATTCTAAAATATAGTCAAATTTACATTAAGAAGTGAAAATTATATATTATCATTAGTTGATGCAATTTATTTTTTTTTCAAATGAAAGCAACAAGAAGCCAAAGGCTAAACAGATTGTTTGAGGTGTTTACAAGAATCCACCTGACAATATCTAAGGTGGCATCCATTCAAATTCATCTATCGAAATCATTCTGAATTAGAAAAAAATACAGTAACAAAAATAGAACCTGTCAGTGTTCAGTGAGTACATTGTTCCTTCCTATAAACATCATTCCATTTCCCTTTTTTAATGTTTATAATTATAATGTGGTTATGATTTTAATATTTTATGAGAGGAGTGTTTGAGTATTAGCCTTGAAGAGAGACAAAGCTCCTCAGACTGTACAATGTACATAACTTGTTGTATCAATCTGCAGAATGGAGAATGGAATGGGTTTGTTATCAAAGCTCTAGGGTTTCTCTGCAAATATGTTTTTCCAAAATTTATTTGTAAATAATGGCATTGTGAGAATAAAGCCGAAATTCCTAGTCCTTGTAGCACCTAAGTACCTAACCTATCTAATTTGGGTCAAAAGATTCTTATAAATCAACTTGTGTTACAACAAATCTGAAAGAATATGGAAGATCCAAAAAAATAATCAGCAAAGACAGTTGGGACTTGGAACCAAAAATAATGGAATAGAAGGCACAACGTACACAAGCTAGGAATCAAAGATGACTATAGTCATCTCATCAACCTACCAATGGACGTAGGTGCACCAAATTAATATTAATCGAATCGAATGATTCCCTCTCTTTTGGAAAACATGATCATTTAATTAGTATTAAATTCGAAATAGCATGAGATTAGGTTAGTGTGAACGAGAATGACTAATTGACTATCCTTTGTAGTGAGGGACTCTATTCAAGATTTTTTTTGATATGCAATCCCTGTGATTAACCGGTAGAAATAGATAAAGTTTATAAATAATGACATAGTCTTTACATGGTGAACACACACACACACACACACACACACACACACACACACACACACACACACACACATATATATATATATATATATATATATATATGAGTACAATACTTGCTACACAAGTTTAACCTAGGAGAGTTTAAATATAAAAGGGATTAGAAAACCTAAATACAAGTAAATTAGAAAAATATAAACTAATAATAATTTTAATATATAAAACAATTTGTAATGTATATTAGAGTTATTGAAACTGAGTAGCTCTGCATTTCTCTTTCATTTCTGTTAATTGCAGTACATAATACATGAAAAAAAGGATATATGCAGAGACATATCTAACAACCTAAGGCTGAATGATTCTATCCTGTGATGTCATACATACATCACATAGAGTCATGCGATCTACCAGACTAGACTTTATCAGATGGACCCATGACATCTTTCATCTTTCCATTAGTAAACTTGACACCCTTTGTTCTACCAGCAGTGGTTTTGACTTCGGACACATCCATATTAGCCCCCCTCAAGCTGAATGTGGTAAACAAGTTAAACACATTAAGCTTGTCCAGAAGAAAGATCAGTAAAGGATGAGATGAGGCTTTAGTGAACATATTGGCTAGCTGAAAATTGGAAGCAACATGATGAGTAGAAATGAGACCAGCAACAATCTTATCTCGTACAAGATGGCAGTCAATTTCTATGTGCTTAGTCCGCTCATGGAAAACTGAATTAGAGGCTAGGTTGAGGGCTGCCTAGTTATCAGAGTAAAGAGAGACAGGAGTGAAAGAATCTACACCAATCCTTAAGCAAAGAGAGTAACCAAACAATATCATAGGAAGCATTTGCCATGCTCCTGTATTTTGCTTCACAAGAAGGTCTGGAGACAATGCCTTGGCGTTTAGTTTTTCAGGAAATAAGGGAATTCCCCAAAAGAACACAATAGGCAGAAAGAGACCTTCTAGTCATGGGGCAGGAAGCCCAATCAGCATCACAGTAAGCCTGTAGAGTCAAAGGACTGGAAGAAAAGTACAACAGACCTTGCCCCAATGTGCCTTTGAGATACCTAACCAACTTCAAAACAACCTCCCAGTGTGGAACCCTTGGACAGGATAAAATTTGACTAAGGATGTGAACAGAATATGTTATATCAGGCCTGGTGATAAAGAGGTAAATCAGTCTGCCAACAAGTCTTCTGTAGGAGGCAGGATTGGAAAGAATATCCCCTTTATCAGCAGCCAGTGTATGATGCTACTCCATAGGAACTTTTGAGACCTTAGCTGACATGTAGCCATCATCAGACACAATATCCAGTGTGTATTTTCTTTGATGTATATAAATGCCCTCAGGAGACCTAGCAATTTTAATTCCCAAAAAGAACTGAGAGGACCAAGATCCTTAATATTGAAATGACTGGAAAGATGAGCTTTAACTTGAGTAATCATGTGGACATCAGAACCAATAACAAGGATGTCATCAACATAGATTAGGATAGCTGTGAATGTACCAGATTTAGAAAGAGTAAAGAGAGTGTGATCATTCCTGGTGCAGCTGCTCATGTTCACAAAGGATTTCAGAGTTTTAGTAACACGGTTGATCTTCCCCGTGAAGCCCGGCAAGCTTTCATTCATGATCGTTTAGGTCTTCATAATTTCAGAAAATGTACTTAATTAGTTTCCTTGTTGCTTTGTGTTAGAGGTCAGGCTCCTTTGTCTGCCCGTCTGTGGGTTTGGCTAGTTGTCCCCCTCCTTGTACTCTTTTGCCTTTATTTTAATAAATTTTGCAGGGTTCCGCCCCTATTTTCCCAAAAAAAAAAAAAAAATCACTCCTGGATTCAGTAAAGACAAAGGAGAGAAGAGCTGAAGCAAACTTGTTGTACCATTGTCTAGGGGCTTGCTTTAGCCTATAAAGAGACTTCAGCAACCTACAAACAACAGGTCTGGAAGAGGAAGTTGTGAAGGTGGAAGGTATATAATAACCAGGAGGGAGACTCATAAAGACCTCCTCCTCTAAATCACCATGCAAGAAAGCATTGGCAACATCCATCTGGGAAAGGTGCCACCTTTTAATAGCAATCAATGCCAAGAACAACCTCACAGTTGTCATTTTTGCCACAGGGGCAAAAGTCTCAAAATAATCCTCCCCCTCAGTTTGTGTGAATCCCTTAGCCACTAGTCTGGCCTTGTATTTGTCCAATGACCCATCTACCTTATATTTGAGTCTATAAACCCATTTGCAACCCATTGGTCTTTTGTTTGGTGGAAGTTCCTGTAACTGCCAAGTGTTGTTAAGTTCCAAAGCATGTAATTCTGCACTCATTGCCATACACCAGTTTGGATCTTTAAGAGCTTGAGTGTAGGAAGAAGGTTCAGTGAAGGAAGAGATATTACAAATATAAGAGTAATAGGAAGGAGATATGGTAGAAATTGATGTTTATATTTTAAAAAAAAAATACTATTATTAATTACTAATTGAAAAGATGTATCATACATTTGTTAGAAAATGATGTTGGTTTTCAAAGTTTTTTTTGATAAAAGACTTCTACCATTATTACCAATTATAGAAGAGGTATATCTCACATTGGTTAAAAATTGATGTTGATTTTTAATTATTTTAGATTATATAAAAGACTTACTAATATTAGTAATAGAAGATATATATCACACATTTTTTTATAAATTGATGTTGGTTTTAAATTACTATTATTACCAATAAAAGAGATAAATCTTACATTGGTTAAAAAGTGAGCTGCCCGGTCCAATAGGCCCAAGCACTGGTCACATGCACAGCACGTCATCCTCAGTCACGGGCAGAGCACGTGCATTCCCAAAGATCCAAGCCCAAGTCATGGGTGAGCAACGCACAACCTACAAGCGTTTTGGCCCAAAAGACGAGCGCCCATCCCTTGGAAACCTGGTGTAGACACCCCAATTTCGTACCCCTGGTATGTAACATAACATGAAATATCAAGACCTGTTAAAACTTAACAAGTGTCAAGTTACAGGGTTGAAAATGCAAAAGGACAAAGCAGGATGCGCAAAACAGTGAAATGCAGGGGTTAAGGTGCCAAATATGAAACAACTAAGGCAAAGCTGGCGCCACCCATGCTCCAAATGGGGGTGGCGCCCAGTTCTCTAATGGGTGGCGCCCAGTTTCGTGCTACAGTGCTCCCCAAATTGCTACAGGACTGCTACAGTTCGCGTAATGCACAATTTGTCCGATGTTCTGTACAACTGAATGAAGCACGAAGAGAGAAAATGTAATTCCTTCGGTGTCCTCTCTCCAGGCTATAAATAGAGCCTTCGGGGTTCATTTTCAGACACACCTTTCTTCCCCGAAGAATTCTCCGCATCGTTGTTACGCTGGAGAAATAGAGAGTGAAGTGAGATAGTGAGCGATCCTTCTCCAAAGCCTCGAAACCTTGCCAAATCTCCTCCAAACTTAAAACCAACTGGTCAAAGTGAGCCTTAGCCCCCCAGCTAGGTTTCCACCCTATTTTCCCGGTCCAAAAATCACGAAAAGAGCAGTTGCTCTGCCTGATTTAAAAGGTCAAATCAGTCAAAAATAAGTCATTATTCTGCCCGATTTCCGCCTCCCTCAAGCAAACAAATCAACCAAAATAAGTCGTTACTCTGCCCGGATCTCGAGGCAAAAAGTAACTTTCGGAAGCAGTCATTCTGCCTGAATCCCCACATCACTTCATCAAAAAAGACTCCCTCTCCCTGAAGGACAGAGAGAGCACACCCTAGTTCGCCAGTAGGTAAGTTTTAAATATTTATTTGTAAAAAGTGCTACTTTCCATCCGGCCCAATATAAAAATATAAGCCGTTGTGCTGCCCGAATTTAGTTAGGAAATAGCATTAAAAAGAGCCATTATTATGACCAAATATTTTTAAGTATATTTGTAAATATTTGTAAAGAGACGGTTGCAAATCCGTAAATAATGTGGCCGCAGCTGTATTTGTTTTTATTTCCTATCTTTTAATTCTTTGTTTATTCTCTAAATAAATATAACAAAAAACATACTTTAGCCAAAAACTATTTTTGAGACCGAAAGGGCGAGTTGGGTGCCTAGCACCTTCCCAACTCGTAACTTAGCCTCCGAACCCGTTTTTACAATCTCTGGTTTTCTTTTTTTGGTTTTGCTTTATTCATTCCTCAAAATAAAGATGACGACTCTATAAAACATTTTGGATCCAGTGGGGCATCGCAACATCTTTTCTTACACTTTTCTGTTCTCCCCTAAAAAATGGAGAATGAGAATGAAAATGTGATGTATTCATATATCCTGGTATCCCCTAAACAAGAGATAATTTCATGCAGGAAACCCAAAGCACCCATAGTGATCCGAAATAGGCCATAAGGCTATTTTCATAAAATCCATAGTGGGGCCTCGCAACACTCCTTTCTTGCACTTTTCCGTTTTCCCCTAAAAAAAGGGAGAATGAGAATGAAAGGGTGATGTATTCCTATATTCTGGTATCCCCTAAACAAGGGATAACTTGATGTAGAAAACCAAAAGCTCCCATATGGACCAAAAATCCACTGAAAGTTACAGAGGCGTATTCAAACGCGCTATCCTAGATAGCACTCTTCTCGCATTTTTAATTTCGTCTTCCCCTAAACAAGGGAGGGTGGAATGAGAGCAGTGATGCCTCACATCCGCACGTACGCGCACCCCTATCCAAGGGTGCGGGCGCACATTTCCTGGGAACCCACGGTGGTGACTCTGCTGGGGAGATCGTTTTATTTTAAATAAAATGGAGAGCTAGACTCATAAAAAAAAAAAACTTTTTTTTGTTTTTCTTTGTTTCTGGCTAAAGTATACTTGTTATATTAATTTATGCACTTGAATATTGCGTTCCTATACATCCGTGTCTATATTTGTGGATATGATCCTCCATCTTACAGCAGTTTCGTTCCGATAACTGTTACGGATATACTTAAAAATATATGTATTTTTCGGAAAAAAAAAGTTTTCGCAAAAAAAAAATCAATTATTTTTATATGTTTGCAATAAATTTCCGGGCAGCACAACAATAAAAGGGTCGGGGCTTTATTTTTAATATTGCTTTATTTTCGGCTCTGTATTATTATTTCTTTCTGCTTACTATTTTCATTTCGCAAATTTGTATATATTTGCATTCATTCTGCCATTTTATTTTGGGGATTAGGACTCATTTGTAAATTAATAGGAATAGATAGATTCATCGCTTTTCTTTCTATTTCTTAATGTGATGTGCTTGCTTGCTTGCGCTCAAACTAAAAAGGTCGAGAAAATCCAAAAATAACAGCAAGACATGCCATATCTGTTTTATTTTCTGTTTATATCTGAAAAGAAAAAAAAAGATTTTACTGCTTTTTAGAGGCTACACACACGTACAAACATGTAAATATATTCCGAATTGCTACCCTACACAATGGCCAGCCTACCCCCTGCATAAGCCATCGTTAGAATGCATATAGATTCTCAGGACACTTCAAAGACCGACCGGTTTTTGCATTATTGAATAGTGGGTCAGCCCCTGTAAAAGAAAATGAGATCGAAAAAAAATGTGACAAAAAGAATAAATGTGCAAGTCAAAAAAATGATGAAAAAATAATAATAATAAATGCACATAAAAAAATATGAATAAATACACAAGGGCTGATTTATTAATCTCTGATGCCCGATCTAGATCATTTCGAATGGTGGATCCTGGAAAGAGTATATGCCCTTCGCCTGGGATCAGTCCGATCTTGGGGAGTCGAAAGGTAGATGAAATACGTTGGTCCTATGCTATGGAGAAAGAATCCACTGTTCCAGGAAAAGTCCTGAGACTGTCAAAATAAAGCGGATGCTTATCCGATCAATTTGTAGGGAAAATAAATAATAAAGTAATAAAATATACTAATAAAGGCACGTTGTACTCCAAGCCCAGAAAGCCTTCAACCAGCCTTCTGATACCTCCAAACCCATTTTCCTCAGAAACCTGGCCCGAATTTGGAAAGGCAGAGATAGTACTAGCCGGTTGATACGGGAAACAGGCACAGAAATCAGATCAGAGAGTATCAGATTAGATAAGGGCAGAATTAGTTCAGATGGTACAGATCCGAGCAGTATGGCAGCAGAAAGTGAGCAGTCCGCTATGGGTACAGATACAGGGGCTTCAGGGTACGCTCCGACTCCGGCAATGCAGTAGTGGCTAGACCAAAATTTGGATGCACGAAATGATCGCTTGCTAAGCCAAATAACAAGTCTTATGCAAGGTCCAAAATCCAGTGGTGAGGTAATCTCTTCCTCTGCAGTTCCCCAAGAAGCATCAACCTCCCATGTGCCTCCAAACCCAAACCCCCAGCCAAACATTAACCCACCAAATACTGCCACCACCCCAAATCCAAATCCTTTACTAAGTCCCTACCATCCAAATATCACCTCTTATCCGTCCTATTCCCCATATCCTTTCCCAAGCACCAATATTCCCCAGAGTCCAAATGACTTTCCTTTTCCCATAACCAACCCGCTCTAGAATAGCCTACATATGGACCCACAAAGCTATAACCCGCCAGGCCAAGTTACTACCTACTTACCTTTCAATGATCCTGGCCGCCCAGCTAAAACCGTCAATAATCCACCAGCCCAAAATCCCTATCCTACCCAAAATCCTTATACTGCCCAAAATCCACCAACCCAAAATCCTTATACTGCCCAAAATCCATCAGCCCAGAATCCTTATCCAGCCCAAAATACGTATCCAGCCCAAAATCCTTACCAGATACCGCAGCCAGAAATTAACCCAGCCTTCCCTAATCCTACCAGCATTTACCAAAACCCAACTCCCCCGCCCACCAAAATGGAGGCTGACATCGAAAATTTGAAAAGCATGATGCTCAAAGTTCTAAACCAAGAAGTTTCTAATGAAAGTCTGGAAGACAGCTTCCTAGGTATGATAGATGGAGGCACTGCTTATGAAAGGCTCCCTGCTGAGTTTGAGCTTATTACTGATAAGCCTCTGTGGAACTGGTATACTATGACCGGCCCGCTTTTGACGCCTGCAGATCTGGTGGACCACTTTGGATATTCTATCCCTACTTCTTCCCCTAGCTTTATGGATTGGTCATCTGCCGATCCGCTCCCTAAAGTTGAGGATCTCAAACCCCATGTCCTCAACAATGTAATGTACCTTGTACAGTTTGCTTTTAATGATAATCTAAATGTCTTTCCTTATTCCTTAGTTGCACCTACATTAAAAGACGCATTAAATAATTATAATAATGCGTCATTTGATGAAATGGACCCAAAAGATAAAAAATATTTTCTTGAGCTTGTAAAGTCAGTTGAGCACCACGAATAGCACCATTCATCAGCAGCAACTGAAGACTTATCCACTATCAATCTGGGGCTGAACAACGAAATCAAAGAAATCAAAATTGGTAGCTACCTACAAGGCTCTGAAAGGGTAGCACTCATTGACCTCCTCAAAGAGTTCGTAGATATCTTCGCATGGTCCTATAAAGATATGTCGGGGCTGGACCCAGCCATAGTCGAGCACCGGATCCCCATATATCCGGATGCTCGACCAATCAAGCAAAAGCTCCGTCGGATTAAGTCGGAATGGTCACTACAAGTCAAAGAAGAAATCATGAAGCAGCTGCGCGTCAATTTCATTCGGGTAGTTGAATACCCGATCTGGCTGTCCAATATAGTGACCGTTCCCAAGCCCAACGGGAAGGTCCGGATCTGTGTAGATTTCCGCGACCTCAACAAGGCATCGCCTAAAGATGATTTCCCTCTACCCAATATTGATATTGTGGTAGACGCCGTCGCTGCCCACAAAGTCAGATCCTTCGTCGACGGCATGCTGGGCTATAATCAAATCAAAATGGCAGCAGAGGACCAAGAGAAGACCTCATTTACTACTCCTTGGGGAACTTATTGCTACAATGTCATGCCATTTGGGCTAAAAAATGACGAGGCTACTTATCAAAGGGCTATCACCACTCTCTTCCACGACATGATCCATAAAGAAATGGAGGTCTATGTTGACGACATGATCGTGCATTCCAGCGATGTCAGCGGTGCCCATATCAAAGACCTTCGAAAATTCTTCGAAAGGTTAAGAAAGCACCAAATGAAGCTTAAGCCCACCAAATGCACATTTGGGGTTACCAAAGGCAAGGTCCTGGGATTCTTGGTGACCGAGCAGGGCATCGAGACTGAGCCAGCAAAAATAAAAGCCATCATGGAGATACCACAACCAAAAACTCCAACCGAAGTCAAAGGCTTCCTAAACCGATTGCAGTATATCAGTCGTTTCATCAGACATCTGACAGCCATATGTGAGCCCCTCTTCAAACTCCTAAAAAAGAATATTGACCAAGTCTGGGACGAGAAGTGCCAGCTAGCCTTCGAAAAAATAAAAGCCTATCTTACCAATCCACATGTGCTAGTTCTACCCCATACACATAAACTTCTCCTCCTATATTTAACCATCACAGACACGTCAGTAAGGGCTATGCTCGCCCAAGAGAAAGAAAATTCCTACATTGAAAATGTCATATACTTCGTAAGTAGGAAACTGCAAGGAAGCGAGCTAAACTATTCAGCACTAGAAAAAAGCTGCACCGGCCTAGTCCGGGCCACTCAAAGGCTCAAGACCTAGTTGCAAGGACGATCCATCAAGCTCATCTCCCGGATGGATCCTATAAAGTATATCTTCGGCAAGCCATCACTTTCCAGCCGACTGGCCAAGTGGTCCTTTCTTCTCAATGAGTTTGACATAAATGTCACACTCCAATCTATCAAAGGTAGCGTAATTGCAGACCACTTAGCCGATCTGCCCTTAAAAGCCGAAGATGCGACTGAGCCTGACTTCCCGGACGAAGGTGTCCTGGAAATCACTGACCATGACACCAGCTGGCAGATGTTCTTTGACGGGGCCGCAAATAAAAGAGGCTTCGACATAGGAATCTTGCTTATAGACCCAGCCGATTCTCATACTCCGCTGGCCATAAGGTTGAAGTTCGAGCGCTCAAACAATACGGCTGAATATGAAGCCTGTATTGTTGACCTAGAAGAAGCTCTCAAAAGGGGAGCCAAAGATCTCGAAGTATATGGAGATTCTGCCCTAATTATAAATCAAGTCGAAGGGAAATGGAAGACCCAAGATCCTATGTTGCAGCTCTATCATGCCGAATTAACAGCACTTGCCGCCCGATTTCATTCTATCTCGTTCCACTATATGCCACGAGATAGAAATCAATTTGCCGATGCCCTAGCCACTCTGGCATCGCTAGTCCAAATTCCCGCAGAAACTAATGTTCAGCCATTCGTAATCGGGAAGAAGGTCACGCTGACATACTGCTTCAAAATCAATGCAGCCCCTGAAGCAGACCACGAGCCATGGTACGCTGATATCTTAAATCTACTTCAAACAGGAATATATCCTCCCGGCCTAGACAAGAGAGGGAAAGTCTCCCTGCGGAGGTGGGCCTCACAATTTGTACTCAGCGGTGGTAGCCTATATAAAAGACATTATCAAGGTCTTAACTTATTATGCGTCGATCAGGCCAAAGCTGAGCAAATCATGGATCATCTGCATGGTGGTACCTGCGGGCCCCACATGAATGGCCATATGCTGTCCAAGAAAGTTATCCGGCAGGGATACTATTGGAGTACGCTTGAAACCGACTGTATTCGGTGGGTGCGTCATTGCGACAAGTGCCAGCGCTTTGCAAATTTGCAACACGTGCCCCCGCATGTCTTATATAACTCCACAGCCCCTGGCCCTTCTCAACATAGGGAATCGACGTCATAGGCCAAATTCACCCGAAGGGATCCAATGGCCACAAATACGTCCTAGTAGCCGTCGACTACTTCACGAAGTAGGTGGAAGCCTCTTCCTATAAAATCCTAAATGCCCGAAAGGTGTCTGAATTCATCCCGACCAACATCATATATCGCTACGGAGTGCCTTTCGAGATAATATCAGACAACGACACGTATTTTGAAGGGGACGTGAATCGTCTGCTCGACGAGTTCAAGATCCAAAGGCATAAATCCTCCCCCTATCGATCGGCCGCAAGCCAACGGTGCTGTTGAAGCAGCCAATAAAACGCTTGAAAATATCATCAAAAAAATGGCTGATACAGGAAGAGACTGGCCAGAAAAATTACCGCTAGCCGTCTGGGGCTATCGGATTTCAGTATGTACACCCACTGGGGCTACCCCTTATACTCTTTGGCATATGGCATGGAGGCAGTGCTGCCAATACAAGTTGAAATACCATCATTAAGAGTAATGATGGAATCCGGCATAGCAGAAGTTGATTGGGTCAAAGGGCGATTTGAAGAATTAGCCCTCATTGACGAACGTCGCTTGTTAGCCCTGGAGCATACCTGAGCATATCAAAGGCGGATAGCCCGGGCCTTCAATAAAAAAGTCAAAGGCCGTGACATCCAAGTCGGGGATCTCGTGCTTCGAGAAAAACCCCCTAGTTATGTTGATACTAGGGGATAATGGAAATCTCCGTGGATTGGACCGTATATTGTCAAAAAGATCCGGTCAGGAGGTGTCGTACTTCTCACGAACCAAGAAGGAGAAGATCTCGTTCAGCCCTTCAACCTTGACAAGCTCAAAATGTATTATGCTTGAGCTAACTTATCTGGCAAGTGCTTCCCTCTCCAGCTTGCTAGGCTGAAACCCGAAAGGGCGGCCTAGGCAAAAATTAGAGCAAAATAAAAAGAAAAAAAAAAGAAACAATAAAAGGAGAAATAAGGGCTCGCTAGGTTGAAAACCCAAAAGGGTGGTCTGGCAAAAATTAGAGCATATATTTAAAAAAAATCAGGAGAAAAAGGGAGAGGGAAGGCACTACTTGAATCCTCGGCATCCTACCTCCAGTCTTCAGCATGCAAAGGGTTCGACTGACAAAGAAAAGAGAAAAATCACAACAGAAAGCTCACATTAAAACACTAAAATATAAAAATACAAGTCCTAAGGTGCAACTTAGGAATAATTACTGAAGAAATTTAGATTGTGCATTATTTGCTTTATGCATAATATTGCTACACCTACCCCCTTTTTGTCCCCCCCCCCTATATTCCTTCATTTGCAGCTTAAGCCCCGGAGCAGTCCATCAGTGCTTGTGGTGTCCGCCCAGCCTGGCCCATATACTTCTTATGCAAGGCACAGAAAAGGCTCAGTCTCATCAGAATGAGAAGCACCAGAAGTGTCCTCGTCCTATTCATTATCCGCATTGTCGTTGTCCTGAAACAGCCGGACGACTTGGGTTCCAACCATTCACTGTTGCCCTGTCTGATTGCGAAGAAAAACGCAGGGGCTATGAGAATAGCCTTATGCCATGTGTAGCCCTGCAGCAATTATATGGCCGAGAACAGGAGGAGGCGACTACCTTTTCTTCTCCCCAAATATCTCCAGAAAAGCCCTCTCAATCCCGAAGGTGTATTCTTTTAAAATCCATTTCTGAGATGCAGCATGCCATTACCCTTAGATATCAGTATAGCTTTATTTTTTGTATGAATTTTGAGTCTGCATTTTATTTTCTCGTATCATATAAAATTATATTGCATTGCATAATAAATGTTTGTACGGATTCTGGTGCAAATAAAAAAAACAAAAAAAAAGAGAAAGAAAAAAAACTAATGTGTGCAGGTAGTAGGAGCTAATAATCGCAGGACTCTCTGCCCCTATCAAAACCGCCTCCCATTACTCGAGGGCCCGTCCCGCCATCAAGCCTGTGACCTCTACCTCTCACCCGAGGGCGAGTCGATCCGCCAGCTTCATCGTCATCATCATCGCGGCGTCTGGTCTGCCGTTTAGCATCACTTCCCCGACAAGAAAAGTTATCCATAAGCCGCTGGTAAAGTTTGTTGATGCTAACGAATCCCCGCAGCAGCCTCTTGTATGTGGACACCTTAACCTGAAAAAAAGGAGGGTGTTGAAACAACAAAAAGAAATGCATCAGTCTAAAAAAAAAGAATAATGATGCTAAAAAAGAAGAGTGATGCATATAAAAAAATGAATGATGATGATGCAAAAAGAAAAAAAGGAGTGATGCTAAAAAAAATAAAAATGAGTGATGATATATACCGTGCGAGCATGATCAGGGACACGATACTTCTCGGGAATATCCACATCGGGTAAGACTTGTTCTATAAGTCTTTCGTCTCGATGATATCAGAAGGTGGAGAAGGCATCATCGGGCATAGAGAACTCCGACTGTGCACCAAGAGCTGGGTGAGAGGACCCTGGTGTAGATACCCCAATTTCGTACCCCTAATATGTGACTCTGGCATGTGATATCAAGAACTATTTAAACTTAACAAATGTCAAGTTACAGGAGTTAAAAAATGCGAAAGGCAAAGAAGGATGCGCGAAACAGTAAAATGCGAGGGATAAAAGTGCAAAAACTGAAAGTTGAATAGTAGCTTGGCGCTGCCAAAAGGAGCATCTGGCGCCGCACCAAGAACCCCTTGGATCCGTGCCCAAGGTACTACAGTACCACTCCCAGTTAACGCATTGTGCAAGATCGGAAACCTGGTGTACAAGAAAATCAAGCGCACAGAGAGTATTTTTAATCCCCGATGTGTCCTCTCCTCCTGCTATAAATAGAGGCGTTGGGACTCACTTCAGAAGCCCGGAAAGAGATCGAGAGAAACGCCGATAAAATTTCTCTGCGTCGTCCTAACGCTGAGAAAATAGCGAGTGAAGTGAGATAGGGAGTGGTTAGCCTATAAAGCCTTGAAACCCTGCCAAAACTCTGCCAAACCAAAAACCCACCGGTTAAAAGTGATCCCTAGACCTTTAGTTAGGTATCCACCCTATTTCCCCGGCCCAAAAACCATAAAGTAAGCCGTTACTCTGCCCGAGTAAATAGGCCGAAATCACAAAAAAAGTTGTTATTCTACCCAACTAAATAGGCCAAAACAACCAAAAATAAGCCGTCATTCTGCCTAAATCACAGCAGCAGCAGCAATAAAAGTCTCCCTCTCCTGACAAGGACATAGCGAGCACACTTCGCTCTAAAAGGTAATAGCCTTTAAGGGCATTATTTTTATAAAAGTTGTTCTTTAAATCCGGCCCGATGTAGAAAATATAAGCCGTTGTGCTGCTCGGATTTAGTTAGAAAATACAATGTAAAAGAGCCGTTATAATGGCCAAATATTTTTAAATATATCTGTAATTATTGTAAAGAGACGGCTGCAAGTCCGTAAATAATGTTACCGCGAATGTATCTGCTTTTTATTTCCTGTCTTTAAATGCTTTGTTTATTTGCTAGATAAATATAACAAAAAGCATACTTTAGCCAAAAACCGCTTTTGAGACCGAAAGGGCGAGTTGGGTGCCTAGTACCTTCCCAACTCGTAACTTAGCCTCCGAACCCGTTTTATAATCTCTGGTTTTTCTTTTTTTGGTTTTGCTTTATTTTTGCCTTCAAATAAAGATGACGACTCTATAAAACATTTTGGATCCAGTGGGGCGCCGCAACATTCCTTTCTTACACTTTTCTGTTTTCCTCTAAAAAATGGAGAATGAGAATGAAAGGGTGATGCATTCCTATATCCTGGTATCCCCAAAACAAGGGATAACTTGATGCAGGAAACCCAAAGCACCCATAGTGATCCGAAATAGGCCATAAGGCTATTTTCATAAAATCCATAGTGGGGGCGTCGCAACATCCTTTTTTGCACTTTCCCGTTTTCCCCTAAAAAAGGGAGAATGAGAATGAAAGGGTGATGCATTCTCATATCCTGGTATCCCCTAAACAAGGGATAACTTGATGCGGGAAACCCAAAGTTCCCATATTGGATCAAAAATGCACTAAAGTCAACCGAGGCACATTCTAACGCGCTAGTTTAGACAGCACTCCTCTCGCACTTTTAATTTCGTTTTCCCCTAAATAAGGAAGGATGAAATGAGAGCAGTGGTGTCCCGCATCCGCATCGCACCTATCAAGGCGCGGCTGGGCGACCTACAGTGGCGACTCTGCTGGGGAGATCGTTTTATTTTAAATAAAATGGAGGGCTAGACTCATAAAAACAAATTTTTTTTGTTTTTCTCTGTTTATGGCTAAAGTATGTTTGTTATATTAATTTATGCATTTGAATATTGTGTTCCTATACATCCGTGTCTATATTTGTGGATATGATCATCCATCTTGCAGTAGTTTCATTCCGATAACTATTACAGGTATATTTAAAAAATATTCTTTTTTTAAAAAAAAGCAAAAATAAATTTTCAAATATATATATATATATATATGTCATATATATATTTGTAATAAAATTCCGCGCAGCACAATAAAAGGGCCAGGGCTTTATTTTTAATATTACTTTATTTTCGGCATTATATATTTATTTTGTTCTATTTATTATTTTTATTTCGCAACATTTGTATTTATTTGCATTCATTCTGCCATTTTATTTTGGAGACATATGACAAATTTTGTAATTAATGGGAATAGATAGATTCCCCGCTTTTCTTTCTATTTTTTAATGTGATGTACTTGCTTGCTCGCGCTCAAACTAAAAAGCCGAGAAAATCCACGCGTAAAAGCAAGAAAGACCATATCTGTTTTTATTTTCTGTTTGTATATCTGGACAAAAAAAGAAGATATTATTGCTTTTTAGATACCGCACACACGTGCACGCATATATGTATATTCCGAACTGCTACCCTACACCATGGCCAGCCTACCCCCTGCATAAGCCAACGTTAGAATGCATATAGATTCTCAGGACACTTCAATGACCGACTGTTTTTTGCATCTTTGAATCATGGGTCAGCCCCTGCAAAAAAAATGTGAAAAAATAATGCGCAAGTTGAGTAAATATATATATATATATATATATATATATATATATATATATATATATATATATATATAATAAAAAATTGCGCAAATAATAATAAATAAATACGTAGGGGCTGATTTGTTATTCTCTGATGCTCGACCCAGACCATTTCGAATGGTGGATCGTGGAAAGAGTATAGGCCCTTCGTCTGGGATCAGTCCGGTCTTGGGGAGTCGAAAGGCAGGTGGAATACGTTGGTTCTATACTCTGGAGAAATAATCCACTGTTCTAGGAAAAGTCCTGAGACTGTCAAAATAAAGCAGGTGCTTATCCGGTCAATCGTAGGAAAAATAAATAAATAATAAATAAAATATACTAATAAAGGCACGTTGTACTCCAAGCCCAGAAAGCCTTCAGCCAGCCTTTTGATACCTCCAAACCCATTTTCCTCAAACACCTGGCTCGAATTTGAAAAGGCAGAGATAGTACTAGCCGGTTGATACGGGAAATAAGTGCAGAAATCAGAACAGAGGGCATCAGTATCAGATCAGATAAGGGCAGAATCAGTTCAGAGGATATTGATCCGAGCAGAATGGCAGCTAAAAATAAACAGGCGATGATGGAAGCTGGC
The DNA here is from genome assembly GCA_013146195.2 of Codonopsis lanceolata. Classification (NCBI taxonomy): domain Eukaryota; kingdom Viridiplantae; phylum Streptophyta; class Magnoliopsida; order Asterales; family Campanulaceae; genus Codonopsis; species Codonopsis lanceolata. The sequence continues at coordinate 135,329,136 of CM028378.1, read as the reverse complement.
AACAATTGGAACAGCTGGGAACCAGAAAAAAAAAACTCCTGAGTATGCACCTCCTCCTTGTCTTGAGGCTTGGCTAAAGAAGGAATTGGACGTCCATGTAGAAAGAATAACGAATCAGATGGTAAATGATCTTCTGGCAGGTTTTTCAGAAACTCTTGCCGCTTTCTCCCAAAAAACCAAGATCCCAAAATATGTCCTTCATACTTCCTACTTTCCTGAAATAAATTGCCCTGATACCTCTGAAAATATCATTTTCCAAGCCTCCGGAAAGCAACCAAGTGCCAGCTATCAACCGAATAACAATCCCCTTGCCCAAAGTAATATGATTTCAAGTGTCCATAATCCTAATCCATACCCTCCAGAAATCAACTCCAATCTCCCTCACCTGAATGCCTGCTATTACAACCAAAAGAATTATCTCCCTCTTGATCCCTCAAATACCTATTCTCAGCAAACGACCCCAGGGATTCCAAAGGAAATCATTTGTATACCAGAAAAAGAATCCCTATTGGGCCAAGGTCCAAGCAACCTAATTCCAGTGCAATATTATCCAAGAGAAAAAAACCCCACCTAGTTGCTTGACCAAATCCCAATCTGGCAATTTGCCTAAGCCAAAAGACCAAAATGAGATAATTCCAAGGCATTATGATGACCTACCTGCCCCAAGATCTGAAATACTCCAAACATTATGGGCCCATGGGATACTTAAGCCCATTGATAATTACCGACCACCCAAACCGTTACCTATTACCTGGAATCATGCCCAGAATTGTGAGTATCACCGTTGCAGTGGTCATCTTTCCGACAAGTGTTATACACTCAGATATGCAATTCAGGATCTCATTGATAACGAGGTAATTACGGTGGCAGGCACAAGAATTTTTGAAACAGATCAAGCCAAGGAGATCTAAAAGGGCAAGTTAATCTAATTAGCCAAGAATAAAGGTACTATAAAAATGCTAATCAATAAAAGGAGTTTCTAATAAATGTCTAGGAGACAGCTTCCTGGGTATGATAGACGGAGGCACTTATTATAAAGAGTTCCCTGCTGAGTATGAGCTTATTGCTGATAAACCTCTACAGAACTGGCATACCACGATCGGCCCGCTTTTGACACCCGCAGATCTGGTGGACCGCTTTGGATATACTATCCCTATTTCTTTCCCTAGCTTTACGGATTGGTCATCTACCGATCCGCTCCCTAAAGTTGAGGATCTCAAACCCCAGGTCCTCAATAATGTAATAACCCCTGTACAGTTTGCTTTTAATGATAATCTGAATGTCTTTGCTTATTCCTTAGTTGCACCTACATTAAAAGATGTATTAAATAATAATTATAATAATAAGTCATTTGATGAAATGGACCCAAAAGATAAAAATTATTTGCTTGAGCTTGTAAAGTCAGTTGAGCACCAGGAACAGCACCATTCATCAGCGGCAACTGAAGACTTGTCCACTATCAATCTGGAGCTGGACAACGAAAGAAAAGAAATCAAAATCGGCAGCTACCTACAAGGCTCTGAAAAGGTAGCACTCATTGATCTCCTCAAAGAGTTCGTGGACATATTTGCTGGTCCTATGAAGATATGCCGGGGCTAGACCCAGCCATAGTCGAACACCGGATCCCCATATATCCGGATGCTCGGCCAGTTAAGCAGAAGCTCTGCCGGATCAAGCCAGAATGGTCACTACAAGTCAAAGAAGAAATTATGAAGCAGCTGCACGTCAATTTCATTCGGGTAGTTGAATACCCGATCTGGCTGTCCAACATAGTGACCGTTCCCAAGCCCAACGGGAAAGTCCGGATCTGTGTAGACTTCCGTGACTTCAAGAAGGCGTTGCCCAAAGATGACTTCCCTCTACCCAATATTGATATTGTGGTAGACGCTGTCGCTGCCCACAAAGTCAGATCCTTCGTCGACGGCATGCTGGGCTATAATCAAATCAAAATGGCAGCAGAGGACCAGGAGAAGACCTCATTTACTACACCTTGGGGTACCTACTGCTAAAATGTCATGCCATTTGGGCTAAAAATGCTGGGGCTACTTATCAGAGGGTTGCCACCACCCTCTTCCACGACATGATCCACAAAGAAATGGAGGTCTATGTTGATGACATGATCGTGCATTCCAACGATGCCAACAGTGCCCATATCAAAGACCTTCGAAAATTCTTCGAAAGGTTAAGGCAACACCAAATGAAGCTTAACCCCACCAAATGAACATTTGTGGTTACCAAAGGCAAGGTCCTGTGATTCTTAGTAACCGAGCAGGGCATCGAGATCGAGCCAGCGAAGACCAAAGCTATCCTAGAGATGCCACAGCCAAAAACTCCAACCGAAGTCAAAGGCTTCCGGTTAGGCGGATATATCGGCCGTTTCATCCGGCGGTGACAACCACATGTGAGCCCTCTTCAAACTCCTAAAAAGAATCTGAGACCAAGTGCGGGACGAGAAGTGCCAGCTAGCCTTCGAAAAAATAAAAGCCTATCTTACCAATCCACCTGTGCTAGCTCCACCTCATACACATAAACCACTGCTCATATATTTAACCGTCACAGACACGTCAGTAGGGGCTATGCTCGCCCAAGAAAAAGAAGATTCCTACATTGAAAATGCCATATACTTCATAAGTAGGAAGCTGCAAGGAAGCGAGCTAAATTATTTAGAGAAAAAGCCACGCTAGGCTCAAGACCTATCTCCAAGGACGATTCATCAAGCTCATATCCAGAATGGACCCTATCATGTACATCTTTGGCAAGCCATCACTGTCCAGCCGACTGACCAAGTGGTCCTTTCTTCTCAACGAGTTTGACATAACCTATGTCATACTCAAATCTATCAAATGAAGCGTGATTGCAGACCACTTAGCCGATCTACCCTTGAAGGCCGAAGATGCAACCGAGCCTGACTTCCCAGACGAAGGTGTCCTAGAAATCACTGACCATGACACTAGCTGGCAGATGTTTTTTGATGGAACCGCGAATAAAAGAAGCTTTGGCATAGGAATCTTGCTCATAGACCCAGCTGATTCTCATACTCCGCTAGCCATAAGGTTGGAATTCGAATGCTCAAATAACACGGCAGAATATGAAGCCTATTGCTGGCCTAGAAGAAGCTCTCCAAAGGGGAGCCAAAGATCTCGAAGTCTATGGAGACTCTGCCCTAATTATAAATCAAGTCGAAGGGAGATGTAAAACCCAAGATCCCCGGCCGCAACTTTATCATGCCAAATTAATAGCACTTGTCGCTTGATTTGATTCTATCTCGTTCCACTATCTGCCACGAGATAGAAATCAATTCGTCGATGCCTTAGCTACTCTGGAATCGCTAGTCCAAATTCCCGCAGAAACTAATGTTCAGTCATTCGTAGTCAGGAAGAAGGTCACTCCGGCATACTGCTTCAAAATTAATGCAGCCCCTGAAGCAGATCACGAGCCCTGGTATGCTGATATCCTAAATCTGCTTCAGAAAGGTATCTATCCTCCCGGCCTAGACAAGAGAGAGAGAGTTTCCCTGCGAAGGTGGGCCTCACAATTTGTACTCAGCGGTGGCAGCCTGTATAAGAGGCACTATCAAAGCCTTAACTTATTATGTGTCGATCAGGCCAAAGCTGAGCAAATCATGGATCAACTGCAAGGTGGTACCTGCGGGCCCCACATGAATGGCCATATGCTGTCCAAAAAAATTATCCGATAGGGGTACTATTGGAGTACACTTAAAACCGATTGTATTCGGTGGGTGCGACAAATGCCAACGCTTTGCCAATCTGCAGCACGTGCCCCCGCACGTCCTATATAACTCCACAGCCCCTATCCCTTCTCAACATGGGGAATTGACGTCATAGGTCAAATTCACCCGAAGGGATCCAATGGCCATGAATATGTCCTAGTAGCCGTTAATTACTTCACGAAGTGGGTGGAAGCCCCATAGATCAAGGTGAGCATGTTCACTGTGCTCGGTAATTTAGTAATGGCCGTCATGGACATGGGCAGTTACCTCCGGGAAACCCGTCTCCACATTCAAGACGTGGTCGTTAAGTTGAACGTGGCAGTTAATGTTCCCGTCATTCACGTTCCGACAGTCAATGGGAAGTTATCCCAACTCTCCAAGCAGGCTATATAATCCCCTCAAAGCAAAGGAGGGAGGTATGTTATTTTCTACCTACGCAAAACTCTGTCAAATTGCTTACTCAACTGAGTGTTTATTGATTCCCACGCCGGAGCGCATTTTGAGGGTAAGCCCCTACCTAGTTCACAGTTCGTGTTTGATTTCTTGGCAGGTTTGGGCCTAAAGACAAGGATAGATTGAAAGCCAGATATCCGATAATTCAAGCCCATTGTGGCCATTTGTAAACCAATTATAACTAGCATTTATCATACACATTCAAGGCAAGCTAACAAGATGACTAAGAAGAAATTCTTACCTCGGCCATACACATTCTGATCTCCCCAACTAGAACGGAGCTTGAGTGCTCAGCACTCCTCTTTTGGATCCCCACTGTGCCGCAGCCTCCATATCACGCCAAGCCCCACTATTGCAGGGTACCCGCCACGCTTGTAGATGTTGATTTTGTCGAGGTTGGGCACATCAGACATCTCGGCTATAAGGGGTCCAGCCTTTTCCCGAGATTCAAGCATGAAGAAATTTTCCTGCTGCCATAAAGGTGCCTGGGAGCTAGACACCCCCTGCTCGGCTTTTTCTGTTCGCGGCCTTGTCGTCCTTTGCTGAGGAGGGTCAACAGCAGGCCTCTTGCTCGGAGTGTGGGAGGTGGCACGAGTCACAGGGGTAGGAGTGGTGCTTGGAATAGTTTGTTCGGTTGTTGTCGAGGAAGGAGGCACAATGGGGACAACTGCAGCAGCCCTGTTCGTTTCCGTGTGGCCCCGGTTGGCTCCTCGTCCCGTCGTCGTAGCAAGAACGATTGGTAAAGAGGCAGGATTTTGAGCAACAAGTTGGGTGTTCCTTTTCGTTGCTCCTTTCTTCGCGGCCTGTAGAAATTTGCTCACATCATTTAATTGATTCATGTCTGCAAATTTAAACAACAAAAGTCATGAAAGATTTTAAGTAGAAACAATAATCACGGAAATATTAAACAAACTGAAAAGGGTACAAAGCAGCCAGACCTTAGGCTGAGAAGACGGGAGTACAATTTGTTCCAGTTCGTGCGCAGTCTGAGCACTCGCTGAGAAATTTCCCCCCGTGACATTTGCCCCAGTAAGGGTGGGGTTTTTCGGCATCGAGGGTGACCCATGGTTTTACTCCTTCCACAGGCCAGCCCATGACGCCGGCCAGGCGAAGAAGGGTGAGGTCGGATGTAAGGGTTGACCAATCGAGTACCCAATCCTGCCCGGCTTTCCCATCTTTCACTCCGAGCAGAATTCTGAATGCAAGAGCTATTGGGGGCTCTCCAGCTCGGAAGGCGTTCCTGTCGTACTTGGGGAGTTCTAAGTCATGCAGATACGGGGCGAAGGGTCATTATACTCGTGATTCTACCAGCAAGGCTTTCCCATCCCAGACCTCAACTTTATTGGGGCTGTCGCTTAGCAGCTTAAAGTAGTTGGGGTTGGAGCGGTTTGTGATGCGCCCATTCTTTTTATCTAGAGAAAATAAGAAATTTTTTTTAAACAAGGTCATTTCAGGTTCAAACCCAAGTAGCCTGCAGGCTATGGTGTATGCGACTAGAAACCTTACTGTAGTAAGGGTCAGGTCGCAGGGGAGGGCATTGGTCAGGTTGAGGAATTCTACGATGAAGGGGTCCACCGAAAGTCGAAGACCGACTAAGAAAAAGTCAAAATAAAAAACCATTCGGTCTCCTTGGTAATTGTGGCCTTTCTTCTCAATATCCAGATCTAAGGCTTGCACACGGTAGTTTTTGGGGTCCATACTCAGGGAGTAAAATCAGGTGGATACATCTTCCTCGCTTGTCAAATCTTCCCACTTCATCAAGGCTGGGGCGTCGGCTACAGGATTCTTTCCCTTGCGACGAGCAATTCTTTTCTTTTTCTCCCGAGGAGCACTCGTGCTTGGGGATGCAGACCCTAAGTGTCTGTCCTCTTCGACAGAATTCTCTCCGCCCTCTATATTGAAGCTCGGAACGTCTTCTTGCTCGAGTTCCTCATCGATGTCCTGGCCGCAAGGCATTCCAGGAGTAATTAAGGTCATATCGAGCTCAGTCCCTTCAGAGCTATCAGATTCAACTTCAAAGCTTTCTTCTTCCTCGTTTGAGGCTCCGTGGTCGTAGCTACGCCCCTCAATTTCTAAACCAGTTTCATTGCTGGTATAGACCCTACAGGAATCGAGGAATACACATTAGTTCCTACTCGTGAAAGAAAGCAAGAGTGGACAAGCAAAAACCCCCGATTAGGGTTCATCTTAAGACCAGTGAACAGGGCACTAGTCAGGTATTCCTCGATTCCCACCTATGGGTTTTGTGTGTGTGAAGCTCGTAAAAATGGCCAGGCATGTGATGTTCAGAAAGAGTAAGGGTCGTGACATTTTATGAAGATTGGAAGATCAAGATGAAAGGAAAGAAAATGGGTGTCAGACGACCGAGTTTTCGTCAGATTGGTTTTCATATCGTAACTAATTAGTCATCATATACCCAACCAGCATCATTGAACCCCAAAATTAGGGTTCTAGCAGCGAAAATGAAAAAAAGGCATAAATCACAGCATGAACAAGGATGTAAGTCGAGAAATACATGGGGATTCTGAAGGATTGAGTTGATGAGGGTCTTATGAATCTTGATTTTGCGGACGGGTTTCCTTGCTTCAGCTGAATACAGAGAGAGAATGATGATTGAGGATTGAGGATTGGCACTTTGATTTTTCAAATTCGGTAAAGTGTAAAGTGAAGGAGGTTTTATGTTTTTATAGCAAGGGAAACCGTTACGGGGCAAGAATCAAGGAAAATGGGGTATCCTCACGGCATGGGAAACGAGGCGTTGTATTAAATGACTCATCGGGCTATGGGTGCGCGTGGGGATAATAGACGGCAAGAGGCGGCCCGTCCCTTCAGTGCCTATCACACCCCAGGCTTGCATCCACTTATCACTCAAGCTCGGCTCCGTTACTTGCAAATGATCAAAATTAACCAAGTGTCGCAACTACCAAACTTCCAGAAGAATTCAAGGCTATTTTTCTCCTTGCTCCGTGCATGTATGCTCGCCAGACAAGGAGCATGGGGACATTGAGCTGCCCGGCCCAATAGGCCCAAGCACTGGTCACGTGCACATCATGCCATCCTCAGTCACTGGCAGAGTACGTGCATTCCCAAAGATCCAAGCCCAAGTCATGGGCGAGCAACGCCCAGCCTACAAGCGTTTTGGCCCAACAGACGAGCACCCATCCCCTGGAAGCCTGGGGGCTAAGTGTGAAACGAGCTGGGGCCGAATACGTAGCAAGCAAGGCCCTAGGTATGCAGCGAGCAGAAGGGTCAAGGCGAGCATGCTCGCTGTGCTTGGTAATTTAGTAATGGCCGTTTTGGACGTGGGCAGTTACCTCCGGGAAACCCGTCTCCACATTCAAGACGTAACCGTTAAGTTGAACGTGGCAATTAATGTGCCCGTCATTCACGTTCCGACATTCAATGGGAAGTTATCCCAGCTCTCCAAGCAGGCTATATAATCCCCTCAAAGCAAAGGAGGGAGGTATGTTATTTTCTACTTATGCAAAACTCTGTCAAATTGCTTACTCAACTGAGTGTTTACTGATTCCTACATCGAAGCGCATTTGCGGGGTAAGCCCCTACCCAGTTCACAGTTCGTGTTTGATTTCTTGACAGGTTTGAGCCTAAAGACAAGGATAGATTGAAAGCCAGATATCCGATAATTAAAGCCTAATGTGTCTGTGGAATATTTTGGATGCATCAAAAAGTAATGTTGATTTTAAAAGTTTTTAAATAAAAAGACTTCTACTTTTATTATTAATAAAAGAGAAGAGAAGAGATGTATCCCATTATATTGAAAGAGATGTTGGTTTTAGATATTTTTTTAGATAAAAAACTTCTACTTCTATCACCAAATGATGAGATGTATTACACATTGGTGAGAGGGTGATGTAGGTATTAAAAGTCTTTTATAAAAGACTTAATATCAATAGAAAAAAATATGTATTTCACATTAGTTAGGAAAGTGATATTGGTTTAAAATGTTTTTAGATAATGTAAATCGCATTGGTTACAAAGAGATCCACATTATTTAGAAACATATATTGGTTATAAAATTCATAGATAAACGAATTTTTATGTTATTATCAATACAAGAGATGTATCACACATTATTTACAAAAAGATGTTGGTTTCAAAAGTATTTAGATAAAATACTACTACTACTATTATTATTTGTATATTATAACCAATAGAAGAGATGTTCTACATTATTTAGAAAGAGATATTGATTTCAAAAGTTTTTATATAAAAAAACTATTATTATTACTATAAAAGAATGTATCTCACATTTGTTAGAAATTAATGTTAGTTTTAAAAATACTATTATTACCAATAGAAAATATGTATACCACATGGTTAGAAAAAAATGTTTGTTTGAAAAGTCTTGAGATAAAAGTCTTAAACTTTTATTATCAAAAGAAATAGAAAAGAAGTATCTCACATTATTAGAATATGAAAAAAAGTGTATCTTACATTGTTTAGAAAAAGATGTTAGTTTTAAAAGTCTTATCGTAAAGACTTTTAATCTTATTACCAATAAAAGATATGTTGGTTTAAAAAGTTTTTAGATTAAAGATTTTTTGTTACAAATATAATAGATGCATGTATCTTACATTGGTTACAAAGTATTATACAATTATCATCAATAGAAAATATGTATCACACATTGGTTATAAATAATGTTGGTTTTAAAAATAATATTATTACCAATAGAATAGATATATCATACATTTGGTAGAGGGTAATGTTTGTTTTTAAAGTATTTAGATATAAGACTTCTACCATTATTATCAATAGAATATGTATATCTCACATTAATTAAAAGTGATGTTGATTTTAATTTTATATAAAAGACTTTTACTATTATTACTAATAAAAGAGATATCATACATTTGTTAAAAAATGATGTTGGTTTTAAAAGTTTTTAGATAATTTTTTTTTACTTTTATCATCAATATAATAGAAGAAATGTATCCCACATTATTTAGGAAGAGATGTTGGTTATAAAATTTTTAAAATAAAAGACTTCTACTATTATTACGAAATGAAGATATGTATTACACATTGGTTCGAGAGTGATGCTAATTTTAAAAGTCTACAATTTTTAGCAATAGAAGAGAAATATTTCACATTGGTTATAAAAGTGATATTGGTTTAAAAAGTTTTTAGATGATGTATCTCGCATTGGTTACAAAGAAATGTATTTCACATTATTTAAAAATGAGTATTTGTTATAAAAGTCATTAGGCAAAGATATATGTTTTGTTATTACCAATAGAAAATATGTATCCATATTGTTTAGAAATGGATGTTGGTTAAAAAGTCTCTTATCTGTTACTATTATTACTAATAGAAAATATGTATACAACATGGTTAGAATGTGGTGTTGGTTTTAAAGTCTTTAGATAAAAGACTTAAGTTTTCATTACCAATAAAAATATAAAATAAGCATCTCACATTGTTTAAAAATGAATTATGATTTTAAAAGTTTTTAACAAAATGACTTCTAATATTATTATCAAGTTAAATGTTAATTTTAAAAGTCTTTAGATTAAAAAAATTACTATTATTATTAATACAAAATATTTATCTCACGTTAGCTAGAAACTTATATTAATTTTAAAAGTATTTAGATAAAAAATCATTTAATATTAGTAACAATAGAAAAAAAAATTATAACTATAGAAGAGATTAATAATCTAATTATAATGACCAAAAGTTATATATTATTAATATATATATATATATATATATATATATATATATATATATATATATATATATCATATATATCATATTATACTCATGCAAAATACAAGCTAAATAACGAGAGGTGTGAAAAGCTATGTTGATTGTTTTGGTTTGAGAAGAAGAGTAAAAAAAATAAAAACATTAAAGAAAATTTATGCAGAATCATTGCATTGGGCATGGTGGAATGTAGCCCGGAAGAAAATTTAAAGAAGAGTAGTACGTGTCCTGATGAAAATTTTCTCATAATCGACAATGGTGGACTGTAGCCACTCGAAATGAAGATTTTTTTTTTAATTTTTTGATAAGAGTAGTTAGGATTACAATTAAATGAGTTGGTTTTTCTAAAATTTGCTATATTAATATAAAATGAAGTTTTAAGGGTATATTGGAAAGAATGATAAAAAAAATGTGCATCAAAAGTCTTTAAGAATATTATTTGGGACATCCCAAAATAGAAAATAGTAATATTTATCAGCGATGGAGGAGAGTATATCCAAAGTACACTTAACATATTGTTTTCCTACTCACCGTTGATTTCTCGTTACATCTCCATCCGTTCTGAACAAAAAGTCTTTATTTGAAAGTTAATTTTTTTAAATGACAGTCGATTAATAATAAAATGACATTTTTATGTCTTAATTTTTGAAAATAAACTCTTTAAGTAAAACATTCAAAAATAAAATAATAAATTATTTGCTTGGAACGGATGGAGGGTATATTATCTCATTTTGGTTTCCCTAGGCATCCTGGTTAAGCTCAAATGCCCAAGATTACTTTTCGAGTTAATTACTGATAGAGTAAGGACAATGCTAAAATTAAAAAAAAAACAAAACAAAAATCAAACACCAAATCATCTATAACCCAATTAAAAATCAATAAAATAATTCATTTGATACAAGTTTGATTCAAAACCAAAAAACTCATATAACAGTGGCACATAATCCAATACTTTTTCATACCCAACTATCTTTATCTCTATTAATTTTAATTTTTTTCAAAAAATGGCTAAAAACTTGAAAAAATCATAGAAAATATCTATGATATCCAAATGAAACAAGCCAAGTCTCTATTTATAAGTAAAAATGTGTACTTTAATTCAGGAATTTTTTTTTACAAAAATAATTTTTTTAACCGAAAATTAGTTAAGAAAAACGAGGTGGAAAAAAAATTGGTCCCAATAAGAAAGTGTCATGTGGAAAGGGGGTTTGGAAAGGAGAGGGTTATCGGCCACTTTGTCTTTTTTTTTAAAAAAAATTTGATAGTATAAACAATATCGTTTTGTGCATTTAAAGACCAAAACGGTGTAGTTTCATAGTATAGTTGGTTGGTTTAATTTAATTTGATTTGGTTTTGATTTGTAGTCTATATTGATTTGAATCAAACCAAATCAAATCTAAATTATATTAGATACACTTTAGATTCACCAATGTAAGTTATGATTTGCTTTGATTTGTTTTTTATTTTAGCATTGTCCATGCCCTTAGGTACTATAAGCTAGGACCTCTCACAATAAAGTATCATTGTATACATAAATGCTTGAAGCCTCTTCCTTCAGCAATCAATGATCTTATTACTCAAACCAACATGCAGGGATGTTAATCGGGTTGGTCCTAGGCCCCTAGCCCTATATAGGGCAAACCATGTAGGGTTGTGACCCTATAGGGCCAACCCTATTTCCCCTTAATTTAATAGGATTATATATTTTCTCGACCCTAACCCTTTTAGGTTATGATTTAACAGGGTCGGCCCTCGACCCGTTTAACATCTCTAATAGTTAGAGATGTTAATCAGATTACCCTAGCCCAATAGGGCCAACCCTGTTGGGTTGTGACCCCTATATGGCCAGTCCTATTAGCCCTGAATTTAATAGGGTTACATTTTCTCGGCCCTAACCCCTTCCGGTTATAGTTTAACAAGGTCGGCCCTGCAGTCCTCGACCCTTTTAACATCTCTACCAGCACATTGGTAATATTATCTCTCTTTTACTTAAAAGAAAATAAACTCTTATAAGTGATGAGTATCTAAAAGAAATCATTCAAAAATAAATCGAGTCAAGTCGAGTTCATGTGAGCTAATGAGTCAGATCTCGAACCAAGATTACAAGCTTGCGCACTGAGCTTCACTTTCTTGAGCTTGATTACACTACCAAGTATGTCTTAGAGACTAGAGTGCAACTTAGCTTGGATCCTTTATGCTCGACTCGTGCTTGTATGAGTCGAGTCAGAGCAAAAAACGAGCATACTTAGTTCGTTTCACAACCCTAAGTCTTTGCAAATATTAAGAAAGTTGATGTTTAGGAAAGTTAACACATCAAGAAACACGATTTTTTTTCTATTTTTATTTTTTCTTAATCGATATATTTTTTCGATCACGCTTATGGCTTGTTTCTTGTTTCATTATAAGAAGATTAATTTATAAAAGTATTTATCTATCAAAATTTTAGATATTATGCGAACTTCATTACCATAATACAAGATTAATTTAATTTAAACAATATCATTTTACAAAAAAAATCAATAATAATATGGTAAACCTTGAGTTGATTATCGGTTTTAATCAATTCAGAATTAATACTCTCTACGTTCCAGACAAAGAATTCACTATACTATATTAGAATGTTTCACATAAATAGTTCTCTTTAAAAAGTTATGGACCTACATTTTATTTTTACCCTTCACTAGTATTGTAAGTATATTAGTTGTGATTAAGTAATTTGTAATTATGACCAACTTCAATAACATTAATATTTTCCTTAATTTTTTTTTTCAAATGTGGACTTTTTGGGTCGAACAAATGAATTATTTAGAATCAATTGTTATTGGTATGCAAAAGGTAAAACTTTACGATTTGATATCAAAATATGATTTTACTATGTGATTAATTTTACAAGTATATCTTACAATTAAATATAACTGTAAATATATATATATATATATATATATATATATATATATATATATATATATATATATATATATTAAAGAAACAATCATGTTTTCTCAAAATTCGATTGACAAAAAATATTGTTATAGTATTAGTTTTTTATTTTGTAACATGACTCTAGCCATGAAATTTGTTTATTAAACATAGAAAATTGTGTAGGAAGGTAATTAGTAAAGTAACATTGTTAGTCAACTTCATATATAGACAAGTAATCAATGGGTGTGTGTGTAGGTGGGGTGGGGGGAGTTTTCAATGATTACTTTCTCACGCTAATCATTGATGATTACTATTATTAATGCAACTAATATTTTGTATTTTTTTTAATTGTGAATTAATTGCATTTTCGAACTACCAAATGAATCTCATTAGTTGATTTTTTTTATTATTCAAAGAACAATATAATAGTAATCATCAATGGTAATTAGAATGACTGGTAATTCTCTTTAGAATTTGGGGCTAATTTTGACAAGCGAAAAAACAAATTCATTTTAAAGCTCCCACTCCAGCTTTATTAATAGAAAAAAAATTGTAGGGTGAAAACTGAGTTGGTTCCTACCATGAATTTGTAATTGCCAAACTCCCCAACATTTTTTATTAACTGATAAAATATATTTTTAAAGAAAGACGAGAATACCCTTAATGAACTAAAGCGTGCTACACTGTCTGTAACTCAAGGCATTGTGATGCACAATTTCTGGCTCACGAATCCAATTTGTGCATCGGGATTTCTGTATCGAAATCCAATTTGTGCATCGAAGTATTCTAATTCCAAATTGATGCATCACAAATTCATTTCATAGCGATGCATCAAGATTGAAATTTGATGCATCACAACTTAAAATTGAATGATGCATGATTTCAAATTGTGTAACTGCCATCACCTTTCAAAATCGATGTATCACAATTCCAAATTGATGTATTGTAAATGAATTTTGATTCATCACGATTCAAAAATGATGTTATATTGGTATTTGCGATTTGTTCTATTTGTAGATTCTTTTCCGAAATTAATTCGTGTATAAGAAAAACTCGTTGGGTGCTTTCTTCGTACCACACGGACAGCTTCGTATTTGGGCCATCATAATAGAATCCCTCTTCTTCCCCCTTCTCCCAAGGAGATCCGTCAGGTTATTTTCATTCACAACAGTGTTTGGAACTTCGTCCTCTTGATGATCTTCTAACCATGGAAGCCAGAGCACCTAAGCATAAAAAATTATGGTTGAAAGAAGCCTTGTCTGTTACACCATTCTCCCGAGGAGCCAAAGAACTCTTCTCTTCAAGACTTGGATTCATTCTTTGGATGAATTTTTTTCTTGATTACCTAGTGTGGCTTCCTTTGCATGCCTTGACTATCCTCCTGCAGATCTGGAACTCTTTGTTGAGCTTCTAGCCTCGACAGCTTTTGTTTTTGAAGTGCTATCACCCTAGCCTCCTTCAATAGGTTTAAATTTTCGTATCTAGTTCCGCCCCAATTAATATTTTTGATCCATCTTGCAAAGCTTTGGCTACAATTTTGCGTTTTTGTTGATGCGGGCATTTTACGAACAATTTAACAAAAGTAGACTTTATCGTTTAAAAATAAAAATGAGAAACTAAAGTGGTTACAAATTTTGGAAAAAGGGACTACCTACAATTATTCTAATTTTGTAAAATAAGAAGACTCATCAGTCAACCCTACCCATATACTTTCATGAAACCATACCTAGTTGAGCTTAATCATGTCATGGTACTATTCATATGCTTGGAAGAGGTTTCGAAAACTGGCCAGCAAATTGAATGGAAAAATCTTAATTAGACACTAATCGTGGCCCAACGAGATAAACGAAAATTCTTAGGAATAATTACATGTCAATACACTTTGAAAGATATTTAAACGCTCCGGTGTCCTTTTTTTTCAACAGCATAAGTGCACTTTCCAAAATTTCTTCCTAAAATACCCACAATTTTGATGGCCCCTTTATCTATTGTCGGCTGTCGGCTGTCGGCTCCTGTTCCATTTCCCTTATACTCTCTTTCTACACCCACAACATCATCATCTTCAATCTATTTCCAGTCGGCTTGCATCTAAAAGATTAGCTTATGAGCACGGAAACAATGAGGGAAAACAAAATTTAGAGAGTGCAAGCTCTTTTTTATGCATGTTAAATCACTTTCTTAGTCTAAGTGAGAGTTTGAGAGAGAATCATATTAGACGCGGATGTCTCATTGGTCCTTCTTTCATGCGAAGTTAGATGGTTCGCTCATGCCTAAGAAATAGGATTCATTCTTGAGGGACTTGAGTTATGACCAGAATCTTTCCTCTTCTTCTTTCTTGCAAATAGGATTATGGTTGTGAATTCTTTCTTCCCATGTTCATAGTTTTAGGAAAGAAATCGACATTCTTGCTTGGTTCAACCTGGTACCTTCCCTTTAGAACAGTTTCACTTTCTAAGATTTGGTCTCAGATTTAGATCTCATTGGCACTGTGCTCTCTAGCTAAGAAGCTCTGATGCCAACATCGAAAGCTCTGACACCCACATCAAAAGCTCCGACGCCTGTATTGAAAGCTTCGACAATTCGACCGGAAGTTCAGACTGAATCCAGGCCACCATTCTTGAGAACTCGATTCCCCTCCTTCCAGCTCTGGTGTCTTCACTCTAGTTTGTGCAACCATTGTTTCAGTTTAGGCTATTTCAAAATTCGATTTGGGGTTGGATGCAGTTTTTCTCTGTTTTGTTCCCTCCTCGACAAGCTTGGGAGTTTTCTGATGTAAGTTCCATGGGAGTTTTTGCATGGGGAAGAGGAAAGGAAGAAGTCATTTTAACAAGTTGCTGCTACACACGCTAAACGCAAGAGGTGGAAATGGAAAAAAATTCACAATTTCAGGTACGTTCCTCGCCTTCTCCCTTTCTTCGATGCCCAAAATTTTGAGCGATGCCCAATGTTTTTCCATGGCGATGCCCAATGTTTTCATTCTAATGCCCAAATTGGGGTAGTGGCTTTGTGTGCGCGTATTTTCTTCATTAAGGTATCTTCGTCATTTTCTCCCCAAAAGTGTACTTTAGCGAGTGAAAACAAATAGGGATAAGTGTATCATTAGTCCCTGAACTTTGGCCAAGCACATCATTAGTCCCCAAACTTTCAAAAGTTTCACCACTGACCTAAGTAGGCCTTTTTTGCTCATCGGAGGTCCCTAGCCCTAACGCCGTTTGTTTATTTCCGTTAAGTGAACATGTGCCACTCACATGCACAAAATAAGGGAGTTATGTGTAACATCATCAAAATAGGGGGTAATGTGAAAATTTTAAATCCAAAAGAAAATTTTAAAATCTTTACTCATCACCCCCTCCGATAAACCAGTCAACCCCTTTACTCATCACCCCCTCCGGTCAGCTCCGCCTCAGTTCAAATTCCACCGGCGAAAATCTTTTCCCATCGATGCCACCCTCCCAATCAAATTCCACCCAACTTGTCCTCACCGACGACGGTGACCTTCAGTTTGGCAATTGGGATAGTTTCACTCATCCAACCAATTGGGATAGTTTCTCTCGACCCGATGCCTTTTACCTCGTCGGGCATCCGTTCGGAAAGAAGCTATTCGGCGAGCATAACCTCATCGACATGATGGGTCAAGAACATAAGGATTTACGTCGTCGAATTGCTCCCAATTTCACCCCTAGAGCTCTGTCGACTTACACATCTCTCCAACAGTACATCATTCTCAAGCATTTGAAGTCGTGGGTCGATTCGGATTCGGCCCACCCGGTTGCTCTCAGGTTTCTCTGCCGCGATATGAACTTGGAAACATCCCAGAATGTCTTCGTTGGACTGTACTTGACAAGGGAATCGAGGAAGCGGTTCGAAGTTGATTACAATTTCTTCAATGTCGGATTGATGAAATTGCCCATCGATTTGCCGGGTTCTGCGTTTAGGAATGCCCGGCTCACTGTGTCGAGACTAATGTCGACGCTGGCGGCTTTTGCGGAGGAGAGCAAAGCTAAGATGCAATCTGGAGCCGAGCCGACCTGTTTAATTGACTTCTGGATGCAGGACACAATTCAAGAAATTGCTGCCGCTATTGATGTCGGCAAGTCTCAGCCGCCGGGTACTACTAGTAGTGAAATCGGCAGTTACCTTCCTTCCTCTTGTACTTAATGAGATTTTTTCACTTTGCCCCTTATTTTGATGATATTATACATAACCCCCTTATTTTGTGCATGTGAGTGGCACATGTCCATTTAACGGAAATAAACAAACGGCGTTAGGGTTAGGGACCTCCGATGAGCAAAAAAGGCCTACTTTGGTCAGTGGTGAAACTTTTGAAAGTTTGGGGCCTAATGATGTGCTTGGCCAAAGTTCAGGGACTAATGGTACACTTATCCCAAACAAATATATAGGACTTTTCAGTTATAATATCATCACAGGGGACCTACCCGGTTATCACCCAAATTCTTACTTACACGCTTTTCGTGTGCATGTTTACTAACTAGTTTTAAAAACAATGCGCCCCAAAATATATTCTTGGGTGAAATTCAAGCCGGTCCATTTCATAAAGTTTTCAATCGCTTCATTCCAGTGTTTTTTTACAACCGGAAGAGTCAGTTTTGAGAGCGAAATGACTACGATACCCTTAATGAACCGAAGGCGCACTACGAAGGTCACTCAATGTATCATGCTATATCAAATTTTGCACCGTGATGCATTAATTTTTGCATCATGACACATAATTTTAATTACATAATCCAATTTTGCACTACGATGAAACAATTTTTACACCGCAATAAATAAGTTTTAATTATCTAATCTAATTTTACACTGCGATGAATTACATTTTGCACCGCAATACATAAAATATTATCTTATGCAATTTTGCACCGCGATACAAAATCATAATGAACCATACCACATCTTTCACCTTTTTCTTCCATCTCCTCCGTAAGCCTTCTTCTTCCTCCTCCTTCTCTCCCTTTGTCCCAACTGAAAAATCCTTCAACCCAACACAGATTTATTACAATTTCGTATTTCATGAATTAAAAAAACTGACCCTCATGACCTGACTAAGATCGATCCCCATTTTGTTACGCACAATCGTGATTTTCGAACTCACCAGAGCTGTGGAAAAAGATTATCTGGGTATTTTAGGAACAATTTTTTGAAAAAGACTTTAGCGGTTGATGAAAAAGAACACTGGACTGGAGGGGTTAAATATTTGGGAAAGGGGACCGGCCAGTAATTTCTCATATATTCTTTACACCCTACTCATTTAATTAAACTAGTTATTTAGCTTCTGCAATGTGTATTACTTTTTTTTTTTGTAATAATAATATAACTTATGGACATTATAATTGGATTGTTAAACTCTTCAATGGTTATAATAAGGATTAAATACAGTTTGGTCCCTAAACTTCACCTTTCTTCGTGTAAAAGAGATAGATGTTTTTCATTTCCTATATTGGTCAGTGGACTTTACTTTAACTTTCATATTTGTCCTTCAAACCGTTATCTCAAACAGAATCGTAAAAAAATTTAAATGACTAAACTGCCCTTAGTTGAAGTTGAGTGGGATGCCTAGGTGGAATTAGAATTGACTAATCATGGAAATCATCTAATGTAAAACGTAGTACATAGAGAATTCATGTGAAATTTAAAGGTCACTAGGGTAACTAGCAATAACAGCATCAGAATGATCCCTCCTCTTCTCAAAATGATCATCACGTACCCGTCGAGAAGCATTGGATCTCCTATCAATCAGCCAAGTTCTAAGTCCTATCTTTTACCCGAAAACTCCCCCTCTTCTCCTCCATACGCGAAGAAGAATTCAATTGTGAAATCCACAATTCAGAAGATCCTTTATTTGGATGTCTCTCCCTCGGGCTTTCCCATCTGTCTTCCACACCAGAAGGCTTATGAGAAATGCCACCCATCAATAAACTTCACCCCAACAACAATCTATCACCAACAAAAACGCTCAATAAATTATCACCAACATAAAGAAAAAATCATATTTTTTTCAAAAAAACATCTTAATTACAATCAAAAACCTGAAAATCAACTCCAAACCTAGTTCACCAATTAACCCTCAATCACACATGCAAATCCATCAAAACTCAACTTCAAACAACAAACGAACAAAATTCAATCTCTATTCAATGTTTGAAACACATTCAAAATCAAAAACGACTTCAAATGATCATTCAATTGAATCAAAAGCAATAGTAACCTATTTTACCTCTTAGTTGAAGAATTGATCATCATAAACAACGAAACCATAAAAAATGTTTAAGGGTGTTTGTGATTTTTCAACAATCTCCATATAAATTGAAAGAAAACTCATCAATTCCAACAATTTCTTTTCTAGGTATGACTTTCAACACTTTTATATAAATAAGTAAACTCGAGCGGGGAGCATAAGCGCATGCAGGCGCTGTGTACAACTCTACTGCGAGTAAACTAGAGCGGGATGACAATATGAAGCTCATCAGCGAGTAAACTCGAGCGGGGAGCATGAGCACAGGTAGGCGCTATGTACAACTCTACCGCGAGTAAACTCGAGCGGGAGGACAATATGAAGCTCAGCCGCGAGTAAACTTGAGCGGGGCGCATGAGCGCAGGTAGGCGCTGTGTACAACTCTATCGCGAGTAAACTCGAGCGGGAGGACAATATGAAGCTCAGCCGTGAGTAAACTCGAGTGGGGAGTATGAGCGCAGGTAGGCGCTGTGTACAACTCTACCGCAAGTAAACTCGAGCGGGAGGACAATATGAAGCTCAGCCGTGAGTAAACTCGAGCGGGGAGCATGAGCGCAGGTAGACGTTGTGTACAACTCTACCGCGAGTAAACTCGAGCGGGAGGACAATATGAAGCTCAACCGCGAGTAAACTCGAGTGGGGAGCATGAGTGCAGGTAGGCACTGATCATCTGGTCGTGAGTTTGCAAGCAGAGAGTGCATGCATGCGTAGAACAAAATCTGAGAAAAGTGTGGCTCTCGGGAATGAACATATCATTCTTTTCCTTCCTTGGTGTAGTCCCCTACTTCTCTAATGCAAAGGTTCATCTTGAAGTCGAGAAGTATTGCTGGTCAATACTGTTTGGTTTCGGGGAGAGGCCGACATATGGTATGCTTATTCTGGTTGCTTAGATCTTTGAGTAGTTATTGCTTGAGAAGGCTCGTAGTATGCTCGAGCACAATGAAAATGTTGGGGAATTGAAGGCCTAGGCTCTGTTGACATGGACTTTTACTCCTGAAACCTTAGGAGCATCATTTGCAAATCAAGCAAACATATTTCCTTCTAAAATAAAAATGGGATGTCTACGCAACACGACATAAAATGACGTAATATCATTATTTTGATTTATAAACAAACAAATCATATTGTCTTATACCCAATGTCAATTGAGTAAATATCTTGAGGCATTTTGAACATTTAATGCAATTTTATATGACATTAATGTTTCTCATAATATCATATATCATGTCATAATTGATTATTAAACCACATTTAATTTTCTTTATGCTAAATAATAAATGTCAAAAGCAATTATTCCAAAATTAAATAATCAATTATGTATCTCTCACCCCATAATTATGATAATCAATTGTATATCATCATAATACATATTTTATCGGGATTAAACTTTTTTTACTCGAGATAATATCATAGACACAATTTTGACTCATGATAATATTTTACCACGCCGCGAGTCATTGCATGTATATAATTTACGTCTACAAAATTAAATAACATGCATCAAATTAGTATTAACGCATTTTCTAAATAGTCCTCGAACTTACTTTATCTAATTGTTTTTTACCAAACACAATCATATAATCACTAATTGCGTGTCAAGCAATATGATATTATTAATACTTGTATTGTATACACAAAATATTTGTAATTTTCATTATTGCACCCAAGATAGTGCTATTGACAGCACATATTAGGATGTGTTAATATAATATGCTAAAAATCATGTGGCATAACAATTTGCAATGGTTATTAATTCACCTCAAACTGCTCACATTACTTTTACCAAAACCTAATTAACATGGAAGTGCATTATCATGCAAAGTAACAGCCAATGATTGTGGTTTCGTGGGCGGTTTCAATTCCAAAATACGTAAATCAACAAAAACTTAAAGTGCATAATTGGAAGATAACACCTGCTGATAGTGATGTCATGGACGACATCAGCCATGAAAGTCATCCAAAGTGATTCAGCAGCACGATCTAATTCCCATGCACAACTAAATTAATTGGGCGACGTGCGCTGGGAAAACGCTGACGAGGTCGGTTTCTTCTAGTGGCGTTTGGGAGAGCATAACAGTTCCAATGACCACGATTTCTGTGGCGGTGGACTCTCCTCGACAAGATGCAACGTCAGGTTGTGTTGTTCGTTTGCTCAGATTCGGAGATGGAGGCGTTCTTCTGGCCGGAACTCTACTGGCGCGTCACTGCTTACTACCGCCTCTAACAGCTTTAGGGAGTGCGTGTGGCCGCTGTGGGAGTCCGATGGCGAAGAATTTTACGCCGTTGACCTCGTCTCCTCAGGGCGCATTCAATGGTGGTTTCACTTCGAATTTTTGGTCTCGTTTTCTTTACTTAGTGCACATGGAAAACATGTATATGCTTGTGTCTATCAATGGAATTCCGGCACCCTTTGAACGGAGCTCCGTCAACTTGCGGATTCAATGAATTCGTTCCCGGCAATAGAACCAACTGATGCATCCAAAAAAGCATCATACGGGGGGTGCCGAAAGTAGCGGTGGACGTGGGTCGTCGGAGTTGCCGTCCGGCGGCCATCTTGTCATCGGTGGTGGATATCTGGCTATATATCTGTAAAATAAACACCGTAAGTCAGCGGGAAGGGCCCCCGCCAAAAACCCTCCGGTGTGTTTATCAATACACGTATGAAAAAGAGGGTGCATAGCCCCCAAGTGTGTGTGTGATTCTCAATCAGAAAAAGAGAGAGATCAGAGAGAGATAGAGAGACCCCTCTCTATGAGCTAGATGGGGTTATTTATACATGAGGGAATGGGTTCAGCCTGTTGCGCATAGGCCTGGCCCAATCCTTCGGACATCTTGTAAAATATAGTGGGCCATTAAACAAGGCTCAAACGCCATTTGTAACGGATCCAAAATATGCACATCATATATATATATATATATATATATATATATATATATATATATATATATATATATATATATATATAAGAGGTGAACCATTTCGAAAGTTAAATGAACTTTCCAAAAATGGCAACACTTTTGTTTAGTTCAAGAGCCATTAATTTCTCCGTTTTTTATACTAGATATTGTAATTATCATTAAGTGGATAAAATAATTAAAAAATCATTTCACATTTCAATTTATCTTTAGTCAATTGAATGAAATAAAAAATCTAGGATGAATCGTGAATAAATACAATATAAAAACAATTACAAGATTGTCATTATAATAATAAAATTTTCCTATCATTTAATGTTACAACCGAATTTCAAATTACTAATAAAGAAATAAAATATCACAATAATAAAAATAGTTAGCTAACAAATTATTTCATTCAGCTGTATTTGGATGCATTGGGAGAAGCATAGTCCCATGGTTGTTCATTTCTCGAGCATGTTCAATGATGACTTTCAATATAAATATGAAACTTTTCATTTGATGTAGATAGTAAATCCTGCTTATTGATCTCTATGTAAAATGATGTACGAAAAAACGCAACTTGGGCAAGAATAACCAGCCGTATCAAGTAATAAATTGTAACTAAGTACAAGTTATTGATCCCACAGGGAATGTACGTAATTCTCACTCCAACTAAGTACCAAAATTATGTTAACTAATTATATTTGAGCAAAAAGAAAATGAATTAAAATCTAAAAATATAAACAACCTAGAAAGCAATTAATTCTACACTACTGCAGAGGTGGTTTAGTAACAACAAATCAAGATAAAAAGATAAGAGTGCAATATTTCTATTCTAGCCGGTGTTTAATTTAATCATCCTTTTGCTTTTCTTTAACTTAAGTCTTGGCAGTCGGACGCACTATTTTCTTCACTATGGGTTTTCGCTACTTATAGCAAATCTAGCTATCACTCAACCTTGCTACGGGCTCATATCTTCGCAACATATAGCATAGGGGAGAAAATAACCACATGTCAAAACAAGCATCCAATGACTATCTACGCACGATCTCGTTTCGGTCTTACGTTACGCAAACTACTATTATGATTTTCAGAATAACAGAAAGGGCTTTCGCTTCGTATCCTATCATTTTAGAGTTCATTTAATGGTTTGCTACGCCATCAAAAGCATGAAGAACACAGAATAATAACCAAGCACATGAGTAATACTTCGCAAAAAGAAATTCTCTATATTTTTCTACAAATCATGTTGGTAACCGAGACAAATAAAATTGGTTAACTACAGTCTCTCGCATCTTATAGTCAACTCTAATGTCCTCGACCTCGCGAATGACTAAGGTGGTTCGATCGTGTGTCAGACAAAGTCTCACAACGGCTATCGGTGTGTGTCACAAAACACCAACTATTAAATTGATTGGTCCGAAATATAAAGATAGCTCTCGCGAATCCTAAATATTTCTAAAATCATTTAATTATTGACCAAATAATTAAAAACATTAAGTTCACAAAATAATAATCTAACATGAATGTGTACTAAATAAAGAGATAGATTAAATTAAAACAATACATTTGACATAGAAAAATAATTGCATTTCATAGACAATTTAATCACAAACCAATTCAACATTTACAAAATTAATCAACCCTACAAATCATAACAAATATCTAAAAATATAAGTTGAAAGAATTAAACCTAAGAATCGCGAATCCGGGGTTGAAATATTTTGTAGATGCTTCCTTGACCTTTGATTTGAAGCTCTAAACCTTCAATGATGATCAATCAATTGAGGAAATGGGGAATTTTTGGGTAAAATGGGGCTGGTGCCCCATTTTAGGAACAATGTCCTACAATGGGGACTTTTTTTTTTTCCAAAATGGAGGCTGCTTGAAATAAAAAATGGAGAAGGCACAAGGGGTAGGGGCAAAATAGGAAGTGCAAGGAGAGTTGGGGATTGTTTTGGGAAGAATTAAGGGATATGGGTCGCGGCAGCCAAAGGGTTGAACCATGGTGAAAGGTGGGGGCTACCTAGGTGAAATGGGCTTGGGGATGTGAGATTAAATGGTCTGCATGGCGGGCAGGAGGGGCAGGCTGGACGCGGGTTGGATCGCGGGTCTAGGCTGATCCGGCAAGGATGACGCGGGTTAGGCACATGGATAAGGCGGACACGAGGCACGTTGCTGGATCGACAACGCCACATGGGAGAATTTGGAATTGCTCCAGTGCCCCTAGCCTTTCTGGAGTTGGTGCTGCTTTGCTTCCCTGCCCAAGTCTTTCAATTTAGTCCTCCGTTAGTGCTGTTAGCCTCCGTTAAGCCTGAATTGCCTTGGAATATTTAAGGGACTTTGACCAAATAATTTTCAATTCAACTTTAAAGCCCATAATTGCCTCGAACTTCGTGCTAAACACCATATAATTGTTCGATTATGCATGGAAACCTACATTAAGCACAAATACACAAATAATAATATTTCTAAGGCATAATTAACTCAAAAATAACACAAAATAGAAGAAAATTCCTGTGAAAATTCGTGAAAATATTGGGCTCATCATAAAACGTACAAAATCTGCTTAAAAACACTTTTGATTGGCTCGAAAAAGAAAGTGGTGGTGGTGCATGTACCGACGAACTCCCAAAATATGTGAAGACATTGGTTCAAGCTAATTTAAGTAATGTTGATATTCGTATGCTCTTGCTACATCATGCACAAATGATGAAGATATGAGAGCATCTGCCCAAGATATTGCACGTTGCCAGGCAATTTATTGTAAATTACCATAATAAAATAGTTTGTTATTTACAATAAATCACCTAAAAAAATTAAGAGATGTTGATCAAAGCTACAGGACACACATGCACACACTCTCAAAAAACCACACACACGGACACAATAATAAATTAAATGTTAAATTTTCGATATGGAAAACTTATTTAGAAATATATACTTATTTGATACCTTTTGGTATATTTTATTGGATTTGATGTTATACGAACAAAAAAATCAATGTATTGACATATGATTTATTTTTTTGAAATTGTTACATGTTATAAAAATGAGGATCCAATAATTTATGATTTATATGTCTCAAATTTAGACATATAATGATGAAATTAAATATAATTACTGAGAAATTGTATTGTAGTTCAAATAAATCATTAAATAAGTTTTTAATAAAATTGTTAACTTACCAGCAAGTCTCCAATATGACGACTTCACATCGTCCGTCGCCAAACTTGCAAAAGGTGGAAACTTGCGTTGGATGAGTTTCTAAATTTTGAATTGAACTTTTTGGAAGCTACATTGGTCAGAAACTCCCCAGATGCTGAAACTGAACCCGAACAGACTGAAACTGAATCAAGCCCAACTAATCGAAGCCACGATATTCCTAACCGCATATAGAAAAATCATCAAATCTCTCAAGTGATAGGTAATATTCATGATGACATATACACAAGGAGAAAAGGTGAGGTTGATTATCA
Source organism: Codonopsis lanceolata (assembly GCA_013146195.2). Lineage (NCBI taxonomy): Eukaryota > Viridiplantae > Streptophyta > Magnoliopsida > Asterales > Campanulaceae > Codonopsis > Codonopsis lanceolata. Next base: position 135,303,674 of record CM028378.1, on the reverse strand, counting down.
CAAATTAGCATGCTTATCAAAATATTTTTGAGAGAAGCCTTGTTACTTTTAGTAGCTAGTTTTAGTAATTAGGTTAATCTAGTTTTTTTTAATTAGAAAATTTTTCTAGAGTCCATTTTTTTGCTTTTATTGCTTGCTTTTTAGATATGACTCTACAACTTTTATGGATGCACCAAATGATCAAAGATTATAGACTACACATTGATGTGTTAACCGTGTATTGTGATAACACCAATGCAATTTGTATAGCACAAAAATCCAGTTCAACATAGCTCGAACAAAACACATTAATATAAGACACCACTTTATTGTAGACTTGGTTGAATAAGGAATTGTTTGCATTGAACATGTTGAGGACTGAAAATCAACTTGCTGATATATTTGTAAAGAGTCTTGTTTTTGAGAAATTTTCCAATCTTTGGAAATCTCTTTTGTTATGTGTGTCATTTGATTTCACACTTAGTTTTAAAAAAAATTAGGCATGCTTGCATTTTGTCTTTAGAGGGCACTCTAGATCATTGTTTCACATGTATGTGCCTCATGTAGTTACTTGAGAATTGCATTCAATATCAATTATGATTTTTTTTGTTATGATGCTCACTCTCTCCCAGTTCTTGAGCATATTTGAAGTCCACAAAGGAAAGAGTTACCTAAAATACAAGGGTTGTAGTATTTTATCTTGGTACTATGGAACTTTGGTTCTCATGGGTTGATCTTGAGCAAAATGAATACCCTTGGAAAAGTGTGAAAGCTACCTAAAGGAAAAGAGCTACTTATGAACAAGGTTTGTTGTCATTCTCTCTTGGGACTATGAATCTTTGAATTTCATGGGTTGATCATGTGCAAAATGGCTTCCCTTGGTAAATAGTGTGAAAGGTTCCAAGTGACATGTTTTCATAGCTTGAAATAAAGTAGAGCTATAATCCTAGGGAAATAAAGTACATATGGATTTTTGTTATGAAAAATTTATGGTTTTGGGAGAAAAATCTAGTTGAGAAAACAAAAAATGCAAAATTGAAAATAAAATCACAATTTTGGCGAATGCATCTTCCAATGCAGCTACATCAGGAACTACATCATTTGATCTGGTTTTTATCACTTGTGTGTGATCGCATTATTCTTTTGCCTAGCTTTTAGTTATCATGTTTTTAGGCATAAAATTTTAGGACATGCATTGTTAGTATGGATATCAGCTTGGTGAAATTTTGTCCTGAAATAAACTGTGTAAATCAATTTTCAAAAATTTCCATGTTGAAAAATATTTAATGGATGTATAATTTTTGTGAGAAACTAAGAGATATTGAATCTGGATATGAGGTGCTCAAGTTATGGTGAACACTTAATTGTGTTTTTCAAAATCTTGGATTTTTGAAAATTCCTAAAAGATTGTTTCTCTCTCTTCATTTTCCGGTCAAATAGGGGGAGAGATGTCAAGTGTTCCTATTTCTGGTGATGATGATGAATCTGCTTCCTTGTTTGCATGTGATTGCATCATTGGTAAATTCTAATTTGTGCTTAGTACATGATTTATGAGTTTATACCTTGCACAAATTCAGGGGGAGATGAGATTTTCTAACCAATGCAGGTTAGATGGTTTGATTGGTGTTGAATAAACACTTGTCATTTGATTTGACCGGAAAGGTTCAACAAATGGGGAGATTGTAAGTGCAAAATAGACATGACCTATTTTGGTCTTGTTCTCACCTTTCTTGGTCCTAAAGTTTTGGTGGATATTTGGAAACAAAATCTTTAGATTCATTTTTTGGAAACAAAATATTCATAAGATTTTTAGTTTTCTTAGTCCTAAAGTTTAGGAGTAATTTTGGAAGAAAAATCTTGTTAATATTCCTTCCTTAAAAAACGTGTCCTAGAGTCATTGGTTTATTTGGTAATGAAATCTAGTGAATTTAGGAAGCTTATTTGATTACCAATTTTATCTTCTAATCATTTTCCATATTGGAGTTTGTTTCCTTCTTTATGTGTAGGTCTCCTTTCACGGTATAAATAAAGGTCATGAGCAGAGGCTGGAGATGTGTAGATAGAGAGAATTCAGAACAGAGCAAAGCAGCAAAATCAGATCAAAAACAGAGAATTCAGAATTCCAGCTTTGCAGAATTTGAATATAGCTCCGAATGTTATAACATTCGGAACTACATTGGAGTGCTGGAGTAGTTTGTCTTCCTAGCTGTTCTAGAAAGCTTATTTTTTCTTCCCACGTTTTCTTTACTTGTTTTTTTGTGGGTTTTTTGCTCTCCAAGACTTGTTGTCTTGTGAGAGTGTTTGATTTGGTGATTTCACATTATTTTTGTAAAACAATTCATCTTTTTAGTGAAATCTTTTTGGTCATGAGGCTAGATCTATAAGCATAGGCTTGTAGGTTGTTTGGTAAACCTTTGTGCTTAAATTCCTGCTTTAGTATTAAAGTTTTCCGCAATTTTAATTTTTCTGACTAATGCATCTTCCATTGTAGCTACAATAACAAGCTACATTAGTAACTGCATTGACAGTTTGGTGAATCCTAGCTACTATTGTTCTTTCAGTTTTTTTTATAGCAAAAGTTGTTTATAATCAAGTGAAACGCATCTAAATCAAATGTGATAAAATCTATCTTGTACTAACCGATTGTGGCAGCAAAAAATAATAAAAAAAACTTTTATCATATATAAATGAGGCACCGATTTTAAAATTTATCCGGTTTCAATTTTCGACAGCAAAAAAAAAAGAAAAAAATTAAAACTCCACAATTACGTGACACGTGGAACACATAATTCCTTTAAAACTTTAAGCGTTCAATAGAAAGTCGTCATGTGACAGCAACAACTTCTGTTTTAATAATAGTCAATAGATATTTAATAGATTAGTAATTAATTAATTAATTAATATATATTAGTAGAACAAATAACATAGAATTATCATGTGGATAATTTATATAAATTAAACATTATAAAAATGAAAAGAGATGAAAATTGAAGGGTTTTAGTTAAATTACACTCGTATAAATTACATAGGATGAAATTTAGTTTAATTAAATGATAGTTGAAAAGAATAAAAACAAAATCCTAAATATCTATCATAAATTTGTTCGTAAAACTATATCTTAAATATGTTTTATCTTATCAAATTATTTTTATGAATTTTATCTTATCTAATTAGATTTATAATTTTTATCTTAAACTAATTGATTTTAAAAAAAAAACTTGTACCATTTTGAAGGTGACACATGGCTACACAAAATCTCTTTAAATCTTTTAGTTTTTCACAGGAAATCGTTACGTAGCAAAATTGACTTCTGTTTTAGTAATAATTATAAATTTGGCTCCCGCAAAATCAACATCAGCATGTTTGGAAAGCTCAGGGTAAGCTTTAAACGAACCTTAATGATTTAGGTTCAAGTTTAAGCACAATTGCGAGTATCATGGCCATATTTGTAAATTTGAGTATCACATTAATACTCTTTAGATTTAATTCACAATTTGGGCACCCTATCTATATTATAAAAAAGCTCAGTGTCTAATTAGTGGCCTTGATCGAATTATGCCAAATACAACTTATGATCCATATTGATTCATAAGTATGTGAGCAATAAATGAACTCATCAGTTATAAGTTATTCAGAAGTTGATATTAAATTCTCTTAAAACATTTAACGGTTGAGATTCACCCTCACATTCACATGTGTGAGTAGTTATCTATTTTTAACTCTCTATTTTTTCTCTTCATATTACAAGTCACTCCCTACAATTAATATTATGAGCAATCTCCATTTTTTCTTCTCCCCATGTTTTATTTTCATATTACAAAATCACACCCTGCTATTAATCTTCTGAACAGTCACCCCTTATAAAATACCAATCCCTCAACTATCACCGGAAGCAATGTACCCCTTAACTATTACATTTTTTAAAAAATCACACATTCTAGACTCTGTCATTTCAATTGACGAAATCAGATATACTGACATTATGCCATAGGCACGGGCATGAAGATCTAGTGTGTGTGTGTGTGTATATATATATATATATATATATATATATATATATATATATAATGACAACAATGTTTTTTTCTGCCTAAATTACTTGCCATAAAGGAAACTCAAATGTGATTTTTCAGCTATACATTGGAAGTTGAGACACTTTAATTAGTATGAAATTTGTATTTTTCATATACACTATTGTATATGGATTTCTTCAATTTATAACTATTACTCCCTCCGTTTTCAAACTAAAGTCTTCCTTTCCTTTTTCACCCGTTCTAAAATTATTGTCCTCTTCAAAACTTTTTCTTTTAAAAAACCACTTTTACCACTTTACTCTTATATATTTTTTATTTATTTTAATTATAGGCACATGTTTAAGGGCCTTAAATGAAGTAACACAGACAAAAAAAATTATAATACAGTCAATTACTTTTTTCTTAAACGGTGTATCGGGTGAAAACAGACGATAATTTGAAAACAAATAGAGTACTAAAATAGTTATATATTGTTTTTCAATGAGTTTTTTTTATTAAGAAAATAATATTCTTCATCAATAATTTTGTTGAAGTCTTTTGAATGAAATGTATTAAAGTCTTTTGAATTATTTAGTCCGCGAGTTGAAAATAATAGTATGTTTGGATGATTTTTTGGTGTTTATTTTTTAATTTAATAATCTTATATAAATTGTGTTGAGGAAAATGTTACTTCTTAGTTATATAATATTGGAGGCTTTAAACTTTTAATCAAAATGTTTTACATCCTACTTTAGTTCTTCATTTATTGGATATCACAAATGAGACGATATATTATACTATTTTAAAGTAAATTTTATTAAAGATTTTATTTTATATATTTTTAAAGCATTACATATTTTTTTCAGCTACTACACAAGTACACCTACTCACCTTTCACAAGTTCAAATATTTCGTCCATTGTTGATTCAGCAAATCATGAAGAATGTTCAAATCCTACTGTCATTTCAAACAAGAAAAAAAGTTTAAATAGAACTCTCTCACTTACTCAATGCAAATTATTATTATGTTTGCAACATCTTTTAATTTTTATTATTAAGTAGACTCAAAGTTATTCATGTTTTATCTTTTTTTTTTCTAATTTATGATATTATTTTTTTATTAAATAAATAATACCTCATATTGTGGTCAAATGTTTGATTTTTCATAACTTCAAAATATAATAATAAATATATCATAAAAAATAATGATATTTAATACATTGCAACTTATAATTAGTACTTTACGCAAAATGTAATTGACTTTCTTAATTAATATTTTTGTTTATATAATAAGTTTAAAGGGAATATATGAATCTTACCTTTAATGTAAGTATGATTTGTATTTTTCTATGATGCAATTGTTAGAGTGATGAATAATAATAACAAACTGACTCAACTCAACGTAAAATCTTATATTAAACTTTCAATAATGATATTTATTTCTTCGTTTTGCTATATTATTTAATTAAAAAAAGCTTTTGTCCGTGCATTTAACACACGAGTATAAAACTAGTTATTTCAGAAAATCCATTAAGCTCACTTCACAAAAAAAAGTTTGATTTTTGGACCAAAAAAATTTAATTAGTTCTAAAAACCCAAAAATACCCCCATTAGCTAAATTATAAATTAATTACACAAAATACTATCATCTTCTTCTCTCCACTCCAAGCTCTGCTCCAGGTCGAGATCCAGAGAAGTGAGGGACTGAGGCCTGAGTCATAGAGAGAGAGGAGAGAAGGAAAATATTTGGATAAGAGGGAGGAGGAGAAAGGGAGTATGACGGCTGCAAGTCTGCAATTGAAATGAATGGTAGGTTTTAGGGTTTCTCTCATAAAAATTATACTAACATGCTAAGACCAAAAACAACAAAGGAGCTAAAGCATTGTCCAAGGGATTCTTTCAAGATTTTGGGAAACAACAAAGGTTCTTAAAATAGCTTAATTAAGCATAAAGGTGGTTTGGGAGCTTCTTAAGCTCCCGAGCTTAAAATCCAACAAGCCAAAAACCTGCCTCTTCCTCCCTCCTTTCCACATGCATCACTATTTACTTTTCCTTCATTTTCTTTTTTCGTCAATTTTCAGTCATAAAAATATTTTTTAAAATATTTTTTTCATGTATTGAAGTAAACATTTTTACATACAAATAGAGACTTGGTTTGTTTCATTTGGATATCATAAAAAATTTATATGAATTTTTCAAATTTCTAGCCATTTTTCTATAAAAATATTAAATTATTAGAGATAAAGATGATGAGGTATATAAAAGTATTGGAGTTTGTGCATTATTGAAAAAGTATTTTTATTGAAGAGCTTAAGTAGGATTTTAATGACATTTTTATAATAAAATAAAAAAAATGAAGCTTAAGCTCCCTAAACGGGGAGTTTTGTTATTCATGCCCTAACAAGTAACAACCTAGATTAATTATTTAATTGTAGTGTACTAGTGTGTACAGTATGTGTAGTGTACGGATTAATTGGGGGTGATGGACTGATGTGATGATTTGATGGATGATTGGTGATTGGTAGTATAATATATATTCCATTTGAAACTTTAAATAAGTCTTCTTGATAATTGAGTTTGATTCCTCCCACTTTTGCTTTTTAATACTCCCTCCGTCCCTAAATTATCGTCTTCCTTTTCCTTTTTCGTCCGTCCCAAAATAATTGTCCACTTTGAAACTTACCTTTTTAGAACATCACTTTTACCATTTTACTCTTACTGTTTCACTCTACTTTAATTATGGACCACATATACATGGACATTAATGGAAACTACACATTAAACCAATATAAATAATCAAGTCAATTACTTTTTCTTAAACTGTGTACCGGATCAAGCAGGACAATTATTTAGGAACGAAGGGAGTATTAATTATAAATATAAATAAATAAATAAATAAATATATATATATATATATATATATATATATATATATATATAATATGTAAAATTTGATGAATCTATTCGCCCCATCCCATAAACCATTTGACTCTAACCCAAAAAAGCCACCTTTTGATAGGGTCATATTTTTAAAATCAAACCCACCATTTTAATGTAGTGGAATAGGAACAATCCAACGAGTTTAACCTATTTTAACTGAGACTGCTTCATGTTTCCCACTACCCCACGCCAGGTTCACAGTGGAATGTTTTAATCCTTACGGACTTAGCTCACTTAGTTAAAAGCTAGTAGATTTGGATACAGGACCAATGATTGAGTCCTAGCAACCGCAGTGTGGGGGTTTCATCCTCTTATGAAGGTGGCTCCTTGTAGGTACTAGATACAGATCTTCCTAACTACTTAATAGGTGAATCACCGTGATTTTTCCTCTTACGTTCTCATAAAACTGGGCGCAGAGGCTCTCGGAGGAAGAGTTTCCCCTTTTGGATACAGTGGAATGTTCTATTTTAAAACCCAAATCTGTATTATCGGCGTCATATTAAATGTTTTTACAGAATCAAAGTTGCAAATCAAATGGATATTAAATGGAAGGCTCCAAACAAATTGGTATACTAATTTAAGATCCCAATTCAATCTTTATCAGTGATATTTGCCATCTTGAAAAGGCATTCCATTCAAATAAGCCCTCCAATCGAATGATTTCTCCAACTCCACTTCTTCATTTACGAGCTCTACTTCAATTTGTAAATTGAATCCGAACTCCGAAGAAAAGGTAATTGAATTGAATCGGTTCAGAACCCTAAAACTCACGATGAATAACAACCCCAAAATTTACAAGTCTTCAATCAAGCTCCACAATATCAAATCCCAATTCGTGCACTAACCCTAACCCACGATTTCACCCTGCACCATCTCAAATTCTCTCTCCTCCCCCAGATTCACCTCGCCCAAACAATAGACAATTTCTTCTTTTCTTCACCTTAAATGGCCGACCTCTCCCCAACTCCGCCACCGTTGGGGACAAAATTACACCTTCGTCCACCCTTACACTTCAATCCCGCCTCCTCGGTGGTGGTGGAGATGGCAGCTCCACCTGTGCTGAGCCCCGTGAATTGTGCACTTTCTAACAAACCCTTGAAGCATCCTGTTGTGGTAGATTTTCTTGCTAATGTGTTCAATAAGGCAACTTTGGTGGAAGCATTATTGAGTAAGAAATTTCCGAAGGTGTTTGAGTATTAGGAGTTTGTGGAGTCCTTTAAGATTGTGATTAATGGATATGAACCAGAGGTGGCAGTGCTGCGAGAGAAGATGGAGGAGAAGGCCAAGTTGAGAGAGGAGAGGGTTTGAAACGGGGCCGACGGATATTTTAGTCTTTTTATGTAGACATGGCATTTTGGTGTTTTAAAAGATTTTCGTTAAACATAAGGATGGAAATGACTTGAGTTTGAATTAGCTTATTAAATGTAGGGCGAAATGCACCATTGGTCTCTGTATTTTGGGTTTGTCCACCGTTAGTCCATAAACTTCAAAACGTCTCACCATTGACCAAAGTTTAAGTTTTTTGTCTATCGTTGGTCCCTTGCTCAAACGCCGTTAACTGTTTCACCGTTAACTGGACATATGCGATAAGCGTGAGCAAAAGCAAGGACCAAAGTGTCTTTTCTCAAGGATCAGAAAAAGGGACTGCCTTCACCTTTTTTGCCCCAATACATTCCTTTCTCTTCGCTCTAAACATGACGACAACTGCTGCCGGTTCTCCCTCGTTGACCTCCGAAGGTTTCCATCCAGATCTTCAGTGCCAACACTCTTATCTGGTCATGATGCGGTAGTCGAAAGGTCGACGGCTTCTGATGCAATTGCGGTTGACGGAGTTCAGATCACCGTGCATGGTTTGTTCTATGGTCGAGACGTTGCAGTTCATGGCTTGGGAGGTCTTATCAGTTTCATCCTCCCAAAATACGGCCTTCCCAGTGGCCTTATCCCCAACTCTGTCATCTCCTACTCTCTCTCCGACGACGGCAGCTTCATGTCTCCTCTTCCCAATCTATCTCTTCACAGTCATCGTCCGTTCAACTGTACGCTCTGATTTCGACTCCGAACCATCCGTCTGGGAAATCCTCCCAAAATACGGCCTTCCCAATTGCCTTCTCCCTGACTCCGTCACGTCCTACTCTCTCTTCGACGACGGCAGCTTCGTGTCTCCTCTTCCCAATCTGTCTTTTCACAGTCATCGTCCGTTCAACTGCATGCTCCGATTTCGACGCCGAGCCATCCGTTTGGTAAATCCTCCCAAAATACGGCCTTCCTAGTGGCCTTCTCCCCGACTTCACGCCCCGCTTCTTTCCGACGGCGGCGGCCGTCGAGCTCCAAAACCCTTGCTACATCCACTTCGATTACTTGGTCTACTATGAACGCAAGATCATCGGCAAGCTTCAGGTGGGTTCCATCACGGATCTCCATGGTATTCAGGTCAAGCGGTTATTCCTCTGGTTCGATGTTGATGAAATCAGTGTCGATTTGCCTCCCTCCAACAATATCTATTTCCAAGTTGGGATACTTTTCTCACTGCCAGAAGTAAGGAAGAATGCGATTCCATGTGGACTGATTGGCTCAGTGAGAAAAGACGTGTTGGTCCTTACTTTTGCTGACGCTTATCGCACATGTCTAGTTAAGGGTGAAACAGTTAACGGCGTTTGAGCAAGGGACCAACGGTGGACAAAAAACGCAAACTTTGGTCAATGGTGAGACATTATGAAGTTTAGGGACTAACGGTGGACAAATCCAAAGTACAGGGACCAATGGTGCATTTAGCCCTTAAATGTATATACCAAGGATAGTAATTTCTTTGTTCTAAAATTATTGTCTTTTTTTATTTTTTTGTTCGTCTCAAAATAATTATCTTATTTAAAATTTTATTTTTTACGATAAATTTTTTACCACTTTACCTTAATTTTTCAATCATATTTTAATTATGACTCATATATACATGAGCTTTAAAGTAAACTATACATTGAATTAATATTAATAATTTAATCAAATGTGTTTTCTTAAACCGTGCGTCAAGTTAACCCAGATGATAATTTTGGAACGGATGAAGTAATTAAAATGTGAAAAAAGAAATTGTAGAGTAATAATAACGGATTTTATGTAATAATAAGGTGACTAAATTGAGAATTAAGTTTAGTCTTTAAATAGTTTGATAGTTAGAATAGTTATTTTCCCCCGTCAACAAATGATAAAATTTTGGAGTCCAAACAATTATATTTTCTACGCCTAGAGAAAGTAAATTTAGCATAGATTGAATTAGTGTCAAAGGAGGAAAAGGAAACATGAAAGTTTTCAACAATGGCAAGGCCACATAAAGGTTGGTGTAGTCGTTGAGAATTGAGATTATAATATGAATAATTTTATCATAGACAAAGATGGACCAATTAATGTACCAAATTGATGCTTTGCTTTAACTTTTGGTACGACAACAAACAAAAGATAAGATCATTTAAAAGTTTTTCATAGTTTCTGTTTTCTAGGTAAAGTGGTAAACAGCACCAAAAGTCCATGTACTACGGCAACGTTTGTCATGTGCGTTACATAATTTACTTTGTAAGGGTAAAATAGGCAGATCGTGTCGTTCATCGTTCATAGTTCATCGTTCATCACATTCACAATTGAGTTGCAATGAAAGATAATGAAATGGACTGAGGGATTAGATTCCAATAGTGACGTAGTGAAAATAACAACAAACAACTCTTTCTACGAGAAATTCTTTAACAAAGTCTATGACGGTTTTAGGGTTTCAAGCACAAGTAAGAAAACGAAAGAAACTCAAATTTTTATTCAAAGCTATCGAAATAATGTTTAAAGAGGTTATTTATATCTCCTAACAATCCAAACCCTAAAAGAAAAAGAATAAATAAAAATGATAAAAACACCTTAAAACTTCCGATGGCCAAAACAGTAACTAAACAACGTTTTTTGGGCTTCAAAATAACGTCTCATCGGGTTCCACTCGTCAGTCTTGTAGATCTCGTCGAGAACTTCGATTTGATATGCGACGGGCCCCGTAATTCATCCGGACACAAAAGTTATGCTCCATTGAAGTTATGCCGACCGTTAAGTGCACTCTACTAGTGCTTAACGGAAAAACTACGAAGCAACCCGCCGACCCAACTTTCAGAAACTGCCGCTGGACCCCTTTAGCTTTGAACTCTTCTCTAACGCTTTACTCAAATAACTCTCTGCCACTTGTTCTACATCAAATAGAATCGACTTTAGGGATTTTAATCCAGAAATATCTTTTATAGGACAGAAATCACATTTGGCCAGGGTAGAATTTTTGGTGTCCGTTTTCAAGGATCAACAAATAGATTAGGTTTAATATGTTGTAAAACTGAGAAATCATAGTGACATGTATGGATGATCCAGAAACATCTCAAGATTAATAGATGCAAGATGGTTTCAGTTAGCTATCGAATGAAGATCAAACCGAAATTTTCGTTTAAGCATCTTATAATCTTTATATATTCTCCCCCACAAACTCTCAACTCAAAGTCGTGTAATATCAATATTTTCTCTGACTAGTTGATGGAATGAAAGCCATTTCTGGCTTTAACTTTGCCATGCATTCCCAACTGTAGTCGAAGCATCATTTAAATCTGCATTTTTCACTTTTTGTAAATACAGAAGCTTATTATAGGGATCCTCAACAGTCTATATTAGAACAAATAAAATGCAGCGGATCTCCTTTATGTTGTTCCAATTCTCCCCAATTCGAGGACGGCCACGACTTTTAATCTCTACCATCTACTTGAAAATGAACGTTTGCTTGCAGCTTTAAACACTAGAGTTACAGGACATGGCAACTCGTAAGCATACATCCATCTCTCACTTTCTTTATCTACTTTCTCTCTAGATAATTTTCAAACTTGCAAATATGAACTAGCAATTTCAATGCCTTGAGAAGACTGACCTTCCACTGTATGAAAATGATCTCTTCATTAAAAGAGGTCCTTTGTGTAGAGATTGTGCAATTGAAGAACCACCCATCATTCTAATAAGCCTTGAATTCCCTGCATGCCCTTCGGTTCCATCAAACTTCGGTGAACCCATTGTCGGATAAGCCAAACTCCCTTCACAGTCAATGCTGCGAAATTCTCTCACCGTGAGTGTAATTTCCGCAGCTCCATCCATTGAAACACACCTTCTCATTGGTTGAATCATCTTTTCCACAACCAATTCATTTCCCCCCTTTGAATTCTCAATTTCCTTTCCCTCATCCTCACCCTGTGGAAAATCAATTCCCTCCCCTGTTTCTGCCCTGTTTTCAAAAACCTCACCTTCTCCAACCTGATTCCCTTCCAATTCACCAACAATTTCAGAATTCTCCATCTGGGTATTTCCATTTGAACCCAAATTTGGGGAAGTATGATCATTAGAAGGCATAGAAACATTCCATGGATTCGACAAAATGCCCGCTCGGCAGAGCGGGCAATTGGTGTGTGATCTTAACCAAGTATCAATACAAGGGATGTGAAATGCATGGTTACACTTTGGTAACAATCTTAATGTCTCGTCCTCTTGAAACTCATTCAAACAAACTGAACAATCTGTACCTTCAATTAAGCTACCACCCTTGTTGTACTTCACCACGGTTATTGAATTAATGACCGAAGGCTGGAGACCGATGGTGTTGATAAACCAGATGGGATGATCAATTAAAGGACCATGGTTTTGATCGAGAAACTCTTCATCTGGACCATTTGATTGTACTGAAGTTCGCCTAAACGGCGAACAATACTTTACCACAATCATGTAGTAACTGAGCAGAAGGAAAACACTCCCTAGCAAGGTTACAATGATGATAATATAAGGCGATACGTGGTTGCCTTGCTTTGCAGAAAGTGGTGGTGGTGGGGATGGAGGCGGCGGTGCAGAAGAGTATTCTGGGTAGGGGAAGCAGCCATAGGGGCAAAAGCCACAATTTTCTTTGCAGTCTATAGTTTGGTTTGTTTCTGAGACAGGATACAGTTTCCTGTGCTTCACGGCCATTGTTGACACTTTGAAGAATTCAATTTGTTTGAAGAGAGAAAGGAAGGAACATAGACATTTAGTTGAATAATTAATTATGAGATCATTGTTGTTGAATACTAGAGAGTTTGTGGGTGGTAGGTTATTATCTAATTATCTCAAGTAATAATGGTATACATCTCTTTCAGGTTTAGGTGAAACTTGGAAGACTTATGAGTTGGTTTCGTTGCTATATGAGGCAGGTGTGCTATGACCAGAATATGAAAGTGGGCAAGTTATTTGAGTATAATGGCTAGATAACACGTTATTGTCACTTGCTATTTTGCTAATCATATTTCACCATTTTATTAGTAATTCTAGTATATCCTGACAAGTGGTAAGAAAATCTTGGAATTCGAACCATTATTAGCTCGTAAGAACATGTCATCATTTATATGACTATTAGTATATCTTTGTTTCTGATAGGAATGTTCTCATGTCGAGAACAACTCTATGTCTCTATTATGTTCTCTAATTCGAAACACCCATGCATATATATCTGTTTATTACTTTGAATACTAATACTGAGGTTTCTCCCTAGTTCCTCAGAGATTATCGGGCCTATTCCCAAAAGTGATAGCTTCAAATATACCTCAACTGATGTAATTCTAGAACAATATTTTTGCTAGAACAAGATGTCTACAGCATCACATACATTCCATGTAAGAAAAATTGCACTCGATACAGCGTCTTTGCTGTTTTTAAGGTTTAATTTAACCCTTTGTGAAAGTGATACTGTTATAACTATAAGTATTTACATCCATAAATATTATAGATTGATTCCCCTCTCTATTTTGAGGGATATTATAGTTTTAGTTCTCAATGATCATACGCTTATGCTACACAATGGGGATAGCTCTCTCACCCTTCCTCCAAAATCCTTCTTCTCCTCGTGAGACTTGAATCTGTGACCACAGGGCGCTTATCCGCTAGGTAAACCTTGATCTCTTGCAAGTATTATCTTGATAGTAATAGAGTTTCGACCAATTATAATTCTCAAAATAGTCAAAAGGCATTCACAGATAATAATTTTTATAAAAAGACACTCCATTAAGTTAATAGGAATATATCTCTTAAGCAAACTGATCCATATTTTGCCAGAAGAAATACTAATGCACATTGTCATTTGTGCTGTAAGTCTTGTACTTTGCTACAAAAAAGTAAGATCTGAATAAACAAAAAGTACTACCAATGTTATTGACAACCATATGTATAGATTAGTGCTTTTGGGTAATTAGCACCAACTACACGTAATTTTCAAATTGGTGATATGATGATAATAATTGGGAGTGTTTGGTACCATGTCTAATCTATTTCTATATTTTATTCATTCTCTTATTGTAAGGTGGCGGGCGTGACTAAGGGTAACCTGTATTTATCATTGAAATGGACCTTCTATCTACCAAGTTTATTTAACCTACCAAAGAAGCCTAGAAAATTTTCTAAAGAAGACTTGATTGTGGATCAGAAAGAAACTGGTTTCTGGATTACTACTATAGGGAGTTTCCTGTAATGATCACAGAACTTCACAAGTACTTTTCTATTTTGGTGCATGCCTGAACTTTTTTACCACTAAATTAGTCCCTAAGCTGACTCCTGATAGCATTTCCCCCTTCTCAAATTCAAACCCAGTAAAATGGAACCCTCCCTCGCCTCTCCAAATTATCCTTCTTGGTACCCACATGCTTACTGCACTGAATTATGGCCCTGCCATAAGGAGAGTGAGGCCACGGCGCCCCCTAAAAGTATCCAATTTTTTGGGCCCCAAAATCTCACAAAAACCTTACACATTATTAAAAAAATAAAATAAATGTCAACGGAAAATGATTCTAATTTCTAAAAAAAAACTTAGGCTCCGTTTGTTTCACGGAAATGATTTTTGGAAAACGTTTTCTTCATTTTCTAGTATTTGGTAACCAGAGGAAAATGTAGTCAACATAAAAGTTTTTCCAAATCAACGGAAAATGAAGCATTCTTTTCAGGAAAATGACTTACAGATTCATTTTTTAAATGTTCGAGCACCCCTTCACCCTCTTCCACAATTACACATATTTAGAAACACACAATATTTTACTCAACAAATACATTGTTTAGAAATATAATTAGAGTTTGTGCACATTATTTATAACTTATAATTTAAATAAATACTCATTATGTCATAAAATTAGTATCCACTATATTATTTAGGGATGACCCAAATATTATCAAAAAAATTTTAAAAACGTTTTTTCATTATTACCAATTTTTTGTTTGTATTTGAGACATTGAAAAAAATGGACCTTATTGATTTGACACCTTTAATGATAAATTAAGGATTATTAAAGGAAAATTATTTAAAGTTAAACATTATTTTATGTTCAATATGGACATTAGTATTAGAATATGCTTTTTATATTTATTCATATATTGTTTTCCGTGTGTTTGCAAAACATCCGAAAATGTTTTTCGACATATTTTCAAAAGATTTACCAATAGAAAAAAAATGACATACATAACCTTTGTTTCTTTAATTTTTCAAAAAATGGAAAAAAAAAATTATACTACAAAGGAAGGGTCCCGTTCAAAGTAATTGGTCTTGGGCCCCCGATTTTACAGGGCCGACCCTGGAATTATCCTTCTTGGTACCCACATGCTTACTGCACTGACTCTTCTATTCCGTTTAATTTCTATCTCATAGTTTATTAAGGAAGGAAAAAGACGGGAAGAATTCTTACTGGAATCTGAAAGTGGTAAATGCCGACGACATGATTCCTTTGGTGGCTCTTGCCCGAATCCCCGTCTTCTAAATCAGCCAGAGTAAGGGTGAAACATCTCATGCACTTCATTTTCTTTAAATATAAGTCCAATCTGCAAGATAAAAAAAACGCATTTACTTGATGTTGAAGCTAAAGACAATAAAGACACTACAAATGACTCTGATAAAAAGAAGGAAGTTACCAAAGGACCAAATTGTTCTACTACAATCAACTCAAGTAGCAAGACAAACTTGGAGGGTGTCGGGTGCTCAAAGAATAAAGATGGAGGTTAAGATTGGTAGTTATAATAGATAGTTAGTTAGGTTGCAATGCATAAGGCGTTATCTCACTCTCTCTCTGGTGTATTAGGGGATATATTAGCTAGATTGTTTTTTGTTCCTAGGGCATGATTTCAGCATTGTAAAACTCATAAACTATCAATGGAGTTTAGCTCTCTTCTTCTATCAATTCTATAATTCAATAATTCAATAATTAACATGGTATCAGAGCATCTCTCATCAATCACTCTTCCGCCAAAAATTCTCTGAATCAAATTTGTCATCCACACTTCCAATTCAATCTCTATGGCAAGTAGCAGTTCAGACTCTAAAGAAATTGAGCACCCGACACCCTCCAAGTTCCACCTGCAAACTGAATATATTGTTAATGTGGCAAAAAAATCAATCTTGGGTCGTCCGATTGATGTGTAGGATATCTGGGCTTGATCTTCTTCCTTAAACAAGTCTAAGAACACAAAATCACCTTAGTGGGAGTGCAAGGCTTGACCTCACGAAACCACTCCGGCGTGAGTAAATATCGTGTGAGTCAAAAAACAATTTGACAGAAGTTCTAGGCTCAAAAAAGTGTGTGTACCCTGTTTATGGTTTATGGAAGGGTATTTATAGGCCCCAATGTCACCGAATCCATCTAGGATTCATTTTCCATAGTTGCCTAGTAGATTTAGGGAGAAACTCCTAAAGTATAAGTTTGATAGGCGACTGGCCGCGAAATTACTAGAGCAGATAAGACAAGTGTGCTGCTCGGAAAAAGAAACCTTTGACCAGTCTTGGAGAGCAAGTCTCTGAGATTCCTTTCTCGATGCTTGCCCGGGTGAGCATGTCTCTGCCCAGCTGTATGATGCAAGCCTAATGATGATAAGTATGATTCCCAGGCATGGCCCCCTGGTCAGGCAGGCAAGGCCTGTGCCCGGCCATGTTCGGATGGGAATAGTCGTGTTCTCTACTCGGTACCTTACTAGCTCTGCCCGCTAGGTTGGTAGGTCCCACACTGATTAAGCTCGTGACTGGCACGTGGTGTTTGCTCGTGACCGGCTTTGGGCTGGACACATCAACTGTCTCAAAAGACCAAAACAACATCAAAAAGATAGTTGAAATTCAAAACTCTTAGAAAATAGCTAGAGAAATAAATAAACTGTTGAAAAGCAAACAAGCACCCAAAAAAGATTGTTGGGACTAATAACCACGTTCTTGAAGTCCAATATAAGCATTTCCATTTGAGTAACATAGAATGAAATCTCATGAGATCTCCAAAACAAAAGGTTGCTATACATGAGAAATGCGGGGGATGTTTCCAGAATGTATGTTATTCATTTGTGGCAGGCCATACAATTTTAGTGTTAACACCCTTTATCATTCATAGAATCTTCGTCAAGATTGAAAAACATCAACTTGAGTGAAGGAGGACCAACAACATTGACATGAAATGGAGAAGGTGTCTTTTGTATAGATATGTCCTTAGGTTACGGAAAATAGGATAAAACCCAAGAAAGAATCTCATAATGAAGACAATAGTGTGTTACAAAGCACGTATAGCTTGGAAGCTTGTCCAAAGGGAACGTGTGATCCTGATTAAGGTTAAAGTAAATCAAAAGGGTCTTTTGAAAGTGCAATAGTAGCTAGGATTTAAAGGAAACTATCAATGCAGCTTGTGATGCAGCTGCATCCGAAGGCGCATTGACCAGAAAATAAAACAAGTAAACATCAGAAGTCTTTAATCTATTAAAACAATAATAAACATATAAATTTGTCAAATAATCTACAAACTATGCTTGTAGATCTAGCCTTATGGCCAAAAAAAGATTTCACTAAAAGGATTATGAGTTTTACAAACCAAAACGTGAAAATTTACAAAATACCAAAACCTCTAATAAGACATCATGTCTGTAGAGGAAACCCACAAGCATATGAGTAAAGAAAACATGAGATTAAAAAAAAATAAGTTTTATAACAGACTAGAAAACAAACATCACAACAGTCAATGTAACTCGTGGTGTTACTGCATCCGCGGCTGCATCCAAACTTCAGCGAAGCTCTCAGCTATTTTCTCTATGAAATCTCTCTATGTCTTCGTGTCTGTCTACACTAAAGTCTCCTTGTATTTATACTTGAGGCAGAGACCTACATAAACAAGAATCCAACAACTTCAAGGAAACATAGAATGTTAGGAAATAAAAGGTTAATTTCCTAAATTAGTTTCATAATTTAATTCAAGGATCTTATCAAAGATTTTGTCCAACTAAATTATGGACTCTTGAGAGCTTTTGGAAGTATTTAATTATGGTAACACCTTACCATTACTTTAGGACCAAGAAAGGTATTATTATGATAACTACTTACCATAGCTTTTAGACCAAGAAAGGGCACAACAATAAATAAAATAAGATGACTCTATTTGACCCTTACAATCTCCCCTTTTGTTGAACCTTTCTGTCAAATCAAATGACAAGTGTTTTTCAACACCAATCAAACATCTAACATGCATTGGTTAGTTTTTCTCCCCCTGAATTTTTGCAAGCATAAAACACCTAACACAAATCAGATATAAAGCATATACATTCATATGCATTCCCAACAAGCAACCATAGCTTAAACTAACTAGACATAACTATAGGAAATAAGCATGACAAAACTACACATTATGAATCTATAGAGAATCAGATTCATCATCATCAGAAGATGCAACATCTTCACCATTAGTAGTAGAGGAACACAATCACCAGTAGGAACAGGAATACTTGACCTTTCTCCCCCTATTTGACCAGAGGATGAGAGGAGGAAGAGGAAGTGAAGAACTTCAGAAATCAGGGCGAGACACATGACAAAAATAATATGTGGACACGACTTTTTAAAAAACTCATTCGACTATTATTTAAAAATCTTTTAGGAATCCTCAAAAATCCAAGATTTTGGAAAACACAATTAAGTGTTCACCATGACTTGATCACATTCTTAGCAATAACTGAGCAACCTATATCCAGATTCAATACCTCTTAGTTCCCCACAAAAATTAGACATCCACTAAATATTTTTCAACAAGGAAATTTCAGAAATTAATTTGTATATTTGATTTTAGGACAAAAATTCAACAAGCTGATACTTTCACCTACAATGCATGTCCTAAAATTATGCCTAAAATATTATATAGAAAGATCGAGCAGGCTATCAATTAATGCAATCACACACATGTAAAAAGAAAAAAAAGACTAAATCAATCAAATGTAGTTCCTGATGCAGTTGCAATGGGAGGTGCATTCAACAACAATGAAATTTTGTGCAATTTCGCATCTTTTTTCTTTTCCCAATCATACTCCTCTCCCCCCAAAATTCTCATAACAGATTCCATAAGTACTTTATTTTCCTAGGAATATAGTTCTACTTTATTTCAAGCTATACAAACATATCACTAGGAACCTTTCACACTATTTATCAAGGGAAACCATTTTGAACATGATCAACCCATGAAATCCAAAGATTTATAGTCCCAAGAGAGAATGATAATAAACCTTGTTCATAGGTAGCTCTTTTCCTTTAGGTAGCTTTCACACTTTTTCAATGGTTTTCATTTTTCTCAAGATCAACCTATGAGGACCAATGTTCCATAGTGCCAAGATAAAATGCTACAACCCTTGTACTTTAGGTAGCTCTTTCCTTTGTGGACTTCAAACATGCTCAAGAACTAGGGGAGATAGAGAGAGAGAATCATAAAACATAGTCACAATTGTTATTGAATACAATTCCCAAGCAACAACACAAGACACATACATGTGTATCAATTGATCTAGAGTGCCCCCTAAATACAAAATGCAAGGTTGCATATATATATATATATATATATATATATATATATATATATATATATATATATATATATATATATATATATATTGGAAACAGGGACGGTACCCTGCAGATTTTATTAATTAAATGGAAACATACAAGCTTGAGGGGGACAACCAGCCTTGCCCTTATTAAAGGGAGGACAAAGGAGCCAAAACCTCGAAAAGGAGATTACAAAAAAACTAATTGGTACGCACATAGGGGGTTCCAGATTTATCTAAAACAAGAAGGCCATGGATAGAACCCGGCAGAGAGTTAATCGACAGGAATTGAGAAGACTCGCCTTTATCACACCCATAATTTGCCAGGGCGTCCGCCACCGAATTGGTCTCGCGATAACAGTGCTGAATGGAGATACCCAAATCTTGAACCAACTCTTGAATATATCTAAACAAATACGAACAGGACCAAGGACATAGGCGCTCACCTTGAATACAATCTAAAGTACTCTTCGAATCAGTCTCAACTATAGCCTGATTCCATCCCTGCAGCTTCAACCATTTTAAACCTTGCAACAAAGCCTTGCATTCAGCCATGAGACTATTGCAATGCCCATAATAATCGGCATAGGCAAAGAGCAGATTGCCCGAGTGATCACGGATAACACCACCTCCCGAACTAAAGCCCGGATTTCCTCTACTCACCCCATCGCAATTAAGCTTAACAAAACCCAAAGGGGGCTTCAACCAGCTGATAACATGGACGATTCTCGAAGAGATACGACCAAGCCGAGCGTCAAAGATGCGATCCCAAGATCAGGATAGGAGAAATCAAAAACTGAATTCGATCAACTAAAATCCACAGAGGACACGAGCGTTATCATGAAGGCAAGAATTTCTATGCTTCCACAGCTCCCACAAAATGATGGATGGGGTGATAGTAAACAACAGAGAGTTGGGTTTAGCTAGCCACCAAGCAACACATGCCTGGTTCACAGAATTTCCATTGAAGCGAATGCCTCCGGCTCTATTAAATTCTGACCATATATATCGGGCAATAGGGCTATTAAGGAAAACATGAGAGTAAGATTCGAAATTACCCTCCTCGCAGCAAGCACACCGAGAGACCAGATGAACCCCTCTATGCCTAATACTCTCATCAAGAGGGAGACGTTGCTGAAGAAGACGCCACATAAAAAAAGAGATACGCCTGGGAAGCTTTTTACACCAATAAAAAGCGGCTGAAAATAGGACAGGCCAGTGCTTCCGGGATGTGTTCCAAGCCGAGGCAAAAGAGAATACACCACTATTTGAAAGGCTCCAAACAAAGAACATCGAATGATCGACAAGACTACACCATGCTTTTGATAGATTGAGCTGCATCATATCCAATCTCGGCCATGGCCTCCACTGAGATGCTGGCAGGAGAAGAAAATATATCTTTAACTTTTGGAAAGTTACTAGAAGCAGGACCATGCAATACAACATCTGGCAGCCAATTATCAAACCAGGTCAAACAATCCCCCTGCCCGATTATCCATTTGATGTGTTTATCAGCCTCCTCTCGAATCGAGCAAATACGCCGCCAAGAATACGAGCCTTTATTCGAAGAGAGAAGCGGATGAGACAAAGAGCAATATTTGGCTTTCATAAATAGACTCAGATTTGTCAGATGAGCGAACCGCCACCAAATCTGCATCGAATAAGCATCAATAATGTCTTGAACAGCACGGATGCCAATCCCTCCCGACAAAGCCGCACTTCTCCCACGCCAATGCGGTTTTACGCTGCAATCAATGGAGCCCCAAAAAAATTAGATAAAATTTTCTGAATATGCTTAACCATAGCTTTGGGCGGATCCAAGACGGCAATTTGATAGATAACCATCGAGTGAAGGACGGAATTTATAAGAGTCGCCTTACCAGCTTGCGAAAGAAATGCCCCCGTCCAATAGTTAATTTTGGACTGCAATTTACAGATTAGAGGGTCAAAGAGGCTTTTCTTTTTCCGACCTTCAAATAGCGGGCATCCTAAATACATAACCGGCAACAGACGCCGACTGAAGCCCACATGGCGTTTGATATTAGCAACCCGAGATTCCGCTAGAGTTTCAGAAACCATGAAACAACTTTTACCCGCATTAATAGACTGTCCCGAACATTGGGCATAGGACTCAAGAAGCTTGCAATGCCGAGACAAAGAGTGCTTGCTATCGTTGCAGAAGATAACGATATCATCCGCAAAAGCTAAATGGGAGATAATTGGACAGCCACTTGAAGAGGAATAGGCATAATGTTGGTGCTCTCGCTGTAGTTGATTAAGCCCCTACTCAGAACCTCAGCCGCAATAAGAAAAAGGCTAGGTGAGAGCGGATCACCTTGTCGAAGACCGCGGGTGGAGTGGAAAAAACCCTTAGACATCCCATTCACCATGACAAAGAAATAATTATTAGAAATAACCCGCCATACCATATCTATAAATGTCTCTCCAAAGCCGAATTTTCGAAGCACCGATATTAAATAGGGCCAAGATATCATATCGAATGCTTTGGCCATATCTGATTTGATAATGACGTTAGAACCATTAACTTTATTCTTGAGCTGGTGAGTCAGTTCATAAGCAAGAAGAAGATTATCTTGGATAAGGCGCCCTTTGGTAAAGGCACTTTGATTAGTAGAAATAATCAAAGGCATAATGGAGGAAAGCCGAGAGGCAAGCAGCTTGGTAACCACCTTGTTGCAAAAATTGCATAAACTTATCGGCCGAAGATCCTTGAAAGAATCAATCTGACTGGATTTAGGGATAGGGAGAATAAGAGTGCTGGTCCATGATTTCGGTAATTCGAACCCTGCAAAGAATTCAGAGATGGCCAAAAATAGGTCCTCAGCAATAACATCCCAACATGAAGTATAGAATTTACCAGTAAACCCATCAGCCCCGGCAGCACTATCACTGCTAAGAGAGAAGACTATAGATTTTATCTCCTCAATTAAAGGTGGGGCAGAAAGCAAATCATTTTGCTCAGCCGAAACCAAAGAAGGAATAACATCCAATAAATCATTCGAAGTACATTGGCAGGCCGTGAGTTGATCTCGAAAGAAATCAATAGCAGCAACTTTAACGAGGTTCTCATTAGATAGGACATTCCCATGCATGTCCTTGATAGAATGAAGAAACAGCTTACTTTTGGAATGCTTAACAGAAGAGTGGAAAAGCTTGGTATTTCCCTCACCATCTTTCAGCCACTTCATATAAGACTTTTGACGCCAAAATTCCTCTTCTGTTTTCAACTTTTGCTTTAAAATGGCTTGGGCCAAGTGAAGCGCAGCTCGGTTTTCCGGAGAATTATTAGAAGCATACTGTTTTTCCATGCGCAGAACATCTTCTTCAGCCTTTTCCACAACTTGGAAAAATATTTCCAAAAACATCCTTATTCCATATTTTAAGAGCACGTTTAACCGCCTTTAATTTATTAGCAAACTTTACCAAAGGGCGCCCCCAAGTCTGCTCTCCCCAAGCTGCTTTAACAGTATCCAGGAAAGTCGAATGGGAAACCCAAACATTAAGAAACCGGAAGAGGTAGGGTCTTGGAGCTGTCGATAAAGTAATTGAAAGGAGTAGAGGAGCATGGTCGGAACAGGTTCTATTTAGGTGAGTTGAAGCAAAAGATGAAAGCCACGGAGAGTTACAAACCACTCTGTCAAGCCGTTGGAAAATAGTGTCGCGTCCATCACGGTTATTACACCAGGTATATTGATTGCCATGATAGCCGATGTCAGACAAATTCGCTGCATTAAGGCAAGCGTGAAACTCAAGAGCACCCTGACGATCCCAGCCATCTCCACCGCTTTTTTCACACAGGTCCAATATGATATTAAAATCGCCAAACACAAGCCACGTGGTATTATTGAACTCCATCCCCAAATCAATAATATCATTCCAGAGGTTATGCCGCTCAGTGCTGGAACATTTAGCATGAACCGATGTGATGAAAACTGGCGAAGCCCAAGAAAAATGGCGAATGCTAAGTGTGATTTGCTGCTCTGATTCACATCTTTCCTGACATGTAAAGGCTGACTTAGCCAGGATCCAAATCGAATTAGCAGCATTACAGAAAAAATATCGAAACTTCAACTTATGAGCGATAAAAGAAATTTTAGACTTATCTTGCTTTGGTTCGCAAATAGAAATAAATGAAATTTTGTGTAGCTTTATCAACGTTTTCAACCGAGAAATGGTGGAGTCGTTGCCAACACCTCGGAGATTCCAGAATAGCTGTTTAATCGTCATGAGAAGATCGAGTTGGGTTGACATTCTGGGCCTTCGCAAGCTTCTTGGAGCGAGTGTTCATTCCTTTCCCCGCTATTTCCGTCTGTTTGGGGGCTTTCAATTTCTTGGGCTGAGCTTCCAGATTGAGACCTTCAATATTTAAATTATCATTACTTGGATCCTCCTCCTGAAAATCTTGAAGGGCCACGAACCGATTGGGTGATAGAATAGTGGCCTCCTCCTCCATCATATTTTGATCAGATGTATCTGCATGGATTGGAACCTCAACTAAGATGGCCCCATCCTCATAATGAGTTGGACTCGAGCTGTTTGCATGAGAGGGATTTGCATGCGGCTGGGATTTGTTCGGGTCGGCATCAATGTCGCACTCATTATCCGCGTCTGGCAACTTGGATTGGTTGTCTTGGTCATCAGAATTAGCAAGATTAGATTCCGGAATTGGGGCTTGAATGCCTTGAGTAGCCTGAGAAAGATTTGGATTAGGAAGCCGGTTTGCCTCTGGAGCTATATCAACAGGAGTTTTATCACTAACCGCAACAGAAGTTGATTTTTTGGGAGTCCACCGAGTAGAGCTAACAGGAGGGGCTTTAGGGAGAGATTCCCCTGTGGGATGAGAAGGGTTTTTAATTTTGCATCCTAATTTCGAATGACCTTGGCGTAGGCAGTGGGAGCAATAGAGAGGAGTGTTTTCAGCTTCAATAGATTGCCAAAAGCTAGGATACAAGCTCCCACAATCCACCCATAGTCGCTTAGGGATAGGCTTCGTCAGATCAATTTCAACACAAATCCTCGCTACACTCGGCCGGGAGAGGTTAATAATGGGCTGATCCAGCATGAGGGGCCGACCAAAAAGAGAGGCAATAGAGAATAACGTGGTTTTGTGGAACATATGGATGGGTAAGCCAAGTAGCGCGAACCATACAAGAACAATCGGGCTTTCAATGTCAGGGCGAAAATCCGGAGACCACTTAAACACGCGCATAGGAAATCGTCCTAAATACCACTGATCTTTGATCCAAAGCCTTTGGTAGTCTTCTGCATGGTGAACACGGATGAGGATATGCTTGGCATCTAAATGACCTATGGAGAAGGCAGCTTTAAGCCCGAATGTGTGAAAAAGTTTACGTATGGAATCCATTGAAGGGCGACCATGGAAAACTTCCCTATCAAGGCATGCTGGAAGGGTTGGGCCAAAGCTTCAATGATGTCCGGGGAGAGCTTAAGAGACGACTCTCCTTTATAAGATGAAGGGGGGATAATAAACGAAGGTATAGGCGAGGGAGCATCGGATAGAGCGGCTGCAAATGTTTTAGGGAGGGAGGGAGGGTCTGGAGGAGCTGGAGGGGGCGGCTCCGTCATGAAGAAAACCCTAAACGGGAAAGGTAGAAGTCGCACCGCTAGTGTGTGAAAAAAGGTGTGTTTTCGCTCCATTCTCAGTGGTATGTTGTGAAGACTTACAAAATATATGACGAGACCCAACTGATGGTTTAGTTATTGCACTAGCACTGCTCATAACATCCCTCGATTGTTGCCCTGACTGCATACCCATCTGAGAACCAATATGTTGCATTTGTTGTTGCTACCTTTTCCCACCACTACTTTGATTATCAAAACCTCCTCTAGTACTAGCATTCCCCTATCCTCTACTTGTAGGTGCACTGTAACTACATCTACCAAAGTTACCTTGTCATCTGCTTGTTGTCTGTGCTGGTGGTGGACTAGATATTGTTGTTCTCTTCTGCCTCTAAGCATCTAGACCATTCTCAATATGCATGGCCCTTCGAATGTGATAATGGGTAATCAACAATCTAAAATGGAACCAGTCTGTTATGAAGTTCTGTCTTCAGACCCTCTATAAACTTACTAGTTTTCCTTTCTTCAGTTGCCACCATATGAGTATTGTACCTGACTAGTTACGTAAACTTAGCCTCATAATATGCCACACTCATTACCCCTTGTTCCAGTACTAGGAATTCCCTCTCTCTTTGTTGTTACACCACTGCTGGAATAAATTTCTTCTTTAACTTAGCTAAGAGATTAGCCCATGTATGTGATCTTAACCTTTAGCGACGGAAATTGTTCCGTCGGACATCTGCGACACGTGATCACCGACGAGCCAGCGACGGAAAAATTCCGTCGCTGATAAGCCATTAGCGACGGAATTATGCCTTTAGCGACGAAAATTTCCGTCACTAAAGGTCATTTTTCTAGTAGTGTCTTCCCATGTTTCATGCCAATGGCTGGAGTTATACTTGGGGTATGGCGGCGGTTGGTGGGACAATTATATGTGTGCATAAATTCGATGCACCGCTCATCCACGCCTTGATTCACAAACACGGCGTCACTGACATGTGTGGGGCTCCAGTAGTTCTCAAGATGTTGTCCAATCAACCGGATGGAGAACCGCTGAGTAAGAATCATGACCGTCGGTGCTCCACTGCCTGCGGCGGTTCTGTTTCGGATGGATGCGTTGGGAATTATAATTAGTCACGGGTACACTTTAATGGAAATAGGTGGGTTAGTGGTGATGTGTATGTGGAAGTTGGCGTGGAACCGATTGTCGGTGACGGAGAGAGCTAGGTTGAAAGATAGACAAGGAATGATGACAGTTGGGTTTACTAAGTTGGACGTTATGGATCCCGAGTCAGGTGACAGCGTGACTCAGGTTGGGTCAACTCTAGGTGAGGTGGTGTTACGGGACGAGTGTGTTATGTTGGGTTATTTAAAGGAGCTGGAAGGAACATCCAAATGTATGAGAGAAGATGGGTGGTTCTATACGGGTGACGTAGCGGTGATGCACCCGGACGGTTATTTGGAGATTAATGATCGGTCCAAGGACATTATAATTAGTGGTGGCGAGAACTTGAGTAGCGTGGAGGTCAAATCAGTGTTGTATTCATACCCGTCAATCAATGAGGCGGCGGTGGTGGCACGTCCGGATGAATTTTGGGGGAGCCACCGTGTGCGTTTGTGAGTTTGAAGGCGGAGATGGGTGGAAACTTGACAGAGAAAGAACTAATTGAGTATAGAAAAGGGAAGTTGCCGGGGTATATGGTACCGAAGACGGTGGTGTTTAAGGAGGAACTGCTGAAGACTTCCAGCGGGAAGATTCAAAAGTTTGTGCTTAGGGAAATGGCCAAGGGTTTGAGTTCACCTAGGACTAGCCGTATCATGTGAATAGAAACATGTCTTTGTTGTAATGTAAGGATAAGTCAATGATAGAGGTCAAAATCAAATTTTAATATATATCTAAGAGTATTATTAGATTATCCAATAGTAAAAGTATAAAGTATCAAAATTAGGGGCTTGTTTGGTAGTCGGACAAGGATAAGCAGTATTATTAATCACAGTACTATTAGTGCCCTCGCTATTAATCCTCACTTGTATATCAGGGGTAGTTTTGAGATTACAAATGTTAATCCCAATTTTTCTTAGTGAGGGCACTAATAATACCACCGTCCCCCTTGGTATTAATAGTGAGGGGATAATGACTTTATCTGGATAACTCGTGCTATTAGTCCCGACCACCTATTGCGTACCAAACATCATGCAACTCGGCTTATTAATCCTATCTGGCCTTAATCCTGGCTACCAAACGACACCTAGGTGTGTTTTTAGGGAAGGTACCAAATTTGATACCTTCATTAGCATCACACCTAATTTTAATGCCCTTCATTTTGACCATATATTTATGTCATAATATGTCTTGGTAAATTATATATATTAATTTTTTTTATTTTTTTTATATCATGATATGTGTTGTATATAATTTTTAAAAAATTGTTATTATATCAAATTTTGATAACTGTGATTGGAGATGATTATTTAATACCCATAAATAATAACCAATAAGTATCAAAATTTGATTTGGACCATTAACTTCTCCTTGGGATAAGGTCCTCTCAAATGTAACAATACTAGATCTTCGTGCCCGTGCTTATGACACGGTGTCAGTATATCTGATTTCGTTAACTAAAAGGTCAATGTCTAAATAGAATGTGCGATTTTTTTAAAAAATGTTATAGTTGAGGGGTGCATTACTTCAAGTGGTAGTTGCGGGGCGCTATTCGAACCCGACCTATAGTTGAGGGGGATTATTGTAAGGAGTTATATGTAACTGATCTATGAACGTTTGATTTTGCGACGGAATCAACCCACATGTCAATATAGTCTCAGTCAATTAATTGAACTCTATTGTGAGATTATATTAATGTAAGGTTGATGTTATGTAAGAGGTAATGGTTTAGAAGATTAATCTCATGATGTGATTGCTCATAATATTAATTGTAGGGGATGACTTTGCAATAGGAGGGTGAGAGAAAATAGAGATTTAAAAGTGGATAACTACTCCCACACATGTGAATGTGAAGGTGAATCCCAACCATTAATTTTTTTAAGATAATTTAATCTCAATCTCTAAATAGTTTTAGTCAATTATACATATGTGAGAATGAGCTTTATTGTAATATAGATAGATTGATAATTAAAAACCAGTGTTCTAAAACTCCTCGCCTAGCTCCGCCTAGGCCCCGCCTAGGCGCTAGGTCCCTCTCTACTGCCGCGACTTTCTTAGTCGCCGCCAAATCGACCAAGTCGACGCCTACGCCAAACCTCGCCGACCTTAATTTATTTTTGCAGCTTTGATTTTGTGGCATGCGACGACCGAAGAAGAAAGGAGGGGCGAACTGGAGAAGGAAGGGGGAGTGGTAATGGTGAGGCAGAGAGGGAGGTAGAAAGAAAAGGGGTTTGATTTTGTGGATATTCAGTGGGATGAGAGTGGGGATAGATTAAAGGTTTAGATCTAGGAGGAAAGAGATTGGATGATGAAAAAATGAGGAGAGTCAGTCTGCTGGAGAGAGAAAGAAGAGAAAAAAGAAAGGAAGAAAAAAGGGTTGTCGGTCTGACAGATAGATAGAAGAAAAAAGATGAAGAAGAATGGGGCTGTCTCGAGACTCGAAATTTAAAATGAGAAGGGATTAGGGAGCATATGTTAGACTGTGGGTTGTATGGGCAGTAGATAGGTGGAGTAATATTTTTATTTTTGTTTTTAGTTCTAAACTTGGCTGGTTTATTGCTTTGTGGTTGTTGAGAATTGAGATCAATGGTAGGTTTGTATATTTTTGTTCATTTTATAAATATAGACAAGTATTTGATAAAATGACAAACATTTAAAAAAAAATTGTAGTCAATGTGTTTGATTTTTGATGTAAATTATAAAAAAAGAAAGATAATTATGCCTTAATTCTAGGCCCCGCCTAGGCTTCGATTACGCTCCGACTAATCACCTAGGCGCTAGGCGCTAGTGTGCTGCCTAACAGCCGCCTAACAATTTTTAGAACCTCGTTAAAAACTGATATGAATTGTTCAAGAAACAGTCAAAATTGCATTCGACTTTGGGGATTGATGAGATTACTAAATTAAAAATGCTTAAAAGAAGGGAAATCAATAAACGGCAAATGCTAATTCAACTAATTTTCTCAATATTTTTTTGTGTCCATGATATAAGGCTTTTTATATTGTGGTGGTCACCTGTAAGACGGTCTTACGGATCCTTATTCGTAAGACGGAGTCCTATTTAGAAATTCACAGGTCATAATAAATAAATAATATGTTATAAAAAATAAAAAAAAAATGACTGAGCTGAGTTGGTTCCCAGTGAATTACTTAAGATTTCATAATCATAAATGGTGTGTTTGGCTATTGGTTCGATGGTTCGAAATTCACTAACATTTTTTTAAGTTTTATTGCCAGATATTACGATCAATCAGAGTGTTACTTTTAGGTTTGGCGTGTGTCACTTTGAGAACAAATGTGTGTCACTTTTGGATAATTGTTGCCTTAGGTCTGATTAAGTTTTACTTAATTACTTTAAATCAGAGTGTCACTTTTAAACATAGAATGTGTCGCTTTTAAGTTTTACGTGTGTCACTTTTGACAAAAATATCACTTTTCATCTTTAAATTTTTATTCATAAGTGTCACGTTTAGTATGTCACTTTTAGGTATTAATTGTGTCACTTTTAGGCATTAGGTGTGTCACTTTTGGTAAAACAACTCATTTTTATAACCATACAATTTGTATCAATAAGAGTGTCACTTTTAGGCTTCGAATATGCTACATTTAGGACTAAAGTGTGTTACTTTTTGGGCTAGTGATTTTAATAACAATAACCAATTGAACACTACCAAAATATATCTTCTCATTCATGGAAATGTATATAATTTCAAGTGTCGATCGTTAAAAACACAAAATCATAACTTTTTCAGGGTAAAGTATATGTTTCTTACTCAATTTTATAAAATTTACTGAAAATATGTCTAAAATAACCGAGCATTAGAAGTCTTGGAACTCAATTCCTTGGCTTGATGGGAATCAGAAAAATCAGTAGTCTTTTTCTTGTCCTTTTCAATACTTCCCTTAATTCTTTTTCTCATTCCCTTCGTAACAGAGCGAGCTAGCAGGATCAATGCATGTAGTAGATGAACTTGAAACACAAGATGATTCATTTTGGTCCAGTAAATTCTTTAAGGAAGAGTGCCACTTTTTAGTATTAAATGTGTCACTTTTTAGTATTAAGAGTGTCACTTTTTAGTATTAAGAGTGTCAATTTTAATATTAAATGTGTCACTTTTTGTATTAAGAGTGTCACTTTTTAGTATTAAATGTATCACTTTTTAGTATTAAGAGTGTTACTTTGTATTTTAATAAAAATTATAATAAATGTTCATTTATAGTGTTACTTTTAACATTAAAATGTATCACTTTTGTGTTTTTAATGTGTTACGTTTGGTTTTAAATGTGTCATTTAGCATTTCGTCAAAATCCGTTAGGATTTGTCAAGTATCTCAAGGCAATTGATGCTAACGGATGGCTAACGGAGCTAACAAACATTGAAAGTGGAGGGGCACCGGAGCAAATAGAGGAAATGAGCATTAAAAATAAATTTTATTGCTTTTGTGTTTTTAATGTGTTACATTTGGTTTTAAATGTGTCATTTAGCATTTCGTCAAAGTCCGTTAGGATTTGTCAAGTATCCCAAGGCAGTTGATGCTAACGGATGGCTAACGGAGCTAACAAACATTGAAAGTGGAGGAGCACCGGAGCAAATAGAGGAAATGAACATTAAAAATAAATTTTATTGCTAGAGGGAGTTAAACCTTGAACCAGCTTAGGTTAAACCTTTAAAATTCACCCTTCACTAACTCATCCAACCAACTTTTGTGATCTACATTAACATGTTTAGTTATTAACCAGTGAATTTCTAAATGGGGCTCCGTCTTACGGATTTAGGATCTGTAAGACCGTCTTACACAAGACTTTGCCTTTTATATTAGTAGGATACTAATTAGTAATTAGTACCCTTGTGCGCGGTTTTAATTTAAAAAAATCAAAAAGTTGTTTATAATTAGATGATTTTCTAAACTTGTTATAATTAACTAAAAAAATATTAGAATACTTTAAGTAAAATAATAATAAGGTAAATATAAGAATTGATCATATGTATGGGTAATTAAAATATTTACTTACAATTTTTATGTAGAAAAAAGAACTTAATAGACATAAATTAATTCGTAATTTTCTATTGAAATTGATCATTTAAATAGAGAGTAGTGGCTATTGTTGCTAGTAATTATTAATTAATAGATATAGATTAAAAGAAGAAAAAATAACATAAAATTGTTGAATAACATAGAGAAACTAAATATGAGGGAAATGAAAAGGGTTGAGATTGAAGAGTTCAATCTAGTTAAACTTTTATAAATTAAATAGGATAAAATTTAGTTATATATTAAGCTATATTAAACAAAAACAAAAACAAAATTGTTTCTCATTTTACAGAAAGTTGACACACGTGACAATCATTTTTATCCGTAAATCTCTATAATAAATCTTCTTGTAAAACTATATCCTAAATCTATTTTATTTATCTAGAATATTAAGAATAGTTTTAGGATTCTTATATGTAGGTTTTTATTACTAAAATACTCATAAATCTCAAAAGTGATAAAATTTAGTTTTAATAGAAATATGAAGAAAAACACAGAAAGTTATCACGTGGCAGCACCAGTTTATTTTTAAATGTTTTCTCATTTCATAGAAAAATGTTACGTGGCAGCAACAATTGTTAATTTAGTAATTAGTAGTAATTAATAATTAATAGATATCGATTAATAGAAAAAAATAACATAAAATTATCTTGTGAATAACTTGTACAACTTAAGAAATAAGCTTGAATTAGAAATTATATAACGAACCCTTTTTTTATTATTATTTTCCCTCGTTCTCGCGTCTCCTATTTGGGTTAATATAATTAAGAAAAGTCAATAAAATATTGTCTAGTCAATTATAACGCGCAATAAAGTCAATAATCTACTTTGTTGCACGTTATAATTGAGTAGACAATACTTTATAGATTTTCCTTAATTATATTATACCAAATAATATAAATATTAGTATTCTAATAAATTTAATTAAGTTATGTTGAATATTTTATAATATTAAAATATTATATTGACCGAAATGCTAGAATTATAATAACCAAATTGTTAACATTTGAGAATTAATTTTATATTAATTAGTGTAGGTCGACTATTCAAATGTTTTGTTTTATTGTAAAATATTATTTGAATTGTATACATTATGTTAGTGTGATATCCTATATTAAATATTATATTGTATCATACCTTAGTCCACTTAAATAGGAAGTACTTACTTTGAAAATCAATTCCTTTCTTTGTGATTATGAGTATGACCGGCCGCAATTATTGACCAACATATCTTATCATTTATATTTAGTAACAATATATATAGGGGTGATAAAATGGGTATCATTTATATTTAGTAGTCCTCCGTCCCTAAATTATCGTCTCACTTTCCTTTTTCGTCCGTCTCAAAATAATTGTCCACTTTGAAACTTATCTTTTTAGAACATCACTTTTACCACTTTACCCTTACTTTTTTACTCTACTTTAATTATGGGCCACATATACATGGACATTGATGGAAACTACACATTAAACCAATATAAATAATCAAGCCAATTACTTTTTCTTAAACTGTGCGCCGGGTCAAACAGAACAATTATTTAGGGACGGAGGGAGTAATATATATATAGGGATGGTAAAATAGGTGTTATGGATAAATGGATAATAGGCTGTTATTTATGGATAATTATGGATAATAACCTATTATCCATTTATCCATAACACTCATTTTACTACCCCTAAATATTTATATATCAAACCTGTTTTTTTTTTACTTTTTGGGAAGGAGGGACGAGTGAGTGATAAATTCAACTGTGATACTTTTTTCTCTATTAACCTCATTTTCACAACCCACAGGCCATAGTCATCATACCACACGCTAAAAAATGGACGGGCTTCGTCGGAGACCAGCAAATTCAAGCCCACTAACTCCATTGAGTTTCCTTGATCGTTGTTCAACTGTCTACGGTGACTGCCCTTCTATCATCTACGGCAACACCACTTACACGTGGAACGACACCCACCGTCGATGTCTCCAACTTGCTTCTTCCATCTCCAATCTCGGCATCAAGCGTGGGCAGGTCGTCTCTGTCCTTGCCCCCAACATCCCCGCTATGTACGAGCTCCACTTCGCTGTTCCCATGTCTGGCGCCGTCCTCAACTCCATCAACACCCGCCTCGATTCACGCACCATCTCCGTCATACTACGTCATTGTGAATCAAAGCTCGTATTTGTTGACTACCAGTTAGCCCCCACCTTCCTTGAAGCTATCTCTCTTTTTCCCCGAAATCTTAAACCCCCTGCGTCCGTGCTCATCATGGATGATGCACCTGCAAAAACCCAATCATCTGATTTTTTTCTGTCCACTTACGAAAAAATGATCGAGACTGGTGACCCGAAGTTTAACTGGGTGCGACCCGAAACTGAGTGGGACCCTATATCATTGAATTACACATCGGGGACTACGTCGTCTCCAAAAGGGGTAGTCCACAGCCACCGCGGCATGTTCCTCATTGCAGTCGATTCTCTCCTCGAATGGGGAGTGCCAAAGCAGCCGGTTTACTTGTGGACTCTTCCCATGTTTCATGCCAACGGCTGGAGTTATACTTGGGGTATGGCGGCGGTTGGTGGGACCAATATATGCGTGCGTAAATTCGACGCGCCGCTCATCTACGCCTTGATTCGTAAACACAGCGTCACTCACATGTGTGGGGCTCCGGTGGTTCTCAACATGCTGTCCAATCAACCGGATGGAAAACCACTAAGGCAGCCAGTAAGAATCATGACCGCCGGTGCTCCACCTCCTGCGGCGGTTCTGTTTCAGACGGAGGCGTTGGGGTTTATAATTTGTCACGGGTACGGTTTGACGGAAACAGGTGGGTTAGTGGTGACGTGTGCGTGGAAGCCGGCGTGGAACCGGTTGCCGGCGACGGAGAGAGCTAGGTTGAAAGCTAGACAAGGAGTGAGGACAATTGGGTTTACTGAGTTGAACGTTGTGGATCCCGAGTCAGGAGACAGCGTGACTCGGGATGGGTCAACTCTAGGTGAGGTGGTGTTACGGGGCGGGTGTGTTATGTTGGGTTATTTAAAGGACCCAGAAGAAACATCCAAGTGTATGAGAGAGGATGGGTGGTTCTATACGGGTGACGTGGCGGTGATGCACCCGGACGGTTATTTGGAGATTAAGGATCGATCCAAGGACGTTATAATTAGTGGTGGAGAGAACTTGAGTAGCGTGGAGGTCGAATCAGTGTTGTATTCGCACCCGGCAATCAATGAGGCGGCGGTTGTGGCACGTCCGGATGAATTTTGGGGGGAGTCACCGTGTGCGTTTGTGAGTTTGAAGGCGGAGATGGGTGGAAACTTGACGGAGAAAGAACTAATTGAGTATTGTAAAGGGAACATGCCGCGGTATATGGCACCAAAGACGGTGGTGTTTAAGGAGGAGTTGCCGAAGACTTCCAGCGGGAAGATTCAAAAGTTTGTGCTTAGGGAAATGGCCAAGGATTTGGGTTCATCTAGGACTAACCGTATCATGTGAATAGAAACCTGTTTTTGTTGTAATGTAAGGGTAAGTCAATAGTAGCATCAAAATCAAATTTTGATATTTATCTAAGAGTTTTAGACTCCCTAATGGTAAAAATAAAAGATATCAAAATTAGGTGTGTTACTAAGGAATGTACCAAATTTGATACATTCATTAGTACCACATCTAATTTTAATACTCTTCATTTTGACTAATATTATGTCATAATATATGTTGGTAAATTATATATAATTAAAATTTTTAATTTTTAATTGTTTTATATTATGATGTACTGGATATAATTTTATTAAAATTATTATTATATCAAATTTTGATAACTGTGGTTAGAAATGATTATTTAATACATATAAATAGTAACTAATAAGTATAAAAATTTGATTTTGACTGATGGACTTCTCCTTAGGATAAGGTGTGACGACCCCGATCCCGAAACCAAACGAGACCGGGTCCGTCAGGGTCATCACAGTTGGTATCAGAGCGAGTGATCCTCGGATGTGAATTGGGTTTCGCTTTGCTAGTTATTTCAGAGAGTAGAATTAAGTTTGAATTCGAGGACGAATTCTTTTTAAGGAGGAAAGGGTGTAAAACTCCGATATTTTATCCAGAACCCCTAAATGTTACATTAAAAAACCCTAATTATCACATTACTTAATATGTCTAAATGTCTAATTACCAAAATGCCCTCCATCGAATATAAATAAAAAAAACACTTTGAAAGTTACCAAACTATCCTATTGAAAAAAAATATATTAAATTAATTAACTCAATATTAAATGTCAATTATGTACTATTCTTTGGGTGAGCATAAAATTATTCAAACTGTCCTATTCGTTCATATTATTTTAATCCCAAAATTTCCCACCATCACTAAACCCAAGCCCTAGAGTGAGAGTAATCAGTTCCATTCTCCTTCTCCTACTAGTTGCTCGCCGTCAGTGGTCACATAGCAACTCGTCTCTTCATCCTCATTACACCACTTTTTCCGGTCGTTCATTCCTCCGCCACCGATCAGGTATCTCTCTCACTCTCCACCTTTTCTTCATCTCTCTCACCTAAAAAGAAAGAACATTTCTCTCTTTTGAACTCGTACATTTTATCTCGTCCACAACATCAACACAAGTAGAAAGATGATCAATCACCTCTTCAGATCCGCTCTCACAAGAAAATCACCTGGAATGTGAAAAATAATCGCTAGTTTTTCAAAAAAAAAAATTGAAAAAAAAGAGCCAGTTTAAAAAAAATGAAAAAAATCGCTAGTTTGTTTTACAAAAAAAAAAAAGAAAGAAAAATCGTCACTTTTAAAACAAAAATTGGAAAAAAAATCGCCAGGTTTTTTAAAAAGAAATTGAAAAATGTCGCCACTTTTTTTAAAAAAAATTTGACAAAAATCGCCATGTTTTTTAGAAAATTTTCAAAAAAAATCGTTAGGTTGTTTTAAAAATTTTGAAAAAAATTGCTAGGTTTTTTATAAAAATTTGAAAAAATTCGCCAACTTAAAAAAATCACCAGGTCTCAAAAAAATCGTTAACTTGGGTACCGTCATCGTCTTCTTCTTCTGGTATTTTTCTTTTTCTTTAAACATTGTTTTTAATATAAAAAATAATATATATATATATTGAGTGCAATGTAGGTAAGAACTTACCATAAAAGAAGAATCTGAAGAATCATCATGAACGTTGTTATTTGGATCGGAATTCATTAAATAAATTGTTGGAAAGGAACATGTTTAGGGTTTATGGTTAATTGTAAAGGAGGGTTTGACATATATTTATAGGAGGATAATTATTATTAATTGTAACTCCTTTATATACAAGGATTAATTAGTAATTATAGTTTAGGGTTAATTGTAACTCATTTTTATAAAAATGATTAATTAGTAATTAAACTCTTAAGTGAATATGGTATTTAGTATTTTTTTTTTGTTTGTTGTATTTAGGGCCACTCTTATATATTAGTAGTGATTGACTTTTAAATATTATATTTAATTGAAAATATGGAAATTGGATTGTAAGGATTTACTTGTTTCGGATAGAATTGTAACAAGTCTTGAGTGGGACCGGTTTTTGGTCTATATGAAGAGGAATGAGCTTCTTCCGTGAGTCCAGATCTCTTGTATCACTTGTGTGTACCACTGGTGTACCACTTTTAATCTCTATCATTACATCTTAACCAATGGTCAAGATGAAAAATGGTACACACAAGTGGTACAGGAGATCTGGACTCTTCTTCCGTGACCTTATTTGAGTTATACATATTCTATTTTGAAAATTTGGCTAGCTATATTTATAGCTTTGGTGACTCAACCATTTTGATGATATTTATCTCCTACACACTACTAGAAAAATGACCTTTAGCAACGGAATTTTTCGTCGCTAAAGGCAAGATTCTGTCGCTAATGGCTCCCCAGCGACAGAATTTTTCCGTCGGTGGCCCGTCGCTGATCCCGCGTCGTAAATGTCCGACGGACCAATTTCCATCGCTAAAGGTTAATATCAGCGACGGAAATTTTTGTCACTAAAGGCTTTTCAAAACTAATTAAATTTTAATTTCAGCGACGGAAATTTCCGTCGCTAAAGGCTTTTCAAAAATAATTAAATTTTAATTTCAGCGACGGAAATTTCTGTCACAAAAGGCTTTTAAAAATAATTAAATTTTAATTTCAGTGATGGATATTTCCGTCGCTAAAGGCTTTTAAAAAAATAATTAAATTTTAATTTCAGCGACGAAAATTTCCGACGCTAAAGGCTTTTAAAAAATAATTAATTTTTAATTTTAGTGACAGAAATTTCCGTCGCTAATAATGGAAACAAAATTTAAAAAAATACACAAAAATACTATAATTATAAATTTTTGTACCTGATAATATAACAATTAATATAAAACTGAAGATACAAAATAAACAATAATATAAAACCAATTTAAAAACATCAAACTCTAAATGTTATTACATCGAAGTACCAAATATATACATACAAAATCAAACAATGATGATTAAATGTATCTCCCCCATTCCGAGCACTCTATCTCCCCTCTTTTTACGCCCTTCAAGCGTGATTTCTTTCCAAACATGAGGATTAAATGGAAAGGGTTACGTAGGGGGCTACGTAGGATCATCATCTTCCTCCAATACCGTTGTCTTATATCCAAACTGTCAATAAAACAAACAAATATTATCATATACACAAATAAATTTACATATTCAAAAGAAAGTCTTTCAATTAAAGTTTACTTACAAATATAGATGATGATCTATCATCAACCCACTGCGGAGGGTCAGCGACGGAGGCACCATAGTATGTATACTAACAAACATATCAAGAAAACTAACGTCGTCATATTCCCTTTTCTACAATCATTATAATTACTTTAGTTAAACCAAACAATATAATTTCATAGCATTTACACGAACACACCCTATTTGGTTTCGAAGTCAATTAAAATAAAACCATGGATTTCATAGCATCAACATGGTTACTCAGCTAACAAACGTACATAAATCGATGTTTAAGCATTAATACACTAAATTTACACTAACACCCCATTTATTTCTTACCATTTACACTAACACCCGCCCAACGTACATACAATTATTTTCTTTGGTTTCAAAGTCAATTAAACTAAAACCATGGATTTCATAGCATCAACATGGCTACCCAGCTAACAAACGTACATAAACCGATGTTTAAGCATTAATACACTAAATTTACACTAACACCCATTTATTTCTTACCATTTACACTAACACCCCTCAACGTACATACAGTTATCTTTTTTGGTTTCAAAGTCAATTAAACTACAACCATGGATTTTATAGCATCAACATGGCTACCCAACTAACAAACGTACATAAATCGATGTTTAAGCATTAATACACTAAATTTACACTAACACCCCTTTATTTCTTACCATTTACACTAACACCCCTCAACGTACATATAGTTATTTTTTTTTGTTTCAAAGTCAATTAAACTACAACCATGGATTTCATAGCATCAACATGGCTACCCAGCTAACAAACGTACATAAATTGATGTTTAAGCATTAATACATTAAATTTACACTAACACCCCTTTATTTCTTACCATTTACACTAACACCCGCCCAACGTACATACAGTTATCTTCTTTTCTTTCAAAGTCGATTAAACTAAAACCATGGATTTCATAACATCAACATGGCTACCCAGCTAACAAACGTATATAAATCGATGTTTAAGCATTAATACACTAAATTTACACTAACACCCCTTTATTTCTTACTATTTACACTAACACCCCCCAAACGTACATACAATTATCTTTTTTGGTTTCAAAGTCAATTAAACTACAACCATGAATTTCATAGCATCAACATGGCTACCCAGCTAACAAACGTACATAAATCGATGTTTAAACATTAATACACTAAATTTACACTAGCATACGTACCATACACATCGTGGCCTCCTCATAGACCTCCTCCCATGTATATTTCATCTACAATATAAAAATAGAATTATAACATTTTAATTACAAACTAACATTTAATAAAAATAAAAAAAATTAAGATATTACCTTGAAGGCCTCCCAAATATTGTCCTTCTCCTCGTTGGGCAACTTTTTAAACGAGGGCCAAATCTCACGGAGTACTCGATGCCGCCAATACTCCCCAATCCATTTGCCGGGCGTAGGGTATGCACCTACAAACCTGCCAAGTATATTTATACAATAGCGAATTAACTTAAAGGTTAATGAATTTTATATAAAACAAAAAGGAACCAAATTAGGTTTATGGTTTAGGTTTAGTGTTATGGTTTATGGTTTACGTTTAGGCTTAATTTTAGGTTTAAGGTTTAGGTTTTAGGTTTTAGGGTTAGGGTTGGGGTTGGGAATTAGGGTTGGGGTTAGGGTTAGGGTTGGGGTTGGGGTTAGGGGTGGGGGTAGGGGTGGGGGTGGGGGTGGGGGTTGGGGTAGGTTTAGGTTTAGGGTTAAGTTTAGGGTTAGTGTTATGGTTTAGGTTTAAGGTTAGTGTTACTTAATTAGGTTTATGGTTTGGTTTAGGTTTAGGTTTAGGTTTAGGTTTAGGTTTAGGGTTAGGGTTGGGTTGGGGGTTAGGGGGGGGGGGGGGGGGGGGGGGGGGGGGGGGGGGGGGGGGGGGTTGGGGGGGGGGGGGGGGGGGTGTGGTTGGGGTTAGGTTTAGGTTTAGGGTTAGTGTTATGGTTTAGGTTTAAGGTTAGTGTTACGATTTAGGTTTATGGTTTATGGTTTAGGTTTAGGGATTACGGTTAAGTTAGTGTTTAGAGTTGTGGTTTAGGTTTAAGGTTAGTGGT
Source organism: Codonopsis lanceolata (assembly GCA_013146195.2). Lineage (NCBI taxonomy): Eukaryota > Viridiplantae > Streptophyta > Magnoliopsida > Asterales > Campanulaceae > Codonopsis > Codonopsis lanceolata. Next base: position 135,263,279 of record CM028378.1, on the reverse strand, counting down.
ATGGTTTATGTTTAGTGTTATGGTTTAGGTTTAAGGTTAATGTTATGGTTTAGGTTTAGATTTAAGGTTAATGTTATGGTTTAAGTATAAGTCGCTAATGTTCTCACAGTATTCTGAAACACTTTCTAAAGCCAGGATCATATTTACTTCTAAAAGCATTAAGTTTTTCACCAAACAACACTAACATGTACAGTGAGGAATTTTAAGAATACTAAAAATGACTTAGAAACCTAAGCCAAGTGTGAACGGAAAGGAGATGAACAGATGACCCTCATTGGCTCATTGGAAGGCAATCAAGTAGAGAACTACAAAAGGGGCAGAAGATGGACATAAACATTATTCATCTAATAAGTGAGCCAAATTCTATCAAGTAACTTTTCATTCCTCGATATCCGATTAGGCGCTTTAAGGTAAAACACGTGGATTGAACGCTTCCATCTCCACTAGAAACAAAGGCTTAGGAAGGAAGGAGGAGAATAATGAATTGTGTAAATTCCCAAATTGCCATTGGCTAATAGCATGATGCTGGAACAAAAAGACATAGCAACATGAAATCTTTGCCTACGATCAACAATTTACAGCTTAAATTTAGAAACATGACCTTTTTGGTACACATTTAAAATAAACGGTATACTTTTTTCCATGGAACGGAGGGAGTGGATCTCTAGAATCAATGGTTTATATTGATATGCATGCTTTGATTGCATTAGCTGCTCTACAAGTGAAAGGAGAATGGATTTTCTTAGTCATCTAGGAGTACTCCTAGGACAATTGTATGAGGTACCAATAATTCTCTCTGATAGTTATTTTGTTTATACATGTATTTGGGATTATTTTTTTAGTTTTAGTCCCCCAAATCTCTTTGTTAGAAGAATGAAGCCATGTAAATGGTTGATGATCAAGTAAAAGTAATGCTCATCAATACAAATAAACCAATCAATCTCTCTATCCTTCTCTATCACAACATCGATAAAGCAAAATTGAATTGTTTGGATCAAGCATTCAAGCAGATAATGACATTATAATTAGCATTGTAAACTTATCGTGTTCGTCTCAAAACATGCCATACGGCATAGATCATCATGATAAGGAACACCATCTCTGCGACTTGCGCCTAGTCTCAGAAAATAAAGGAAGCCAGAGAACAACTCTTACTTATATCATAAATCCCTAAACCTGGGAAATGCAAGTATGCAACTCATCAATTAAATTTTGAAGTAATGATATAATCCCAAAATAGGTGTGATAAGAATTTTCAAACCTAATAATAATTACTACAAGCAAGAAGAATCTACCAAACCAAGATAAAAATAAATGAAAACCAAACATAAACTCAACCCATGAGTGTAGTGACAAAAGAGATACTTTAATATAAAAGCAATCAAAGAATTGATACTAATAAACTCATTTAGAAACGAAAAATTGAGTTACCTCCAATAATCACCGCAAAATGTAATACAGTAAATAAAATGGACAAAGTTAAACTACTTCCTTATTTAAGAAGCACCCTAATGTGTACAACTCAACTCACTTTTTCCCAATAACTTGGGGTCGGGCTACATGAATCCTTGTGAGCCCTTCAATTCCCAAAGCAAGGTATGTAATCGCACACTCACTATGCATATCTTTCTTTATTATGGATGTCCATGTTAATTTTGGTCTTCCCATTTCCCTATTTCTAGTCAATTGTGAACTTTGAGAAAATAAAATTTAAAATATGAACAAATAGGTACCTTCAACTTAAAGGAATTCGAATAACCGAATTTTTTTCAATCAATGAATTTAGAGAATATTAGCAGCTGATCTGACAAAAACAAATTGCGATCTTACTTGAATTGCGAAAAGTAGATTTCTCAAATTCAAGCACCGTAATTCTAATTAATGGAGTTGCTACGGCCAATACGTAATTTTTAACTCAGTCATTATTATTGTCTTCGATTTTGGGGAAGAATAATTGATTGTGGAGAAAGAGGAACGAACCGAGGGAGAGGCCTGACTGGTTGGGTTTTGATAGGAGAAGACTGGTCGGGAAGAAGCGGATGCCGGGTTTGGCATGAAGGAGAGAGAGAACGCCTAAAAGAAATTGTGAAAGAAAAGAGAGATTCGCCGCCCGTCATGGTGAGAGAGGATGATCGGAGACGTAGATCGGCAATTGGGAGACCTTCCATTACCGGGTCTTCGATTGGGGAAGAGCGGCCGGGATGTGGTCAGTTGATTTGCGTGAGAAGGTGAAGAAGATGACGATTGGTGATTCGCCGGAGAAGAAAAGATGAAGGGCGGCTTAGAAATTGAATGAATGTATTTGGATAGTTATTTCACTAAGGGAAGATTGTTTTGGGGGTAATATGAATATTTGGGGATTTTGGGGTCAGGCGGTGGAGAGGATTTTAATTTTTCGGAAATGATTATTAATTGACTTGACATTATATTTTTATAATTTCAAATACTTTCGCTTTCGAGTAAATAGTCTTCGCTTGAAAGTCATTTTTTAAGAAAATGACAACTTTAATAGTTTATTAGTAATAAAATGACACTTTTATATCTTAATTTTTAAGTGGACTCTTTAAATGACACATCTCAAAAATGAAATAGTAGACTCTTTGCCCAAAATTAAGGGAGTATAAGTGATTGTTCCATACATATCCTTATTATTTAAAAACAATTAATAACTTATGTCCTTATTTAAATAAATTACGAATGTACATGGTTTTGAGTATAAATATTATTTTGAAAAAATAATATTTCCTATAATATTTTTATTATTATGTTATTT